>SMDT01000286.1:0-687559 GCA_005392925.1 Aquilaria sinensis | reverse complement strand
AAAAAAACAGCTCCCAACACAGAGCCATTGAGAGGTACTTTAATTCTTTTTTAATACTAGTAAATTTTCTGACTACTCTAGCAAATACCAACTGCTCAATCAGTTGGTAAATCAATTACCAACTATTTAAATAGTTAATAAATTAACAACTACTCAAGAAGTTGATAACTTACCAATTATTCAAACATATGATAAATTGCCAACTGCCTTAACAATTGATAAAATTTAGGCTGTCGCTATTCTAAAAACCGTTGGAAATATGAATGGCTGCAATTACCAACTGTTGACAGTTGGATGCGTGCAATTACTATGTCTGGAATGTTGGTACAATGACTTCTAATGCATGGTTAACCAACTCCAATTCCTTTTACCAACTGCTCTACAGGACAGTTGAAAAAGACAATTGGTAAAATCAATTTTTTTTTAGTAGTGAAAATATCCTTTAGGTATGTTAAAAAAAACAGTAAAATAATTCCCATCAGTACGGACGAAAAACCCCTATATGCTAACTCAATGCATTCCCATCTTGCTGATCATGATCAGTCCCATGACCTTTATGGCCTTTCACCCGGCAACCTAGATGATCCCAAAAACGATGTCGCTAGCATTGTTACCAAAAGCCTCGCATGACCATGCTTTTTTATGTCTACCAACTTCCCATACTAATTAAGGCATTAGCCAGCCTCAGATTTCCATTATTAGCAAACAAATATTCTAAGAGGATATTTCAAGAGCTATTGTAAAATTTACTAAACTAGCTAAGAATTTTCTTAACAAAATTTCATCAATAATATTTACTAAACTAGCTAAAAAAATGTAAGCGGCAGTCAGAGAAGGATTGAGAAGGGTTTAGCTGTTAGTTTAGGTGATGGAAATGGAGAGATAAGGAAGATGATGAAGGGGACAAAGCAGTAGCAGAAGAAAAAGAAGGAAGAGGAGGAGGAGGAAGAAGAAGAAGATGATGATGATGATGTTGAAGAATAAATAGGCGATGGATAGTAAAGGAATAATAGAAGATGAAAATGGGTTATATATTTTTCAAAAAACTAGCTCATGGAAAAATTGGGCTAAATCATTGCTTCAAATTTGTCCTAAAAATTTACGTCACAAAATCTATGATTTTTCCATGAAAAAACAACGACACATGACATGACGTTGATTTTTCATGGCAAATTTGTTACTTCCTGATCAATGAATTTATCATAACAAAGCAATGCCCAGACATGACATTGCTTTGGTCGTTCCATATCGAAATTTTTATTCTTTCCTAGCTTAGCTATGGAAAACCAACAAAACAATTTAATGATGCATATTTTTGCATATTTTTCATTGTTGTGCCCAGTTGCTTTTTTTTTTTTTTGGGTGTTCTAGTGATTTAAGTAAAATACCTAGCATAAACCTATAATTTTATGTGTTTTTAACTATTAAATTAATTCAAGGAAAAGTAAAGAAATAAACAAAAATAAAATAAAAATACAAATTAGAAGTGCTATCAATGCCTATTCTGCAAAACCAGAGAAGGTTCAGGGACTTAAACGAACAAACGTAGAAATATCAGGTCAAGAGTAGACTGGGTCAAATAGATCAAAATCAGGATTAAAGAGGCGAACACAATGGTGGTGGGTCTCGCATGGTTCCCCTTCTCATTTTAGTGTACGACATAAGCTTGTGGACGCTAGGGACACAAGGCAAAGTAGCAACGTGCTAGTTGGATCGGCTGACAGCACGGTTGTCGACGGTGGGTTATCTAGGCGAAGTTTGAAGGGGTAGCGGTAGAGGAGGGTGAAGCCCTAAGATTGTAGGGTAGGGAGAAGGGTAGCAAAAAGGTAGGACCTAAAGCTGTAGTTTTTCCCCTTTTCTGTGGAAGCCTTAAAGTTTCCAATTTTCTTATTTTCCTTACTAGAGGGAGATCTTATTTGTAGTTTTATCACATCCTTAACCCTAAAAAAACATTTAATGTCACAAAACTTGATCAAATTATGCTAGAATCTTTGAAAATCTTATGTTTACTTATTTAATCCTTAGCTTATTTCCAACCAGACAGTTTAGCCCAAATTAATAAGGAATCTTCAGTTAAGTCCAAAATTCTCACAAATTTTCAATTGAGCCCTACATTTTGAGGATTTGGAAAATTAACCCAAGACTTTTCATAATCACCAGATTTTCCCAGAATTTTATAGAATTGTTGTATTTGCCTCGAAACTTCCAATTTTGCTCAGAATTTTTTAAAAGCTAGCTTCATTTAGCACCCAAACTTTTTGTTTCACCTAAAATGAAACCAAAAGACCCCTTAAGACTCCAAATTAGTACCTAGACAATGTTAATGGCTATTTTAACCTTAAATGACCGTTCTAAGTCCTATTCTATGGCATGAAATGGCAACCTAATTCATATGTACCTAGTCATACCAACATTTTAAATTCTAAAATGATCATAATTATCCTAATAAATGACCAAATTGCCCCTAATTAACTATAAAAACATGCAAAATCAGGACTGTAAGATCGGACCGTAGATCGTAAGATCCTACCAAAAGCTTAAAATTTTTTATCTAAATAATACTTCCTCCGTTTTGCATAGGATGACCTTTTTACCTTTTTTTAATAAATTTTGACTTAAATATATTCATATTAATTCATATTATAAAAAATTTTAAAAATTATTTTTATAAACTAGAGTCTTTAAGGTAACATTTGCATATAAAAAGTTTATATTTCTATTAGAAATTTTAAAAGAACAAAAATCATGAATTAATTACTACGAATAGTAAAAGGGCTAAGCTTTACGATGCAGAAGAAGTATAATTTATGTAAAAGACCAATTATATTAGAAACTTAAGTAAATTTTAAGTGCCGTATCAATGGTACAACATAATTATTAATACAATACAAGTAAAGTTCAAACTTTAATAAAGTATACATCAACATAATCAATAAAATAATTAACACAAGTCTAAAAAAAATTCATGAACAAACACATTATTGACAAATAAAAGAGATACAATTAGTACAATGCTTATAATTTAAATATTCAGTAATTGACTTCTAATAAATTTAAAATGTATAATCATTTTTTTTATAGTAAGTAGATAATTTAAAATTAGTAGTTTTTTTTTTTCATGAATGAAATAAGTTTAACTTACAAAGAGGAAAAACTGGTAATTTGAATGTCCATTAACTGTAAAAAATATGATTATTATATATATTAAATTTACAGTAAGATAGTTACCGAATAATTTAAATTATGACTTTAAAAAGTTTTTATTAGACAGTTACATTGAGTTAACAAATTTTGTCAAATTGATGACCAAAATGAAATGTTTTTAATGGATTTAGAACCAAAATATGATATTTTTAATAGGTTTAGGATCTAAATAGAACATTTAATATACTAGAGATGAAAAAAAATGAAAATTAAATATTAGAAATCATCCACACCCTAACAAAAATCAATACCTGGGTCATATAGGTATGAATTTTCGATTTTACAATCCTAGTTGCGATCTTACCACGACTATACCTTATTTTTTATCCTACAATATTTTGGTAAGTTTTTTTATGTTATGATTGTAGGATCCTACAATCCTACAATCAGGATCACAATTTTAACAACTTTAAAACTAAATTTTCCAAACCTAAACCTAAAACTAAAATTAGTAAACATATAAAATTGAGTGTCAATAACAAGAAAAACGAACTTCAACTATACGCTACAGCCAACAGTAGTCATATTGCCTCTATGTGCTAATAGTCAATCACTACTGATGAAATAGGTTTTCATAACCAGTTTTTCCTTTTTCATCAAGTTTACGAGGGCATGAAAATTCCTAAAGAGCATTAAACCAGTTTTAACATGGATTTTCCGTTACCTTTCAATGTAACTGTTGAGAAAATGATGACATGAGATGCTTGTGAAGCAAAGGTACCAACTTGACACTCTCTCAAGGTTGCGGACAAAACTAGGGGAAAAAAAAAGTGAAGGTTGGGCGCCGAATATATATGGATTTAACTTGCGATATCTTAATAAGAAACGTACTGAAATAAATTCGTAGTAAGTTTGAGATAAATTCCTATTATGCTAATTAAAGATACTAAAAAGAAAAAAGTCGCTTTAACTTCAAATGAAAAACCACTTTGTAGTAAGAAATTTAAATATAATAGGCTAATAACCATTCACGGTATATCCTTAACACATCCCGATGCCCACAATTTTCTAAAACAACCCTTAGAAATCTTTTTAATTTACAAAACTAAATCATGACAAGATATATATTAAGAGATTAACGGAGCTACCATCATATGTACCATATTATGTGCTAATTAACGAAATATCTAAGCGATTAATGGTTGGGTTTTCCCGCCAAATATGACGTTGACGTTATTGCATGGCCAAGAGGACGATGGTGGAAATTGCTGCTGCAATTGATTGATGAGCAAAATTTGGCGTATTTCCGACAGTTTCTGACTAAGCATATTGTGTTCTGCCAGCAGCCGATCGTTTTCTGTCCAAACGCGGTCGCAATGGTACAGAATGAACCGAACCCGGTTTTCAAATACCCGATTCTCCATCCTAAGCCGGTTCATTTGGCTTCTTAAGTTCTCTAAGTGCCTTCGCTTTCTCATCCGCGAGCGTCGAGCTGACTCCCGGTTTGACATCATGCGCCTCTTTTTCCGTTCTTCAATCAATGAAACCGGCCGGTTTGATTCATAAGATCCTGAGCTAGCATTGGTATGGTTCTGGTTTGGTTCGACCGAACCAGAATTTGAGATCACCGGGCTAAAAAATTGGGTAGAGCAAATATCTTCGGTGAAATCCCATGGCGTGTAGCCGGTCCCGAAATCCGGGCATAGGCTCAACACTGTCGGGTCGGTTGTAGGAAATTGGGTGGCAACACTGGACAACATGGTGGAGAGTTTTGTTATAGTATAAGGGAGGAAGGAGGGAGGAGGAAAGGGAAGAAATGCAGTGGAAGGGCACGGTATTTAAGGGCAAGATGTGGGACTCACAACCGTATAAATACGTATAGAAAACCGTATGTGAACAGATTTTGGATTTTGAGTCAGGTGGCACTTAGGATCTGTTGATAAGGGTACTTTATAAAATCTGGATCATGGGTGATGTAAGCACAAAAGCCCCTAAAAGTTAGGGCTTTGTTCCTTAATTTTATCTTCAGGAGGACGAAAGAGACTTGGGAACTGAGAAGGAGATCAGGGAAAGAGTCTGGCTTAGTCATGAAGAAACAGAAGAGTGTAGGGCCTAAGGTTCCACGCGTCAGTTCTGATTGGTGGCGCGTGTGATGAGCCAATAGTAGCAGAGGATGATGACTCGGATACACGTAGACGGCTTCGGATGGAGTCCCGCGAGCCGGTTAGAAGTCGGCTTACGGGGAAGCCACACAGATTGAAATTATTAAAAAAATATATATTTAATGGTTAACGGAAATTATTAGTGTTATCCCAAAAGGCACCAAAACAGTGATAGCTAGGCAACTGAGCTTGTATTAATATTTATACAACATTGATCTTGTAAAAGAGGGATCCGGGTGGCTTTGAATGGTACCGTTTGATATGACCTTTAGCGATTAATGTCATGAATTAAAAAATAATTATTTTATAAAATTCCTTCCTATTTTAATTATATGCCAAAGGCACCTTATATATATATATATATTAGAGTTAGCAAATGTAGCTAAGGTAAAGTTATTAAATTGTAGAAGTTTTTTTTGAAATTAATTTTTACAATAAAATTGAACCGGGTAAATTAAAATAGTTCTGCAAAAGATTAGAGAAAAAAGGTTCATACGTTAACATTATTCAACTTTTACAAGTTGGAAGCATAATCTGGCCATGTATGGGTTCTGCTTTTTATTTTTATTTTTTAATTTTGGACAGAAAATGAAAGTAGACATAACCTCAATTGCATAGTTATAATACTTCTATATAAAAAGAACTTTTTAAATGTGAGTCAAAAAATTATGCATTAAAAAGCTGAAGAATAATTTAAATTTAAGTGAGTAAAATACATAATTTTTATTAAATTATTGTTTATCGCATCACCTTTACAGAATCACTGTATACATTTCTTTTTTGTTGGTTGTAAGATAACTCCTTCGATTGTGAGATGATCCTTAGCATTTAGAGAAGCAGGAAAAATGTTAATTTAATTAAAAAGTTTGATGATAAAAAGTGAACAACTAGGATGTTGCACTCTTTTAGTCTCCTTGCTAATAAACAACCACTATGGATCATAGTACCATCATTTTCATTTTCCCTATCTTCTACGACCTACAAAAAGAAAAAAGAAAAGCCACTAATGAATAATTAGTTTGCCTTCGCACAAAAAAAGAAAAAGAAAAAGAAATAACCAGAAATATATTCGTACTCGCTACTAATTTAGCGTTGATTCCTTTTTTTAGTATAGAAAACCCACTATGACTGTTTTTTAAATTCGATTCACTCCTTGATTTCTTTTCCTATTACTAAAAACTTGGGTGAACTAGAGCAAAGATCACTTAGGTATTTTCTTGCTCTATTTAATTGAGTCCAATTACCATCTAATTAATTGTCCACTACTAAAATCCCCGACTCTAATATTATTTCATAATGTTGATTTTGACATCGACTTACATGTTATATCATTAAATATGGTGAAAAATTACTAATGTGGCTAGGGGTGCTTCTTCGGTTATTTTGATTTTAACCGAAACCAAATAACTAAATTTATTCGGTTTTTGGTTTTATATACTAATAACCGAATAGATCAAATTATAGGGGAAAACTGAAAAAAAAAATCAGTTATTCGGTTTTTATTTGAATAACCGAATTATACACATACATTTTCTAAATTTTAAACATCCATCGCATATTTTAATCTAAATACACATTTTAATCACATAGCAAGTATCTATAATTTGTTCCAAATCCAAACATTACATACACACACATAACAAACATCTATCACACACATAATCATTTTCAAATCTCAAACATAAATACTAGTAAAATAAAAATTCAGTTATTTTGGTTAACCGAATTTTAGTTGAGACAAACAAAAAACCGAACCGAATTTCTATATCAGTTTTCAGTTATAACCGAAAACTCAAATTATTTGTAAAATCGATAACAAAAAACCAAAAAAAAATTCGGTTATTTCGGATATAACCGAAATTTTGCTCACTCCCAAATGCGGCAATTGATTACTAAGTAAAATTTATATGTGATCTCCTATCTATAACAGTTGTCTTAATATAATTCCTTACCTCACTTGGTATATCTTAAGTTCCCTAACTCATGTGTTATGTCTTATTTCAGTATCTTCTATCGGTTGAGTCATTATTTTGAATGAAAGTTGCCTATGTGGCACCTTCTTCCCTTTTGACATTGTAGGTCCTAAACTACCACGTAACCTCCTCTTCATTAAAATAAATGATTATATTGGAAGAGTAAGGAACTTCAGACTAAAATTAATACAAACCCAATGGTGTCAAACTTCATGAACACCTACTATAGCTCCTTGATTTGAGCGGATAGGAGATCAAAATATGCTTATTGTTTTGATTGAAAATTAAGCCAAATCTCATTTGTTGGATTTTTATATAGACTAATTAATATGTGACTAAATTAAGCATTATATATGCTATCATATATATTTGGCCCAGCTGAAAGTGATCCAATAAGGTTAAGATTTGAGTTCTAGATATATTATAAAATATAGACAATTTTAATATGTAGAGGCCAATGTGTAACTTTTATTTTTATAATAGGCTGAAATAAAAAATCACACAAAATGACATGATCAATCTATATAAGAAACCTTTGGTCTTTAAACTGTATGTGCTAAAATTTTTTCTCTTTAGATTTCTACCTCCTCTAAGACCTTATTGTTAGATAGAGAAAAAATAAACTCATACATGTTAGCTTGGAAGATAACAAGCAGTAAGATCTATGTTCTAAAATTCTCCAATAAATCCATATATACTTTCGACTATACTTTCAGCTTTATCTTGATGATTCAACATGAATAATCTTGAGTTGGTTTATTTGATTAAAAAAATTAAATTTTTTAATAAGTGGTATCAAAGTTTTTTATGTTGAATGATTTAGAACATTTTTCTTTCGGGATTAAAATCGATTCGTAATGGCTGTTTTTGTTTTGTTTATTTGCCATTTCCAATTCCTTTATTGGATTTGGATCGATTCGAATGGTTTTGTTTTCCTCCTTTTTCCGGTCTCCGACTTGTTTTGCGGTGGACTTGAAATTTTGATAGGTGGCCTGGTTTCGTGCCAGCCGTATACATGTATATATATTCAATATTTTTGTTTTTCTTTTGGATTGGGAACCATTTGTTTGCTGCCATGATCCTTGTGGCTTCGCACCCACCAATCTTTTTGTTGTTTATTTTGTTTTTTGCTTTTGGGATGAGAACTGCTCTGCCGCAAAGAGGAAAAGATTTTGTTTTGTGGTTAAAAAAAAATGGTTCATGGCTTTAGGGTATTTTTTTTTTTATGCTACTGCACAGGTTTTTGGTGCTGTTTTGTTCCTTTTTGGGTGTTTTTTTCAGCAAATTGAAACAAAATTATTTAGGAAAATTCAATTCAATTCTGGTATACTTTCAGGAAATCTGATGTTTAGATTAATTAGTTGGAGTAACATATCACTAAAGTGACTTTATTTGTATAGATTAATTAATCTGAATATTTAATAATTGTTTACAAAAAAATAAGAATATTTAGATAATTGGGTGTTTGAGTTTCATTTAAAAAATCATCGGCCTAAAGGAAGGTTATTAATTGGCTGAAATTTAAACGTGATTCTGGTAATAAATATGTGAGAATTATTAGGTTTTTTTTTATGTGTACAGTAAATTTGTCCAAAGAAATACTTATTGTTTGACATCATTTGAATTACCAATATTTGATTACTACACAAAGAGTACCGCTTACAAGTTAAAATTTCTATCCAAAGACTAAATATTAATGTCTGTATAAGGTCTTTTATGATGGATTATGTATACCAATTTTGAATTTAATAAAGTATGATGTGGAATTTATGTGAGCTTGATTTGTTTTTTTTTTTTGTTCATTCTTCAGTTGCAAGTTCTACTACTAATATTTCTACTAGCATCAATTCAATTTTTATGTTAAATAGCACAAATTTTAAGTTATGGCAAAAGAATATTATGATCATTCTCAGAGTCATAGACTTGACCTTGCATTAAGGGTTGAGCGACCCGCCAACCTTACTGATAAAAGTACATCTGATGACAAGAAGGAAATGGAAAGGTGGGAGCGCTTAAATCGCATAAGTCTAATGATAATGATGTGTACCTTTTCAAAAACATTCAGGGGCACTATGTCTGAAATGATTATGACGGCCAAATAGTTCCTTCAAGAAATTGAGAGTCGATTTGCTAAGAATGAAAAAGCTAAAACTAATATGCTCTCGGTAAACCTCATCTCAATGAGGTATAAATGTAATGGGAACTTAAGGGAGTACATTATTGAAATGTCTAATTTTTCTTCAAAATTAAAGGCAAGTTAAAGTTGTCTGAGGACTTATTAGCCCATTTAGTTTTGATTTTTTTTCCCACATAGTTCAATCAATTTAAGGTGAGCCATAACTATCAAAAAGAGACTTGGTTCCTTAATAAGCTTATCTCTCACTATGTGCAAGAGGAAGAAAGGTTGAAGCAAGACAAGGCAGAAACTGCTCATTTGGCTATAACTTTTTAAGGGCAAAAGGAAAAGCAACAAGATAAAGAAAGACAAAAAAGCTACAGTTATAGTGCTACAAAAGAAACATCTAAATGAACAACCTGAAGATGCTTGTTTTTTTTTTGTCATGCTGTTGGGTATAAGAAGAAGCATTGTACAAATTATCACACATGGCATGCAAAGAAAGATGCACTTCTTAATCTGGTTTTTAAAAGGTTAATTTAACTTCGGTGTCAAGACACACATGGTGAATAAATTTTGGTACAACAACTCACATCAGTGTGTCTATGCAAGATTACCTAAATTGCCGAAAGCCAAATGATAGTGAAAGATACATCTATGTGGACGATGGCAAGTCTATGCAAGTTGAAGCAATTGAGATATTTAGATTATGGTTAAAAACTAGATTTTATTTAGACTTGAATGAGACTTTTGTTGTATCATCATTTAGTCAGAATTTGGTTTATATTTCTATTTTGGACAGATTTGGATATTTTTCTTCATTTGAAAATAGAAAATTTTGTCTTTTTCAAGATTCAAAATTGGTTGGTACCGGTTCTTTGTCAGTTGGCGATAATCTATATATGCTTGATATGATTGCTTCATTTAATGAAACCTTGCATACACGTATCCGAGGGGTAAAGTATAAATTAACCAATAAGAATTCTGCTTCATTTTGACACAAGAGATTAGGTCATATCTCAAAGCATAGAATTGAACGATTTGTGTCAGATGAAATTCTTGATCCTCTCAATTTCACAAATTTTGACATTTTTGTTAATTGCATAAAGGGGAAACTGACAAACACTAAGAGACTAGGTGCCAATAGGACTTCAGATGTCTTAGAACTAATACATACAGATATCTATGGTTCGTTCCCTATATTCTCTTAGAATGGTCAATGATATTTTATTATGTTCATAGATAATTTCTTACATTATGGCTACCTATATATCATTCATTAAAAGTCCTAGTCACTAGATGTGTTCAAAAGTTTTAAGGCTGAATTTGAAAATCAACTTAACAAAATAATTAAAGCTATCAGATCTCATCGTGGTGGAGAATACTATGATAGATATGATGGCTCAGGTAAACAATGTCCAAGACTCTTTGCTAAATTCCTAAAAGAATGCAGTATCAACCTATAGTACACCATGCGGGTATCTCCTAGCATGAATGATGTTGCTGAAAAGTGAAACAGAATGCTTAAGGACATGGTAAAGAGTATGAGCTTTGGGGAAAAGCTTTAAAGACTGTAGTTTACATACTCAACAGAATTCCAACAAAAACAACCATCAAAACCCATTATAAGCTTTGAATTGGTAAGAAGCTTAGTTTGCAACACTTTCACATTTGTGGTTGTCCAACAGAAGCTAGGCCTTATAAGCCGAATGAGAAAAAAATAGTCTCTAGGATAGTTGTTATTTTGTATGATACTCAGAGACATCCAAGTGTTACAAGTTTTATGATTCCACATCTATGGCAATTTTTGAGCCAGGTAATGCCCATTTATTTAAGGATGTTAAGTTTACAAAAGAAGGTAAGGTTAAGGACCTTGTCTTCGAACAGGAAAGTGTAACCATTCTCATGATTTCTTTTGACAATGATTAGACTTTTATTCCTTACCTTGTTTAAGAAGGAAATCAAGACAAAAATCAAGAAATTGTTCCAGATGAACAAACTCAAAACCTCAAGAGCTAATGTCATTAAAAAGATCCAGTGGAGAAAGAAGAAAGGTGATTCCAAATGATTATATCATCTTTCTCCAATAAAAAGAGGATGACAATGGACTAGTAGAGGATAATCCAATCAATTTTCATCAAGCCATTGAAAGTCTCAGTTCTCAAAAGTGGATTGATACCATGAATGAAAAGATGAAGTCCATAAAAGATAATGACATTTAGGAACTTATCTCATTTCTCGCATGGAGCAATGTGATTTTTAGGAGTCACCACCAATCGGTTTACCTAGATCGATTGGATACCTGTTATGGTCTGTGAGAGATTCTAAGATCGTGAGTCGGTTACGCTAAAATAACCTTATTAAAGCGCCCGGAAATTGGTACCATGGTGTTCAGTTTTTATCTTTTCCTAACTATTTATTTCTTGATCTAATCTTTGATTGAGAATAATTTTAATGAATTTTATTTAATTTAATTCCAAACCATGAATCTTATCAGATCAAATGGATATGGAAATTTTAAATTTTTGATACTTGATTTTTTATAATAAATTTATAATAAATTTAATATTTCTGAACCATGGATTCTATCGAATCACCCAGATATGAAATTTAATGAAAATTTAATTTTTATTTATTATTGAATATTTTAATTAATTATTAATCCATATCATAAATTCTGCTGAATTATCTGAATATGGATTTTTTAATTTTGGTACTTGATTATTATTCATTTTTTATTATAAATTTGATATTTTCAAAACCATGGATCCTATCGAATCACCCAGATATGGAATTTAATGAAAATTTAATTTTTATTTATTATTGATTATTTTAATTAATTATTAATCCATATCATAAATTCTGCCGAATTATCTGAATATGGATTTTTAATGATCTTAATATTATTTTCCTTTTCATTATTATTTTTCTAGAATTTTATTTTTCTTTTCTTTCTTTTTTTAAAATTTTTTAAAAAAAATTTAATAATAATTAATTTTAATTTTTTTTAATTTTTTTTAAATGTTTTTAATTTTCAATAATCGGACAAAATTGGGTGTTAACAGCTGCCCCCCTTTGCATGCTTCATGGGACATGATGCATGCAAAGCCGTTACCAAATTTCGTCCGACCTTAGCAAGGAATTGAGAACCTTCTCGCTGCTTAAACCCTGAGGAGAAAAACCTTTTTCTCCTCCTTTTTGAGGTTAAGGAACTTTCCTTATTACCTCTACGACAGGAACTCTCCTATCGTCTAAGAAAAATTGATGGAGTTTGAGGTTAAGGAGCTTTCCTTAGAACCTCTGCGATAGGAACTCTCCTATCGTTGAAGAAAAATTGATTGATTGATTGAAAATTGATTGAGTTTGAGGTTAAGGAGATTTCCTTAGAACCTCTATGACAGGAACTCTCCTATCGTTGAAGAAAAATTGATTGATGATTGAAGTTTGAGGTTAAGGAGATTTCCTTAGAACCTCTACGACAGGAACTCTCCTATCGTTGAAGAAAAATTGATTGAGTGAAAATTGATTGAGGTTTGAGGTTAAGGAGATTTCCTTAGAACCTCTACGATAGGAACTCTCCTATCATTGAAGAAAAATTGATTGAGGTTGATTGATTGAGTTTGAGGTTAAGGAGATTTCCTTAGAACCTCTACGACAGGAACTCTCCTATCGTTGAAGATTGAAAAATTGATTGAGTTTGAGGTTAAGGAGATTTCCTTAGAACCTCTACGACAGGAACTCTCCTATCGTTGAAGAAAAATTGATTGATTGATTGATTGAGTTTGAGGTTAAGGAGCTTTCCTTAGAACCTCTACGATAGGAACTCTCCTATCGTTGAAGAAAAATTGATTGATTGAAAATTGAGAGGTTTGAGGTTAAGGAGATTTCCTTAGAACCTCTGCGATAGGAACTCTCCTATCGTTGAAGAAAAATTGATTGACTGATTGATTGAGTTTGAGGTTAAGGAGATTTCCTTAGAACCTCTACGACAGGAACTCTCCTATCGTTGAAGAAAAATTGATTGATTTTGATTGAGTTTGAGGTTAAGGAGCTTTCCTTAGAACCTTGACCTCTCTGCGATAGAAACTCTCCTATTGTTGAAGAAAAATTGATTGATTGATTGATTGAGTTTGAGGTTAAGGAGATTTCCTTAGAACCTCTACGATAGGAACTCTCCTATCGTTGAAGAAAAATTGATTGATTGAAAAATTGATTGAGTTTGAGGTTAAGGAGATTTCCTTAGAACCTCTACGACAGGAACTCTCCTATCGTTGAAGAAAAATTGATTGATCCTATTGTTGAAGAAAAATTGATTGATTTGAAGTTTGAAAAAATTCTTTGAGTTTTTGAGGTTAAGGAGATTTCCTTAGAACCTCTACGACAGGAACTCTCCTATCGTTGAAGAAAAATTGATTGAGGAGAAAAACTCTTTTCTCCTTTCTGGGGTTAAGGAGCTTTCCTTAGTACCCCAAGCAAACTTTGTATGAAGGCAATTGAAGTTGGAATGATTTCTTCGGAAGTGTGAATTTTCATAATAGGCGAGTGCAAAAATTTAAACTTCCATGAAATGAGTGAATCTTGATGATGAGAAATTCCATAAAATGGCAATAAAACTGACAAATTATGTAAGGGAACGGGTGTTTGGAATCAATATCTAGGTTTCATCTAATATTTTCTTTAGAAAATATAGATTCCCTTGTGAGATATGTCATCCAAATAAGGTTAAAGCTTAGCTACCCCAAAATGTCATGACTAGTAGACTTAATAGGATGCGTTTCAAGAGAAAAAAATTACTTCTTACTCAGTCATTCCAAACTAAAGGCTTTGTCCTATGGTTTTAATATCAGCATGAACAAAACTATCCTAAAAGGTGAAGAAAAAAAGAAGAAATTCTTTAAAAAGAAAAACTGAAACACGAAAAAAAAAGCTGATAATAAATCTAAAGGACAAGAAGAACAGATCGGATCGCTTCTTCTTCCACAATGCTTCAACAGGCCGGGTAAGGGACAATTATGGAATGGAACTGGTCAGAAAAGACTGTCGTGTCCAGTCTATCTGAATCATTGCTGGATCTGGTTCAGGAACAAATGCTTGCATTTTATCTAGCAATTCTTCAGCAGTTGTTGCGGATATTAGGATTCGTCGTGCCACTTTTGATATAAAATTCTTCTGCACAGCGTAATCCACAAAAGATATCAGACCTGTAAAGAAATTGTTAACATTCAACAGCCCAATGGGTTTCTTGTGCAAATTAAGTTGGGACATGGAAGCAATTTGGAAGATTTCTCCCAATGTGCCAAAACCTCATGGTAGAGCAATAAAAGCATCAGCATTAAAAAGCATTTGTAACAAACGCTCTTGCATATTTTTAACCACTAATTCTTCTCCAATCGTGCCCCTAGAAACAAATTTCAAAGGTCCAGGGATAATGCCCAGAACTTGACTTCTTCCTAGAAATGTTGCTGATGCTACACCTCCCATTAATCCAACACTACCTCCTTCATAAACTAAATGTCTTTTTCGCTCAGCTAATACTTTACCCAAATGGTTAGCTGCATTTAAATACTCTTCATCTTTTCCAGGAAAAGCCCCAGAAAATACACAAATACTTTGGGATTTACGAGTTGAGGTTTTCTCCATTCCTATCCTTAACCTTGTGAGAAATGAAAAGAAGAGGATGTATTTATAGAGGTGAAAAGATAATGCAATAATTACATTTACAAGAGTAGGTACATTATTGTCAGAAGAGAAGGAAAATTTTCAAAAGTGACAGCTAGCATATACAGTAGTCATGACTGTGGCTCACGTCAATTACATTTACAGGAGTAGGTACATTATTGTCAGAAGAGAAGGAAAATTTCCAAAATGACAGCTAGCATGTACAGTAGTTGTGACTGTGGCTCACGTCTTCCACTGGTTTTACGTCCAGTAACGGCTTCAACGCCTTCTATGAGTCGGGGATTTGCTTCCCATCCAGTTTTCTTATAAACTGGCAAACAGGGTCATTTAAAGTCAGATTCCCAAGACTGTAACGGTCTCGTTCTTTATGGAAAGTCCTCCATAAATTGATAATTTCACGTTGCACTATTCCACAAGAATGCGTTTCAAGAGTCCCTCGGATATCCTCCAGAGATTCCTTACGCAGGCCATTCTTAATGAATTTTCTTTTATCTTCACGATTTTTGGAGATCATCCCTAAAGAACGACATTTAGTATCGCAATTCCATCGTCCACATTTATGACAAACGCCTAGCCTCTTTGCTCTTCGCTTTTTGGCATAAGCGCTTTTACCTAAGCGGGGCATACGGGGCATACGGGGCATACGGGGCATAAATGCATCTGAAACTTCACCAGCCAAACGGACCTTAGCTTCAATTAACCACCGCGCATTGTCAGGAATGCCTTTGTGCATAAAGACTCTGATCCTTTCACATCTAGCTTGGTAAATCATTTTAAGAACATTTATTGGGAGGGAAGGAAAGTACTTTCGCAGGGCGGAAAGAGTAGAATCCATTGATGAGAGAAAAATTTGAGAGAAGAAAGGAAGAAATCAGTTATTGTAGGAAACTGAAATAACCGACTTGAGAGTCACAGAGTACCGTATCCGCTACTTAACCAGAAAGAAGAACACGCATTTATAGCGATGAAAGGATAACGTGTTAATTACGCTTACAGGAGCAAGTACATTATTGTCAAAAGAAAATGTAAATTTTCCAAATATGACAAATTGTATGTACAGTAATTGTGACTGTGGCTCACATCTTCCACTGGTTTTACGTCCAGTAACGGCTTCAACGCCTTCTATGAGTCGGGGATTTGCTTCCCATCCAGTTTTCTTACAAACTGGCAAACAGGGTCTTTTAAAGTCAGATTCCCGGGACTATAATGCTCTCGTTCTTCGTGAAAAATACTCCATAAACCAAGAAGTTCGCGTTGCACTGATCCACAAGAATGCGTCTCAAGAGTCAATCGGATATCATCCAACGAATCCTTACTCAGGCCATTCTTGATGAATCGTATTTTATCTTCTCGATTATCGGAGATCATTCCTAAAGAACGACATTTAGTATTACAAGTCCATCGACCACATTTATGACAGACTTGTAACCTTTTCGCTCTTCGCTTTTTGGCATAAGAGCTTTTGCCTATGCCAGGCATGTGAGACACAAATGCATCTGGGAGTTCACCTGCCAGACGAACCTTAGCTTCAATTAACCACCGCACATCTTCAGGGATTCCTTTGTGCATCAAAACTCTTAATCGTTCACAGCGAACTCGGTAAATCTTTTTAAGAATGTTCATTGGGAGAGAAGGAAAGTATTTTCGCAAGGCAGAAAGAGTAGGATCCATTTTTTAGAAGGAAATAAAAGAAAGAAGGGAGGAAGGAATCAGTTATTATGGGCAACTGAGACAACCGACTTGAGAGTCACAGAGTACCGTATCCGCCACTTAACCGGAAAAATGGATCCTACTTTTTGACAATATTTTGATGTCATAGATGTTTCTTATCTTTGATACTCCATTGAGTTGGCATCCATCCCGTCCTTATGAGTGAAGCCTCGATTATCGAATCCATTGCCAGCTTTTGACAAATTGTCAACGACAACATTTTTTATGTCTATTTCATCCTTGACCATGGCTATCTCTTATCTTTGATATTCCATTGAGCTGACGTCGATCCTGTCCTTATGGGTGAAGCCTCGATTATCGAATCCATTGCCAGCTTTTGACAAATTGTCAACGACAATATTTTTTGATGTCTACCTTATCCTTGACCATAGCTATCTCTTATTTTTTATATTCCATTGAGCTGACGTCGATCCTGTCCTTATGGGTGAAGCCTCGATTATCGAATCCATTGCCAGCTTTTGACAAATTGTCAATGACAATATTTTTTGATGTCTACCTTATCCTTGACCATAATGTTGAATTCTTGACGCGGCTTGGTCCAGCGTATTAGCTGTGCATCCAGTGATAGACTGGAATGAGCTGATGAAGTTGAAGTCTCAGCTTATACTTATCAATGTTGTAATCATGCCGTGGATATGTTTTCCGTTTGATCCCTGTTATGCAAAAGCCATGCATGCATAATGTGAAATGCATGAATGCAGGGCATGTGTAACTGATGGCTCTTTTTTTTTTTTTTTTTTTTTTTTTTTTTTTTTGCATGGATCTAGTTCTTCATGTCTTTGTTTTACTGGATCCTTTTTGTGATTGCCTTCTCGGACTACCATTGAATCTCTTTATGCTTCTCAGCTCTTGTCCATTGCCTCAAAAGCTCAATTCTTTTCGAAAGTCCCTTCAAAGAAATTTTTCTTGACTTGTTCTTGAATTTTGACCTCAACTTCCTTAACGTTCGCCCGCCTCATACTTTATGTCTCTCTTGATAGTCCTCCCTATTAAAAACATTCGTGAGTATGCTTCCTTCTTGTTGATATAATCATGTTCTTATTTTCAATTGTAAGATTTTTGAAGCGATCATCCAGTCAACCACCAAGGGAATCACCCGAAGATGTGTTACTCTTTTTCCTGTTAGCAAATGTTTTGTGCCGTTCGCAAAGCAGGACCTCGATCTTACCTGTTTTAATTCATAAAGCTTATCAAAGTAATCTACGGTCTTTGCTTTTTCTGAGTTTTAATTATTACTACCCTTCCTACAAAGTCACAATTTATTGCACACTAGAGGCCAGCAAGAATGTGAGATTTGAAGAAAAAGAGCTAGAGAGAATTGGCTGGCACCAAAAGGGAGGCAGTTTCATTTATGGGTAAGGGAATATAAAAGTTGAATGTGAGATTTGAAGAAAAAGAGCTAGAGAGAATTGGCTTTTCATTTATGAGTAAGGGAATATAAAAGTCTTGGGTATAAATGAAGAACAATGAAGGTCTGAGAGGAAACGCTTTTTTTTGTTGACAACTTTGATCGAACAAGCTCTGACAACCCTGTATCCACTTCTTCCCTTCTGTCGGAAAATTTCATCATCATGCAAAGTACTTCTTCACTGAATCTGAATTTACTGGTTTTGGTAGCTCTCGTCCGTCCATTTCTGTCAGAACTAAGGCCCCTCCTGAAAAGGCTTTCTTCACCACATATGGTCCATCATAGTTTGGTGTCCATTTTCCTCTAGAATCATGCTGAATGGGTAGAATTTTCTTGAGCACTATGTCACCTTCATGAAATTGTCGTGGGCGAACCTTTTTATTATAAGCACGGATCATCCTCCTTTGATAAAGTTGCCCATGGCAGAGGGCGATCATTCTTCTTTCATCAATTAGGTTTAATTGCTCATATCTAGCTTTAACCCATTCTGCTTCTTTCAATTGGGTATCCATTAATACTCTCAACGAAGGAATCTCAACTTCAATGGGTAATACGGCCTTCATACCATATACCAGGGAAAAAGATGTTGTTCTAGTAGAAGTACCGACAGAAGTTTTGTAAGCGTTTAGTGCGAAAGGTAACATCTCATGCCAGTCCTTGTAAGTGACAATCATCTTTTCAATAATTTTCTTGATATTTTTATTGGTCGTTTCTACTGTGCCATTCATCATCGGTCGATAAGGTGCTGAATTGAGATGCTTGATCTTGAACTGTTGGCACAAAGTCTGCATCATTTCACTATTCAAGTTCATGGCATTGTCTGAGATGATACGCTTTGGCAACCCATACCGACAAATGATTTCTTTCTTAATGAATCGGCATACCACCTTTTGTGTTACACTTGCATAAGACACAGCTTTTACCCATTTGGTGGAGTACTCTATTGCCACTAGAATGAATTTGTGACCATTAGAAGCCTTGGGGGTAATTGCTCCAATGACATCAATCCCCCATATAGCGAAAGGCCAAGGTATTGCTGTTACATTAAGAGGAGCAGGTGGAGCCTGGATCTTGTTGGCATATATTTGGCACTTATGACATTTCTTACATGATTGATGCAATCACTTTCTAATGTGAGCCAATAGTAGCCCGCCCTCATTATTTGTCTTGCCATGGTATGACCACTAATGTGTGCTCCACACATTCCAGCATGAACTTCTTCCATGATCTTTCGTGCTTCATGAGCATCTACACAGTGAAGTAGCATCGAGTCTGGGGTTTTCTTATAAAGTATGTCTAGGTTTAAAAGAAAACTCACTGACAACCTTCGTAAAAATTTCTTGTCATTTTCTGATGCTTCTGGTGGATATACTCGTTGTTGGAGGTACTTTTTGATATCATGATACCAAGGTTTCCCATCCAATTCTTCTTCCACACTCATGCAATAAGCTGGGGAATCTAGTACTTTAATTTCAAAAACAGGAATATGCTCAAGGTCGCTTATCTTGTACATGGCAGCTAAAGTAGCTAAGGCATCCGGAATTTGATTATCTTCCCTTGGAAGATGATGAAAGCTTATACTGTTAAACTTTCCTGCCAAGTCTAGTATGATCTTTTGGTAAGGGATCAATTTTGAATCCCTTGTCTCCCAATCTCCATTTATTTGATATATGACCAATGCGAAATCTCCATAAACTCGAAGATTTTGTACCTTCAGCCCCAGTGCCATTTGGAGTCCCATAGCACATGTCTCATATTCTACTATATTGTTGGTACAAGAAAATGTGATTTTCACTGTGATGGGGAACTGTTCTCCACTTGAAGAGATAAGTATAGCTCCAATCCCTTGTCCCAAAGCATTAGATGCTCCATTGAACGCCATTTTCCATGTTTCATCATCTTCAGAGACTTTCTGTTCAATTATCATTATATCTCCATCAGGAAAGTCCATTTTCATTGGCTCATAATCATCCAACGCTCTGTCAACCAGATATTTGGCAATGGCACTCCCTTTTACGGCCTTGTAGGTGACATACTGTATGTCGTATTCAGACAACAGCATTTGCCATTTTGCGATCCTTCTTGATAAAGCGGGTTTCTCAAAGATGTACTAGATGGGATCAGTCTTGGAGATCAGCAATGTGGTATTGTTGAGCATGTAGTGTCTTAGTCGGTTTGCTACTCATGCAAGGGCACAACAAGATTTTTCTACTACTGAGTATTTCGCTTCATATGTGGTAAGCTTCTTGCTTAGGTAGTAAATTGCATGCTCTTTCTTGCCTGTCTCATCGCGTTGACCTAATACGGATCCTAATGAAGAATCCTGTATTGATAAGTATAGAATCAACGGTTCTCCAGATCGGGGTGGTACCAAGACTGGTGGATTTGATAGGTATTGCTTGATTTTCTCAAATGCCTCTTGGCATTCATTATTCCACTCAATCGGATTGTTCTTCTTTAGTGATTTGAAAAGAGGTTCACACTTGGACGTCAATTGTGATATGAATCTTGCTATGAAGTTGATTCTGCCCAGAAAACTTCTTACTTCTTTTGGAGTCTTCGGGGGTTGCATTTCTTGTATCGCCTTGACTTTACTTGGGTCAACTCGAATCCCATCTTTGCTTACCATGAAACCCAATAACTTTCCTGAAGAGGCTCCAAAAGTACATTTGGCAGGATTCAATTTTAGTTGATACCTGCGAAGTCTATCGAATAGTTTTCTCAGTACATTTAGATGCCCCCCAGCAGTGAAAGTTTTGGCAATCATGTCATCTACATATACTTCAATTTCTTTATGCATCATGTCATGGAATAAGGCGACCATGGCTCTTTGATATGTAGCACCAGCATTCTTTAACCCAAAAGGCATCACCTTATAGTAGAAGGTACCCCAAAGGGTAACAAAAGCAGTTTTTATCATATCATCTGGATCGAGTTTGATTTGATTGTACCCAGAAAAGCCATCCATGAAGGAAAAGTAGGAGTTTCCCGCGGTATTATCCACCAGCGTATCAATGTGAGGAAGTGGGAAGTTATCTTTAGGGCTGGCCTCGTTCAAGGGCCGGTAGTCCTGACAAACTCTTAGCTTCCCACTTTCTTTCTTTTCAACCGGAACTATGTTGACAACCCATTCTGTATATTCAGTGACTCCAAGGAATCCTGCATCCCATAGCTTTCGAATCTCATCTTTTACTCTCAAGATCAGATCCGGCTTTAATCTTCGTAGCTTCTGTCTGACAGGCTTCACCCCAGGCTTCAATGGTATTTTGTGTAGCACTATGTCCGAGCTTAAGCCGGGCATATCTTGGTATGACCAAGCAAATACGTCCACATATTCCTTCAATAAGTGGATTAGTTCTTCTTTCTCTTCAGGAGGAAATAGAGTGCCAATCTTAACTTCTTTTACATCCTGATTGTCTCCCAAGTTGAATGTCTCAGTTGGTTCCTGACTTGTTGCTCTTTCTTTTTCATCTTGCTCGATCATTTTTAATAACTCAGGAGATATTTGAAGATCTTCGTCATCCGAGTCAGCAGTGTTTACAGGATTATCAAAGTTCATTCTTTCATTGTCATCAAAGAGAGTTTCAGGTCTGCATTAGCCAGAGAGAAAAGAGAGAAGAGAAAATGGCGAGAATGAGATGGATGCAAATTGGTGCTTTATTTATAATGTGCATAAATCACAACTTTATTGGAATGAAAAGCAATAACTAAAAGGTTCACTTAAGCAAAGACTACACCCTATTGATTGAACCTTTCTTTAGGAGGTTTTTACTATTAAATTACTTTGAAAAGCTCTCGATTACAACAGGCAGTTCTATCGCCTCCCAATTGTTCAGCACATCCCGTGGGCTACAGGGTTGAACGAGCTCCTCATTTTCGGGTGAATCACTGATTATTGCCTGAATCGAAAGATATTCAAAAGACTTGTCGATGCTGATGGTCAGCGCGCCTTCATTGTCATTTTTTGGAATCAAGCCACCACTCACGAATGTTTCAGTGATGTCAGGGATATCCAGATTTCTTCCCTCTAGAGGATGCCCTTTTAGTCGTGCAATCCTCTTTTCTCTCTTTTCAGCTATCGTCTTCATTTTATCTTGCCTTGTCGGTGTAAAACCTAGGCCGTATTTCCCTTCATTTGCAGAGATTTTCAATGGCTCTGAGATTCCTTGAAAATCTTGTCCCAGACCTAACACCGGTGAGTATCCTCCTTTCATCATGAGTTTGGCGACCATGCAACTCGTTTTGGAGATGCTAGGCACGGGTTCTTCTCCATATTCACCAACATAGGTAGCATTAACAATTTCAAAAAACCTGAAGGAGCAATCAGGTACATCTTCATTGACCTCGACATACTGAGCAACCGCAGGTCTAGATAGGAGAATGTCTTCTTCAGCAAAGACTGTTATTAATTTTCCTTTAATGATGAACTTCAGTTTTTGATGTAATGAAGAGGGAATTGCCCCGGCCATATGGATCCATGGTCTTCCCAACTGACAACTATAAGAAGGGTTAATGTCCATAACTTGGAATGTGATGTGGAAGACACAGGGGCCGATCCCTATCGACAGTTCTATTTCTCCAACAACATCTCTCCTCGTCCCATCAAATGCTCGAACGATGATATGACTGTTGTTGAGGTATGATGGGTCTATACCAAGCTTATGTAAGGTTTCAAGTGGCATTACATTTAGAGCTGACCCACTGTCGATAAGGACTCTAGCCATAATTCAATCTTTGTACTTAGTTGAAATATGTAGAGCCTTAGAGTGACCTCTTCCTTCTGCTGGTATCTCATTGTCAGTAAATGTGATGAGATTCTGTGCTATGATGTTGTTGACGAGGTGGTCAAAATTATTCACAGAAATATCTTGCTCAACATAGGCCTTGTTCAAGACTTTAAGGAGGGTTTCTCGATGGGCGTCAGAACTTAAGAGTAGTGAGAGTATGGAAATCTTTGCTGGCAGGCGGTTTAACTGCTGCACGATACTATACTCACTTTGCTTTATGAGTTTGAGAAACTCACCAGCTTGTTCATCTGTTACCGATCGAGGCACCCCTTGATCTTCTGATGTATTTGTGCTAATAGGCTCGTTTGTTGGGTCTGTGATATTCTTATCTTGTTGGAGCTTGTCCATCTGCTCCGGCGAATAACATCGACCACTTCTGGTCATACTCCCAACCTCTAACAGAGTTGATGTAATGTTAGAGGTGTAATCATACTTCCATGGAACAGCCTTATCTGATTTGCAGGGGAATGGAGCCGGGACTTGAATCCTTAAAGGCTTGACAGTAGGTTTTGAAATTGGTATGACTAGTGGTCTCGGCATAGCATTGACTTCTCGCTCTTTAATGATTACATTTGCATCAACATCTTTATCTAACATAAAAATGCTGAGTTGGATGAGTCTATGAGTCTTTGTAGATCTTCATGGAATTCTGGGCATTCCTGAATGGAATGACCTTTACTGTCATGAAAATCACACCATTCTTCACCTTTGATTTCTTTATGTCCAAGAGAAGGCTTTCCAATGATGACCCATTCTTTCACAAGCCCTGAGTATACATGCTTAAGAGGGGTTGTAATGTCGTTGACTGACTTCTTTATCAGTCGGTGTTCCTCTATCATATTAATTGGTTTAGCCTGATGAGGCGGCAATGGGCTGTGAGTGACATTCGGTTCATCGGAAAAGTCCAACCACTTTGACTCGATCAATTGTTGGACTATGCATTTCAAAGCTATGCAATTTTCTAGACCATGGCCCACAACGCCATCATGATATGGGCAAGTTATGTTGGGGTCATACCACCTTGGATATGGGGGTTCTATTGGCCTTGTAGGAATTGGACGGATAAGTTGACTTTCAATGAGCTTTGGATATAACTCAGTGTAAGTCATAGGAATTGGCGCAAAAACTTCTCTTGGTCTTTGTGTGGGTACTGGAAGGGGTCGGAACAGGTGGCCGTAATTGATTAGGCCTGTTGGGAGGATAATTGTTGGGCCTATTGGGAGGATAGGATAGGATAGGCGAGGCCCAGTAGCCACAGTACCCACGAGGGGAATCCCTCTTCCGCGTCCTATTTGTTGTACTTCCTCATCCTTTCTTCTGGATGGTCCTCATCTTTTCATGGCATCATTAAAGGATTCAGTGATCTTCCCGGTCCTAATCCCGTGCTCAATTCTTTCTCCAGACATGACAATGTCTGAGAAATTGGTTGCCGAATTGCCAATAAGTTTGTCGTAGTATGGGTACTTTAGTGTTTGGACAAATAAAGTAACCATTTCTCTCTCCATCATGGGTGGCTGAACTTGTGCGGCTAAGTCCCTCCACCTTTGAGCATACTCCTTGAAGGTTTCTTGCTTTTTCTTCTCCATATTCTGGAGAGTTTGGCGATCCGGGGCCAAGTCCATGACATGTTTGTAATTGTTGATGAAAGCCTGAGCAAGGTCATTCCATGTTTTGATGTTTCTTGGACCTTGACTTAGATACCACTGTAGTGCTGACTTTGTAAGACTTTCTTGAAAAAGTGCTATCCACACATTCTCGTCTTTTGTGAGTGGTTGTAGTCTTCTTAGAAACAGTGTTATATGAGTGATAGGGCAACTTGTTCCATCGTATTTCACAAAGTCTGGTACCTTAAAGTCTGAGGGGATTACAACATCTGGTACCAAGCAGAGATCATCTACTGAGAGGGATCCGAATAAAGTGCCACCTTCAATGGCCCGAAGTCTCTTCTCTATTGTCTCAAGCTTTTGAGATTCTCCTTTTTCCTTTGATAGTGTCTTCTTCTCTTCATAGGCAGTATTTTGTTTCAAGTGAATGCTAGCGGACAGACCTGATTCCTGAAACAGATTTTCCTGAATTGAGATCCGTTGTGGGGTGAATCCTGGAGGATAAGTGGGATCTTGTGTCCCTTTGATGGGGACTTGGGTTGCTTTCCCCTTGATTAGCTCCATTAATTATTTCATTTGCTCTGCCATGTTTTCTATCTTAGACTCAATATCTGTGAGACGTCCTTCCGTTTGTTCCGCCATGAGTTTTGCTTGCAACCGAGTTGAATATGGATGTCGAGTACCAATCTTTCACCTTTTTTTAAAAATGGGAATTCTTTTATTAGACTTTGTGTATGAATTGGTAAATGATGCATGATGCACATGCTATTTTTATTAATGTGTTTGAGTTGAATGGCCACCATCGTAACACTTTCAAACTCTAATGACTGTCTATGCCTAAACATTTAGTGCAACACTAAATCACCAAAGGAATCCTAAAACCAAATAAAGAAAGCCATGGTGGTCCGGCCCACTTTATTACATCAAAGACTAAAAGAACTTTCCGAGATGGTCATATTGCTTGCGGGCCTTCTTGATGTAGCTGATCATCTTCTGCTGTCCCGGGAATGAGTTAGGCCAAGTATCAGTAATTATGTCATTGGCTTCTTCACCCATTTCCTTTCTGACCCAAGTGACCTTCCGTACTTCTTCTACGAAATCTTCCACTTGACATGCGGACCGGATATACTCTCGTTTCCAGTTCTCTTTCTCCCATTCATTCTTATCGCAATCCTCCACTAACTGGTTAATGATGGTCTGTTTATCATCCAGCTTCCCTCGCAAGAGTAAGTTTTCGTTTCTCAGTGCCTCCAGTTCAGAGTCTTTCGTATCTATCTCAACTCGGATTTTCTTCATTTTGTCTCTTTCCTCGTTGAGTTCTTGCTCGAGATCTCTTTTAGTAGCGCAACTAGGTCGGTCTGATGGTAGAATAGCTTCCCTTCGATTTTGCCTCCATTCTGGATATCTTTTTGAAGACACTAAGGTTCCAGGTTTTACTAGGTAGACTTTTTTCCATGCTATTGCCATTCCAGAAATGAGATGGTGGCATTGTGGATCGTCATAAGAGAACTCGAGCTCAGATAGTCAATGTGTCATTGGTACGAACTGTTGGGAACCGAACTACCTGCGAACTAAGGCTGGGGCGTAGCTTGTTCCTCCCCATATTCCAAGAAGAGGAACCCATGGAAGCTTCCCACATCGATGGAGTACTAGTTTTGCTGAGATAAAGGGGGCCCTCCATGTAATATGAGATTCTAGCAAGCTTTTAAGGAAATCCCTCCATTCTTCTTTACTTCCTTTTTCTATCCAGACGCTGTCTATGAAAGCTTTGATTGGAATAAAATCTTGGAAGAAACGGTGACCAAATTCCCTCTTTAGGCATGGTAGATGACTCTTAATCCAGATGTGTAACAACGGTGCACAACCGATGAACCGTCCTCCATTACGTCTACAAAAGTTGAGGGAGCGAATGGTTTCAGCCAGAATAGCAGGAAAAGGGTTCATGTGTTTTCTTTGCATCTGATCTAATAGCTTGATCACCCCCTCATCAATTTGTGATAACACCATTGGAAATATTACGAGCCCATAGATTGCCAATGCAAACGCCTTCTTCTTTTGTGATTTCGATGTCAACGTCTCCATAAGGTGTTTGAGAGTGCTCCATGCCATGCTTTTTCCACCCTTCTTAGTAGCTCGCTACTTGAGATCCGTAACTTGCATGTTCAGGAAACGAGATAGGCATCGTAGCACATCACTCTTCTGATCGGGAGAATACGCCTCAATTGGGAAGTTAAGAGGAATGTTCAACAGAACACTGTACTCTTCGATAGTCGGAGTCAAGTCCATCTTGTTGATCGAAAAGCAACGATAATATGGATCCCAAAATGATATCAGCGCTCGAAACAAAGCCTTGTCGATCTTGACATCCAGAAGATAAGCAATGTGCCCGAATTCGCCATCGAAGATCTCTCTTTCAGCAGAGGACCAAGCCTTCCATATCTGTGATAACTCCTTCACGGAGTTCTGTTCCAGTCGAAAATGAACCTGGCTTTTCAAATCGATCTCACTTCCAGGTGAAAGGCAATCTCCATGTACTAACTGTGACTCCTCAGAGAGGTTCATGGCTTCTGGCTGACCTTCTTCTATAGTAGATGCCCAAGTCTCGTTGCAATCAGTCGGAAGTAGGTCAAGAATGTCCATGGTAATGGAGGTTGCGCTAAATGCTTCCTATAGTGCAATGCATGCAAAGAGAACAACAACTTGAAGAGAGTTAGTAACATAGCAGAATAATATATGAGCTACTGTGAACATTATAAAGAGAAAAAGTATACTTAACAAGGCACAAAGTGGTTAGTTTGACAAGAGAGTTAGCAATAAACAAGCTGTGTTTTGTTATGGAAGTCCTAATGGATAGATCTATGGCCGCTATATGCGTAGGTGGTTTTTTGAAAAGAAAGGTTATGGGTTGGTTCTCGAATCCCTCTTACTAAGTCCTATCGGACTAGAAAAGGCCCAATTCCTCACCCACAAGGGTTATGTGAGGAAGGATTAATTCGAGTCGTAGTTTTCATGGTCCCATGGGGTGACTACTGTCACACTCAGGCAACACTACTGACTACTACGGATTAGAGAAAGCGCGGAAACTATTGTCTCACGCGACTAGCCTAACCCTGATATTTCGCAGAACTTGGTTTGAGTGAGCTTGGGTATTGAGCTCAATATGCATGCCGAGGCGTGTGCGTGTAACAATCTAAAGAATACTCAACACATCAACTCAGTATGTCAAGAAAGAAAAAGAGCAAAACTAAACCCTTTTATGGCTAGACTGTCTCCAGTGGAGTCGCCAAGCTGTACCAGGATATGGAATTTAATGAAAATTTAATTTTTATTTATTATTGAATATTTTAATTAATTAATAATCCATATCATAAATTCTGCCGAATTATCCGAATATGGATTTTTAATGATCTTAATATTATTTTCCTTTTTATTATTTTTTTTAGAATTTTATTTTTCTTTTCTTTTTGTTTTTTTACTTTTAAATTTTTTTAAATAATAATTAATTTTAAATTTTTTTTAAGTTTAAAAAAAAAATTAATAGTCGGACGAAATTGGGTGTCAACACCGCAGGTAAGAAATCCATTGGTTGTAAATGGATATTTAAAACCAAAAGGGATTCAAAGGGCAATGTCAAAAGGTATAAAACTCATCTTGTTGCAAAAGGGCATCATAGAAAGCATCGATTATAAAGAGACTTTCTCTTAGATTTCATTGAAAGACCCTATTAGGAGAATAATAGTATTAGTGACACATTTTGACCTTAAATTATATTATATGGATGTTAAGATAGTGTTTCTCAATGGTGACATTGATGAAACGATCTATATGATGCAATCACAAAATTTTGCATATACAAAGCAAATGATTTGCAAATTAAAGAAATCCATTTATGGTCTTAAGCAAGCTTCCTATCAATGGTATCACAAATTTCACCAAATTGTCATGTCATTTAGTTTTTAGATGAATGTAGTTAATGATTGTGTATACCACAAGTTCAGTGAAAGTAAGCATATTTTCTTGGTTTTATATGTCAATGACATACTACTTGCCAGCATTGATATAGGTTTAGCACACGAAACCAAGAGATTTCTATCAAAGAAATTTGAGATAAAAGATCTTTATGACACCTCTTTTGTGTTAAGTATACAAATATATTGGGATCACTCTTGGGATATTCTTAGGGACATGCTGCTTGCCAGCATTGATATAAGTTTAGCACATGAAACCAAGAGGGGGATCGCTCTTGGGATATTCTTAGGTTATCACAAAATAGCTATATTGAAAAAGTGCTTAAAAAGTTTAACATGCAATACTGTAAACTAAAGGACCCCTTTATGGCTAAAAGAGATAAATTTAGTCTTAATCAATGCCTTAATAATGATTATGAGGCTAAAGAAATACAAAACATTTTATATGTCTTAGCCATAGGATATTTGATGTATGTTCAAGTTTGTATGCAACCAAATATTCCATACATTGTTTGGATCATAGGCAGATACTTAAGTAATCCTAAAATGGATCATTGGAAAATAGCCAAACGGGTCATGCAATTCTTGTAAAGAAAAAAGGACTACATGCTCACATATAGGTGATCGGATTAGTTAGAAGTTATTGGCTATTCTAATTCCAATTTCATTAGATGCCAAGATAGTTGAAAGTCCACATCTGGCTATATCTATTTACTTGTTAGAGGAGTTGTTTCCTGGAAAAGTATTAAGCAAACACTCAAAGCTTCTTCCACCATTGTGGCTTGATATATAGCGTGTCATGAGAAGAGATCAAATCAGTTATAAGTTATTGGTTATTCTGATTCTAATTTTATTGGATGCCAAGATAGTTGAAACTCCACATCTTGCTATATCTATTTACTTACTAAAGGAGTTATTCCCTAGAAAAGTATCAAGCAGACACTCATAGCTTCCTCCATTATGATGGCTTGATATATAGTATGTAAGGTATCCAACCACTGTATATGGCTCTGAAAATTTGTTAATAGGCTACAAATTATGGATGATGTTAAAAGACCACTTAAGTTAAGGATTCAGAGTGGTCAGCTATCCATAGAGTATATTGGGACAAACTCCATGACTACGGATCCACTGACTAAGGAATTGACATCCAAGGTCTTTTATGAGCATGTCACTCATATGGGTGTTGTATCCCTTCATGATATACAAATTTTGTAGGAGTTTGTACTTTTAGATGCTAAAAAATTTTGGACACTTTTATAGTTATTTATGCATTATTTTTCTCAGAAATAAAGTTTATGGTTTATATTCACTCTAAATTTGATAAGATTATTCTCACTAAGGTTGGACCAGTTGGAAATAGGCATGTTAAGATCACATTGCATTTAATTTCCATGCTACACATCCACATTTGATTCATATCATTTAATTACATCAGTACATGTAATCATTGATGGGTTTAGTTGCACTACAAGTAACGAAGGCCGCTTTGATCTTGTGTTGATATAAATGATGGATGGAACTGGGTAAGATACTTCTGGTAATGATAGATTTATTTGGAGTACTCATAAGGCTATAATACACTATTATAAGTTACACATATAGCCCAAGCGGGAGATTCTTGGATTATTAAATGGGCAAATATGTGAATAAATTATGCATTATATATGCTATCATATATATATGGCCCAATTAAAAGTGATCCAATAAGGTTAAGGTTTCAATTCTACATATCATATAAAGTGTGTGCGATTTTAATGTGTAAAGGCTAAAGTGTACCTTTTATTTTTATGATGGGCTGAAATAAAAGAAACACAAAACTAACACAGCTAGTTTACATGAGAAGGCTATGGTCCCCAAATCTTACGTGCTAGGATTCTTTCTCTTTAAATTTTTGCCTCTTTTAAGTCCCCATCATTAAAGCAAAGAGGAGTTTGCATGTATAGGTCTAGAAGATTAAAAGTCATAAGGTCCTCATTTTAGAATTCTCCAATATATCCAAGTATGCATTCGGCTATACTTTTGGCTTTGTCTTAATAATTCAACATGGATGATCTTGAGTTTTATGATTGATTGGTTTGATTCAAGGAATCAAATTTTTTAACACCATTTCTGAAAAAGAAAACAAGAAATGGGGGAAGGAATGACAAATTAAAGAAAGGAAAGGATTATAAAAAAGTGGTATGAGTTTTGTTGAATCGGGAGAGCTTTAGGGCCTAAATATGTATAAAAATAATCAAAGATTCAAATGGAAATTGCGTTCTTCCTCTTCAACCCTTCACCCTCCTTTCAAGGGATTTAATTAATGAGAGAATGTTGGTGAGGGTTAAATATCTATTTTCTTTGTAATGACACCACCATTTTCTTATAATTATCAAATATCCTTTTTTTCAAAAAGGGGACCCGATTAGGCAGGTGTGAGCTTTACTACTTGCACTTGTGACCCAATTGAACAACCTGCTTCGTGTAGTTAGACGCTAGTTTGTTTCTTTGAAGTGAGAATTGGAGGAGTTGGAAGGTTAAGCAGGGTTATCAAGCCTGGGCAGAGCACGCAACAAATCTCCAAGAGATTGGGGCAACGGATGTTGAAAGGTTAAGGGCAGAAGAGGGAAATGACGGGGAGGAGCTAAAGCTGCTGTAGATACGTTTTGGCAAAAAAAGAAGTTTAAGCAAATCTGCAATTTAAGTCCTTAAGATTACATGGTTTTATCAATTGTAACTTGAAGTTTCTCGTTCTTCCAGTGTAGTAATTTATTGTTATGAAAGAAGAGGCCATGTGGCAGTATGAGTGCCTATAAGCAACTTCCTCTCAAAAATGAAGAAATTAATGAAAAGGACTCACATAAAACATAATATATGAGTTAAATAACTTTAAGAGATACTAGTTACGGTAAGAGACCAAATTAAAATGACTGTTATAATTAGGGCACTGTATATGGATTTTACCCATTGATCACCAACTCATAGCAGGTGTCAAAACCAACAAACACACATATTATACAAGCCTCTAATTTTTGTTAAGGCTTAAATGCATGACATCTTTAAACTTTAGCCTAATATTATAGAAACACATAACTTTGGAGGATTTATATCATCATTAAGCATAGAGTTTCATCGATCTTCTAGCCTAATTTTCCAACTTGATATGTGTGCTTAAACCCTAATATCCTAGTGTCTAATTTTGACCAAATTGGTTCCAACCCAAGCAAAAACATTAGCTTTTAGTAGCCTCAAGAGTTGTTATATATATATGCCAAATCACCAGAAACATAAAGTTAACGATTTAATTCTCTGTCAGCCTTTTAGGAGTAACTTTCATAAGAATCACCTTCTAATGGTAGTCTGAGCATGAGGATTCTGTGAAAGTTGGTACAGTTTTCATGATACTCTAGATTTGGCTAAAAGGTGTACCTAAGATTATAAAAAGGCATAACAAAATTAGGGTCATATTCTTCTTATATAAATTTGTTAAGTGTATAATTTAACGGTTAAAGATGTTGATTTTTCAACAACTTTGACCGCTATTTGCTTACATTTCTTCCACACTCTCTTAGTAATTTCTTGTTTTGCTTGGCTTCGTGCAGGTTGGATTGCATAGTGGATATAGTGATTTGGAGCGGGATCGAGCGAGACGAAATTTGGGCATGCAAATTAAAGTTGAAGAAATAACATCGCCAGTGCCGGCAACGTGTCGCTAGAAACTCGACCCAATGGCAACGCGTTGCCACCCACGCCTTTATTTCACCCAAACCTCGCATTTTGACGGCCCCCCGCTTCTTCCCACCTAATAAGATGTCCTTGGAGGATGGATTTCTATCCTTTTAGGGTTTGGGAGCCTAGAGAAGACAGAAAAAAAAAAAAGCCTTTGGTATAAATAGCAAGAGGAAATAAGGAACCCATCATCAACACTTGAACACTCTTCTTCTCATCTCTTCCTTGGAGAACCACCATTGGAGATGGTTTGAAGCTTGAAGAAGGAGACTAGGAGCCAAGGAGACTTAGGCCACTAAAATCCATCTTGGGTTTCATCTTTTTCTCTTCTTATTTAGTGAATTTTTTATGGATTATTTGTTTATGGGTTTAATGTTGGAAGAAATAATGGATTTTGAGTAGATCATTGCATCTCTCTAGGATGAAACTTTTATTACTTGCTATCTAATGGATTTTTTGTTAATCTCTTGTGGATGTTGATCTCTGTATATCACCCATTCTTGTGCTTAATGCTTGTGTGATTGATTGGCCACTCCACACACTCACAAATTCCACTTTGTTCTCGAGAGAGAAAGAAATGGGTGTAATAGGTATTGTAGGCTAGAGATAACCGATAGTTTCATTAGGTGATTAAAAGGGGGTTATGGATTACACAACCTTGGATTAAAGCAAGGGCTTGAGAAATGCCTTGTTTGGTTCTAGGTGAACAAGGACTTAGCTTGAAAAAGTGAGTTTTTGGACTTTAGACTCCTACTCCACATAAGAGAATAAATATCCTAAGGGTAAAATGACTTGGGTAGCAAGTAATAGGGTGGATTCCTAGGGAGATGACCTTCCTTCTTTAACCACTTTAGTTCAATCTCTTTTAGTAATTCATGTTCTTAGATTAGTTTTTCACCTTTGAGTTAACTAGTTAATTAGTGGGTTTATTTGTCCTTCTCCTCACTTCTTTATCACTTGTTCACCCATTTAGTCTTAGGTTTTACTTGTCGCTTTTACTTTAGTAGTCAAATAGTTTAGATAACTAATATTCATTCCATAGTAAAACTACATTATCCCTTAGGATGATATCCTTCCTCATCTTCGCACACAATGAAATTAATTGTACACTTGCGAGTGATAAAGGGTTATAAATTATTAAACTCTTGTCTTCATAACAAAATCATCCATGGACAAAGCATAAAGTTTGAGTTTTGACCTCCTTAACCATATAAACCAACTTACTAAATCCCAAATCAAGACAAAAAATTGATAAACCAACTCATATAGCCTTAAGTACAATACATACATAAAGCTAGCTTGTTGAGATGAGGGTGCCACTTTTGTAAGCCATGTGAAAACATCTCACTCATATCATTTCACGATGGTTCCAATATCAACGTCCAAGGCAGCTACACTCCATATTCCTTCACTGTACATGTTGCCCATTTGGGTAACACTTTTGGCAACTTCACTCTTTTACACTTTCCACGGGGGCACACAATCAATAGCATGATGTCATTTAATATAGGTTGAAACACTTTAATATCACTTGATACAAGCTTATTCATATAGGCTTACAAAGAACACATCTCCAAAAGCTATCTTGTTGGGATAAGGGTGCTCAAGACTATATAAATAGCTACATAGCTATTTTTGTAGTCTGTGTAAGGTTTTTGGCTCATATCAAAACCCCAAAAGAAGAAAAGAGATAACAATGAAAAAAATGCCAAGATGACTACCTATTCTTAGTGACCCTTTGCATGTTCAGGCACCATTCTAGGCATAAAGACATCCTATTCACCAACATGTCTTTTGGTTTTGCAATTCATCTATGTTTGCTCATTGGTTCCTATAAGTGAGTCTCTACAAATAATAGTTTGTTAAAATTAAGAGTGTATTTGCTAGGGAAAATGTATTTCCCTATAAGTTTGAATCATTACTTTCCTTGTGTTCATCTGTAATCTCAAGCTTTCATTACGATCATAAAATTCAAGTAAAATGACGAAAGAAATTGTAAGCTTGAAATATCAAGCACTACATTAAGTTAAAGATTCTTAGTTTTCATAAGCAAGGTCCAAGAAAATAAGATTTAATGTGAAATGACTCAAGTTTAGAACTGGTCAGCGAAATACCTGCTCATATCACATGGGCTATCCTTTTGTAAAACAGGATAAATGCTAGGTGCTTATATTTTGGAACTTGAGCTTATATATCCACATGAGGCTTCTCATATATCTCCCGTATGGGATATAAAGGTGTTACAAACTTCTCCCTTTATTTACCCAACACCCTCGTTGGGTCATTCAGATTCCTTGATCCCCTAGACCAATAATCTCTCCAACTGAATGAGCTAAGTAACCTCTTTAATCAAGGATTAGCCTAGTAGATAATGCATATGCACACCTACTATGCCACATCATCATTGCCTCAGGTTGGCTTTGATATCATTTGAAATGACCCAAGTCCAAAATCGGCCAATGAAACAATTGCCTACACCATATGGGCTATTTTTTTGTGACAAAAGGATAAGCACTTGGTGTTTATGCTCTAGAACTTAAGCCTATATATCTACATAAGACTTTCCACATTTTTTTCCATGTGGAATATGGGGATGTTACATAATGAAAAGACTATTTTTTGTTTCTTTATTGATGTTTCAACTTGTAACCTAAATTGCACAAGAATTTCAAAGAATTCAATAAAGAAAAATAATTCTGAGATTTTTTTGTGTCCCAAAAAATACCATTGAGAGCTTCATAGGGGGCTTCTCTCCCTCATTGCTTAAGGTGCAAGAAGCTTGTCATAATATAGGTCCTATGGCAACTCTTAATAAAATGTTAACTATTAATGAATAACTAATTCTCTAAACAGGGGGCTATGAAACAAAATCTTAATTGTACCAAGTATTTAAGTACTTTTATGAACATTGAGGAATGGGCTATTGTATGACTATTCCCTATTGACCAATAGAGATTTGAGCCCTTTTTTTTTTTTCTTTTTTATAGCCTTTTAGCTTTGCTAGGAATATTATGTTCACATTTACTTACTCAAGAACTCTATCATTTCCTTTAAAGAAGATTGACAAAGTTCATCGTTATAGCTCTACTTGCTAGAAAGCGGGGAAAGTGGCCGATGTTGGATCTCCCATAGGACAGATCTAAAGGTAAGCCCATCGCAGTTATGCCAACTGTACTTTCCTTACCTTGACAAGACCTTCTCCCAAGCCCTTTATCTTCTTTAGAAGATTAGTTTCACAAACATATATTTGTAAAATAAAGATAAAATGTAACATAAAATATGTAAACAACCTCTTGGAACCTTAGCCAAATTTCTAGATCTATGATAAGCAATCTCTTTGCCCTTAAGACCTAATTCATATAGTCTCTCACTCCAAAATAACTTAGATGGGCTCAGTTCATGCCTAAAAACCAAACATTTTCTAGCCAAAAAGTTGGTAGGGGAATGGGAAAGAGCTTTTTGAAGTGTTTATTGACGGAGACCCCTTCCAGCCACGTCATCAGCCATATGAACTTTTGCCAGTAATGAAGGCAAGAGGATTTCATGGAATTCATGTTAAAGGAGGTCACTCTAGTGTTAGGGAAACTACAATAAGTGGTAGCCAAGGGCAAAGAAGTGCTAATGTTTCTAGCTTTTGCATGAACTTTTGCCAATAACGAAGGCAAAGGATCAATTTAACCCATGAAGAGTCAAGATAAGGTGAAAGAAAATTGAACCAGGTGTGACTGTGAGTGTATAAAAATGAAATAAAGCTTCTAAGATATGAATGATCCATTCCAAATGGCATACAAAGGATAAAGGTGTTTATATGGATGAAGAAATTAAGGGTGAGTTGAGATTGAGGGATCTAGTAAAATTAGAAGAACTGGAGAACCAAAAGGTGAGGAGGAAATCAAATTTTGGTCTAGACTTGATCAGATCGATGGATATGTAATCCGTTTTTGGCATATGGGCTCAGTGGTCAGCCAAGGGTATGTAAACCCCAAACCCCATTGGCCAATAATAATTTTTTGTGAGCTTAGAATGTTATAGATTGAAACCACCTTGGTATTTTTGTAGGCAAACTTTTCTCCCATGCATGACTGGATATAGGCAGCCCACTTTCCCTACAACTTATTTTGAGCTATCTAGGGAAACAAAAAGTATACCACCATTAATGGTGTTACAGTCGGTGGCTGGCCACCAAGAGGAAAAAAAAGACAGAAGATTAAAACTAAAAACACTATAAATGAATTAAGGCAGAAGCATAAACTTACCTTAAAATTGAAATTCAGATGTCAAAGGTGAGAAAAAAGAGCCCTGACGAATGGCCCACAAACAACAAGAAGTGTACAAAAAGACAAAAGATTTAAGGGTTTTTTTGTAAGAACAATAAAATTGGTGAATGAGATTGTGTAAAGAATAAATATTTATAACTCAGCGAGGTATCTTTATCTTCCCCATCTCAAAAACCACCAACCCGCCATCATTATATAGGATTAAATTGAGCCAACAACAAAAGGCCACTTGGCCTTCGACTATTTCTAAACCTACCTGTGTGTCATTATGTTGAGACATGTAGTTAGTTGGCATTGTTTCGCCTTTCTTCCTTTCACGAAAGAACTATTTCATGAATAATGGACCTTTATAAATTATGAATCTACTCCTAAAGTTTTTTTTAAGGGAGGGACACATGTCAATACAGTATTGGGCCTAGGTGGTCTGGGTTCATTGTTAGGACTTGGTCGTGGGGAGTTCGGGTTTGATATCAACCATAATCAAATAAGGTATCTTAGAAAAGAAGGTTCCTACAATGAATAGACTCCCTCATTGATTACACTTTAAGAAGGCCTAGGATGACACCCTCATTTATAAAATAGAGATATTCATGATATATTCAATGTACATAAGGAAACTATACTTTTTCATAGCTATTTCATCTAATTTTAAATAGCTAACTTGATTAGTGAAGATTTTTCCTCATAGACACAACTCTGAGCTTTTTAGCATTGTCTTGACTACAAATATCTTGATCTCATTTCTTGTCAACCAATACCCAAAATTTTAATCTTACTCCATTGATAGTTTTGCTATCGGTAAGAAAGATGACTTTTATTCTTAAGCGTAGAAATGTTAATTAAGGCATTATTTTTTCCCATTCCAAATGATTCTATGGCTAAATTCAAATCTACAAAAGGCTAGTGTAGTAAGTTGAATGTTGTAATAGTTAATTTTTTTGGGGCTACTTGAAAATGTGAATAAGATCTGTTATAAAAGTTGAAATGCCTAAACTTTATCAAGTTAAAAAAAAAGAAAATAGGCTCTAAATACGTAGAGAATTCTTTTTTTTTTTTTGTACTCATAATTTTTTTTAATTTTCTGTACTCAGAATGTTACATATACATAGAGAATTCTAGTAAAGGTTTTCACTGGAAGCTTGATTAAGGAATAGTCAGGAATCCTGATGAACTTTTGGTAAGGGCCTTAAAAGGCTTCTATTTTCCTCGTCCTAATTTTCTTCAAGCTAATAAAGGCTTTAAGGTGCCTTGGGGATGGATTAGCATATTACATTCTTTAAAGCATCAAACTTAAAATCAATTGGTGATAAGTGGAGAAGTGTCATAATAGTATATAAAGACAGGTAACCGCTTAACTATATCATTTAAGTTTCAAAATTATTAATAAACACCATTGGCAGGTTAAATATCAAAGAAATGTAAGAATTTCATCAAGACCCTTGAATCCTTGGTCCATCATACTTAAACTATATCTTGTTGCTCTCATTCCCAAGAGAGCACTTGAACCTTAAAGCCAAACAAATAATGAAGCCTTAGAATTATTCCTGGGATTTAATGAAAATTCATGCATCTGAATCCTGAACTTGAGAGATTAGCTATTTTGCAAATTGCAATCAATAAAACTACAATAGCTGATACTCTTATCTGGCCATTTGAAAAGTAAAGACAACTAATAACTAAATCTACACACTATGTCCATGAACAGCATTCTTTGCAAGTTAATGCTTCCTCCTCGCACGATCTAGATCCCCATGTCTAGAGGCATTTATAGAAACTAAAATACTCCCAAAGAATTTTGTAATTTTATCTAGAAATTGTGCCACAATATTATGGTAGTGAGTTATAATCTTCAAGGAGAACCTTTTGAAATGATTCCCTTTACTTTTTCTATTCTATCCCCAAGACCTGTGAGCATGTCATTTTCCTTTATGACCGGACAAGAAATGTCCAGTACACCTGCTTGTCAATAGAGCCCTTGCATTTAATTTGAATGCCTAGCTGCTCAGTGCACTTAATAAGAAATAATCATTGACATAAGATAAAGATAAAATCCTACCAAAGATTGAAAAGCAATCTTTCAGCAAAAACCTCTTCAACAATTTTTTTCTATTTCCAATAATCTGAAACAATGTTTGCAAGGTACAAGCCAAGAAAAATGGTTAGTGAAGAGTTTATATAGTGATGAGGCATCTTTACTCATTACCAATTGGTTTTGGGTTAGATGCTTTAAGATAGTATCAAAGCCTAGAGTTTTGGGTAATAAAGAAGTAGCAAAATGCCTGTTTTTAAACTAGAAGGTATCCAAATTAGCATTTTAGGGCATTATGTGAAGAAGTGGTGGAGGTTATACTACTAAACCTATTTCAACTATCCATAGAATCAACAACACTTATTCTGATCAGGCAAGGGTATGCAAGCCCCAAACCCCATCGACCAATAATAATTTTTTGTGGGCTTAGAGTGTTGGAGATTGAAACCACCCATTGTATTTCCTAAGTAGACTTTTCTTTCATATGTGATTGGCTATGGGCTGCTACATTTCTTGCAACCGATTTTGAGTTATTTAAGGAAAAAGTATACCACTATTAGTAGAGTTTAGGCCAGGTGGCTGGCCCCCAGGAAGAGGAAGAAAGACAGAGGATTAAAACAAAAAGCACTAGAAATGAATTACGGCAGAAGCATAAAATTACCTCAATATTGAAATTTAGACAATAGAGGTAGGAGAAAGAAGCTGCAATGGATGGCCCACAAACAATAAGAAGCATACAAAGAGGAAGAAGATTTGAGAGTTTTTTGTAAGAATGAAACTGGTGAATGAGAATGTGTAAAGAATGAATATTTATAACCCAAAAAGGGCTCTTTACCTCCCCCCATATCAAAAACAACTAACTTACCATCATTAGAGGGAGTAAATCAAGCCAACAACTAAAGGCCACATGGCTTCAACTACTTTGAAACCCACCTATCCATCATTGTGACAAAACACACAATTATTTTACATCGTTTCACCTTCCTTCCTTTCATAAAGAAACGGTTTCATGAATAATGGGTCTTTCAAGATTACAAACCTATCTCCTACATTTCTCAAGAAAGAGGCATATATTGATGCCACGTTGGGCCTAGGTGGTTTAGGTCCATTGTTAGGACTCAATCATGTTGAGGTTGGGTTTTATATAAAAAAAAAAAAAACTATTTTACAAAAAAGGATTCCTACAATGAATAAAATCCTTCATTAAATACATTTTGAGAATTCCCAAGTTGACACTCTCATCTATAAAAGGGGGAGATTCATTATATGTTCAAGGTACGTAAAGAAATCCTACCTTTTCAAAGCTACTTCATCCAATTTCAGATAGCTAGCTTGATTGCCAGAGAGTTTTACATGGAGACACAACTCCGAGCTTTCTAACATTTTCTTGACTACAGATATCTTGAGCTTGGTTTGTGTCAACCAATACCCAAAAGTCTTATCTAACTCCATTGATAGTTTTGCTATCAGTAAGAAAGATTAATATCATTCTTAGGTGTAGAAATGCTCATTAAGACATTATCTTTTCATATTCCCATTGATTTTATGACTATATTCATATCTGCAAAAGGCTGGTGTAGTAATTTGAATGCACTAATAGCTAATTGTTTTAGGGCTACTTGAAAAGAGGAATAAGATGTGTTATAAGAGTTGAAAAGCCCAACTTTATTAAAGCAAAAAAGTTTGTGCTTAAAGTACATAGATAATTCTTTTTTTTTTCTTTTGGTGCCTAGAATGTTCTTGTTCTTTTTTTAGTACTCAAAATGTTATATATACATAGAAACTACATATTTTGATTTATCATTTGTACACAAAGATTTTTCATTTATATATTAAAATGTTGAAAAAAAATTCTAGATTAATTGCTGAAAACAAATTAAGCAAAGATTTTGAGACGGAGGGAGTAGATTAATTGCTGAAAAGTGGATAGTGCAAAAAAATTGAGATAAAGGGAGTATTATATCTAAGGATGTTAAGTAGGAAAACCATACACAGCAAAAAAAAGTAGTTTGTGAAGGGTTTATATACTGATAAAATCTCTTTACTCATTACTAATTAGTTTTTGGTCGGATGCTTTAATATGATATCAAAGCCCAAGATTTTAGGTAATAAAGGAGCAGCGGAATACTTACTTTTTTGAAACCGAAAGGTACCAAAATCAGCATTTTAGGCCATTATGTGGAGGAGTGGGGAGGCTATCCTAAACCCGTTTAAACCATCTATAGAATCTTCAACACTTATTCTGAGTTTTGGGAGGCTTAAGAATCTGAAAGAAGCCCAGTTCCGAATTTGCAAACAATTTGCCATTAGAAGAAGCGCATCCCTAGGACTGCCAAAGTTAACATTGAAAAAAGCGTAGGACTAGATCACACCCAAAAAAAAAAAAAAAAGTAGGCATTGTTGTTGTTCTCAGAGATACCCATGGTTAGCTATTTAGCTCATCCTAGCAAGTTGCAAGTCTTTGTACAGTCCCAGTGCATCGGTTTCTGGGGCATGTGTTGCAAGAAAGGTGTTCTATAGGTTAAGAAATTGAATTACCAGTTGTGAAAGTGGAGGTAAACTCTGTGAAGCTCTTAAAGTTACTAACTAATCAAAGTGTGAATAGGCATATTGATTCAGTTGTTGAAAACATTGAGCAATCCAAGCTTAAATAGGCAGATTGTAAATTTAGGTTTGTCTTTGGGAAAGTTAATGGTTGCACCAACTATATAAATATTTCCTGTAAATTGGGAGACAAGATTTTGGGAATGGACTACATATCCCGCAGCCCTTCTTGATCCTCTCCCTTTTACTAAAGCCATCTATTGTACGTCGTCCTTGAGTTTCAAAAATAGCTTCACTTATTTTCTGGCAAAAAGAAACATGTTTTGGTTTTGCTAAATATTGTGATAACAGCATGACAGGTATTAGAAAATTGTTCTATTTGTATTGATTAAAAGTTAAACTTCAAACTATAACACAACTATGTAAAGAGAATATCCCTCTTGTAACTATTTTCTTGTAAAGTTTTGAGTACAAAAAAAAATCTAGATAAAGATTCTTTGAACTAATTTATAATAGTATACATACAAATAAATTTTAGTTTGAGCAGCCTTTGGTTTTAATTTGAAATAAGTTATTAAATTTTATTGATTTTCAAAGTAAAATATTTTTATAGACCCTATAAATAACATACATACATACATACATAATATATATGTGCATACATACATACATATATATACTTTAAATTTAACTTAAAATTAAATAAGTATTTAAAAATATTTAGAAACTTAAAAGTGAATTTTCAAACAGAAATATTACTATTACTTTTAAATGTAAAACATGAAGATATTTACATAATTTTTCAAAAAAAAATTAAAGGGTGGTCTCCATTTTTCAAGGGAGATTGCCTATAAATATACTAACTCTAGTTATTCTAGAATAAATGATCCAAACACAAAAAATTTTATAATTTCACACTAAAAATAAGTAGAAAATAGCCTAGTTCTTTAATGACATTGACACTCTTATTAAGGATTAACATGCTTATTTGAAACTTTTGACCTTAATTAGAAGTTTAATGACTAAAATCAGCTGTAATTTGGGAATTAACTAAATTAATTAAGTCCAACAGCTAATGTTGCACTCAATTCAAGATTTTAAGATACGAAAGAAGAATGACAAAAACAACAAAATAGTTTGTAATAAGTGGCTCAAATTTTTGTTCGAAGATTTCCTTTTTATGAAGTTATTAAATTATTTGGCTTTTTCCCTAGATTTTTATTTGGAATAGTGAAGTCTAATAGAAAATTAAAATAAGGTTCAAACTTATTCTTATGTACTTATTATTCACATTTTGTGGATACCACTTTAACAGTTTAACCAATATAAGTCGGCCTCTGCATCTGGAATATTTCGAACCAAGTGCCATCCAGATGGGATATCATCCATTCATCATAGTGGTTGGGCTCAAAGCTTCCACACCTTGTCGAGGTGCAAGCAGAACAAGCTACCAGTTATCCAACAATCCATTGAGGCAAGAACTTGAGTGGGTTTTGGGCTCCATTATTTCCACACTCAGAGTCACAATAACGTCGAACTGATTTATATAGAATTAAATACCATGGTATATTGGGTAAGCGTTATAAATGTTTTTATATTTTATCATTTTTTTACACAAACAATGATATTTTACAGTATTTCATGTACTTGTAACTTTTTATGTATATTTTGTTAAAAAACTGCAATATACTATAAATACTGTAAAATACGTATTGTAGTATTCTATTTTTTTGAAAACATGTGTGAGATATTTTTTTCGTCATTTTACGTCAAAATATCATACATAAATATATAAAATAGTAAAATATAATTAATACACTTATTTTAACATAAATATTTTCTTTTATTTTTTGGTTATTTTTTTTTACTTTTGCTTTCTTTTTTTTTGTATTAGAAAATGTATTGTTATTATTAAAGTATTATTTTTTTTCTCTTCGGTCAATAAATTAATTTTTTTGAGTAATATTTATTTTGCTCTATATATAATTTTTTTTTGTTTTTTGTATAAAAAAATACCTTCTTCTATCATATATATTTTATTTATATTTAACAAATTATGATGAGAAAAAATAGAATACATATAAAAATGTGAAAAAAAAATTTATTTAATTTATTTCATCTTAAAATAATATTTTAACATTTAATTTTTTTTTTTAGAAAACGATAACAATATGTTGTACAATATACTGTGTAATATACCTTAAAATTATAAGGTATAGTATACTAAACGAAAATGGTATTTAACACCTTGCTGATTTCTCCACCTAACTTGTACATGCTTTTTTTTTTTATCCATAGCGGTTCTAAACACATCATGTCCCTAAATCTCCCAGATTATGGCGGAGTTCTATTAAAACCGTTAATACATTTCGCGTTATCCATCAGGCAAGCTGCTAGGTATTAACATTTCATGACCCACCATATACATTGTATCAGTCTCCACCTACAATAGAACATATATATCAGGAGGCCTTTGCAAGGGACAACCATAACACAAGTTTTCATATTCATCCTTGCTGAGCTAAGAAAAGTTCACTTGGTACATAAGAAATCTAAAGGGTTTTCTACAAGCTATGGAGCCATTATAATACTTATGTTGAGACAGCAGATTGTCCCTGTACGGATGAATATATATAAAAGTTTATAAACAGAAACGCAGTCTCTATAGCCTGGCTGAGAGCACAGGCTGAAAAAAACAACCATGTAAGAAAGAAATCTATTCACAGGAACATTATGTGCATGCAGAAGTAAAGATAATACAGTCATTCAAAGGGTTTTATTGTATTATTATGCTACATGATTTCTTCTATGTCGAGCCAATCATTAGATTCCTTGGTCTCAGGATTTCGTGTGCTTACCTGCTGTGACCCAGCAGGCTTGTCAATAACGACACCGACATCTTTCATTGAACCTGGAGACGTCCTGCTGAGCTGAACCCAATCTCTAGAGTCCTTAGTCGAAGAATCAGAGCTAGAAGTCACTCTTTTATCACTTGTAGGTACATAGCCATCATCGTCCTCAAGATCACTGAATGAAACATCCTCATCATTCGTTATTGGTATTGTTGTACTAGTGCCAGCAGTTTCTGACGTTTCCTCCTTTAACCAATCGTCCCCATCATCATCAGAGTTCTCATCTGAAACTCTAGAAGAGGAACCTGCTGCTGGGTAGACATGTTTGTTCTGGGTAACAGGCCCTTCACCAATAATAGACTTGTCAACTATCTGCATCTCCTGACTTTGAACCGTGTGCTTCTCTGTTACAAATTCAACTGGTAGGCTAGTGGGGGGCTTTGTTTCAACTTGAGAAGCCTTAACGGACACTGGTTCAGCTTGACTGGCAGAAGGGACAGACAAAGATCCTTCGTGCAGTATATCATCACTTCCTTTTGAAGTGCTACTTTCAGGTTGATACTGCTCCACCTTAGGCTTCAGCCGTGTCCGTAAACCCTGCATCAATACTGCCCTAGCGTCCACTATCTGCATGGAAAAACTTAATAGTTAGAAAGGCTAACCAATAAATCTTGGTCTAATTCAATATTTGACAGCAAGTGACCTGCAGGATGCATCAAATCATAATGGTGCAAGTAGTCTCTCTATCATTTACAAGCTATAAACATTATACTCAAATAAGTTACTTCATTATTTTAAATCGAAATATTTGTGAACTTATCCAATTATGTTAATGCAACTTATCGAAAAATATAACAGATTGAATAAAGCTCACTCCAGCAAATATGAAGCTGCATTCAACACAAGAAGCAAACACCAAACGCAGTTGAGTACAACAACCTCACTCTAGCGAAACTGAATCTTTAGCAACATTTCTAATGCGAAAACATTTGTACATCCTCACTAATGTTTTTTCCCCTATAACTGAACAAGTTGTAAGAGTAAAGGGACCATCATTGCAACCCTTTAAGGATTTGAAACCAATTAATTTTCCGAGAGGCACTGCACCAGAATCAGCAAGCACAAGCAAGGCTCTTTCAAACTACCTTCAAAACGAAGATTTCACACTCCATATCGAGGAAACGACCAATTGTAGATGCATCCATTTCCAACTACATTGTGAAAAACTTAGAGCACTGCAACAACCAACCTACCTGAGGAGTAGAGAGAAGCTCAGCATCATGTTTATCAAGCCTAGGATGCAAAAGCACAAAATAGATCTTCCAAAAGCAACCCTCACTCATATATCCTGGGCACAGCTCAATCCTCAAAGCAGCCAATCTTGGCGCCAGCTGCTCAACAGCCAAAGCATGTTCTTGTTGTGCGTCCGACATATCAAACTCTGAAACACCAAAACTCTATATGAAATACTCTTCCCCCATAAGAAATGAAGTACAGTTTCGGCAAATTTGTTACTTCAAACCCTATAATCGATACAAGTAATTGCCAATTTGCAGAAGGAGATAGAAAAGAAGAGTAGAATTAGAATGTACCCTCGAAATCAGCGTCATCAGGGACAGGGAAATCCAACCAAGTTTCAGGATGCATTGCGATGTCCCTGGCAAAGGCAACGGTTTCTTCGGTCAAACCTACTACGTTCCGAGACTCGTAATTTTCGAAACTCTCGTCTTCAGATCCCAACTGGAGGAGATTAGATGCCATCTTAGTGATCTCGGAGACGTCGATGTTCTTTGACAGCTTCGAGATCTCCGACTTGAATCTTCCGCCGATCTCAGCGAAATCACTACGGATCCCCGTTATTAACGCCTCGTCAGATCCCTCCCGATGGATCTCCATCTCATCCCGATCAGACGATTCCTGCGGCGGCGGGGGCGGCGCCAGGAAGGAAGCGACGCCCCAGAACTGGCGACTTAGGGTTTTAGTCAGCTCGGAAAGGTCCTCTTTGACACCGCGAGGAGTGCTGCCGGCAGTTGGCGGCGACGAGTCCGATTGCTTGGGGGAGGATTGATGGGCTTCCGGTTTGGGTCCCGCGGCATTGTTGCCGGCGGCCAGATTGGTGGATTCGTCGTCGTCGTCATCGTCTAGCTTGAGGGAGTTGGCGATGGATCTAGCTAACCAAGACATTTTTTTTTTTGGGTGTTTTCCTGGATGGTCAGTCTCTTGGCTCCATGGATATGAAGAAAAAGTAAAGATCAGACTGGCAGCTGCAGGAGGTAGCAAAATTTCCGGCCAAATATCAAAATTTGTCTCAATTATATATTTCATTGCAATATTATCTCCACATTAACGAATATAACAAATTTGTCACTCAGGAAGGTAACCATTCCCCGCCATGCTTCTATCTGGAGACCTCCGCTAATTGTTCAACTAGCAAATGTGAAATATGAATTTTTAATATTGTTCCAATAATACTCTCGGTTGACTACTTGATTTTAATTTAATATTTTTTAGAGAAAAAAATTGACAAAGTGAAATATGAATTTTTACGATTACCAATTGGACACCAATGCAGCCTTTGGGTTGCCCGGGTGGGATGTCAATGCAACGAATGATTATTTTAAAAATAGATTTACCTCATTCATAACGTGAGGAAAGTTTTGTAATTTCATATATAGTTTAAAGGAAATAGTTCAATTTAAGGTTTCAGAATAGATTTACCCCATTTTGATTAATGCCTATTCATTTGGAATCATTAATAATGCATTAACAATGTTTATTGTTATGCATATAGTTATTATTTTTTCCAAATCTCAACTCGACTATACAATATAAGACATATGAAAAGAGTTTGCTTCTTATTATAAAAAATAAAAAAAAGATATATCAAAAGCACCAAACAAGTACTTCTTCCATCTTATATTCTTTTTTAATAATTTTCATTTTAGGATGTCCCAAATTCTTTGTACCATTTTTTGGTGAATTTTATCAAGCATTTGATCATTTTGGCTCTTTCCACTTTCACTTTGAAAAGGCAAAGTTTACTAATTCTATCTCTTCCAAATCTCACCCAATTAGCACCATGAGGGTGCTCAATTGACAATTATTGGCAACAATTGAGTATTCTCCCTCTCTCGACTAATTGTGGTGATTTATTTTGCCAATATAAAAAAGCGAGAGTCCAATTTGAGTCTTCTCCCTCTCTCAACTGATGGCAATGATTGGCTATCAAATGGTTCATGCCTAATGCACAGATTGAGGCTCAAATTGAATGATTTTGATATGATCCTTAGGCCTGACTTTTGTGGTGCCCAATCAAGGAGGTCGAGGCCAAGGGACTGGTTGAGATCATAGCTAAGGCAGGGAAGGAGGCAATGAATCAATGGGACGAGGTCAAAAAAAGAGGCAAGGATGCAACAGAGCAATGTGGCAGAGATGGACTGGATTGGAGGTGGAAACAAAAAAAGAAGGGAAGTCCAATATTGGAAAGAAGTGTAAAATAGTAACATTTCATAGAATCAATTCATTTTACCTTAAGTCAACTTAATTCATAATGGCTTATTTTTATGTTACATTTTTTTCTTCAAAACTAATTTTATTTAAATGTCAATATTATGTAGATATGATAATCAATTAAAAATAAAAGTTTTACAATCTTAATAAATTTTTATGAATTTTCTCTTTTAATACCTAAAAATAGGGAAAAAATTATAAAAATATAATAACATCATGAAAATTTACTTTTAAAGAGATTATTACATTCATATAATATTGGTTTTCAAATGAAATTGGGTTCAAGTAGAAAAGATGTAAAAACAAAAAGAAATCATTTTAGATTAATTGACTTAAGTTAAAATGAATTAGGCCTAAATTTGCATCCCAAACGGGTTTGGAGCAAAGAAAAATAGACAACAGTAGTATTTTTTCAGGTTTTACAAATAAAAAATCATAAAAATTCAATGACTTCTTAAAAGACTATTGTTCAAGTGAATGTTAAACATATATAGTTAAATAATGTTGATTCTTGATGAAAAATAAATAAATATAAAAATTACACATTTTAGAAAAATGAGAAAAAAAAAACTAGATGTTAATGTTCAAGGGGTTAAGTGTCCAAGGAACCAAGTCAATTGAGTTTAAGGGCTAAAAATGCCTTTAGGCTTTAATTTTTTTATTAAATAAAGCATCAATTTACATTATTTAAATCTAATTGAAGAGTCTTGGGGAGTGGCCCAAGGGAACATAGCTAGGGTTTTAAACTTTCATCAACATTTATGCACAAAAATTATAAAATATTGCTCAAGGTCCTTCAAATTTTAAGAAACATGCAAGTGTCTCTTATCCTCTATATACTATATTAGATATCTTTTAATACTTGTAAAGATACTTCTTAGTGAAAAAAAAAACTAGTTGAAAAGTACATCTTAATATGATTGATTTATTTGAAAATATTTTGTGCCACAAAAAGAGTAAACCACATAATACGTATCTTAAATTAATAAAAAAATACACAAGTATATTTGGTGATACAACAACAATGATGTTTATAAAAGTGTGTTAATCATTTTTCAAAGTAGAAAGTAGGAGAAGATCTTACCCACTATCCTCAAATTAGTCTCCATCAATATTTTATCTATTCAATTCTTGATGTATTTATTTCATTATAAATTATTGAATATTTTAAAAAAAATGAGTGTACATATATTGATTAGTTAATGCCCTTTTATAACATACTTTTATTTTTTAAAACTTTACAATGTTACAGGAATGTTGAAGTCAAACTTCAATAAATAAAAATGTTAAATTGTAGTCAGATTTAAAGATGGATGGAGTGATTCTTGATACTCTGCTTAAATGTGTGTTTGTATTATTTTTTTGTATTTAATTTATTTGAATTTTTGAGTGACAATATGAATTATTATGCATATGATTTTATCTGAAGTATGAGGTAACTTCAAAAAAGTTGGAATGTTTAGAATTGAATAGATTTGATATTAAAAGTTAGGTCAATATGTTACAAAACCACAAGTTTGAAATCTAAACATTATCTTTCATGCCAAGATGAACTAGAATTTGATGGACTTAGTTGTAGTTGGATGGCCAATCTGCACGCATCATAAAATCTCAAGGATTGTTGGAGCAGTTAAGTGTTTCCCTAAATCAAATTGATAGTCTCTAAACTATGCTCTAAATTACAAATTTATCGTTGCATTAACTGAATCAACAAATTTGTCAGTGAAGTAATCAACGGTTGCAAAATTGTTCTTCTATTTTATATCTTCACTAGGCCTCCAACTAATAAATGTAAAAATTTATATTTTATATTTAATAGATTTTTGAATAAATAATATTAAATATAACAAGGTTTGTTACCAAATTAAATATTGATAAACTGAGTATTCATTACAATAGTAAGCAAATTTATAAAATTTCATAAGTTAATTATTTCTATAAAAATTACTTATATTAACCTAATTTCACTCATTTTTGTTTCCATATAAAGTAGTGCTCTATTTTATTTATTTACATTTATTAATTAGATGTCTAATAGAGATTTGTAGATGCAAGAGCAATCATGCAATGAATAATTACTTTAAGAAGAAATTTGCTACATTTGTTACTTGAGATGCAATTTACCAACTTATTATATACTTTAGGGATAAATGGTGCAAATTTTTTTTAATTGTTTGTTTGGTCTACATATATTTCATTCCCATAAACTTTGTTGACTTAGACATTTTCATCCTTGAACTATAGATTACATCAAATAGATCATCAAACTATATCATGTGATAATTTTAAATTTCTTGCTTACAATGAAAAGAAGGATTTTATAGTTTGATTTAGGACTTTGAGAAATGAGACCATGATGGCAAAAGGAAATGGCGGCTATGTGGATTGTCCCAGATGGATAAGCATAAGATTGCGATTAGAGGTAATCAAAATGACGATTTTAACTGAAATAACAGAATAGTTGAAAAAATTTTAGTTTTTGCTTATAAACTTTCAGTTATAGTAAAAAATTGATATATAAAGTTGGTTCGGCTATCAAATTCATTAAATAAAAATTTAGTTATCAAAAAATCCAAATTTTCAAATAGATAGTGGGCCTATAAGCCCAATTATAAACTTATTTATATTGCATTTGTATGTTCTTATGGGCCTTAAGCCCAATTCTAAAGGCCCAATTGAAGAGAGAGAAAAAAAAGGTAAACATTTAGTTGTCCGAATTAAAAAATAAAAAAAATGAATTTTTTTTGGTTCTAAGTTATTTCAATTTCTCCATCCAAATCGATCTATTCGACTATTTATATATTAGACAAAAAATTGAAAAAAATTTCCTTTTTAGCTTCAGTTAAAACAAATTTTTAAAAAACGCTGATTAATTAACCCTAATTGCGAGTAATTCCTTTGTTACTTAACCTTTGTCACGTGAGAGTTTATAAATATAAAAAATAAAAATAAAACCAATTTTAATATCAATGAATCAAGTGTTGATCCAATTGCACTCACTCAAGAGCTAAGTCTTTTTTATTTTTAGCAAAAGCTAAAAAATGAATGAAAAGATAAAATAAAGAACTGCACTAACCCAAACTATATCACCCAAATAACCAAACAAAGAAACACAAATAAGCTACCCGAAAAAGTTTGTCCAAAAATTTGCTACCAAGTGGTTAGCTAGGATATAACTAACTACATTCACTTCTTGTTTTTTTTTTTCAATTATTATATTGTTATGCGATTTCAACTCTACTCATAATATAAGGGACATTCTCGAGCTTGGCTTGGAATCGAGGAGTGGGGTTGCACTTTTCACAACTCACATGTGAAGTCCTCCAAGCTCCATGCAACAGACACTTCTACCCTTGATTTTTCTATTGTAACTCCTAATCAATGTACTTATAATGTTTTTTAGTATAAAATTTTTTTAAATAAATATTATCTTTGAGGAAATCTTTAACTTATTGACTCTCCACCTAAAAGGTATAGTAAATCCCTTAAAATTTCAACTGAATTTTTGTTCTAATTTATTCTGACAAACCTTTAAGCTCAAATTTCACATTAAAGCCTCATAGGGTTGATAAGCCTCTCATTCTTGTCGATGTCTATATTCTCTTAAGCCTTATTAGCCTATAGAACATTTTCTTTCATACTTCCCTAAGTCTAGCATGTAAATCTACACAGGGTGTAACCAAATGAAGCACAAATTCAAACATAATCCCAAAAAGGTGAAATTAAGGAAATAATCAAGATACCAATGCATAAAAACATCTCAAATGCTACACAATCACCAGTGAAACAACAAATCAACATATAATCACAAAAACAAAAAAACCTTAAAGAACAAGCGGTGTTTAGGTTAAAAGAACTTATTTGAATGAGAAATCATTTTTACAAAAGCTTAAAAAACAAGTTGTAGCTTCCTTGTCCTGAGGAATAAAAGAAGATAGTGAATTAGTCATCACAGAAGCCATGTTGGGGATTTCAAGCTTGTAAAATCAAAGGTAACACAATTATGATATATAAGAATTCTTCAAAAATGTTGCTTGGTTTCACAACTCAATTGATTTTTATATTTTCTTTCAAGTCAAGGTTTTGTTGCATGATTGTATGTGTAATAGCGCTTTCAACTTCAAATGCTTCTTTTTCATACTACTTGCTTCCTAGTGGAAGTATCGTAAAATCTTTCTCCTTAACTACCAAATAAGGATACATTAAAATTACATTGCATAAATGAACAAGAAAAAGAAGAGTACTCTTATCTCCAAATCTAAAAATTTGAAGATATAGTAGAGGAAAGCTTAGCCATAAACTTTTATTCAATTTTTAGGTAATGCATCTATAGTCACTACAATAGAAAAATAATAAAGCAATTGAAAGTTTAGTTACAAGTAGTCACAAAAAGCGACTGAATAACAACTATTAACAACTATAGTATTTAGTCGCAAAAATCCTAGTCGTTAATAAAAAGTGACTGAAATGTCAATCACAAATCTTCTATCGCTATTTCCCAGATGATATTTTGATAAAAATTCCTCAATTTACTAAATTACATAAAACTACATAAATTACAAAAAAAAAATCCTAAAATTACATAAAATTACTAAATTTATTAAAAATTACTAAAATTACAAAAAAAAACCAAAATTACAACCAAGTACTAATATGACATAAAATTAATAAAATTAAAGCCAATTACTAACATGCCCCTAAAATTACATAAAACTCACAAAATGACTTAAAATCCTAAAACTACATAAAATTCCTAAAATCTTAATAAATAAAATTACATAAAATCTGAATTAATAAGAATATAAAAATACAACAAAAAAAACAATATTCAACAACAATTCAATAGAAAAAATTTTGAACAAAATGTATGTAACAGTCCCATATCCTACATGGGTGAATTGTGGGAAGCCTTATGTGGATATATAGGCTCCAATTCCAGAACATAATCACCTAGTGCTTATTCTTTTCATAAATGATAGCTCATGTGGTGTGGGGCCCTGTGGGCAGGTATTCCACTGACCGGTTCTGGACTTAAGTCGTTACAGATGGTATTAGAGCTGACCCGGAACCACAATGATGTGGCATAGTGGGTGTGTACATACATCATCTACCGGGACTGATCCTGGATTTGAGAGGCTACTTGGCCAAGGGCTAAGTAGTCCAATTAGAGAGGTTGCTTGGTCTGGGGAACCAAGTAATCTGGTTAACCCCAATGAGAACGTTGGGTACATAAAGGGGGAGTTTGTAACACGCCCATATCCCACATGGGTGAATTGTGGGAAGCTTTATGTCGATATATAGGCTCCAATTCCAGAATATAAGCACCTAGTGCTTATCTTTTTCATAAAGGATGGCCCAAGTGGTGTGGGCGGGTGTTCCATTGACAAGTTTTGGACTTGAGTCATTACAATGTGCATGAAGAGAACATTCAAGAGAGAAAAAAAGAAAGCATATAAGAGAAGTACTTACATAAATTGAAGAGCAGAAGTTGACTAGAATTGAGTGTTGAGAGTAGAGGGGAAGTTGACTGGAACTGGAGAGAAAAAAAATCAGATTTGAAACAAATGAGGCGGTTTCTTGGGCCGGAGTTGAAGTAAAAAGAAGAAAATGACAACCAGAATAAAGGAGGAGGGGAAGCAATTGAGTTTTTGTTCCATAATTGTGATTGAAAAGTGACTACTTTTCAAAATTTTAACCTAAAAGCAACTGTTTAGCGACTACCATGTGGTGACTAAAATAAAACGACTGACTTGCAATTGACTTTTAATTTTCTTTTCCAATTTGTCACTGAAAAGCAGCTGAAACGCTTCAGTCACAAATCAGTTACAATTTTTGTGAACCTTACACAAAAGCGACTGATTTGTGACTGAATTAAAAAATGACTGAAGTTCAATCACTTTTTTTTTTCTGTTGTAGTGAATGACCTATTTACCAAATATGCTACTAAAAAGAAAAAAATTATTTTTCAACGGCTATTTTTCCAACAGCCTTGTATATTGGTAGTTTCCCACTCATTAAGTTATTGGAAATGGTAGATAAATATTCCCAACGACCTCACATTTATAAATGGTAATATTTTGCGAAGCCCATCTAGTGATGTTTCCAATAATTCATCTAGTTGGTACTTTTCAATGACTTTGGCCTTTGGATCTTTCCAATGCTCAAGGCATCGGAAAATTTCGAATAGCTTAAATTGTTACAAGCTCTAATTGCCACTTTTCCAATAGCATGTGCATTGATAATTTCAAATGCATTAGACCATTGGAAACAATAGAAAAATATTTCCAATGCCTAACATTTGTAATATTTTTTAAAGCCCATCAAGTAAAGGTAAGCATATGTTCAATTATAACAAAAAAAAAACTAAATAATTGATTTTTTAATTTTCAGTTATCAATTTGAGATGGATTACAGTTTTTGATTGTAATTGATTACCGATTCTTTTTTAGGTCAAGTTTTGGTTAGGTGTATCAGAAATTTGATCACCATAATAATCAAAATATATGGTTTATCAGGTTATTTTATATAATGGGCCTCGGTTGAAAAGAGAGAAAATAATAATAATAAAAGTCAAAAAAAAATTCATACATGGATCAGGCCCAAATACAAAATTTATTTGTATATGGATTAGGGTTATTAGGTTCAAAATTGAAAACAAAAAGAAGAATGAATTTTGGATGCAAGTATATGAAATTTGGTTAACTGAATTATAAACCAAAAAATGAAAAATCTGTTATGTTTTTAGTTATTTCGCCTTTATACCCTCATTCGGTGTATTTGGTTCTCAATCCATGGCTGAAGGTTAAAACCAAAATAATTGAATGACCACCTTACCATCAAACATATTTTCCAATGGCCCATGCCTTTGGAATTTTCTGATGGCTTTGGCTATTATGACCTTTCAATGTACAAGACAATTGGAAATTTTTCAATGGTTTAAGCAATTAGAAATTTTCTAATAGCTTAGGTTCTTGCTAATTTTCTAAAGGTCTAAGTCATTAAAATTTTGAAATTAGAGACAAATTTAAAATGTAAATGAAAAATAAGAGATTAAAGAGAGATTTTCGCCACTTCTGGTATAAAACTCATTTTTCTACTCATCTAAGCATTTTTCAGTTTTCATCTCTCTCCCGACTTGCACTCCCCTATAAAAGGTGGTCGGATTCTGGGTTGTGGAGCCATTCCCACTGAGAGGATGAGTTTTCCAAAGGCAATGCTGCTATGCTAGAAATTTTTTTTTAACTTTTTATTTGTTAACATGAACAGATTCCTTATTTTTCTCATCTTTAACTTTCTCTAAAGGCATTTCATTAGAAACTCAACCATTTTTTTATAATATCGGCTTCAAAATTTTGAGTTCAAGTTTTTTTTTTCTTCAAAAGTTTGGTCTAGTTACATACTTTTGATTCTTTTGTTCTCCTCTTTAACTTATTCTAAGTCATTTCATCAAAGTCGTACCTGAATTTTATAAATTTGGGTTTGAAGTTTTGAAGCCCAAAACAAATTTTCTTATTTCTAGGTTCCTGGTTGGCTTTTTGGCTTATTTGCTTTAGAGTTTTGTTTATATGATAGAGAAAAGCTGAATTGCTCAACTGGCAGCAGATACTTAGCCATTGAGTGGTGTGTAACCTCCACATGCATCAACAGCAATAAGGTTTCATCACATGATTTTTTTTATTAAAATAGAATACAAAAAAAATTTTGTTTTATAAATTAGATATTTTTGACGGCCAAGCCATTGAAAATTCACCAACAGCCCATGTCGTTATATTTCCAATAGCCTAACACCCAATTCGTTTTAACTTAAGCCAACTTAATTCAAAATAACTTATTTTTATGTTTACATCTTTTTTACTTGAAACTAATTTTATTTGAAAGTTAACATTATGTAGGGGAAATAATCTATTGACTGTAAAATTTTTATAATGCTATTAATTTTTTATAAATTTTTTTAAAACATTAAAAAAGAAAATTTCATAGAAATTTAATAACATGATAAAATTTTGTTTCAAATGGATTATTACACCTATATAATATTGGCTTTCAAATGAAATTGGTTCTAAGTGAAAAAGATTTAAAACCATTTTAGATTAAATTAACTTAAGTTAAAACGAATTGTGTGTAAATCATTGGCAAATTCCAACTACTAAGGCTATTGGGAAATTTCCAACAGCATTGCCTATAGGTAACTACCAGCAAGTTTGCCCATTAATAAATGGGCCAATAGTTGGAAAAATGTTGTAGTTTTTATGCATTTATAATTACTAATGGTTCAATTCTTAATGGACAATGTTTGGTAAATACCAACAACCTACGATTTAGTCATTGGCAGTTTTTATTAAACACACTAGTTTTCAATAATTACACATTGGAATATTGCATTCCAGTACAATTCTGTTCGAAAACATGGTTCTTTTGTATTGATTTAATATCCCAGTAACAGTTTTTGAAACTTTTCATCCCCATACATTCATATCTCAAAGTTGAGTGTTAGAACAATATCTTCTAGTTGACTTTATATGTTTAAGAAGAGAACTCTAAAACTTCTATGTTTTATATAGTTAAGCCATTGGATGCTCATTTTCATCATCTTAGCCATTGATCCTTTTTCATGCCATAAGAATGAATATGAATATAACTTGATATTAATGTACCCCTTTAATTACTTTTCCTTACATCTTAATTGCTTGAGAATTGAAAGAAATTAATGTTTTATGTTTTAAATATCCTGTTAAATCTTCACTAACTAAATACTTTAGTAATACATTCATTGTATCAATGCATTTAATTTTAATTTAATTTATACATTCCCTATAAAATGTAACTTTGATAACTCAAAATTCCAAAAAGAAATTTCATCTCAATTATTTCATGGACTTTTGAATTATTTTACTCATAGGTCATAAATTAATATACAGACAAATTAGGGGCTTCTTTTTGAATTTATCATTTAAGAAATAACCCAAGAAAATAATTACATAAATCATACTCTATGTTCAACATAAAATAAACTCTTCACCTCATATTTTAGTTATTAGCACATCTAGGTTTCTTAAATGTACTTGCATATGATCATGAAACAACTTTCACAACATGTATTCTAAGACTAATTGATTATGGATTCATAGGTTTAAAAATCAATAATTCAATTCAATGAAAATTAAATGCACATAATTTATTTTTGCATTAATGTATATTTAATTGCATTAAAAATGCATATTACATATAAACATAATTTTTCAACTATCTATGTGAACCCCAAACCTTTCACTTGTGACAAATCAAAATTTGTAAATATCTTACCTTCCTTTCAAAACATTAGCCAATACAATATAGCTTTAACATTTTTGCTTTTACTCTCAAATTTTTATTCTTAAATTAGTGCAGGCTTTTCCTTTTTCTAGTGCTTGTGCTTCTATATATTCCCAAAGGTTAAGTTGTTGTTTCCCCTTAAGTTCAAGCAACTTAAACTCACTACTCCTTAAGTTTTATATGTATGTCAGTTAACAACTGCGACTATAAGAAATCCTCTCTCCACACATATTGAGGAAAGGTAATAAACTATTATTAATTTTTTTTTGAAGTTAATATTTTTATGCTTCCCAGAAGCTTATGTGCTTTAGTTCTTGCTACATGTAGTTTAGACATTTTTATTTTTTGTTTTTTCAGGATAAGGGACTATGATTGTAATTTGACACAAACAATAATTTATTCTAGTTTTGTAACATGTTAGACAAATGAGGCTTTAAATGAATATGATAATAAAATTAAGGACTTATTCTAAATAAAATTACTTACAAAATATTTACATAAGTGGCATTTACGTTAAATATGAAGTACATTCTCCATCATATTCTTTTAAAGGAATTACTTTGAAAGTTGCAGTATACAAATAAAAGAATATACTTCAAAAATATTTTAGGAGCAATTGTAATATTTTTTAATTAAAAATATGAATTTTTAAAAAATAATGATTTTGCTAATGTAAATTTAATGTACATAGAAGTATATAAGCTAATTTGCTTGTGCATCACAAACTAGTTAAACTATCTCACAATTTCCAATACAAAATTATTGTCTATAAAGAATAGTAACTTTGTATGGGAAAATATACAAAGAGTGTTGAGCCAAAAAATTTTAGGCCAAAATAAATTATGTATACTCTAAAGAGAGATTACGCCTAGCCTGCCTTAATAATGGATCCAAAATCTATAGAATGTGCAACAAGTGTACATAAAAAATATCAAATTAGATATAATCGAAAGATGTTACAATGACATATTGGCACCTCCATTATTCTACATTGGGAGTACCATATGATAAAAAAAAAATCCTAAGCTCCTATTTCACATAATTTCTATTATCAATGCCAACCCGTAATTATGAATAGATTTATCTAACATGTGTCATTAGGAAAAATGTTAAGAAGCATTAAATGTACATTTGATTCTCATTGAAATGGCAAAAAGATACTTCCTTTAGTTCATGTTATTTGTAACATTCACTATTACAATAATTAAACTATATCTTTCTGTCTTCAACATTTTAGCATATAAATGTAGAACCCCTTTTTTATATACATGATAAATAAAGACTTATAATTTTTATATTAATTTTTTAAATTTTCTAGTAAATAATAATATGAATAAATTTAAGTCAACCTTAAGTCAAAAAATTGAAATTGATCAAATAATATGGGATGAATTGAGTATTAATTAAGGTTAAATATTTTTCACATCTAAATTACCCTTCTTGAATTAACTCATGGATTTATTTGCCACGTCTTGACTACCAACTACCCAAATTCTTCTCAATCTTTTTTACTCCTAATTTATCTTTGTTTTTCCAACTTTTTGGATTTTACTTCTTTTTCTGTATAATAATTTTTTCCCAATGTACCTCATTGACCTTTGATATTTCTGTTAACATGTGCACTGTACATTTTTTTTTCTTAACTTGGAAGTGTAAAAAATACATAATTTACCAAGTTTAAAAAAATCAAATATAACAAACAATTACATATTATTTGAATTTTTTTACATGATATTGGTGAAAACCAAGAAAAAGAAATGAGAATTGATTGGTATCATCCATATTTAAATCTTTTTATTTCTTTGAAAATAAAAAAGGCTGTAATTTATATTTGAAAAATAATTATTAGAGCATTTGTTATCTTTAGCCCTTTTATTTTATTTTATTTTTTATTTTTTTTGAAGAAAAAGGTCAACCATCAAATTTCAAAAATTTCAAAGTGTTGACACCCAATTTCGTCGGACCCTTTTTATAAAAAAAATTAAAACATTAAAAAAATTAAAAAAATTATTATTATTAATTAATTATTATTATTACTGAAAAAATTTTAATTAAGTTAATTAGTTTAAAATAAATTTTTTTTTATAAGGGTTTAGTTAAAAATGATATATGTGTGTATATATGTATGTATGAAATACAAAAGAAAACTCCATAAAAATGACAAAATTGAAAAGTTTGGGGTAACAACGACACAATTGAGAAATTTGGGAAAATTTGACAAAATCTGGAAAATTCCAGGATAATTTGGTAATTTTTCACGTCATTTTTGGGCCAAACAGACGTTTTTGGCCCAAATTGACAGAAAAAGACAAAATTGTCTCAATCAGAAGTTTCAGGAACATCCCCAAAGTCAAAGAGACGTAAAGGACTGAAACTGTCATTTTACCAAATTAAAAGATAAGTCTGTTTTTAATTAAATTTCGAATTTTTTTAATTAAGGGAATCCAAGGCCCCTTCCCCTATAAATAGGGTGGAAATCTGTGAAGAAACGAAGAAAAAAAATCAAGATTAGAGCTCCTTTAAGAAAAAGAAAAAGGAAAACTGTAGAAACAGTCCCTGACCTCTCCTCCCTCTTCCCATAAAAAACTAAAAACTTTCCCCTTGTGCTCTCTTTCAGCCCTCCATTTCCCATCCAACAACTCTCCCGTTTTTCAATCAACGCCGTCCGTTTCGATTCCGTTTCACTTTGCCGTTTCTACCTCCCTTCCCCCGCCGCCTCGTCTCGCCGTCTCCGTCTCTCCAACCTCGCCTTCTCACGCCGTCACTCACGCCACCCTCCTCACGTCTTCCATCCCTCGCCTTCCGCTGCACTCCCTCCCGTCCGGCCACGTCCTCCGTCCTCCTCTCCTCCCACGCGTCGCCTCCCCCGTCCTGCTGCCATTTCCTCCTCCATCTCCTCAGCCCTCTCCGACGAAGCCAGCCCAGGTCGCCACCAGTCCCGTCACCATCGGAGAAGACTCTCTCGAAGACGAAACCGTCCTCGTCCCCATTTCAGACCCGGATCCAACCCCGCACGACCCATCAATTTTTTGGGTATAGCTGCTGCCGTCCCCTTTTCCTTTTTTTCGTTCACCCAAGTCACTGAAAATTTTATTCTTGCAGATAAATTCTAACAGCAAACTTTTAGTGTTTATTTTTGTTATTTTTTTTATTTTTGTTTTCTTTTCACTAACCTTTTATTTTTTGCAAGGTTATACCACTAACTTTTATTATTATTATGGATTATTTGCCCCATTTTTAATTATTTAGAACTAACTTACTAACAACTATTTTATTTTATTATTTTATTTTTTTTTTTATGGAAGGTTATACCTCCTATTTTTTTTATTTTTTTATTGGATGGCCAAAAAGCCCAACTTTTCTTTATTTATTTAATTTCTGCAATTATTTAATTTATGCATGTTTATTTTATATGGAAGGTTATACCTCCTATTTTTTTTTATTCTAAGTGGATGGCCAAAAAGCCCCACTTTTATTTATTTATTTAATTTCCTGTAATTATTTAATTTATGCACTTTAATTTTTTTTATGGAAGGTTATACCTCCTACCTTATATTTTAAGTGGATGGTAAAAAGCCCCACTTTTTCTTCATTTATTTAATTTCCTGTAATTTACTTTATGCAATTATGTGGATGATTAAACTTATTTCACTTTTAGCCATAAAAGATAATAAATAAATAAATAAAAGAATATTTTTTTTTATGTGAATCATTAACCTTATCTCACTTATTTTTAGTGCTAATCAAGAATCCATTTTTACAACAAAGCCCCCATCCTTTATTATTTTGGAATACATATATTTTTAAAAAATAATAAAAAATTAACCTTTTATTCCTTTTATTAAAAAAAAATTAAAAAAAATCATAACCAGACAATAATAAAAAAATCAAATTTTAAGTATATCTTTTTTTTAAAAAAAAATCTTTCATCAAACAAAAAAGAAAAGAATAAGAAAGAAAATAGTAAAAAGAAAAAAAAAGAAAGAACAAAATAAGAAAAAAAAAAAGAACAAAATAATTTTTTTTTTTAAAAAATAAAATTAGTTAACATTAAGGTTATTAAAAATCCAAAAGTTCACAAAATTTAATGACAAATTAAGAATTAAGTTTTTTTTAAGTTAAAAATCCATGTCCGGGTGATCCGATAGGATTCATGACTTGGAGAAAACATAAATTTTTAAATGAATAAAATTAAGTATCAGAATAAAATCCATATTCTGATAATTCGGCAGAATTTATGATATGGATTATTAATTAATAATTAACTAAAATTTTGTTAAATTCCGTGTCCGGGTGATTCGACAGAATCCATGGTTCGGAAGTATCAAGTTTGTTATAAAATTACGCAAATTAATTATCAAGATTTTTTTTAAATCCATATTAATTCATTAATCCACATCTGGACGATTTCAGTTAAAATTTCTAATTTTGAAAATTAACTGAATTTATGGAAAAGCAAAGCAAAACAAAATTGAAATCAACTAAGGTACCAATTTTTTGGCGCTATAACAAAGTTGTTTTAGCATAACCGTACTCCCGAACCTTTGAACTCTCGCAGACCATTTTTAGGTATCCAATCGACCTGAGCGAAAACCGATTGGTGGCGACTCCCGAAAACGACAAAACCCGCACGTTGCCACACAAAGAAAAATTAATTTTAGTTTGGATGATATGAAGCAATATTTTTACATGATATTGGTAAAAACCAAAAAAAAGAAATGAGAATTGATTGGTATCATCCATATTTAAATCTTTTTCTTTCTTTGAAATTAAAAAAGGCTGTAATTTATATTTGAAAAATAATTATTAGAACATTTGTTATCTTTAGCCCTTTTATTTTATTTTATTTTTTTTGAAGAAAAAGGTCAACCATCAAATTTCTAAAATTTCAAAGAAAAATTAATTTTAGTTTGGATGATATGAAGCAATTTTAGTTCCCAATTTTTTTTTATTTTTTATAGTCTTGGACTTACATCATGACCAAAATCAAATAATATGTAGTTTTTTACTATATTTGGGTTATATTAACTTGGCAAAATTATATATTCATGGCACTTCCAACTTAAGGAAAAAAATATATAAACCCTAGAGAAAATAAAAGTATCAAAGGTTAAGGAGGTAAATTGGTAAAGAATTATTGACTTTGAAAATAAAAAAATTAACATCTTCTTTGTGACAAAACAAGAAAGAATTATAGAGGAAGAAAAAACAAGAAAAATAAAGGGGAACTGGAGGGAAAAAGAGCAAAGTTAGGGAAAAAAAAGGTTAAAAAAATGAGTGAAAAAATTGAAAAGAATTTTGTTGTTAGGGGCTAAGGTAAGAACTTAATCAATGAGTTAATTTACGAAGAATTATTTGGGTATAAAAAAAGGTTCAACCATAATCAATATCATTTTAATTTTTTAATGATAATCAATTGTGCATTTAATATTTCCTAACATATGTCCTTATGCATATCTTTGATAAATCCTTTTTGAATTTACTTTTGATATACAAAATAATTAGTTGAGGTAATGAGAATTGTAATCACAATCCTTAGAGATAATATATCATTTGCTATGCTGGATGTCCATTAAGGATAAAACTCTTAATGCTGTTAGGCACCACTATCTTGCCCTGGATTGAGAGTCTCTAATTCACAGTGTTTGATACTGGGTCGAAAGTGTTTGCTTCTGATATTTGAGTATTTGCTTTTGGTGTATGAAAATCTACAAGTCATTTTCAGGTGGTATGGATAAAATTATTATTTTTATTCAAATTTCACATTTGATTAAAAGATAATCATGCTATTTTGAGGATATTTATTTTGAAAAATTGAATAATATTTATATGATTTCCTAGATTTTGGAATTACAATTTAGCTAGCATCTATCATACCACGTTTAACCAAGTTTAGGTGCTTGAATGTCTAGTATGATATGTTGATGTCTAAATTTGGTGAAAACGTGTCTAGTCTACATATTTGTGGTGTCCAAGTATTTGAGTATAATGTTTTAATGTTTGATATGATCGGTTGAGTGTCTAAATCTAGTAAAAAATATCTTGTGTACATGTTTGTGGTATCCAAATATTTGATTATGGTGTTTGAATGTGTAATATGATAACTTGAATATTTAAATCTGATAAATTTATATCTGTTTATTTTGAGTATATGTTTCAGCTTTGTATAGTGTTCAAGTTTCTAATTGTGGTGGTTGAATGCCTAACATGATAGTTTGAATATCTAAATATGGTAATAAAGTCTTATTTACAAGTTTTGGTATATGTTTTATGTTTATACAGTGTCTAAGTATATGATTGTGGTGTCCAAATATGGATTATAGTGGTTAAATATCTATTATGATATGTTAAATTACTACAAAAGAAATCTAAAAATCCAACTTAAGGGGGTGACAAAAAATTATTCATTAAACATGTTTAGTTGCCCCTTATTCATTAGTTGGTAGGCTCACATTTTTAGATTCAAAAAGGTGGCTAAGGCATTAGATGTCACGACAGCGGTCAACTTTCATTAACATTCAGTAATAACTATTTCTCAGCCTTTCAATGGATATATCTAATTTAGTTGCTTTTACGAAAAAAAAACTTTGCCTTTATCTCATTTTTTCATTCGCAATCTCTACATAGGTCTCTCTTCAATCTACATCTTTACCCTATAGAAGCATCAATTTTTGTTAATCCACTGTAGTTTTTTTTTCCTCCAAAAGTTAAATTGACTTCATACAGAGGAAAATTTTAGAGTTCATTATTTTAAAGTAAATGACATATATTTTGTTATTCTGAAAGAAATGAGGTTTATGTATACATGCATATTGACATATATATTGACTTCATAGTGATTGTCAATGATTTCCTAACCGGTGATAAATAGTATGTGTATATAATAATTGCAATGATATACAGCTATTGAATATGCATAATAGGTCTTTGTTTGGAAATGATTGGTTTTCCAAAGTTGGATGGCTCATAAATGAAAAAATCTAGATTATACTTTATAGTTTGTTATTTAACTAGATGGTAAATAAGTTTCAATTGTATTAAATCTCGTTCCTTAGATATCAAATTTAAGATATATGTCCAAAAGAAATTATGCATTTTGGGGAACTAAAGAGAGATACCACCAAAATTTTAAGATAAAACAACATTATAAAAGTATAAAATAGCTTTTCCATTTTTGATATGTTAGGGCCATTCTCTGTAGGAATTATTTAGGGTATAAGTGGATATTCAGTTTGTGAAAATTATTAAAGCGACAATATAAATATTATTGATTTGTAATGACTGATATTTGTAATTGAATATATGTAATTTTCATTTGGAAGGAAGATGAGCATAGCTGAGGGATATGAAGGGATGTACACGTGAATAATGTTAAGTAGATATATGAACCCAACTTTTTGTAGCAAATGTTTAAAATTTTATAGAAATTGTATGTAATAATGTTATGGAAATGATAAAATGTCCATGCTGGTGATGTCAAAATAGGTATTATTTAGATCAAAACGAAGTTAGAATGTATTTGTGTCAATATGAATTTGTAAATAACTATTATGCTTAGAACTATTATAGTGAGCAATATTATATTGAATTTTATAATAACCATATAGGTGAGACACCATATTTATCAATATCAAGAATAATTTCTTATAAAGATTATTATAAAAATAGATATATGTATGAGCAAATGGTTATTGATTCAATAGCTCAAGTGTTCATCATAATCAATAAATCAAAACTCATGAAAGTGATAAGGATAATGATGTGAATGATAAAAAAAAATGATCATAATAAGGGGAATATGTTTAGTTTCACAATGATAGATAATGAATTACCAAATTTGAATGCAGAGAAATTGTACAAGCTACTCGGGATCAATTAACACCATTTATAAGAAGGATACACAAAAAACATAAAGTTCTCAACAGTGTTTTAGTTGTGAAGTGAGAAAAGTAAACATAATATATGGCTAATACTTACTTTGATGGCATCTTGTCATTAGTGATTGAATTGATTGTAAAGGATAATTGATTGCTGAAGATATTATATGATTTTAAAATAATGAAAAGGATTTGGTTATCCTGTATGTGAAGAAAGATGTAAGTCCAAATAATTGCACATTATTCTATAGTGTGAATTCATAATTGAAGCATTGCAATATTTTTTAGGAGTGTAAATATAAAGAAGAGATAATGAATAGAGATAAGAAAAAATTGATTTTGAAAAAAGTTCTACAATGCCTACTAATCACTGACCAACATAAGTATTTATTCATATTATTAAGAATAACTAAACTTATGACATGACATGCAAATAATTGGCATATGCATCTATGCTAGACAGAGATATGAGAGTATGTAGATTCAACATTCCCTGACTTTGCCACTGATATAAGGAATGTATGACTTGGATTATGTACAGATGAATTTATGCCAATTTTTGTGATTGGTGGAATGTATTCTAGTTTGGCAAGTATTCATTGTTATGTATAATTTGTCATCTGAAATGTGTACAAAAAAAACACATATATTTTTATCACTATTAATTTTGATTATAAGATCATTAGGACAACATATTTATGTCTTCTTAGAGCTATTTACTAATGAGTTAAAGACATTGAGTTGATGCAATTGAAAAGTGGGATGCATATTGATGTCAAAATTTTAGGATGTGAATATATTTATTATGACATTTTTTGGCATATAAGATGCTATGAGAATGTAGTACACATGAGAAATTAGCATTTTCATACTACATGGATAACATCAATTCTTTCTAATGATTTCAGAAAGAAACCTAGTTGGTTTTTGTAAGAACATTAATGCTTTTCAACCAGGAAAAATTTTAAAGACTACAACTATCCTATCAATTTTTGATGAAAAGATCAATTAAATCCTGGATCAAATGCAATTCTTACCTCATGACTCAATTTGAGATAATTTTCATGTGAATGGATTTAGCGATAGCCATACTTAGTTGAAGCAATTAAATTTTTTGGAAATTGCCACATTGGAAATACTTACTCATAAGGCACAATCTTGATGTCAATCATATAGAAAAAAACTTTTTTTGAAACTTTTTCTCTACGTGGATGAATATTAAAAGTATAGTAAATTATAACTCTAATGCCCGGTTGGAGCTAAAGAAAATGGAAATGCTATCTAAATGCCACTTATTGGGCGTTCGTAATTCTATCATCAAACCAAAAGTGATGCAAGTTCTTGAGCAAAAAAAAGTATGACAGATATACTTATGGCTATGGGGTTTAAAATTCCAAGATAGGTATGTATATATTTTATTGTGTAATGGAAACGCTTTGGACTCTAGTGTCTACGTGTTCAAGAGGCATAATTATCTTGTATTTCTCAATGCTATATTGCAAATTGTGTTAATACTTAGTACTAACAATGTATGCCACCATATTTAAACGTTGTTTATTTTTTTTTTTACAATTCTATTTATGAAAAATTAGAAGAGGTGACATAAAAATGTTTGAGTATCTTATCATCATTATAATCTATAAACTAGAAATGATCTTCCACTTATATGTTTTTGTTCAATGGAGCACTCGCCTATACATTTAGCTCATGAGGCATGTCTACATGGATTAGTGCAATTTCAATGAATCTTACATTTTGAAAGGTATGGTAAAAGTAAAAGAAGTAACATATCATTTGTATATTATATTAAAACACAGTCATCTATTTTTTTTCCATTTATAAGCTTATGCAATCTCTAAAGCAAAAGGGTAGAAAGAAAATTAAATTAGAAGACTTAATTGTAGAGGTATATTTAGTTCAAAAAATGACAATATTTTGTGAACATTATTTTAATTACAATACATTAACTAAACCAAATTGGAGACCATGAAACAATGATATGATTTCAGTCGTGTCTGAGGTTAGCTCGCCAACTTCTCCACCCTTATTACACAATGAAAATTGAAACTTTCCCGTTCATTGGTCACCGAGGGACATAAATTACATTAACTACATTTTTAAATTCTATAAAATAGTGCATATGTCGATTCATATTTTTGGTTAGTAAGTAAGTTTGTGTATGCCATTGTCATTGTAGTTGGATATGAGCACTTTCATGGAATTATTTAATTGACCTTTATATGCCAGGTTGTTAAGATAGAGATCCTACCCAAGATCATTTTTCATTATATAAGATCAAGATCGTAAAATCAGATCGTAGATATTAATAAGATTCTACTATAAGATCAAAATTTTTTAATAAATAATATAATTCATATAGAAGACCAATTATATTTGAAACTTAATAAAGTTCACGTGTCATAACAATGATACAACACAATTAATGTCAATACAAAAAAAGCTCAAGCCCTAATAGAGCATATATCAACATAACTAATACAATAATCAACATAAGTCTAAAAGAAATTCATAAACAAACATAACTAATGCAACAATCACAAACTTATGAAGGTGTTTTCAAGGTGTTGAGTTTTGTCTCTTGAATGAGAGAGAAACAAACTCTTTTTCTTTTTAGGTTTACTTGACATTTCAAGTCATATAACCACTAGCTTAGGTAGCTCAACTTGGGCAATAAAGCTCAATCAGTTGAACTTTCTAATTTAGGCTAAAATACAAGTGTAACAAACAAAAATCAATAACCAGTAGGATTGATAAGATCAAAATATTATACCGATCTTAAAATCTTAATCAGGATCCTACTTGATACTACCATATTATAGATCCTATTATTTTTTGATAAGATTTTATGATGTTGGATCGTAGAATCGCAGGATCCTAAGACCTTGAACGAGATCTTAACAACCTTGTTTATGTGTATTTGTAAGGTTTCTAGAGATGTCATGCAATGAAAGTTCCCTTATGGCAGTGAGAGAAAAGTGGAAGAGTTATGTATACAACATTTTGTGAGATGATTTCTAGGACACATGTGTTGCATCTACAACTACACAATTTGCCTCGACCTGGTGGTGTTTGATGTTTGTTTATCATAAACATCATTTTTGTATTTGTAAAGTGAAATTCGTCTACTTAAATTAGGCGAACAACTCGTTGAATTATCTTGAGATCCACTATACATTGCTTTAGGTTTTAATGGATGCATGGCAAAATGGATTCTGCTCCTATATCTTGTCTTATTGGTCAACTGGCAATTGAGACTTTTTGTGTTGAGGGTGACACTTGTTGATCTGGTGAGTTTTATTTTTATGAAATTATAGATGAAATTATTAAGCAACAATATTCTGCAAGTAGCCCAAATTTCATCATAGCATTCAAATGTTCATGATTTGATCCAACTTATGGAATCCACACGCATTTTCCATCCAATATAATTGATGTCAAGTGGAGATCAATGTTAAATCTTTTTTAGCCTTTCATTATTGCCAGTCAAACATAACAAGTCATGGTAAGAGTAGAAATCTTATACTTGTCATAAAATGCAGAAATTTCTTTCATCAAAGGTTTCTACCATAATTTCTCATCGTTCTTAACCTTTTCTTTGATATCTCAACTGAAGTCATTGCATTTACAATATCTTGATCTTTCCTTTGCAATGCCAATGACAACTCATTTGTGATCCCTAAATTAGTTTTTATGAGATGCAAATTAAAAGCAAACTCAAAAGATTATACCCAATCCAACAAAACTTGTGTTTCTGCCCTTTACTCAGAAGTTGCTCCATTTTCAATAACAAACTTAAGTACCTCAAGAATGGAAGGGAAGAAGATAATGATGTTCATCAGTGTACCATAATAAGAGCCCCATCATGTATCACAAGCTCTTTGAAGACTATGCTCTTGGTGTAGCTCTTTTCATTTAAAATCTCACCATTTTTAATTACGTTAAGGATTTTCTAGGATTATTTTTCACTAAACATATCACTACGCTTGCAAGATGCTTCAATAACATTAGTTAAATTGGTGATAATATTAAAGAGCAAAGCAACATTGACTTAGTTCTTAGGTACAGCAACAAGGGATAATTGAAGTTGATGAGCAAAACAAAAGACATAGAATGCAGATTTAATATCCTTCATAATCATGTTCTTAAGTCCATTAAACTCACCTTGCATATTGCTAACTCCATTGTAGCCTTACTCATAAAATTTTGACATACTTAGCTCATGCCTTACAAGTGATGACTCAAGCGTTATTTTTAAAGACAGAGCAAACATTAATGATGTGCATAATTCCAAGGAATCATTCAATGATGCACCATTTACTGTTAACATATTGAAGAACAAGGGCCATCTATTCCTTGTAAGATACATCACAACATTTATTAACTAATATAGCAAAAAAATTATTTCCCAAATTTTCAACAATGGCTTTTGTTGTTTTAAGAGTACAAGTTGATATTATGTCTAATTGGATTATATGAGAAGATAATTTATTATTTCCAGGTACATGTTGCAAGGCAACCTTTTTTATTTTCTCATTGTGTCCAACTAAAAAGTTTAGCAACTTTAGCAAATTCCCTTGGTTGCTGGAATCATCTAACTCATTATGACCTTGAAATGCCAAACCATATTGTAGAAGAAATCAAACACAAACAACAAAAGTAGTCAAACAAGTTTCATATTGCATTTTAGCTACTTCAGACTACTTAGCAAAAGAGAATTGAATATTTTGATTTGAATTTATCAAATCTTCATATTTCTATCTAGCTTGATTATGAACTCCATTGATACCTCCAATATAAACTTGAAACCTTTCAGGTTTTTGCCGATTGTTAAATCCCCCAATAGCAAAAAAAGACTCATCTTTTAATTTTTCTCCACCATCATCTCCACACAAATAACAATATAAGCAAAATGTAGTATCTTTTTTCTCACTATATTCCAACCAACTTTTATACAAATCAAACCACACTCATTTTTTTGCATTTTCAAGATGGATGATGGAGTTTAGAACATAAGAAATTCATAACCTCACAAAACAAAGAAGGACAAATACATTGTTCATAGAAAAAAAATCAAATTGTTATCAGTGAATGCCTAAGGCCTACAAAATTTCATAGAGTCAACAAGTTTGTATCCCCAATCAGCCAATGTAAATTTATTAACCTTCAAATTTAGGGTTAGGTAGCTAAGGAAAGAAGAAGCAAAGTGACGATGGGAAGTAGAAATAAATTGGGTATGATGAATTGATGAGCACAAGCAGTGGCAATTAGGCAATGACAATGACGGATTGTAAATTTGGAATGAGGAATAAGAATTTAATTGATTGGTTTAGAGCACAAAGCAAATTGGCAATGGTGGATTGTGGAAACTGATGTTCGGCACTTCTTCGTCTGTGTGTTGCAGCTTAATAGTTAAGTTTGAGTAAAAATGGTTAACTTGGCTTAATTTGAAAGTTAGCCCTTGAAATTTTGGTTGTTGATCAATAAGTGAAGGTAAAATGATAAGATAAGGACTATATTAATGAATTTATTACAAATACATCATATTTTGAAAATTCCAAGAGTCTGCGAGGGCATATATAAGTAAAATAACATATAAGTACCTACTTTTTGAATATATACACATAAGTACCTAAAGGTTTAAAAAAATTCAGTGGGGGCCATTGCCCCATTACTCCCAATGTAATGCCGCCCCTGGCCATATGTGTAATGGCTATTGGAGAGGAGTGAATTAAGCACTCACTAGCTCATTGTTAGAAATTACATGTCAATGCATATAAGTGACTGAACATTTAGTCATTATTGGAGGCCTTTTTTTGACTTTTCCATGTAGCGATTGAATATCTTAATGACTCCTTAGTTACTCTTTCTCTTGAATCCTTTAAACTTAAGATCGGTATATTTAAATCCAAAAATCTCATTCAAACACTCTAAATCATTGTTTTCATCTTCCATAAGCTCATCTAAACTTTTTCTATGTGTGGTTATTTGTTGTTGGGCAATCTCCTCTTTATCTGGTGAGCTTTTATGCATCCAGTCTATACTTTTTAATGATCATTTTGTGCCTTTGTGTTTTATGTTGTTTTTTGTGATTTATGGGTTAAATTTTTAATTATATATGTGTGTGTGTGTGTATTAATTTCATGTTAATTAGTTAGATATAAGCTTTTCTGATGATTAATTATATATTTTCTTTAAAATTTTGTGTTCATTATGTAATTGTAATTAATTAGTTATATTTTTGCTAATGAGTAGAAATTGTATGTTTGAGAATCTTAGAATATGGTACATAAAGATTATGGACATTAGTTGTGATTGTGGCAACCCTAGCATTGTGGTGAGCAGGTCTCATCCTCCACCTCTTAATAGAGTTGACATAGAGACAGAGGTGCACAGGGGCAATATATCTACCGACTTGGCATCAAATAATGTGGTGGTCAGTTTAATAGTATTTTGTTGCTCCGAGCAAATTTACCTTAAGCCTGCATTTTAGAGCGTTTGAGGACTTTCTTAGTGCCTTCCATAGTTCCCCCAAAATCCTTGAGGATGAAGATGACCAAATACGCTATCACTGGGAAGAATAAATTCATTGGCATATGATTTATCTGAATGTTTGTGGACGGGCTTGAGAATTGTTTTCTTATAGATCTCATGTTATATATATATATATATGTATGTATGCATGTATATATGTATGTATGTATGTATGTATGTATGTATGAATGCACATGTATATGTATATATATGCATGCATATATGTATCTATGTGTGTATACACATATATAAATATATGTAGTTGTATATGTATATGTCTACAATCCATTTTTAGTAAAAACAATTTCTGCTAAAAGAGTATGAACATGACAATTGAAACCATCCAAGCTGTGATTGAGTTCAAGCAAATGGGCAACAAGAGTGACTAAATTCATGTTTTTTGTGATTGCATTCAAGTAACCTTACCAATTGAATCTTTAGTTGCTCCACATGTAATGGTTATTGGACAGCAATTTATTAAGTACTCTTCTATGGTTCCCCTTTGATTATTTCTAACTCTGGATCTAGTATCCGGCCTACACCTTCACGACATTCTTAAGCTACGTCTTCTTTCAAGTGAGGAGGACATGCCATAGGAGTAGCCAGCCCATCAGGCAGACCACTAGAGGGTCATAGAGCCTCAATTATAAGTTTTGTTATTTCATGTTTTTAGTATATTTTAAAATTTATTAACTATTTAAAGTGTTACTAAATGCACTTCTATCTTAGCTGCACTTTTTAAGTGCAAAACGCCTTACTAAGGATCAGTTCAGTAGGGGGATGAGTATTTAGTGTAGCTGCTTTTAAACAATTATTTTTTTTATTACCTCAATTTTAATTTAATGCACTTTAGGGTTCAAATCAAGTTTCAAATAAGTGTTAATTCAAGCTCTAGAAAACTATAAATGTTAAATTGTAAAGATTGTAACTTATGGTGAATACATCATATATTTCATTAATTTAGTCATTTAATTGTAGTCGTAATGAAGTTTAGGTACTCATTTGTTATATTGGGTATTGTTAATTTTTTGAATCTTTTTCCTTCACAAAACTACTATTGGGCATTGGTAGACCCTGATGCTGTTTGGGGATAGTTCTTTCACTTGACAGCTAGCAGCTACAAGAATAGGCTGAACAATTTAGGAGATCATGTGATTAGGGATTACTTAGCTAAGGACTTCTACCCAGTTGAGGACATTAGCTGTATTATTCCTTGATGGCCTCCAATGATTTTACGTGACCATTGGGAGAATTTATGCAATTAATGGAGCACACAGGAATGGAAGCACAGAAGAAGCATAATGAAGAAGGATAAGGTACGTAACATATATTTAGCAACAAATTATTTCATTATAATAACATTCATAACTTGTGTGCTTAAACATTACTTTTAAAAACATGTATCTCATTAAGGCCGCACCTTAAGGTATGCTAAGGGCAAAGCATTCTTTGGACAACCAAATGAAGTAGGTTACATGGGATAAAATTGTATGATTAGCATTCATTCAAACATTAGTGTTCTTAATTTTGATTTGGCATTAATTAATTTTGATTGCTTGGTTTTAATTGATGAAACAGGCAAAGAAGTTGCAAAAGAGCCTCACATTCACTGTGTTTGTTTGGAAGATGTTGACAAAGAGTGGATTATGTAACATGACTGAGTTGTTTTTTTAGGGATAAATAGATGTAGCAATAAGTCATAAAGCATTTAAACTAACATGCTATTAATGTTACATTTTACACCAGTTACTGCTAAATATATCTCATACTTGTTCATGTGCTTAGACGAAGTTTGGGGCGTAGCTTAGACTCAAGTATGAGGATCGTGAGTCTTTGCATCCTGTATTTTGTCATGAGTGCTGGAAAAGGGTGGTTGGTGCCCCACACAAGGGAGTGTGGATGAGGGTCCCGTAGGTGTTGGTGTTCCTTCAAAGATATTACTATGCATTATCAGAAGTACTTCGTTAGAACTTTTTAATGTTTTTATAGTTAAAGCAAATTTGATACCAACACTAATTTGGTTTAGGGCTATAAGGATGATTGTACAGAGTAGTTAGACCAGTGTAGCCAGGAGCTGCTTTAGGAGAATGCAGCACTTTGATTCAAGCTCGATTCTATTAGTTATCATAGATAAATAGGAGGATGTAGAGGCTCTGATGTAGATGTAGTCTTAAGCTAGCTTTGATTTTTATGTCTGCCTTTACTATGACCCTTGACTAGATGTATGCTTAAGGGGAACCTACTCCCGTATGTAGATCCCAGCTATGTATTTAGAGGCTCGAGAGGAGTGGGATCTTATGCCTTGCCTCAGCCGACATTTTATCCACCTCTATTAGGATTGTTTTAGCCTTTAATGGGATCATAGCATCTTCCACTTGTACCACAGCTGATACATGAACATGTCAGGAAGTAACCTTGCATTACTTATACCCCTTGGATGTCTTAGTAGATTCATCTCGGGATTATCATACCCAAGATGTAGGCAACCCTGGGCAAGCGCGGGGTTGAGGTCAAGCAACAGACTCAAGATTATGTCGTAGATCAGTGTTGGGACTGAGGGCAATCATGATGCTTATAATTTGGATGATTACTTTTTAGTTCTTTATATGTTTACATAATTTGTTTTGCTTAATTACGCTAGATTAAATTGAATTTTGTATTTTTTTAATTAATTTCACTTTAATTTGTGTTTCATTAAATTATCAACCCATTTAAAGCAATTATAGACTTTATCAATTTATTTAAAAATAATTATACAATTTTTAATTACTATATCAACAATTAAAATAATATGAATTTTTTTTTATATACAAAAGCAAAATAAAGCTAATAGAAAAGAGAAGCAACATGGTTATGAGCGGGAGCAACATGTTAGCACGGAACAACTGCCAGGGCACTGCAATCCATGGACTCCATCAGAGACATAATTGATTGAACTATTTTAGCCAATGTAACAAGAGGAGAAGTTCTGCCACTTAAGATTGACAGGGCTGTTGAGCAATCCATTAGAATAGTAACTTTGGGGAGTGAACACCTAAGCATAGAGTGAATAACACCTTGAATGAATAATAGCTTTGCCTCTAATGCTGACTCACAGTTGGAAATCCTAATACCATCCGCCAAAATAAGAGGACTATTTATCCTCATCCAGAGCCAAGCAGCAACTCCTAAAACAACATTTTGATGCCAGGCTCTGTTGAGAATAAAGATTTTTGGCCGAGCAAAGGAGTGATGCCATTTATTTTTTCCGTGCACATGATAGAGGAGATTGGGACGAGTATTCAAAAAAGCAGAGAATTGGTGCTGAAACTCAATAGAAGAATGCATCAATTTAATGAGCTCATCTCGTCGCATACTTAAGGAATTAATGTTAAATGGGAGAGACTGGAAAACTAATTCATTCCTCCCCAACCATATGATCCACAAGTGTAGATACTAGGTAAAATAGCCAATCCAGCTTTCAAGTTTTAGTGGAAGCTAAAGTATCAAAGAGCCATTGCTCAAAAAATAGATTGGTGTTAATGTCCAATTTGAAATTAAAAACTAAAGCCTAAGCCAATGGTTGACTTTCAGTCATTGGTTTGGTGACTAACTCAGTGAGTCGCTAGGATTAGTGGCTTTACCCTATAGGGCAACTGAGCTGGTCAGTCATTTCTCTCTAGCAACTAGGAGTTAGGTGACATAATGGATTTCCAATTGACTAGTGATTGATGAAGTTGTCGCATTTTGGATCCAACAATGTGTTGAGTGTCTAAATTTTGCAATTGAGTGTTTATGGTGTCCAAGTGTCCGATTGCATAGTTGAATGTTTGATATAATATGTTAAATGTCTAAATCTGGTAACGGAATATGTAAAACTGAATTGTAGTTGTTTTCAAATAACATCTGCTGATATGGTTAGACAATTTTAAGACTATGAATAAACACCAGAATAGCGAAATTAGACATTATAATAGCAAAAGTTGACACTATACTTTGGACTTTTGAATCTATACCTTCATCATTGTTGGTTAGATTGACAATTATTTGTCATTAATAATAGGAACAATAAAAACAACTTTTTTTCCACAAAAAATCCTAAGAACGGCATTGATCATCTCCTTATTAAATATGAAACTAGTCCGCAGGTGGTAGCCTAATGGCTCTACACTCAGACAATCTGGCCTCTAACCTGGGTTTGACGCCTAACAAATGTATTATACGTCATTTTCTGCTACTTGCAGCTTGTAGCTCTTCAGATTTTAAGAGGCAGACAGATTCTCCTCAAACTTTAATCAATAGTCTTTCATAGTCTTATCTTTTCATATATACTTCTAAATGGTTTTTATTATGAAAAAAATGTGAAACTAAAAAAAAATTGTCACTTCACTTATCTAAATGTCATTTACGTTCTGTTCGCCACGCGGGCAGGCTGGAGGCGAGAATCTCCACCGTCCCCTCCCCCTAGAAAATAATGTAAAATTCATGGTTGTTTCCTTGTAAAACGTTTGGAAGTTTATGCCAACAGGCAACAGATCCTAACTCTGAAAACATCGTCCAATGACCCTTTTGTTTTATCAAGGCGAAAATTGCAAACTTTTTTGTCTAAAAAAAAAAAAGAAAGAAACGCATAAGGATTTCAAATTAATTACTACCAAACAAGTATATATTGGACAAAAATGGAAACCAAAATTCTATTTGATTGACGATTGAAAAATTAAAATGCTTTAATTTACAATAAACACATGTGTTAAATTGTTGGTTTGGTTACAAATATAATTGTTTAACTCAAAATTCATAAAGAAACTGATCAAACTTAACCGAAACCAAAGAAAAACAACTTGATTAACAGCCGTATGCAAGTTAATTAGTGGTTGGGCTCATCTAGTTGTATTTATTTGTTGCTTAGGCCTAAAGATGAAAAGGAAAAAGCAGAACAAGAAAAGCTTGCATTAGGCCGGAGAAAGGCCGGCTATAGGCAAAGTGAACATATTTCTCTTAGAACAAATATTCTTTTACTTGTTCTTTTATTCTTCTTCTTCTTCTTCTTCTTTTTTTTTTTTTTTTGGGTGTTTCTAAGGCGTATAAATAGATGGAAGAGCTAATCATTCTTCCAACCAGAAATCTCCAATTCCCATGGCTGCCCCAACTTCCTTCTCCTTCTTCTGCAATGTCTCTTTCCTGATCCTACTTCTCTTGCCACTTTCAAAATCATCTGTTACCTTTATCATTGATGAGTTCCAACAAAACATGAAGGAAGTCATATTCAAGGGCAACACATATGCCTCAAATGGAGTTCTTCAGCTCACCAAGGGCGCCCAAACCAACAGCGTAGGCCACGCCTCATATTACAAACCAATCCATCTATGGAACTCTACCGCCGTCGCAGACTGGGGGACCGACTTCTCCTTCGTCATAAAACCTTTTCAAAACCCCTTACATGGAGATGGTTTGAGCTTCTTCCTCGCCCCACTCGACTTCAGTATCCCTCTGAATTCTGCAGGTGGATATCTAGGGTTGTTCAGCTCCAATTCTTCTTACAACAGGAAGAAAATCCTGGCAGTTGAGTTTGATACGTTCCAAAATGTCTGGGATACGAGTTCCAGTCATGTCGGGGTTAACACCAACTCCATTTCCTCGGTCATTACAAGTAACATAAGAGGGGAGCTTGTAGGGAGTACGTTGTCCGCTGTGATAAATTACAACTCTACAACGAAGGTTCTGTCGGCTTCTCTCAGCCCAATCGATGAAAATGGGAACGGAAAAGGCTACAACATTGCTACACTTTCTTATACGGTTGATCTGAAAGGGATTTTACCTGAATTTGTCGATGTTGGGTTCTCTGCTGCTACAGGTGATTTGATCGAAACACATACCATTACTTCCTGGAATTTCTATTCAAGCATGTGAAGGTGTCACTCAGGTGCCCATCAATGACGTTTCAAGTTCTCGTTTGCTTTAATGTTTATGATTCCCAGCTTTTTGTTTGTTTGCTGTACCTGTTCTGTTTGTTTTGTTATTTTTGAATACTTTACTTATTAAATAAATTGTCTTCTCCATTTCATATTAGTTGATATTTTTGACTTTCAAGTAGTTTCAAATCTAACACGAAGTTCCACACAACTAGTATAGCTATTAAACTGTTAAAAACATCATAAAAATTATTAGAATTCGATTAACGGTGGCATCACATTCTCTTCCAACTTTGGCGTGGCAACATGCATACATACACATACATTTACCTTTAAGAAGTTGATATAGATTCTAGCAAGTGCCGAAATCCAAGTGATATATAATCTTGATTAGACAACTGATTTATTATAACTAAGATCATTGCGAGCTTTTTGAAGTGTCATACAATTACGTGGGAAAGGGAAAAAAATAAAATTTTAAACATTTGAGGACTAAAGTATAAAAGGAAAGACAAATTTAGGACCGAATTCAGAATAATGCCTCCGATAAAACATATCCTAAAACCCAAAACCCAAGGCAAAAATGGCAGCGCTCCGCAGCAGCTTCTTTTTCCATCACATTAATCCTCTCTTCCGTCCTTCGTTTCCATGTCCGAAACTTCTCCACCCAGTTCTTCTCTCTCAGAGACCGCCTCTCTCTTACTCGACCCAGGAAATCTCCGCCCCGAATTCCGCCCGGAACCCGAATGTCTCAGCTTCAGCATCCAAGTCCACGAAGCAATCTGTTTCCGACGCCGCCAGATTTGCGAGGACCTTCCTGTTCGTGCCTCCGGGAGTCGACCCAGATGAGGTGACGGATGACATGGTTCTTCCTGGGTCGAATATAGTTCTTGGACCATACGCGGGTCATGCCCAGATTAAGGAGGTTGAGTTCGTCAAGAGCAGCGGTCGGGCCAAGGATTGCCCCAGGGATGAACGACCCGAGTTCGCCATTCTCGGGCGCTCTAATGTTGGCAAGTCCTCGCTTATCAATGCTCTTGTTCGGAAGAAGGAGGTTGCTCTGACTTCTAAGAAACCTGGTACTGTTTGATTACCGGCTGCTGCTGCCTTATTTTTTTTTTTCCCTTATTTCCTTCATTTTCTTGGGGAGATATTTGTGAATTATGTACTTGTTTCGGGCGCTCAAATTTTTGTAGGGAAGACGCAGCTTATCAATCATTTTTTGGTGAACAAGAGTTGGTATATAGTAGATTTGCCTGGTTATGGGTAAGAGTTGTGTTCTCTGTTTTCTCAAGTTATCCAGGTTAAGGTAGCAAACTTCTTGAACTGTTTGTCTTTTTGACACTTTCTTGGGCCAAGATGAAGCAACATTCCATCATCCAAGCTCTTGACAGAGCAAGTATAAACATAGGTACAGTTGGGACAACCTGCTTTAGAAAAGGGTAGAGAAGAAACATTGTCTAACCTGTTGTCCTACACGCAACCAGAGAACATGAAAAGGAGTAAGGGTGAAAAACATGTTTTAGAAAAGGGTATAGAAGAAACATTGTCTACCCTGTGGTCTTACTATTTTACCTTTTCTGTAACCCATGTTACCAGAAGCTTGTGCCATGCTTTACTTAGGAGACTCGCCGCCTTGTGCCTTGTATCACCTCTGAGACTACTCTTGTGTGTTGCAATGTATAGGAGAGTGAATAAAAAAAAAACAGTAAATGCCACTAGGATTAAGTTTGGGTTGTCTTTTAGCAGAATTGCAGATAGCTCTCTTTTGCAGGATTTTGTGATACTATCGGGGGGGGGGGGCCCCCCCCCCCCCCCCCAAAAAAAAGTAAAAAAAAACAATGAGATAGGAAATTTCAATACCTTAACCAGTCACTACTTGGGTGGACATATACTCATGTTGATTTCGGAATCTGCTTGTTGACTATAGGCAGTAACAGGGGACTTGGCTGTAATGAGTACAATTGTTGGAAAGACACACTTACATTTCTATTGGAAATTTCAGCATAAACTCCTTAACTCATAAAATTTCTTCAACACGGTTGCCCTTTGCATGGTATTTACATTGTTTTGTAGTGGCTACCTACCTTGACAGTTATGTTATAACTGTGAGTTGTGGTCTGAGCAAGGAACTTGATGCATAATTAGAAGGGGCTCTGGGAACCCTCCCTTGCAGTCTTGTTACTGTTCTGAAATACTCATGATGATTCCAGTGCCAAATCAAAATTGATCCATGTGGAGACAGTCATTTTAATGACCAAACTAATGTTTTATTACCATGAGTAGTGTGGGAGACAGTGCCAGCTGAAACCTAGCTGTTTGAAGTCGAGTTGTAATAGTGAATGGCTAGCTAGGCCCATTCTACATCAGCATGAGAAGATGGTTGCCAATGTCATTGTTGAAATGGTTTTATTGATACCATTACATACATTGTTGCCCATTACATACATTGTTGCATAAAAATTCTAGATCATCACCATGAGATGGATGCATCATTAATTGGTAAGTTGTTAATATCTTTTTTATAGTTTTGCCAAAGCTCCGGATGCTGCCAGGATGGATTGGTCTGCATTCACTAAGGGGTACTTTCTAAACAGAGAGACGCTGGTTGCTGTTCTACTACTTATAGATGCAAGTGTTCCTCCCCAGAAGATTGATTTAGATTGCGCTAATTGGCTTGGACGCAATGATGTAAGTTGCTTTGCCCTTGTTCCTATATTTGAACGCCTTTAAGAACCAAGATTGAACCTAACTGTTAAAGTTTTTGTTATCCATAATGTTGAAGGTTCAAATCTGACATTCTTTAACCTTGCTTGTACACCCCAACAGGAAAAAGGGAGAAAAAAAAAAAAGAGTACTAGAATTGGCATTGTTTCGTTCTTTCACTTGCTGGGTTTCATGTTTGTGGTGTTTCTCACCTGTTTCTCACTGAAACCAATTTGTGCATTTCCAGATACCGTTGACTTTTGTATTCACAAAATGTGACAAAGTGAAGGCAAGCAAAGGGAAAAGACCTGATGAGAATATAAGGGATTTCCAAGAATTGATCAAACAGAACTACCGAGCACATCCTCCTTGGATCATGACGAGCAGTGTGACGGGGCTGGGCAGAGATGAACTTCTTCTGCATATGTCACAGCTGAGAAATTATTGGGATCAGTAGGAATGGATTTGAGACCTGAGATTCAGCAGCATATTTGGTCCCAAAAGCGCGTAACAGAATGACATTTAATTATCGTCAGGTTCCGCTACTCTGATTGCCATCTTCTTGAGCTGGCGTTCAGCTGTTGTAAGCTTCAGAATGTCGATTACCCTCCCAGGGCCGTACCATCATCTAAATGTATATAATCAGATGTCTAACAAGTTCCTTAGCCATTTGCGATGGCCAAGCTCACATCGGAGGAAGGACAGCTGCAACACGTCGGATACTGGAATGGTACAGCTACTCAAGCTGGAGGACGGTATGACTAAAAATGCACCTCCAGAACTCCATTTCCCTGCCTTCTAGTTATAGCTGAGCATCTGCTTGTTTGTTTGCACGTTTCTGTATGTATGTATATTGTCTGCGTTTCGCTCTGATTTCACTAGCAATGTTAAGGAAATGATCTGTTGGTCGTTTATTCTAACAGTTGATTCGAATTCAGGAAAATCAGAAATGCAATATGATTAGAAAGAGTTGAGCTATTCTCATTTGAAAGTGAAACAACAAAAACTCAATTAGGTTTGGATCTACACATGGTTCAGCCAGAAACCAATGAATAAATTGACCTAAAAACAGAAGCATCTTAAGCTAGTTGCGGACATGATCACAACATTCTAGGGTTCATGGTTTGAGATTACTCTAGTTTTTCCTTCCAACCTGTTCTTATGTACCCAAAAAACAAAATCAAGACGCTGTGCTCTGCTCCAAGCCAGACAGGCTACCCGGGCTGAGAAACGAATACCAATTAAACGTAGACGGCGACAACAAATCGAACCCGAACAAGCTTGTTCCCGCCCCACCACTCTCCGGGGGCTTCTCCGCTTTCACGTTGGATGGCTGAGGAAACAGCTCCAGAGGTGAGCCTCCCATCTCTGTCTCCATCTTGAGTGGTGCAGGTGCTAGGCTGCGCAGGCGCTGAGGCTGTGGCTGTGGCTGTGGCTGTGGCTGAACCCGTGCAGGCGCTCCAGTCAGCCTCTGAACCAAATCCCGGAAGTCCATAGGGTCCACCTTGTAGACCTTTGTCCGGCTCCTGGGAGGCGGTGCTACCGGCTTCTTGCTCCACGGCTTCGCTGGTGGCTTGCGCACAGTATGGAGCAAGGAGTCCGAGGCTTGAGCCTCTCTAGCTGTTGAAGAAGAGGAATATGGAGGATAATAAGTTTCCATGAAATGAACACAGTTTTTTGAGTTTTTGCTTGTTTCTTTAAGATGAAAATGCAATGGAGGAAGGAGCGATCGCCAGTAAATATATGGAGTGGAAGATAAAAAAGAAAAAATTGTATCTACAAAGAGAAGGAATAATTGATGGAGACATTTCGTCAACTCACAACCAAGAAAGGAAGCAGCAGCCAGCAAGGTGGTAAGTAACTTATTTCATCGGCGATTGGGTCAAGCACTCCAACTTTGACCTTTTTTGGCCGAATATTTATTTAGCCACTATAGTCTGTATATTTAGACAAAAAATTCCTTCAACTCTAAATCGAAATTACTCCTCAAGCTTAGAAAAGAATGGGACCCCGATGTAGAGGTGCATTTGGTTGGCTTAGTTTAAAACTGATCTCAATATAATGATGTAATTGGTTTTGGGTTTTTACAAATTACATCTAAACCATTTGAATCATATGTCAAAACCTATCCAAATCATTTGAATTATATTTTGATTTATTGGTTTGATTTATTCAATTCTGTTTTCTAATACCTAAGCATATTGTAGACAAAAAAATATGATAAATATTTAGAATTTTACATCTTATACACAAAATTAGAAAAGATCAACAATATATAGTCCAAAATTAGAGGAAAATAGTTTTATATATGTATATATGGTCAATATATGGATAATGATAAAATATTTATTACTTTTCGGTCTATTTAATTTTAGGTATATAAACCAATAATCGATTCAATAACTAAACATGAAATTTAATTTTAATCTAAACTAACTAAATTATTATTTCACCCAAATGTAATCTATTTTTTAATTTTATCCAAATAATACTTACCCTTACCGCAATAGTCTTCCTTGCAGAATGGCCTCACGGACTTCTGATGTTATGATTGGCTCAGATGAAATTAGTTCGTACAGCTTTTCCCAATTAAACATGTCATTAAGCTATTAAGACAGGTAGATAGAGAAGTCAATGTGTCCAATTTGGTGAAGTTGAAATGGTTGAGCTTTGCTAAGTTAGAGTCCAAACAATTAACCGCCTGCAATTCCAACCCCATTGTGAAATTCTAAAAATCCACGTAAGTGTATATACACATACCAAATGGAGTTAGTGAGAAAGAGAGAGATTCGTTAGTTTTGGTTGGAAATGAAAAATTCAGTTTTATTAAAGTTTAAAAGTTGATTGGATATTAATTTAGTATATTTACACCTTTAAAGTTTGTATATATGGCAATCAGTGAGGAGAGAGGATTTGTTTGTTTGTGCTTAAATTTGGTAAATCTTAACTATTAAGATATGTGATTTGATTAGATATTAAATGCATTTATTTTCTCCTTTCAAAAATTTTAATTATGGAACCTTTTGAAATTTGAATCCATTTGCAAAGATAAAATTAAGGAAAAAATAAAGATAATATGATAAACATAGTAATTATTTAAAATAATTTTATTAATTTATTTTTTTCACATAGTCAATTATGGTCAAAGAGTTGCCCACACAATTTAATACTTTTTACTTCTAGTTTACTGTATATCTCACATAGTTTAATATATTTGACTTCCAGTTTAACACATATCCTACACAGATTAATATAATTCACTTCCGTTTAACACATATCTCACACAGTTTAATACATTTCACTTCCAGTTTAATACATTTTCACATCCTGTTGTTGCCGATGGCAATGACAACGCGATTATATTACTGGTGGTGACGATAAGTTTGGTGGTTTTATTTTTTCATGGTAATGTCATTTTCTCATGTGATGGTTTTACTACACAGATTAATACATTTGACTTCCAATTTAATATGTTTCACACAGTCTAATACGTAGACCCTACAGTTTAATATAATTCATTTTCAGTTTAGTACATATCCCACAGAGTTTAATATATTTCACTTCCAATTTAACACATATCCCACACAGATTAATACAATTCATTTCTAGTTTAACAAACATACCACACAATTTCATATATAGTCCACACAGTTTAATACATTTCATTTCCAATTTAATACATTTCACATCCAGTTTAACACATATCCTACACAGATTAATACAATTTAATTCCAGTTTAACACATATCTCACATAGTTTAACACATTTCTTACACAGTTTCATACACTTATTACACCATTTCCAGTTTCATCCTCGTTCCAATCCTTTTGCATTATAGATTTGCTTGCCTTTTTTTTCCCATACTCATCTCACCATAATTGGTGAGCTTGTGAGAGGCATCCTACAAAGGTATCTTTACATTTCATTATCATATCTGCACATTATATTCCAAAAAAATTACTTAGTTCTACACAAATAGTTCGTAGTACCATTTAAATAAATCTCAATTCATTTCTAGTTTCATACAGTATTGAAACTCAAAACTCAAAACTCATACAAAACTCAAAACTCATACAAAACCAGAAGCATATAAATAAAATCCAGAATCATACAAAAAAAACTCAGAATCATACATATATATCTGTGTCTTTTACAAACTAGAATTCAGCAAATAAAATCTAGAAATATACATACACACACACACACACACACACACACACACACACACACATATATCCTTGTTTTACATAAATATACATATATATATCTTTGTTTTTTACATAATTAGAAGCATGCATATAAAATCCAAAATCCTACATATATATTTTTGTTTTTACAAACTCAAAACCATTGCATATAAACCCCCAAAAACATACATACGTATTTGTGTTCTTTACAAAATTAGAAGCATACATATAAAGTTCAAAAGCATAAATATATATTTGTGTTTTTACAAATCCAGAAGCACACATATAAACCTCAGAAGCATACATATATATACATATATTCTTTACAAACCCAGAACATACATATAAGTCCCAGAAAAATACATATATATATGTGCTTTTTACAAACCTAGAACATACATTTAAGACCCAGAAGCATATATACATACAAATCCATGTTATTTTGCAATATAAAACACAAATCATGAATTTTATTTTATGGATCTCAAAAAATTATACACACCTTTTGTTTCTTCGCCGGGATCTACATCGGAAGCACCATTGTCCATTGTGATCGCTCCCTAAATCTTATCGCTCCTCCTTCAAATTTGTTCTGAGTTTGAAAACCTGCCGGTTATTAGGGATGGTAAAATCGAACCTGACCCGATGACCAGGCCCAACCTACTCGAACCCAAGCCCGACCTGACCCGATTTGACTAAAAAATTCAACGACCTGAACCCGACTGTGCCCAACCTGACCTGAACCCGAACCCGATTAAAGGGAAACCTGAGAAAACCCAAACCCAAATGACCCAAACCCGAAATGACCCGAGCCTGAATTGACCCGAACTCGAAATAACCCAAACCGGAGACTGACCTGACCTGAACCCGAGATGACCCAATAACTAAACCCGACAAGACCCGATTTTAACCCTTACCCTAAACCTTAATTTTCTTTTTTCATTATTTTCCATATTAAGTCAGTTCTAAATATGGAGGTTTCAATGTTTAGTAACTTCCATTTTTTGAGACTTTTATATTCAGTATGTCTTATATTTAGGAATGGTGACTTCCGTTATTAGTAACTTCCATTTTTTGGTACTTCAATATTTAGTAAGTCTCATTTTTTGAAATGAGACTTTCATATTTAGTAGTTTCATTTCATTTTTAAAGATATTCATGTTTAATAATTTTCATATTTTGAGAAAGGATTTCCATATTTAATAACTTCTATTTTTTTAGGACTTCTATATATTGCAAGTATCTTATTTGGAGAAAAAACATCCATATTTAGTGAATCCCATATTTGGATTTTTCCAACATAAGTAATTTTTATATTTAGTAAGTTTAATAATCTTAATAGGCAATTATTAAAATTACAATATTCATCCCTAAACTTTTAAGTATAGTGCAATAATGTACCTAAATTTTAAAAAATTTTATTTTAGTCACCCATAATAATTACAACATAGATCCTAAAATTTTTGAAATCTTTACACTTTCACCCAAAATTTTTCAAATTTTACAATTTAGTCACTGATAATTAACTTGATTTGCATTTCGTTGTAATTTCAAAGAAAATTTATTAAAACATAAACATAACAAAATTGTCATTGTGTATGTCTAGGTGATAGTTGGGTGAAGATCTGAATAATCTGTACAATGATAGTTAAAGCTTATAGGTTTAGAAAAATAATTAAATATTACTAACAGTATTAAATTACTTAAATATGTACTAAACTACAATGAAGAAGATTTTTATGAATATTTTAATTAAATATACTTAAAAATAAAATTTAAATTTAAATTAAATCACACAAAAAATTGAATTATTTGATTTAAATTTTTAAAAAATTAAATCGATTCAATCATTTTGACTTCACATCAGTAACTCACGTGAACACAAAGGTTGACCTGAATTTGACCCGAAAGCTGGCCTGAAGTTACCCAAGACTAAAATGAACACAAAGGTTGATCTGAATTTGACCCGAAAGCTGGCCTGAAGTTACCCAAGACTAAAATTGACCCAACCTGAAGTGAACCCGAACCCAAATAAACCCGGCCCAACCCAACCCGAACCCGAAATCAACTCAACCTGAATTCAACTCGAACCCAAATGACCTGACCTGAACTCGATCTGGACCCGAATTCATTCTAACCCGACTAGACTCGAACCTGAATGACCTGACCCAAACCTGACCCTACCCACCCAATTGCCATCCCTACCGGTTACGCCTCCGTCTTCCCTCAATTGTTGAATCACATTCTTCTTGTTGGTGTTCTCCTCACCATTCTCCATCAACGCCATCATCCTCCATCTCACCAGTGTCGTCTTCGTCTCACCAGCGTTATCGTCCCATGTTGTCCTTTCTTGTACGTGATTCAGTGTCACCATTGTTGATCTATGTCATCGTCTTCCTCCCACAATGCCCTCACTGTCGTCCCGATCAGCCTTGCCAAATGGCTCTTCGCTCCCAAGTTCCTTTGTGTGCTTCTAGGCATCGTTAGAACAGAAGAAAGCCGAAAGAAAAGAGATTTGGTTTTGGTTTAGGGTATTGGAGAGATTTTTTGGATGGGTATGTATAGAATTGGGGAAATCCCACAAATCACGCTCCCATTATGTGCCCTTCCATTTTTCATTCCTATTAGTAACACCTAACGAAGTTATTAATTGTACAAACACATAGGTGGATAGTCTCTAATATCAACCCCATTAACATGTTTTCTTTCCAAATGATGGAGAGAGGGCGTGGGGTACACAAATTTTATTCCTTTTCTACCCTTGTTAGTTTACTCCAATTACTTGTCACTCTCCGTTGCTTTTTTTATCTATCAAACTTAGCAGTGTAGTATGGGTAACATCGTTAACTGACCACCATTCTAAAAATCAAGCTAGTCAATGGAAGGTCAAAAGAAGACGCTTGGACGCTAAAAACGGTACAGAAGTATTCTTTGTCTCACTAGGCCGCTCGTTGGACTTGTGATTGGCTGGGGATTTAGCTTGGACAAGATGAATTGTGACCTAGTGGAGTGGGATTTTATAGCCATAATGTCTGCTTGGTAAGTCGCGTTTGTTAACTCTGATTGTGCTTGCCAACCATCGATGCCGGAATCCCAAGTTGTGTGGTCTTCCGATCAACTCACTATTTCCAATGAACCTTTGACTAAAAGAGGTCAAGCAACCCTTTTAGATGAAGCATGATGAAGAAGGTCTAGGTAAATAGAACAAGTGGCAGAGAAGCAGAGTTCATGATAGTGGAAACAGCTACACAGGTGAGGGGTAGGGTAGATAGGCACAAAAAATCATGGCACCTTATTTGAATTTCACTGGCAACCCAAAAAATTGATAGCGCCTTATTTGGATCTCTTTGGTGATCGAGCTTCCATTAGAAGTTTGGCCTTGAATAGGAAGATGCCAATGTGGGCAAAGGTGGATGCCTCATTGTTGAGGGCATGGGCAAAGGTGGTGGCAAAGTGGGGGGATCTATTGGGCACACTACTAAAATTTATATATTTTCTAGTGGGCAAATTACCAACAGTCATTGGTAATTATCAACGCATTAGGCTGTTGGTAAAAAAATTTAAAATTTACTAATGGTTAAACGCGTTGGTAATTTTTCAAACCGTTGGTAGTTGCCAATTGTCCAAACCGTTGGTAATTTTCACTACTAAAATTTGGTGATTTTCCAATAGGTGATTTACCAACGGTTAGACCCTTAGTAATTATCAATGCATTAGACCGTTGGCAAAAGTTACCAACTATCTAATGACTTAAATAGTTGGTAATTAATAACGTGAATAGCCGCTAGTAAGTCTTAAGCTATTACCAACGGTCATTGGTAATTACTAACGTATTAGGCTGTTGGTAAAAAAATTTAAAATTTACTAATGGTTAAACGCGTTGGTAATTTTTCAAACCGTTGGTAGTTGACAATTGTCCAAACCGTTGGTAATTTTCACTACTAAAATTTGGTGATTTTCCAATAGGTGATTTACCAACGGTTAGACCCTTAGTAATTATCAACGCATTAGACCATTGGCAAAAGTTACCAAACTATTTAATGACTTAAATCGTTGGTAATTACTAACGCGAATAGCCGCTAGTAAGTCTTAAGCTATTTAAAAGTGAAAAGAAAAGACCATTTTGAAAAAATCATGAAAGGTTTAGGACAAAAGTGGAGTTTTCCCTCTATTTCAATTACAAAATTACATTTAACACCAGCAACTATTTCTCTCTCTCCTCTCCATGTATCTCTTCCTCTTTTTCCGCTTTTCTCTCTCTCTCTCTATATATATAATTGTTATTATAATATGTTATTATTATTATTATTATTATTATTATTATTATTTTTTTTAGAAATTAGTGGCATATTTTTACAAAAAATGCTAAATAAAATATTATCAAATATATCAAATATATCATATATACATAATGATATATATATATATATATATATATATATATATATATATATATTCAAATGGTGCAAACATATTGGAGCAGAGGAAGTATTATTATAATATATATCATATTATATATGATACATCATATATAATAATAATAATAATATAATAATAATAATAATAATAATAATAATAATACTCCTTTGCTCCAATATGTTTGCACCATTTGAGTTTGCATGGAAACCAAGGTGTGTTACTGTTTGCCTTATTTTTTCCAAGTTTACGCCTTTTTCTCTCTCTGCCTATAAGTTTTCTGCCTCGGCCTACTGGTCTTTGTTCACTCTCTCATCCGCTTCTTCCATTGTTGACCTTTGTTCTTCCCTTTATCCTTATCGGAGTACTAGTTGGCTCTCATCGCATGCGGCCTTCCACCATCAATCAAGCTATTTTTTATCATTGTCGTTTTTTATCGTGTCATCACCCTCAACTTGCTCGTCACTGGAATACCAATCGCCTTCTCTATCCACTGCCACATTTCACCTCCTCGATCTCCGGCTCCTTCAATCACCTCTCCATTTGTCTTGAATTTGCCAATCAGTTCTCCCAGAAGATTCGCCACCTCAATTCAGCATTTGTTCGTCGATTTGTTTGGTAACCTCCGCCTCCGTCACGTCAATTCATTTGGTAACCTCTACCTTCATTGCATTGATTTGTAACCTCCACCTTTGTCGCCTCGTCAATTTCGTCGGGTCGGCCACGTCGCCCCTTCAATTGATTCCTTGATTTCATTGCCTCTGTTGCGTCGCCCCCTTAATCGATTCCCTAGATTTCATCACTTCCCCCAATCCATTTTTTCCAGTCATTTTCAATGGCAAAGGGTTACTGTGTTCATCTTTTTGAATTCGTGTGGGAGGAAAAGAAAAAACAGAAGTAAATGAAAAAGCGAAAGAGACAAATAAACAAGGGTATAATTGTCATTTTATTTTCTAAAACTTACTAAAAAAGAAAATGGTGCAAAGAATTTGGGACAATCCAAAAAGAAAAGTAGTGCAAAGAATATGGGACGGAGGGAGTAATTATTATTATCATTATTATTTATTATGATATAGTTTTTAGAAAGTAGTGGTATATTTTTACGAAAAATGCTAAATAAAATATTATCAAATATATCATATATACATAATGTATCATATATAACGTATAATAATAATAATAATAATAATAATAATAATAATAATAAACAATAATCATAATCATAATCATCATCATATATATTATAATAATTATATAATAATTACATATAATATAATAATCATATATTATTATTATTATTATTATTATTATTATTTATGTATCTTATATTAAAAGCCCATGTATCATTTATAAAAGTTCAAAAGTCCAAAAGTCCATAAAAACCTCTAACCCAGCCCATATATAACCCTAACCTCATCTCTCATCTTTCATTCTCATCCGTGCCGCCTGCCTCTCATATTTCTTCTCCTTCACAGCTCTCATCCTTAATCCCTTATCCCGACGCATCTCTTCTTCCTCATTCTCCCTCGTCGTCTCCCTTCATCCTCCGTCCTCCCTCATCATCCGTCCTCGCTCACTGTTCTCTCCCGTCTTCTGCCTTACCCTCCTTTCTTCGCCGCCATTCTCAGTCACCAATTACTCTCGCCGTCTACCGTTTTACTCACCGCTGTCTCATTAATATGCCGCCAACGTCACTATTTTGCTTGTCTCTGTCCACCATTTTGCTCATCTCCTCCGTATGCTGCCAACGTCCTTGGTACGCCCAATGCCACCTCGCCCGACGTAGCTTTGCCTAACGCCTCTTCGCTTTGCTTCCTCTTTGCAGCCTTGCTCGATGCCGCATCGCGTCCTCGCTATCTCATCGCATCTTTACTGATTTCGGTTTTGCTTTTGTTTTTTATTTCATGTTTGATTTTATAGATGTGGTTGTGAGTTTGGTGTGTCAATTTGAAGATCTGGTTGTGAATTTCGTTTTGATTTTGTAGATTTGGTTGTTTGATTGTAGATCCGGTTTTTATTTTGTGATTTTTTTGTTAATTTTGCGTTTGATTTTTGAATTTTTAATTTTTTGTCAATTTTTCATTTTTTATGAATTTCAGTAAATTTTTGTGACTTTTTATGCATTTCAGTAATTTTTTAAATTTTTTGAATTTTTAGTTAATTTTTATGAAATTTCTTATTTTTGAATTTTCAAAATTTTTGTGAATTTTTTGTGTACTAATAAGATCTTAGTTCTATAATTTTACTAAATATAATTTTTAGTGAATATAACATATAATTTTGCTAAATATAATTTTGTTAATATTATTTTTTTTGTTTTATTAATATTAATTTTTAATTATTTCAACATTTTTTTTGTATATTTTGTTTAAATAAATGGTAGTTTCCAATGGCTTCGGATTGGAACTGCTTCAATTTTTTTTTTAAAATTTGAAGAGAATTACCAATGCTTTTATATGTTGAAAATATTACCAACGGTCTAAACTAATTAACGGTTAAACACGTTGGTAAAAATTAAATCATTAGCAATTTCCATCTACCTTATTTTAAATGGCTAGATGTTGGAAATTACTAAAATTAAACCATTAGTAATTTCTATCAACTATATTTTTAATGGTTAGATATTAGAAATTACCAATGGTTTAGTATTCAACCAGTTGGTAAAAAAATTTCCAACACATTAATTACCAATGGCTCACTATCAACGATCTTGTGTTAGTAATTTTGACATTACCAACGCATGATTGTTGTTAACAGCCATTAATAAATGTCTTTTTTTTAGTAGTGGCGGTGGGGTGGGGGGATTTGCTAGGCCAATAAAAAGTAGTTTCAATATGGTAAAATCATAATTAATTGTAAGTTTCAATGACACCTTTTATTATAGCAATTAGGTCAGACATGCCAGAGTGCCAAAACATGTTAAATGGCCCGATTTAACGCAAACCAAACTAGGCCTAAGTGTCCAAGTTTACCAAGTTAAGGGGCTAACTTTGGAGATGTCCGCTAAGATTATTATACCATCATCCTTTGAGTAAATTTCACCTGTGGTCCCAATCTTTTATTATTGTACCGTTTCAAATCTTAGCTTACATTTTTTGCATAGGATGTCCCTAATCTCCATTACTTGTATTGATTATGACCTTTCGTTGACGATAGTCGTTAATGTTGATGAAAAATGACATAGTGGGACGCCAACTTGTGTGATTTTCCACGGTGGACCCGTCAACTCTAAAAGTTTGTCCACATCACACCCAATATCTTTGAACATGGGTAAATTGCATTGATTAACCCCAACTTTTTAATTATGTTCCTGTTCTAACCCTAACATTGAATTTGTTCATAGTGCCTCCCTAACATGGTTAAAATGTTCTATTTTAGACCTTTTTATGATGAAAGTTGTTAATTCAAACGGAAAAAACCATGTCAGCATATTATTGTGGGAGAAAATCCTAACTTTAACCCTTGAAAACTTTCCCTTTAACAAATAACCCTTAAAACTTTGAAATATAATAAAACAACTCCCCTCTTCATCTTGGACTCCCTCTTCGGCCAACTCTCTCCTTTGTTCGCCTCCCTTATCGGCCACCACTCGCCCATCTCCACCACCACTCACCCATCCCTGCCATGACTCACCCATCCTTGCTTCTTCTCTTACATCCCCCGCCTGTGATTCCATCTGATTCTGTCGTGATTCCTATCCTCTTGCGATTTTGTCTTGATTCGTATCGTGATTCATGATAAGGAGGCCTAATTTGTATACGATTTGTCATGATTTAGCTTGCTTGTTTGATTCGACGATGGCGAGAACTATTCGGGCGATTGCTGGTGACAAAGACGATGGCAAATCAGAGCACCAGACAATGAGGGCTTCAATTGATGACAACACTTGGCGAGTACACGGAGTACGTGAAGCCCCATCAACTCTTGGCTCTTTCACATGCAATTGTTAATAGCCGAATCAGCAAGAGCTATTGTTCAATAGAAAGGTTGGCTCGCCTGGAACTGTTGTTCAACTAAATTGGAAATATGGTGGTCGGATTGCTAAAGAAATGTTTCGAGATTTTTTTGGCAAATGGAAATATTTTTAGGGATTAAAACTATCATTTACTCCTATAATCCAAAGCTGATATGACATTTTCCATCCAAAATAATGATTTTTGTTCAAAAATGGTCCAAAATGAAACGTTTTATTCAGGTTAGGGATATGCTACAAACAAAGTGATGGTTAGGGTTAGAATAAGAACAACAATTAAAGGTTGGAGGTAGCAAATGTAATTTACCACTTTCAACATGTATGCTTAGGAATAAATCTGGGAATAAAGAGACAGAAAGGGATTCGTTAGGAAGTTTTTCATTTCTCATTCAGAGTAAAGCAGGACAAAGGGAGTGAAAGGGAGTTAGGGTTTGATAGAGAGAAAGGGCGAAGGCGGAAGAGGTTCAAGCGTTCGGGAAGAAATCTGACATAAAGTTGTTAGAATTGGACATAAAGGTGTCAAAATAAGGAATCTGGACAAAATAGTTGGAGGAGAAAGTGAAGAGATGGGATTGAAGAGTGCCCAACATACAATAAGTTTTCTTGGCCTTTTATGGTGGAGTTGCATTATTTTATAGTGGAGTGTGTGTTTCGACGGGAAACATGTGGTTTATTACAGGTAATGGTTTGGTGGCGGTGTTGGGATAGTAAAAAAGGGGGTGGGGTATGTGTGCGGTAAGAGTGTGTATGCGGTGTGTGTTCCATGTGTCTTTTATGTCTGTGATAGGGGACCATTTAAGTTAGCTAAGACCAATTTGGCATAAAAAAATCATATAGTGGAGAGGGAAACAATGAAGAAGTTGAAAGAAATAGTTAGAATATTTTAAAGTTTCCATGTTTGGAGATTTAGGTAATGTGGTTTAATATGATTGCAAACTTGTTAGTGTAGCTCATGGTGATGCATACTTCACATTAAAGATGTATTATGAAAGTTATTTTGGCTTTTTTCCATTCAGGGCCAACATTGCTGGGGCAGTTAATTATTGGGATTATTGTAACATTGATAGATTTAGTTTAGTGGAAGATTGATAAAATGGTTTGAGAATTTGGATATTCAGGTTTCATGGACTACTTCTTGATGTATCTTGGGATGGAGTTAGATGATAGATTACTGCCCTTGACGACTTTTGAATGTGATGTGATGCAAATGATGAGGTTATGCTTGTTTGATAATACATTGATTGAAGTATATATTGTGCAAAAGATGAGAGTGGAGGTACTGAAGAATAAGATGGCTTTTTTGGTCAAAATGAAAGAAATGGTTAGTCCTAAGAAACTGGGTACTGAAGAAATTGTGGAGGAGGATTGTGGATCTTCACAGTCCAGCAAAGTTACCTCAAAGCTTAGTTGTAGCAAAACAGTTCCTGCAATGGCTGCAAGAAAGTGCCTGCCATAGGAATATGAGAGAGCCTGCCATGATGATGAGGTTGCGCAACATGATCAGGCTGGTCTTCTGGAGGAGGATGGTGGTGGTGGATGTAATATAGAAGCGGCTGGTTAGGGGGTCAAGTCAAGTGAACGTGGAGGCCTAAGTGATGTAGAGCAGCAGTCATGATGAAGATGTTGTTAGCAATGAAGCAAAACGAGACAGTGATTGTGGGGCGGATGAAAGCGGTAGTGAAGAGACCACCGAAGATGAAGGGTACGAACTGGAGAAAATTATGGGAGGAGCTGCTCCACAAAGTTTGATGAGTCAAATAATGAGTTTGTGAAGGAAGATGATGCACTAAACTTTGAGATGACAGTAGAACAGACAATTATTGCAGTGACGGATTAAACAGTGTCTGAAACGATTATTTTAGAGATAATAATGGACGTCAGGCATGGCGGAAGCAGACGAGTTGGCTATTTTTTATTTTCTTGTGGAGAATTCGTTGGACAAGCCGCCACTCGATGACTCGATGTTCCACGTGCATTTCTGAATTGAACACATGAAACAAACATATTTATCATTTCTAGAACAACAATCTTATAATTCCTAACAAACAAATAACAAAGAACATTTTCATACTTATTATAGGAAAAAAAATAAAGGTAAGGCGCGATTTGTTCAAATGGAAGGACTCAACTATTTTAAACTAGAGATATTCATTTTGATTTAGGATTGTGTGGTATATAGTAAGGACTTTGGTGATGTTTTTACTTTGGTATGGACCATTATTTAAAGGAGGCTAGTCTTTGTCTGCAAAATAAAGATAGCCTGTTCAATTCAATTTAATAGCACCCAATTAATGCATTTTATGCCATTGGCCTAAAAAATTTGGCGTGAATTCAGTTGATGTGAATTCAGGAAAATTAAAAATGCAATATGATTAGAAAGAGTTGAGCTATTGTCATTTGAAAGTGAAAGAACAAAATCCAATTAGGTTTGGATCTACACATGGTTCAGCCAGAAACCAATGAATAAATTAACCTAAAAACAGGAGCATCTGAAGCTAGCTACTGAAATGATCACAAGCTTCTAGGGTTCATGGTTGGAGATAACTTTAGTTTTTCTCCCAACCTGTTCGTATGTACCCAAAAACCAAAATCAAGAAACAGTGCTCTGCTCCAAGCCAGACAGGCTCCCCGGGCTGAGAAACGAAGACCAATTAAAAGTAGACGGCGACAACAAATCGAACCCGAACGAGCTTGTTTCCGCCCCACCAGTCTCCGGGGGCTTCTCCGCTTTCACCATGGAGGGCTGAGGAAACAACTCCAGAGGTGAACCTCCCATCTCTGTTTCCATCTTAAGTGGTGCAGGTGCCAGGCTGCGAAAGCGCTGAGGCTGTGGCTGTGGCTGCACCTTTGCATTCACTCCAGTCAGCCTCTGAACCAAATCCCGGAAGTCCATAGGGTCCACCTTGTAGACCTTTGGCCGGTTAGGGGGAGGCGGTGCCACTGGCTTCTTGTTCCACGGCTTCGCCGCTGGCTTGCGCACCGTATGGAGCAACGAGTCCGAGGCTTGAGCCTCTCTAGCTGTCGAAGAAGAGGAATACGAAGGATAATAAGTTTCCATGAAATGAACACAAAGTTTTTGAGTTTTTGCTTGTTTCTTTAAGATGAAAATGCAATGGAGACAGGAGCGATCGCCGGTCTATATATGGAGTGGAAGATAAAAAAGAAAAAATTGCATCTACAAAGAGAAGGAATAATTGATGGAGACTTTTCGTCAACTCACGACCAAAATAAGAAAGCAGCAGCCAGCCCAGCAAGTTGGTTAGTTACTTATTTCATCGGCTATTGGGTCAAGCGCTTAAACTTTGACCTTTTTTGGGCCAAATATTTATTTAGCTCTTAGGCTTTGTATATTTGAACAAAAGAAAAGATTCCCTTCAACTCTATATTAATCAAAAGTACTCCTCAAACTTAGAAAAAAATGGGACCTGATGTAGAGATGAGTGTTTAGTTGGTTTGTTTACCAAGTGTATCCAAATAATTTGAATGACATATCATAGCCAATCTATTTATATTTTGATTTATTTGATTTGGTTTATTCAGTTTCATTTTTTTAGATCTAAGCATATTATAAGCAAAACATATGATAAGTATGTAAAATGTTACATCTTATAATCAAAATTTAAAAATATCAACAATATATAGTCCAAATTAGAGAGAAATAGCTTTATATATGCATGTATGGTCAATATATATGGAAAATGGTAAAATATTTATCATTACTCAGTTTATTCAATTTATGTCACATTGGAACCAATAACTGACCCGATAACTAAATATAAAATTCTATTTTCATCAAAATGAAATGTGTAACCAGTTTTTTTGATTTTATCTAAATAATGTTTTCCCTGACAACTTTCCTTGTAAAATGGCCTTATTGACTTCCGATATCATGATTGGCTCAGATGAAATAATTTTGTGCAATTTTTCCCAATTAAACATGCCATTAGGCTATTAAGACAGGTATATAGAGAAGTCAATGCGCCCAATTTGGCTAAGTTGAACTGGGTGAGTTTTGCTGAGCTAGAGTCCGAACAGTTAAGTTTACTAAGTTGAGGGGCTAAATTTGGATATTTCTGCTAACATCATATACGATCATCTTGTTGTCCATTTCAACCCCCAGAAAGATAATTATTGCAGGACGGATTAAACAGTGTCTGAAACGATTATTTTGCGAGACAATAATAGACGCCAGGCATGGCAGAGCAGAGTTGGCTATTTTTTATTTTCTTCTGGAGAATTCGTTGGACCAGGACCAGCCGCCACCCGCTATTGATGTTCCACGTGCATTTCTGAATTGAACACATGAGACAAACATATTTATATCATTTCTAGAACAACAATATCATAGTTCCTAACCAAAAAAGGCAAATAACAAAGAACGTTTTCATACTTATTATAGAAAAAGTAAAGGTGAGGCGCGGGTTTGTTTAGATGGCAGAACTCAGCTATTTTAAATTAGAGATATTCATTTTGATATAGGACTTTGTGGTATGGTAAAGGCTTTGGAGATGTTTTACTTTGATACGGACCATTATTTACTGGAGATTAGTCCTTTTCTACAAAATAAAGACACATCCCAAATACAGGAGAAATGTACTACTAATTTCATCTTATGTTCTTTGTAGTATTTTAATTTTTCAAGAAACTTACAATTGTCTCTTAGGTATGCCGTAACCTATAGTTTGACCCATTTAAAAAAAAACTTATAATTTGCACTCTGTATTTTTTATATTATTTGATAATAACTTCTGAAATTGCATTTAAATTATATGATAATAATCTTTTAGTAATTTTAATCTCTATAATATTTTTTATGATTAATAAATATTTTAAATTATCAATTTTTTTTTTGTAAATGTATTTTTGCTCTCTATAAATACATATTAATAATTATTTAAAGGTCTGTTAGTTATGAAAAAAATATAACAAATATTGAAATTACTAGAACATGATCATTTAGAAAGTTTAAGTTAGGGTTTTAAAAGTTGTTGTCAGATACTATAAAGGAAACAAGGGCTAAAGTGTAGGTTTTTTAAAATAGAGAGAGTAAAGTGTAGGTTAGATCAAATATTTTAACTTATTTTTTTTATATAAATTTGAGTTGAATGTATTTATATTATTACTTGATAAAAACTTTTTGAAAATAATTTTGTTTATAAAATATAAATTTTCATTTACCATCTGTATATAAAAATTTTACATTCATATGTCAACTTTAAAAATAAAAACTTAAAGATTAATTGTTGACGGATAATGTTAACTCAATATATAGAGATAAATACTTTTCTTACTCTACAATTACTAGGTATTCAGAAAGTTTTGGCTTAAGTGATAGTAATAAACGAAGTCTCTTCTTGTATCTTTTACGCAATATGCAAGAATTTCATATAAAGGAAGAGCGCGCATATATATATATATATATATATATATATATATATATATATATATATATATATTGCTATTGAAGAGAAATATTTTTATAAAAGTGTTTGTGTTTTTAGATAGATAACTTAAGATGCTATTAAAAAATTGATTTTAAACCATTCAGTAAATATTTGGCACCTATATTTGTACAATACATTTTTACAAAATTTTTTATGCATGTTAACTACTACACCTTACAAGCAATAATAATATAAATTAGTACTCACCCATTTCAAGATGTTTGTCATCCTTGTTTATCACATTTAATTATTTCTACAACTTTTTTTTAACTTTTGCACAACTCTCTTAAGTAGCTTATATATATGTGAAGGTGCATGTTAGGAAGCAAGAGAGAAGAAACGTGAAAACTTGAATTAGATTTCAGGCTTCCAAGCTGATTATAATTTTATTCTAAAATTTTCATTATTGGGCATAGTTTTAGAATTTTCATCCAAAATTAATCCGAACAGTCTTATTTTTCAGAATGATTCAAATGCTATTATTTTATTTATCAGAGATAAGCGTGACAAAGAATATATAATATACCTATATATCTCAACATTCAGAATTTTTATGAAAATCTGAAAAGTAACAAATATTTTGGGATTGAGATAATATAAGAGTTCATACTTAATACCTTAAACTTTATGTAAAAGGACAAGTTTGCCAAAAAGAAAACGTGAAAGGGCAAAACGATTATTATGAATATCTTTATAATATAGCAATTAATTTCATTCATTTGCTAAAAAGAAAATGGAAAAGTACTTTAGCATATTATATTAGTGTACGAGACACGATAAGAGGAATTGTCTACCTTCTAGACGATCGCCAATTTTGACTTGGTGAAGTGTGACATTGTTGACCAATTCACAACAAGTGATCTTATGGCTCAACAAACATAAAAGTAGTTTTAGACGCACTTACATAAGTTTAGTGGACATTTTACCGCAAACATTTTTTTAATTCTGTAAGTAAAAAATTCTACCACTCGTCCTATTTATAATTAATATAACTTTAAGTATGTGCATACTTAGGTGAATTTACCAACATTTCTATTGGAATATTTGTGGGTTCGTTTTATTTGTTTTTTTTTTATAGAAAATGAAAGGTTTTACTAAAAGCAAAAGAATAAGTGATAGCCGAAGGGCAATCGCCCCTGAAGGATCTCACGCGTATACACCCTCGTGGGCCAACGCTTCACCTTTGGTCAGAAACAGGCAACCAGACCTCGGCAAGGAGAGGTCCTCAAGCACCTCGGACGAGCCGGATAAGCGTTGTCTTCGGGGGACACGCCAGACCAACTTCGGTCATAAAGGGTAATCACTCCTGAGTATAACCTCAGAATGACTCCACGTGCTTAAGCCCGCCTTCGGTTATTCTTTAGACCACCTTCGGGACATATCCTCGAGGGTACCATCGCCAAGGATCTGAGCCTAACCTCGGGAAAGTCCAGCCGAAGGTGTCTTGCATAAAGCAAAGGACTTCCCTCCGAAGATGTTCACCTCCCCGAGGAACCACTGGACCTCGTGAGAATTTGGTCACTTGTAAAGACCACGTGGACGTACAACTATACAGCTTAGGAGTCTCTGACACACCGTACTCGTACAGCTCCCGACACGCCGCCCCCAGACATGCTCTGACATGCCGTTCTCGAGCGGCGTAGGCTTTCGACTGAACAGCCTATGGTCGGCTAAAAGCCCCTCTATAGGTACAAATCACATCCAGCCGAACACGTGTCATGATCTGGGCAGCTTGTGGCAAATGGACTTCTCTTATCTACCTCCTATAAATATTCGGGAGGCATCACAGGTGAGGGGGCTCCCTCTCCCCATAAGACAATCTTTACCCCTCTTTGCTTATCTGCAAGCACTGACTTGGGCGTCGGAGATTCCTCCCCGGAAAAACATTCTGGGGACCTCATAACCCCTATTTCCTGTGTCTCCCAGGTGATCCTCCCTGAACGTATTCTCTCTGGACGTCCCTCCACCACCAAAAGTTCCTGCTACCTTCATCATGACACACAGTGAAGATGCTGTTGGGCATCACATGGCGCCGTCTGTGAGAAACTTCCCCTAGGTCACCGTCGTAGAGACTCGGTGCTCAAAGGACAAAGGGCTCCCAAAGTCCCCCTCGGCGCTTAAGGTTCAGCCAGCAACCACACAGCCTGTGGCAGAAGCTCATGTGCTGGAAGACGACCGTCCTCTAACAGTGACGATGGGCTTCTTGCGAGACTTCCAGCGCTCCATTGTCGCCGAAATGACTTAACAGCTCGACTAGAGGTTGCCCCAAGCTCCTCTAGTCTGAAGGGCCTTTCCCTCAGCTATGCAACGGGAGATGAGTTCAAGGTCCACCCACCGAAGTTCAGGGAGCGGGGACTTCCTCGATGCGTCTTCAATAGAAAATGAACCTGTTGGGCACGTGGGGGGGGGGGGGGGGGAGCCCCAAAAGAAGCTAAGGCTTCCTGCCGACAGAGTGCATCTCCTTATAGAAGGTCCCAGTCTCCCCACCGTCGAAGTTACTTCCTGAGGAAGAGAAGAAATTCGCCATTACCGGTGAACACCAGGCAGCAAGGAGAAGTTAACACAGCTGTCCTCATGGAGAAAATCCTGGGAAGACTGGAGAAGGTTGAGAGGCAGATCTCCCGAAAACCAGTTTGATCCAGGCTGTCTGACTCTTACACCGGAGAAGAGTCACCTTTCATGTGCGAGGTGGTAGAGGCACTCATACCCAGTGATTTCAGGGGCCACGCCTGGAAACTTATGACAGGCGTAGTGACCTCCAGGTGCACCTGACGAAATATAAGCGAAGTATGGTACTCCATGGCGCAAATGACCCTATTCTCTGTAAGTGTTTTGAAGTAACACTCTCTGGCCCAGCACCAGCATGGTATAACTCTCTGGCCCATGGAAGCTTGTTCAGTTTTCAAGAGCGATCCACTGCGTTCACTTAGCAGTTCATCGGCAGTAGGCCAACCGCCAAAATGCCAGTACAAATGTTCGACATAGCCCAGCGAGGTGGAGAGACCATTCGCGACTATGTTGAAAGGTTCAACTGAGAGGAAGTGAGCGTACCCGATTTTTGGCCAGAAATTCGTATCCTCGCTATGATTAGAGGACTTTGGAGGAACTCCAAACTTTTTTATGAGTTTTCCAAAGACCCCCCGGACACCCTCGGGGAATTCTATAGAAGGGCCAAATAGTATATGACGGCCGAGGAGCTTAGAATGGGAGGACCAAAATGGGAGCACCCACGCTCCGAAGGACCCAACCATCAGCCTCGACATCAGAATGAGGGGGAAAGGCCCCGAAAACAAATGGGGAAAAGGCCAATAATGTTCACACCCTTGAACACCTCAAGAGCTAGCATCCTTATGGCGCTAGAGAGGCAAAGAACCATAGTTCCAAGACCAAAGGCCATGACCTCGGAAAACAAAAAGAACATGAAGAAATTCTGTCAATTTCACCAAGACCATAGCCATGACACTGAGGATTGTTTTCAACTAAGGAAATATATCGAGTCCCTGATCAAGTAGGGTCAACTCCGACGGTACTTGCGGATGCCTTCGCCAAAAGGAAGGAAGGAAGAGCAAAGGAGGGGGGAGGACGAAGAGTATGATTCAGACAAACGTTGGGACCAAAGTCCTCGAAAGAATCTGCCACCATCAGCGGGGGTTATCCAAACCATCACTACCAGAATACCCTCGACAGAGAGGAAGAGAAAGATAAGGGAAATCTCCGTAATAGAGTACGGGAACTCGCTAAGTAGACTTATTCGTAGAGATGGGTCTACAGTAAAGTTCCCCCACGATGACCCACTCCTTGTCATGGCAATGATAGGAAACTAGGACGTCAAAAGGGTACTCCTCGATGACGGCTCAAACACCGACGTCATCTTTTCCCACTTACAGCCTAAATTAGGCATTCCGAGAGGCGATCTCAGCACAGTCAATTCCCTCACCTTCGGCGTCGGACCCTCCGAGCTCCCGGTTCTCGGATACGTCGACCTACCTTTAATGCTGAAGGGAATTTCCCCCCATAGCCAGGAAGAAATGATCGCCTCCACCATGACAAGATTTATTGTCATTGATGTGCCGTTGGCTTACAATGCTATCCTCGGAAGGCAGACTCAAGGCAATCTCCACATTCGCCCGGACATAAAGTACCTAACAGTCACCTTCGCAACCAAGGATGAAGACGCAGAGATCTTCATTGACCAAACCGAAGTCAGAAAGGTCTTCACAAAGGCTAGACAAAGCCCAACAAAAATCCAAGTACAGACTTTGGTGAAGGAAAAAGCAGTTATGATGGGCGAAGAGACGGTAAAGGAGGAAAATGAAAACCTGGAAGAAATAGAAGCAAAAGATGTAGAGTTGATCCCTGGCCGAAATACCCGAGTCGGGAAAAAATTGGCCGAGGACGACAAAAAAAAGGCTTGTATCCTTCTTGTTTATGAACAAAGACCTATTCGCCTACTCACCGAAAGACATGCCTGGGGTCGACCCCAGCATAATCCACCACAATCTTAGAGTGCGACCGAACGCCAGACCTGTTTGACAAAAACAATGAGGTCTATCGGCTTATAAGGCTTCCTTCGTTAAAACCGAAGTCAACCACCTCATCGATGCCGGGGTAATAAGAGAAGTAAAATACCCCGAATGGCTCAGCAACATGGTTATTACCATGAAAGACGGGAGTGAGAAACTTCGAATGTGCATCGACTTTCAGAATTTGAATGACGCCTGCCCAAAAGACTCTTACCCTTTGCCAGCCATAGACTAATTGGTGGATGCAACTACAGAATACGGGCTCTTTAGCTTCCTCGATGCTTTTAGCGGATATCATCAAATTCGGATAAACCCCGAAGATGAAGAGAAAATGGCTTTCATCACGGAAACGGGTACCTACTGCTACCTCAGAATGCCTTTCGGGCTTCAAAACATAGGGGCCACCTATCAAAGGCTGATGAATAAGGTATTCGATACTCAGATCGGGAGAAACATGAAAGTATACGTTGATGATATGATAGTCAAGATCAAAATGCCTAGTAACCATGTCACCGACTTAGGCGAAACTTTCCAACGACTTCGGGAGTTCGACATACGTTTCAATCCTAAGAAGTGCATATTCAAAGTAAGTGCAGAAAAATTTCTCAGGTTTATGGTATCAGAAAGGGGAATAGATGCTAACCCTGAAAAAGTCAAAGCCCTGCTAAGTTTTCAAACACCCACATCCATCATAGATATACAAAGGCTTACCAGAAGAATCATTTCCCTTAGTAGATTCATCTTCAGGTACGGCGACCGATGCCGACCATTCTTCAAAGTACTCACCAAAGCCCCCAAGGGCGAAGACACTTCTGGAGCCAAAAAACCAACCATGGAACCCAGAATGCCAGAAAGCTTGAGATGAGCTTAAAAGTTACTTAACTCACCTACCAACGCTTCGGCAACCTCGGGAAGGAGAGCCCCTCATCCTCTACCTCGCAGTTACTGAAAAAGCCGTGAGTTTGGTCTTAGTAAAAGAAGAAGGTGGGAGGCAGTGGCTAGTATATTATGTAAGCATGTCCCTACATGGCGCCGAGATCAGGTACTCATTGCTCCAAAAGGCCATCTACGCTTTAGTACTCACAGGCAGAAGGTTGTGACCTTATTTCCAAGGACACGCTATCACCGTCCAAAGTAACCTGCCTCTACGCGACGTAATGAAAAAATTAGAGCATTCGGGAAGATTATCAAAGTGGTGCATCGAACTCGGAGAGTACAACATCACTTACGAGCCAAGAAGGGCAATAAAAGCCCCGGCACTGGCAGACTTTATTGTCGAAATCCCAGAAATCAAGAATGATGAACCATCGCGGAAGACTGAGCAAAGGTTGATCCAGAATGGAAGCTTTTTGTCGATGAAGCGTCAGGCGCAGAGCATCAGGGCGCTGGAATAGTCCTTCGAGGGCCCGAAGGCATGGAAGCTACTAAAGCAATCAAATTCGGTTTTGATGTTACCAACAACATTGCCGAATATGAGGCACTCATAGCAGGACTAAAGCTGGCCAGAAAAGTTGGCGTAAAAAACCTTATGGCCCATAGTGACTCACAGTTAGTAGTTCCACAGAAGAAAGGAGAATACGCGGCAAAAGATCCAACATTGGTAAAATATCATGACCTCGTCAAAAAACTCATCGAAGAGTTTGACTCGGTACAGATAGAAAACGTGCCCCGAAGAGATAATACTCAAGCTGACACTTTGGCCAAATCCAAGGAACCCACCGAGGTACTAAAGCAACCCAGTATAGAATTAATGTGCGTAGCAACCTCAGGGGAAGGATGGAAAGACCCCATCAAGAAATATCTAGCAACTTCGGAACTCCCTAAGGATCCGAAAGAGGCCGCAAAAGTACGAAAGCGCTCGGGAAGATACTTCCTCATCGGAGAAGAACTATACAGACAAGGGTATGCGAGTCCTCTGCAGAAATGCATAGACGAAGATAATGTCAGAACAATACTCGAAGAAGTCCATGAAGGAGCCTGTGGCTCCCATATAGGAACAGACGTCCTCGCTGGAGTACTACTTCGCCAAGGTTACTTTTGGCCTACCTTAAGAAAAGATGCAAGGCAATTTGTCCAAAGATGTGACAATTGCCAAAGGCATGCCAAAATCCAAAGATTACCTTCGGAAAGAATAACTTCAGCAAATTATCCTTGCCCCTTCACCGTATGGGGTATCGATCTCATCAAACATTTTCCAAGTGTTCCCGGTGGGGTGAAGTTCTGCATAATCGAAGTGGACTACTTCACTAAGTGGATTGAAGTGGAGCCATTGACATCAATCTCGGTGAAGGATATCCAAAAGTTCGTGTGGAAGAACATCATATGCCGATTTGGCATACCAGGGGTAATAGTGGCTGACAATAGAACCCAGTTTACAGATAGAGGATTCCAGGAATTCGTGGCTGACCTTAGCATAAAAATGCATTTTGCTCCAGTAGCCTACCCTCAAACTAATGGGCAGGTCAAGGTATCCAATAGAACAGTAAAAGATGGCTTGAAGAAGACGTTAAAGGAAGCAAAGGGGAAGTGGCCAGGAAAACTCCCAAGTGTGCTATGGAGCTATTGTACGACTCCCCAAAGGGCCACTGGCCCCTTTCTCACTTGTGTATGGGACAGAAGCCATCATCCCTATTGAGGTCATACAGCCTTCGATAAGGATACAAGTATTTGACGAAGGAGGAAACAACCTCGGCTTGAGGACAAAACTAGACCTCACCGAGGCACACCGCGAAATGGCTGAACTCAGGAGGAATGCTTTCCAGCAAAGAATAGCTTACGCTATTAACTTACATGTGAGAAGGAAAGAAATCAAAAAGGGGGACCTTGTCCTCCAAAAGGCAGAATTCGAGCCACGAAAACCATCAAAAGGAGTACTTCGGGCAAATTGGAGTGGACCTTATTTGGTCCTCGACGAAGTCCGCCCAGGGGTTTACAAATTAGGTGATACCGAGGGAGTAGAGTTTAAAAATACTTGGTGTTCAGACTCTCTGAAAAGATTCTATACTTAGACATTTTTTCTGATAGAAAGCTTATAACCCCTCCTCCCCAAAGTCACCAATAAAAATACAAGCCGAGTATGGTCGCGTTACTGAAAAAGGCCCCTTAATAGTTTTCTTCCAAAAGAAACTAACTCCTTGATGGAGTTTACAAAATTCAGAAAATTACGGGAAGGGTCTAGTACGACTTCTCCTGAAAACATAATTTCGAACAACCACCGAAGATGCATACATAGAATTACACTAACTCTTGAAAAATCGTATTCGGAGGAAAGAATGGAGACTTGAGAAAGAAATCTTCATTAAAAATTTTCTAAGGCAAGAATGGTACAGAGGGGTAGGATTATAAGAAAAAGGAAGAGAAGAAGAAAGCCTATGGCTGAGCCGGAGTATTTGGCGTCTCCTCGGCATTGGCATCTTCTTCCCGAGCAGGATCAGTCGGAGGCACAGGCCCAACAAGAGGAAGGTTGAGAAACTCCAGCTTTGATCATGTCCACCTGGGCTCTTTGGGAAAGTCCAGAGTGGACAGGAAGGAAAGGTCGAGCTCAGGGTGCCGAGAAAGGATCTAATGACGCGCCAAGCAGAAGCCATCTTGGTAAGACACCTTCGTCATCTGGTCGGTTTTATCCTTCTCGGCACTAAGGGCCGACAGCTCAGCCGTGAGCCCAGCAACCTCCTTCTCGAGCTTCTTCTGATTCTTACTTTTAGCTTCTTTCCTCAAAGAGTTGACCTCAGTGTTCAAAGCAAACGCCTTCACAAGGTTCTCGCCATCTTCAGCTTTCTTCTTCCAAAGGGCCTCGTTCTTCGAAGATAGAATGGCACACTTTGAGCCGAGATCCTCGACCTTGGCCGAATAGTCAAGGAGGAGCTCCTTCTTGCTCTCCGCAAGCTCGGCCCGAAGATTCACTATGTCCTCCTTCACAATCTTGTTCAGTTCGCCGTACTTGAGGACATACTTGGCACAGAACTCCTTCGCTTTGTGCAAAGAATCCTCGGGCCGAAAGGGGAACGCTGTTTGCTTCACCGCCCAGGCACGAAAATATCCGCTGTATGCCAAGAGCTACAGAAAAAAGGGCCCGAATGAGGATCGCAAGGCAGTAAAAACTTAGAAGAAAATTTTTGTAAGTAAAAAAGAAAAAATAACTACCTGGGCGGCATGTTCAGTCATCCTCGCCGCGAGGATTTCCTCATTCGGGCATTCAGTGATGAGCGACCGGAAGGGTGGCATTCGTAATCACACCCGTCGCCATCTGGGGAGCCATCAATTGACTATCCTCGGAGAACAAGTTCATGTCCTCTGTGAAAATCCAGAAGGGCTCCCTCGGCACTTTATCCTTCGGGATGTGCCTATCCCAAAGAGCCTTCCTTCGGGCATGAGTTTCCATCCAGGGAGCAACCGGCACATCCTCTGCGAGATTACGCCAAAGTTCTGTCAGTACATTATCCCTTAGCCATTCATCTAAAAAATCATAGATGCAAAAAATACTAAGATTTGCAGAAGAATGACTAAGGAACCAACCTGGTGGAACTTCAGCCACATCATCTTCAGGCTCGTCCGCTTATCAGACTTCACCGAGAATATTCTTGCCTTTTTTCCTCCTGCTCTCTTCGAGCTCTTGAGCTGATGTGTGTTCTGCCGAAGTCTCGGCAACAAGGACCGGACTCAAGGCTGCCCCAAGAATGGCAAAGTCCGAGGGAGGATCAGCATGGGCCGGAGAATGGGCATTAGAGAGATCCTGCATTTCAACCACATCTTCGGGGGGAGGAGGGATGGCAGCCACCTTGGCCTTCTTCGCCTTAGAAGGACCTCCGATGGTCTTCTTCCTCTTGGTAGACGTCTTCTTGCGAGCCTGTTCTCCCCTTTCGACCTGACCGAGAAAGGGGGACTTATAAAAATCAGCAGCCTGATTGCCCATCTCTGCAAAAGGAAAAATATCAGTGTAAGTCCAAAAGGAAAACGGATATCAAATCCTGGAAGGTGACTTACTCTTGGCAAAAGCCTCGTATGAAATTTCAGCCTGAAGAAGCATTACTATCCACGCTTTCTTCCTTGGGAGAACAGGAGTGGGCATGTTTCGGGTCACTCTTGTGCGCATTTACTACCCCCAGTTCCCGAAGGACCTCATCGATCATGAGGTCCCATTTAATGGGAAAGGGATAAAACGAACACGGAGGGACTTCGGGGTCCCAGTCTGCGACCGACCAAATAAGTCGATCGAACTTATCGAACTCGGTGGCCAACTCTGAAGTAAGAAGCCTCCGGGGATCAACGACATCGATCTTCAGGGTCCCCGAAGCCCACCTTGTCGGTACGTGGCTCCAAAACTTGGGAACCGACGGGAAGAAGAACTTATTCTGCTACCCTCGCCAACTATCCTTATTATCGAAAATAAAGGTGAATTTCTTACTCCCGAACCCCTCGGGGAAGCAAGAAGTAAAAGTCGCCCTTCGGGACCGGTTGGAGTTTATAATATTGCATAAAGAAAAGAAAGTGGGGGTTTATCTTAAAAACCCCACACATGCAGAGGAAGGAGTTGAAATAAGAATAAGAATTATGAGGGAGCTGGTTCATGGCAATCCCGTGAAATTTACAGAATTCGCATATCTTCCGATGGGCTCGATACCGAAGACCGGCTTTCAACTGAGCTCGGTAAACGGTAATCTCACCCGAATGGGCCATAAAACTGTACGCACCCGGGAGAGGCAACCTCGGGACGACGTAAGAGGGAAGATAAAATTTGGCCATCCACTTCGTCATTTTTTCCGAAGTGGTACAACAAGGATGTGACTCAAGGGGGAGAAAGCATTCGGGAAGAGCACGGACGGACATTAAGGGGTTTGGATTTGACATTTTTTTAGAAAGAAAAAGGGTGACCTCAGGAAAAATGAAGAAAGAGAATAGAAGGGCTTTGGAAAAACAAGAACTTCCGAAAAATAACCTCGGAAGAGAAAAAAAAGAAAACTACGGAAGGAAACACCCACAGAAGGTTTTGCCGAAATCTGGGTTTCTGGAAGCCGTCGTGAGGGTTGTCGAAAATCACTCTGTCGTTGAAGCCACCACAAGAAAGAAAAAGACAAGAGAGAGCTCTAGAGCAGATGAGAGTAACAGAAAAGAGTGTGAGAAGGAATGAAGCGAGAGGCGCTTATATAGACGGAAGGGGGTAAGCAAAACATTGTCATAATTGCCCCTCAAAGGCGAAGTGACGCAATTAACACAATCGACGTAACTACTTGCCATTCATCAACAGCCACGTATAAGCTGATGCAAGAAACGAGGGCACGCCCCTGACAGCTAGCAAACCTATATAACGCTTCCCAAAGTGACACGACCGTCTAAATGAAGAGACGAAATGATTCACTGGTAGGGAGGACAGTGGAATCACACGCCTCTGACAAAGGCCTCGACAGAAGCACCGGGAACATCGCTTGAGCTCCAAGGAATCCTCAAAGGCCTCCCAAACCAAAGACGCGAATTCAATTTTTTTGAAGGAGGGCATATTGATAGCTGAAGGGCAATCGCTTCTGAAGGATTTTATGCGTATACACCTTCATGGGCCAACGCTTTACCTTTGGTCAGAAAAAGGCAACCAGACCTCAACAAAGAGAAGTCCTTAAGCACATCGGACGAGCCGGATAAGCGTTGTCTTAGGGGGACACGCTAGACCAACTTCGGTCATAAAGGGTCATCACTCCTGAGGATAACCTCGGAATGACTCCACGTGCCTAAGCCCGCCTTCGGTTATTCTTTAGACCACCTTCGGGACATATCCTCGAGGGTTCAAGGATCTGAGCCTAACCTCGGGAAAGTCCAACCGAAGGTGTCTTGCATAAAGCAAAGGACTTCCCGTCGAAGATGTTCACCTCCCCGAGGAACCCCTAGACCTCGTGAGAATTCGGTCACTTGTAAAGAACACGTGGACGTACGACTAGACAGCTTAGGAGTCTCTGACACACCGTACTCATACAGCTCCCGACACGCTGCCCCTAGACACGCTCTGACACGCCGTTCTTGAGCGGCGTAGGCTTTCGGCCGAACAGCCTATGGTAAGCTAAAAGCCCATCTACAGGTACAAATCACATCCAGCCGAACACGTGTCATGATCTGGGCAACTCGTGGCAAATGGACTTCTCCTATCTACCTCTTATAAATATTCGGGAGGCATCACAGGTGAGGGGGCTCTCTCTCCCCATAAGACGATCTTTACCCCTCTTTGTTTATTTGCAAGCACTGACTTGGGCGTCGGAGAGTCCTCCCTGGAGAAACATTCCGGGGACCTCCTAACCCCTATTTCCTGTGTCTCCCAGGTGATCCTCCCTGAACGTATTCTCTCTAGACGTCCCTCCGCCACCGAAAGTTCCTGCCACCTTCGTCATGACACACAGTGGAGATACTGCTGGGCATTAATAAGAGATACAAGTATCATCCTAAAGAAAAAGATGATGAGATAAAATATTTACAACCGAAAAGGCCAAACATCAAATAGAATCCCAAGAAAAAGCCCAAAAAAGTAAAAGAAATATGAGAACCTCACAACCCAGACAACTTAAGTAATAGAATAACCAAAAAGGATTTTAAACTAGAACACAATAATAAAATTCAATTCCAGAAAAAGCTCACAATCCAAATAGCCAAAAAAGAGATTTTATTCTTTGGTATTCAGAATCAGCTATACAAATATAGGGTTTAAGTGGAACAAAGAACATGGGAAATGTTTACTTTTTCAAAACCCAAAAACAACTAAACCAGCATTTAAATAGTATTGTTTGAGAATTACGGGTGGGAATTTGACCTTGATGTTGGGCAGGATGATGTCCCTCGTGACCAACTATGCTAGACTTGATTTCTTAGCACATTTGACAAAGTTGACCCGTCTTGGTAACGTCTATGGCAGATAGTGAGGTCAGAGGCATTGAAGAAAATGGTACTAGAAGATTAAAAGTCAGTTCGATTGACTTATTTTTATTTTAAGATTTTTTTTACCTGAAACAATTTCATTTGAAAGCCAATATTATGTAGATACAATAATCCATTTGAAAGTTAATTTTCATGATGTTATTAAATTTTTATGAATTCTTCTTTTTTAATTCCTTAAACTAGAAAAATTCATAAAAATTTAGTAAAATTACAAAAATTGTATTTTCAAGTGATTATTATAGCTGCATAGTATTGGATTTTAATTAAAATTAGTTCTGAGTAAAAAAGACGTCAAAATAAAAATAATTCATTTTGGAATCAAATTAACTTAAGTTAAAACGAATTGGGTATAAGTTTTGGACAAAATTGGTGGAAATCTCCATCATTGAAGGCAACATTTAGGTGAATGCCTTAAAGTTTAGGGTATAGTACATGGAGGGTCATCTATCTTATTTTTGTATCCTAAATAGGTACCTCACATTAAAGTTGATGTTGGAACATTTTTAAGCTCAGTTTGTGAGTTTCACATAAATGGAAAATGCATTTTGATTATTTGATTTTAATTAATTTCATAAATTAATTAAAATTTAAAGAGTTGTGACTCTTTTAATAATTGTGTTATTTGTAAATGACACATTTTTTCATGAATAATTGTGCCTATTTCAAGAGATTCATATTTACAAATGGTTGTATCTATTAAGGAAAAAGTTGTATTTTTTCCATTTTCTATATAAATGAAGCATTTCATAAATTTGAGAGGGATTTTTACTAGAGTTTTGTTGTATCTAGAAGGCATATTTTTGGTACTTTATAGAGGGGGAATAATTGTCTTTAGGAATGTGAAATTATTTCACGCCTCAAAACCTTTCTTCAGCTCCATCATCCCTTACTTTTCTAACAATCTAAAGACAATTACTCAATGAAGATGAAAATGAATGTTGATATCAAACGGTAAGCTTTTTTAATTTGACATCAGACTTCATGTGTGGAAACTTGGAAAGCTATATGGTTATAAAATATCTACAAATGAGGTACCCTATGATTGTTCTATGTTTTGGCACAGATATGTTAATCCAATCGGTACATATTTTATTTAGGGTAAACTCCACCGGAGGTACTTTAGTTTTTATTCTTGTCCCAAATGGATAGCACCTTACCTTAATATTTGTCCCGGTAAGATACTTAACCTCTTAATGTGCATTCCACTATGTCGATTTTATAATTAAATTAGATAGAAATTGATGACATGACATTAAATAACACTAAAATAAATTTTCAATGACAATTTTAGTTCTCAAACATTTTCAATCAATAATTCTAAACCCTAAGTTTCTAAACCTACTCTTCCTAGCATAAATCTACTCTTTCTTTTCCTCCCTTTCTCATTTCCCTAACTTCCGCTGCCAATGTTGCCTGAATCCAGCTTAAATCTGTCGCCATAGTAGTGGTCGCCATGGTCATCAACCCAATCTAGCCCACTGGTGACATAAAACTAAAATGATGGCAACCAACTCTTAATTCTTCTTCTATTCTCACTTGACCCTCCTAATGAAGGCGATTTTCAGTCGATTAAAGGATGGGACGACAGTGATAGGGTCTTGGTGGTGAATTGGCGAGAAGAGGATCAAAGGCCTTCGCATCTCACCTTCTTCTTTTGACCAGTCGTGATGCTGCAAGTCTCTCCAAAATCTCTGTCCATTGTGCTCCATGCTCGAGTTTCTAGTGGACTGCTCATTAAGGTGGCTAAGGAACTATTCAGTCAGAAGATTCAGGATGCATTCAAGCATAGATGATGGCCAGACAGCAATAATGGCATCTGGGTGGTTGGGCAGCAGTGGGAGAGAGAGCAGAGAGAATCAGGTGAACGAGAAAGAATGAGACTAACATTGGGAGAGTATAATTGATTTTAGTGGAAGTTTTAGAGTTTAGAATTAGTGATTGTAAATGTTTAGAGTTCAAAGTTGTTATTTTGATATTATTTTAGTATTATTTAATACCACATCATTAATTTATATCCAATTTAAAAGCAAAATTGATGGAAAGTATCTAGGTGGAATGTGCATTAAGGGGTTAGCTATCTCACTATGACAAATGTAAAGGTAAGGTACCCATTTGGGACAAAAATAAAAGCTAAGGTACCCCTTATGGACTCTACCTATTTTATTTATATGGTCATTAATCATTATTTTATTGTTTATTGAGCATAAAATTGAAAGAGATCTATTTTGGATGAGTTTGAATTTGATAAACTCTGACTACAGAAAGTTGTATGTGGATACTTGATAGTGATTACTCGATGACCACTATTGGTTGTGTGGGCATTACACAGTTTAACCCGTAGAAAAATACCACATGGTTGAGTGAACTAATTTTACTATAATTTGATTAGGTTGAGCCATAAAGTATATTGGGCCTATGAAATTGTTAAATAATATTGGTAAAATTATTGCTTAAAAAAGCATAGATCGAGAATGCTATTGATAGTTTGATGTACGGAGCCATAAATTGTACAATACTATATATAGCATATGTTGTTTGTAACATACAAGCAAACATGGCATAAAGACACTGCAAGACAAATTCAAAATAGTGACTGAAAATCGCAACTAAAAGTCAGTTGTTAGGTGTTTCAATCGTTAAGCAATCAAAAGTGAAAAGGTGCACTTTTAATTGCAACTGATACTTTCAATTGCCCACATATTAGTCACTTTTTAGTTGGAAACTTTTTATAGATGTGATTACAGTCGCTCTTCAGTCAGTTTTTTAAGTGTCCAATGTGCCTTAGTCGCCTTTTCTGTTGCTAAGTTGATTTAAAATTTTTGGGTTTTTAGGGTTTGAAATTTTTTATAGTTTAGGATATATGTATTAGGATTTTTTTTTGTAGGGTTTAGAATTTTTTTTTTAGGGTTTAGGGATATAGAATTAGGATTTAGGGTTTTTAAAGGATTAAGGGTATTGGACATAGATTTAGGGCTTGAGATTTTTATTTGACATTTAGGGTTTGAAATTAGTGTAGGTTTGGGGTATTAATTGAATCAATTCAATATTATGGTTTTGAGATTTATTTTAGGATTAATTTAGAGCTTTTTTATGATCTAGGGTTTGAGAATTTTTTTAGGGTTTAGGGATACATATAGAATTAGGATGGTTTAAGGGTATTTAATTAAGTATTAGGGTATTGAAATTTAAGATATGAGATTGGCATTTAGGGATTAGGATTTAGGGTTAATGGTATAAATTAGGTTTAGCGTTTAGGGTTTTAATTAGGGTTTGTTTGTATTTAGGCTTTAGGGTTTAATTAGAGTATTTATTTAGGGTTTAGAGTTTAGGATTAATGATAGTTAGGGTTAGGGTTTAGGGTAATAGGGTTTATATTTAGGGTTTACGGTTTAATTAGGGTTTAGGTTTTAATTAGAGTTTGTATTTAGGGTTTAAGGTATAATTAGAGTTTTGGGTTTAATTAGGGTTTGTATTTAGGGTTTAGAGTTTAGGATTAACGGTAGTTAAGGTTAGGGTTTAGGGTTTAATTAATAGGGTTGTATTTGGGGTTTAGGGTTAATGGTTGTTAGGATTAGAGTTTAGGATTTAATTGGTGTTTAGGTTTTAATTTTGGCTTGTATTTAGGTTTTGAGGTATAATTAGGATTTGTATTTAGGGTTTAGAGTTTAGGATTAATAGTAGTTAGGGCTAGGGTTAGGGGTTTAATTAATTGGGTTTATATTTAGTATTTAGGGTTAGTGTTTAAGATTTAATTAATAGGGTTTATATTTATGATTCAGGATTAATGGTTGTTGGGTTTAGGCTTTGGGGTTTAAGGTTTAATTAGGGTTTAGGTTTAAATTTGGGTTTAGGGTTTAGGGTTTAGGGTTTAGGTTTTAATTAGGGGTTTTTATTAAATGTTTAGGGTTTAGGGGTATGGAATTAAAGTTTAGGGTTTAATTATGGTTTAGGATTTAGGTTTTAAGGTTTTTGTGTCTGTATGTAGTTAGGGTTTGCATGTTTTTTAGGGTTTAATTATGATTTAGGATTTTGGGTTTAGGTAGGGTTTGTATTTTAGGGTTTAAGAATTAGGGTTAATGGTGAATAATTAGGTTTAAGGTTACAATTTAGGGATATAGAATTAAGGATTGGGATTTTAGGATCTTAGGGGGTTTAGAGTTTTATGTCTTAGGGTTTAATTTAGGGTTTAAGGATTAATTTATGGTTTGCATGTTTGGAGTCTAATTAATTATTAAGATATAAGAATTGTTCTTATGGTTCTTACTTCCTTGTATATGATATAATTTCTTTATTAATTTTAATTTTTGAAATTATGTATATGGAGAAAATTTCATGAATTTATATATATATTTATGATTGTACCACATATGTAATTATGTTCATGTATTTACACACACACACACACACACACACACAAACATTTATACACATTTTTATGATTGTACTATATATATAATTGTATTCATATATGCATATGTTTATATTTATATTTGTACTATATGTATGTATGTATTTAAGTATATATATTTGTATCTATGAAAATATAAAGTAAAAAAACTAGAAAAATGATGAACATAGCAACTAAATTTCGAATAAACTCATGTATGGGGCGACTGCATTTCTACTGCATTCATGACTTTCACGACTGAACTCTAGCTACTTCTCTTCTACTTTACCCGATTGTCTCTCATTTTTTTCAACTTTCTCACTTTCATCTCACTCTCGTCTCTCATTCTCATCTCTCATCTCTCATCTCCATCCACTAGTCCACCACGCCTGTCCACGTCGCTGTCCGTTCACCTTGCTAGTCTGCAATCCATCATCTCCATTTACATCACCGTCCACCTCGACTGTTTCTCGCTTCACCCAACCGTTCATGTCGTCATTTTTTTCCTCACCCATCTACCTTGCCTCCTCGCCCTGTTCGGCTTCATCGCCATTCGACTCGGTTGCCTCCTCAGCCTCGCCACTGTCTCTCCTGCCTTCACCTTGGCCTCGCCGCCATCACCTGGTCTCCTCGACCTTTGCCTCGACCTTGCAACCATCACTTGGTTTCATCCACCTTGCCTTTGCCTTGCCGTCATTGCTTCAGTTTCCTCCACCTCAGCCTCAGCCTCACCGCTATCGCCTCAATCTCCTCAGCCTCGCCCTCAGCCTTGTCCACCTTATTCGCATCTAGATCTGAGTTTTAAGAATTTTGAATTGTGATTTTTGAATTTTGTGACTTTTTGAATTTTATATTTGGGTGTGTATGATAACTTTCATATTAATCTAAATGTGTTTTATTTAAATTTTAATTTCATTATTTGAATTTTTTGTTATTAATAATAATTTAAATAAGTTAATATTCGTACAAATTTAATATAACCATCAATTAAATAAAAATGAAATAAATACCAATTAGATTGTATAATATTAGTTAAATAACCATTATATTAAATTAAAATATATTATGTTAAAAAAACATTATTAATGTAGCAATTGAGCATGGCAGTCACAAATAGTGGTTAGTTACAAAAGTTATGTTCACCCATAAGTTTCTCGACTAATTTTTTACTAAAACTTTCTGCCACTTATTGTAGTCGAGATTCAGTCGTAAACAAATTATAACTTGAAAAAATGTGACTGCAATTCTCAGTCGCGAAACAGTTGCTTCTAGCTAATATCACAATTGAAGTACAACTAAACTTTTAGTTGCGATTTGAAATCTGTGTTGTAGTGAGAGTTGTAAAGTAATTTTCAAAATTTAGAATATTTGCTAAAAATAAAATTTTGAACTTGTACTATTCAAATTATCTTCCTGTGCCAGAATGATGTGCTATTAGAAATTGAATAACAAATATTAATAGGTGAATATTTTTTATGTGAAGGTGTTAGTACTTTGAGATCTAATAAATAAGTTTTATTTGGTATTAAAGTTTATCCTTTGGTTGTTGGAGGCAAGGAATTAGAGCTTAAACATTGTTATTTGAAAAAGAGTTGCGGCCATGACTGATTCCACTAATTCCTTGTACTATGTTATTGAGACTACTATTTCCAAAACATGTCGTGAAGTTTATAATGAAAAGTCTGGATGTATTGGTGTATGGTTATATCTACAATTAATGTTGAATCGTGTGATCACTGCTGCCCGTGTAAAATATGCTGCTGTTGTTCCACCCCGTGTTGTCGTTCCCAGGCGTTGCCTGCTGCTGTTGATTCGGCAACAACAAAGGGAACACTAAGCCCACTGTCGATCCTGTTTACCCGGGGCTCCATTGTCGCGGCTCACGCCTTCTATGACATCGACTAACGCTCTTCCAGGTCCCATCTCCCGTCGTGCCGTGCTCCCGCTACCACACCTCCTCAACCTCTTTTAGCCACTTTGGAGTTTTGACGCCGCTACCACTTTCATCTCTGTGGCCACAGCCCTTGGTTAGGGCCGTCAAGCCCGACACCGTTCTGATTCGCCAGCATCGACAACAACGTTGCGACAGTGAATGGACGTTACTCCGCTGGTCATGGCCCAGGAGATTGTGGGTCACGATCCAAACCTGACTTGGAGCACTCAAATAAGCCTGCCATTTGATCCAGCTCATTTTAGACTAAGGCTAGATCCTTCCTGGACCCAGCCCACTTCAGCATAATTTTCTGCCAAATAATAACTCTACTCCCTTTGGTTTCATTTCTAATTCGTTTTAGTCATTGAATTTTTATTTATTTCACACCTGCCATTGAAAGGTTTATTTTGCGGCGCCTTGTTTGCCGCTCAAAAACTTATTTTTCTTCTTGCTTTCGTGGAGTAAATTTTATGAATGGTCCCTAACTTTTAGTCATTCTTTCCTTTTAGTCCATAATCTATTGAATAATCTATTTTTGTCCTAAACTTATTAAAAATGTTTTATTTTAGTTCTAAATCCATTGAAAATGTTTCATTTTGGTCCCAATTTGATGAAATATGTTGACTCAAAGTATATGTCTGATAACAATGTTTTAGATTATAATTTAAACTATCTGATAATTGTCTTATAATAAATTTAATTTGTACAATAATTTTTTTACAGTTAATAAAAAAAATCAAATCACCTTTTTTTTTCTCTACGTACATTTAACTTATCTCATTCAAAAACAAAAAAAATACTAATTTAAATTGTCTATTTACTGTCAAAAAATATTAAACTGTTTAAATTTAGTAGAAGATAGTTACCTAATATTTAAATTAGAATTTCAAAAGTTTCTATTAGACAATTATATATTCTAAGTTAATAAATTATATCTAGTGGGGACTAAAATGAAACAATTTTGATAGGTTTAAGACTAAAACATATTATTCAATAGGTTAGGGACTAAAAGAAAACAATGATTAAAGGTTATGGACCATTTATGCAATTTACTTTGTTTTTGCGTTATTTCACATGCATTCAATGAGTAACTCATATCATTAATTCCGATTAGAATCTTTTACCATTATTTCTGGTTTTTCCCATGGTTTTTAGATCCCACTTTAGAATTTCAGATTCAAGCGGAGGAACCACAGATGCTTGTGCCATAGACTCATGCCTACTCAACACTAGGCACAAATGATTTGTTTTTCATGAATATTCTTATTAGCTGTATGATTCTCATGAAGTAACACACACGTGATGCGAAAATGATTTTATACAAGCGGTAACACGCATGCAAATGCTGGTTTTTCTTGTAAGAGAACGAGTCCTGCCTGTCGAGATTCAAACATATTTGTGATCTCGTGTTATAATAAGGAATAAATTGTGTCTTTCAAACCCTTCCTTCGAAAGGTGGAAGGTTACAAAGTTATGACGGTAAGCAATGAACGCAAAATGATATTTAACCATCACGAACACACAATCTTTCCCAAGCTTAGTCTTGGAATGCAAAATATAAGCACATTAGTTAAAAAAAAAAAAAAGACCTATTTTGATGACTTATGATGACCATGAGTCATGATGGGTCGTCGATTAGCATGAAACCCATACAAACCTCTAGCTAGGGGTGTTCATCCAACCTTGCAAAACCCACAAGACTGATTGATCAAAACTTGGATTCAAAAAATAAAAACCTAATGTGGATTTGGTTTGAATTAGGTTTAGTATTGTAAAACATGATTAAAGTAGAACCAACCCTATATCCTACAATTTAAGGCTTTAAACCCAATTCCTAACTTATTAGATAGGCTAGCCCAATTTCAGTTTCATTTCTGGTTAGCGTAATTGATAAAGAAAAACTAACTACGAGTTAGCATAACATCACAACCCAAATGTTGTCTGTTGCCAATTCATTGTAACTGAACTAATTGAAACCATAAGTTTTTTCGTTCGGGTTTAGTTGGATTTTGTGTTTGATTGGGGTTAGTTTTAGATTAGAGAACCTAAACTCACTTCAACTCAGGTTAGGTTATGCTGAAACATATAAAAATCCATCTTGTGACAACCTAAGTATTGTACCAGACTTTTTTGCTAATCTACCTTTCTTCTGTATAAGGATAAACATAGAGTAGATCGATTCAGATTATGGGTCAACCCATTTTCACTCATAGGACATTGATTGATAATTAAAACTACTCTACTTACATATATTTGTAGAAAATTTAATGCATTTAGCAACTAAAATGACATTTTTCAAACTTTAATTACTTACTTGAACATCATCACCCAATATTTGTTAGAATGTGCTATTGGGCACAATGACCTACTACTGAGTAGGGATTGCAATGAGGCAAATTAGGCATAGATCCATTGCACCTACCACTTGCCTATCATAGTGTCTGTGCATGAATTACTCACGAAACAACGACAACGACTAATTTCGTACTTCTCTTCTTCATGTCTCCTTCAATTGGTGTCAGTGGCCAACAAGAAAGGCGGCATTCTAATGGTTTCGAGATGGTTGATTGGTGGACCGGGAAAAAAGGTGACAAAAATGGTGAGATGAATTTTGGGTTTAAGAGAAGATGAGGTGAAGAAGATGATAGAAGAAGGGGCAAAGAAGATTGGAGAAGAAAGGTTGAAGAAGAAAATGACAGAAGAATGGGAGAAGAAGAAGAGAGAATAAGCGGTGAAGAAAATGAGAGAAAGGATGAAGCAGGTGAGTGAAGAAGAAGAACAAGTAGCGAGATAGAGTAGAAAGAATACAAGGTTTAGGTTTATTTTGTTTGGTAAATTACACTTTGATCATTTGAGTTACTTATTTTTTTCATATTAGTCTATTATTTTGAAAAGTTTCAATTAAGTTATTAACAAATAAAGGAAAATTGTGGCGGGCTGTGGGCATGACGAGTCTTCCCATGGGGCAAAATCCAAATCCATGATGGGCAGCGTGCAATTTTCACCAAATATCCATAACCTATTGGTCGAGTATCCGTGGGTTATGGATTTCATCCTGCCTACTGTTATCCCTACTCTTGAGTTAGTATCTCACTGCTAGAGAGGATTTATTGCTAATCCACAAGAACAAAAATAAAGCTAAACAAACTTTTAATAGTGTATATAGTAGAGCTCCAAATTTTTTATTCTCAAGTTTGGAAAACTCACAACTTGTTTTCTATTCTTTTAGAAAATCACATATTTGTCCTTATATTTTGTGAAAAAAATTCCCTATTAATTATTAAATTTTAAAAAAAATAAAAAAATGACAACTAAATTTTAATAAATTCTTCACACACATGAAAAAAGTTTCAAAAGTGTCAATTTAATCAATAGTTTAAGACAATATTAAAAGATATATTAGTGCTTTGATCACATCAGTACAACAGTCATTGTCTAATGCGACCGTTTTTGTGGTCACCACCAAAACGGTGGTCAATATGGTCGCTGAAAAGATTCTAGAGATTTGTGGTGGCTGTTTGGCTACCGTTTTAAGTTGGTTTTCTAAAATGGTTGCATTGGTGACCGTCTTAGCCTTCATTTTTAATGAGCTCCACATTAAAGTGAACGTTTTTAAACTAGAAAGCTTAAATTGACTTGAGCTTCAAAGAATATAGTAAATTTTTAACACAAAAAAGTTTGGGGACTTAAGGTGTATATTAAGTTTATAAAAAGAGAAAATCCTAGTGGCTCCATTCTCTCTTTCTCTCTCATGTCTCTCCTCTAGTAAAGAAGCATTCAACATCCACCATTACCACTTTGCCTTGGACCAATTTTCAGCTATTATTCATGGTAGGCATTGATGAGACATTTATGTAGTTCAATTTTGATTTGAGGCTCTTTTAGGAAGCCTTTATGATCTGAGGCAATCAGCTTTTCATGGTCCTCATTAGCTCCTACACCCATATGCCACAACCTTAGCCTAACTTAAGAACCTTATGTTCACTCGGTTCTAACTTAGCACTTGGCATTTCGGGGTTCTTATACTCCAATTTCTTTCTAGGAACCTTTAGGAATTATTCTTCACATGCCAAACCCATAAGGTTTACTTAAACTAAGTGCTGCCCATCACACTTAGTTTAGGTTGATACTTACCACTCTTTGCCCTCCTTGAGACCATTTCAGTACTTATACTTTGCCTCTTGATACTTAGGCACATACTTAGGTATTACCTCATCTAGCTCATTCTTTTGCACTGACTACCAAAACTATTCAGTGCAATTTACACACCCATGGTCCACAGTGCGTACACCTTTAGGCTTGATCGAGGCCTACAACCTTTTTATGCTTGAAGAAGTCTTACTAGGCAATTTTTTGGGCCTTGTAAATTCAGTTAGGCACTTAGAGTTTCTTCGGCCACTACAAATTCTAGATTTAATACTATGAATCACTCCCGCAGGCACTTAGTAATTCAAGGCGATCAAACAACAAATTTCAACTTCACAGACTCACTGAGTTGTTCCAACTAGCTCAGCATAACCAACTCTTCCCCGGGGTTAAAATTCCATTCTTGGCACTTTCTTGTTTAGAGTCATTCATATTCATTACTTGACCTTTCCTTAGACTCTTAGACCACTTATGTACCTTTGTTACCTCTTAAGGAAACAAAAAGTCCCCTATATTTCAAGGCTTCTTAAGCCTTTTTAAGTTCCAACAAACTTTAACCATTAGTTGCATTGAATTCTATGACCAAAGATATTACCTCCTTTCACACTTAACTCACATTGAGTCACTTGGGTTATTCAAGACGCTAATTTGGCAATTTAAACCATGCACACTTCTACTAGTTCTCCCTGGATCCTTCGACAGTAAGTGTACCTTAGACCACAAGGTTCCTATTACCACTTTCACAAAAATGAAAAAATTACAGCAGAAAGACCTAAACTTATACGCTTTAATTTTCACCATAGTGCATGATGTGTGGAGTGTAAATAATGCAATCTAGACTCTCCTAAGTGATCTATATGATGATATTTTAGTCTTTAAGAAAACGTTAATGGATAGCTTGTGTTTCAAGTAACTTATGGACTAAATTGCAAGGTTATGAAGATCAAGTATTCAATTGCATAAATTTCCAAATATGACGATGGAAAGGACATGGATGGAATTATGAAGAGAGGACATGGATGGAATTTAAGATATTATTGGAGACCAAAATGCTTAGAGAGGCCTAGTTTTTCCATTCATGGCATAATGCCAACTAAGATGCTTAAGTGTCCACATTTTTGCCTAAAGTTATAATGAATTTAGACAAGATTAAAAGATGACAAAATAAATCATTTTCCCTCCTCATTTGGCCAGCCAAACCATGTCCAAGTATGGGCTTAAGTTTCATAAATTTCAATTATGTCATGATATATTTTTTACATAAGTCAAAATGATGAATAAATGAAGATAAATCTTCATTTCTTTGCCATTTCTTTCATTCCTTCCTCCATATTCGGCTCCCAGTAGCTAGGTTCCTTCCTTAAGCTCTTTCTCCATCCTCCATAACCACCTTCTTGCAAACAATCAAGAGAAAGCAAGAGAAAATAATTGAAGCATCAAGGAAGATCACAAATCCTAGTTTTCAAGTTTATCTAAGGTTCATCTAATTTCTAGCAAAAGGTAAGGGTTTTATCTAGGTTTCATGGCTGTTTGTTGTTCAATACTAATGCCCAAACATCCATGAAGCTAATACCCTAAGCTTGGAAAAGAGCCAAGAGCTTGATGAACCAATTTTAGGTTAAGGGGGAAATTGTACCTAGAGTTTTGGCCCTATATTGGTGCTCTGTTATGACAATAAAATTGAAGGTTTCTAGAGCCCAAGTTAGTACTACCTAATACTTAATGACCTAATACCAAGCATTAGCTTGAGGAGAGCTGTCATAGTGATTACATAATGTTTGTTTGATTGTTTATGAACTAACCCAACATTGCATTTGATTGTGTTTTGTTTGTTTGTGCATTCAGATGGCTATATTTTTTTATATTTTCTGTATTTTTGTGTCTTTGGATTTCAAGTTTGTAGTTGGGAATTCAAGTTTCTAATGATAAGCCCTTACTAAGTTTCTTAAAATAGACTTACCCTTTTTTTGTCCATTTCAGGAGCACCTGAAAAAGATCATTCAAACTAATAGATAACGTTTGAATTTATTTGTGAAATTTAAGGTATATTAACTTCCATATGTTTATTTGTAAACTGAAAATTCTCATGATTTTTGGAGTACATTAGCTATTTTTAGTAATGGTACCTTCTGCCTTACGCAGTAGCTGGTCCCTTCAAATTTTTAAAGTGGTTAGTGCTTTTGAAGTTCTCAAAGAAGCTTAGTGTACGTATTAACTAAATTATTAGTATGTATGTAGTGCATGAATGCATGTAAATGAACTGGGTATGTTGTATGTGCAGTGTGAGAAGGATATATGGATCAATGGAGTGTAATTTGTAGTGTATGTACAATGCTGTCTGTATGGTGTTTATGGACTATTTTAATGGCATTTTTATGAATGATGGTTAGAAGGGTTTTAAATTTATGGGAATGATTTTCCCATATGTCTAACACATGTATGTACACTACCAAGTGGGTTTTGCACCTGGAAATGAAGCGTTTGAGATTTATGAAATCTTGTCTGGGCATAATGGTCCATAATGGCTAAATTTTGGTACCCTGTACTCCAACTACCATAACTTTCTGTACATAATGAATTTCGCCATGAAATTCTAATCACACTTAGAATACTTCAAGATGATTAATTTCGCTTTTGAATCACTAGATTTGGTGTCTTGTAGCCAGAGTTATGACATGTCAAAGTTGGCTAATGTTGCTGGGTATTGTTCATGTAGTCAATTTTTACCCGGTTGAGTGTAAAATCCATAATGGCAATCCTAGATGGATCTAGTATTTCAAACATGTTTCCCTATCAATCTTTAAGTGTATTAAATGGTTTAAAACCTTTAGGGCATAGGAGAATACGAGTAGAATTTGAGTTGGACAAGATGTGAAAGTTTGGTAAGATAAAACAGACACCAATAGCATCAAGTGTGCATAAGATTATACATGCACTTGGGGATTTTACTCAAATCCCATATTGGCCAGGAATAAAGAATTTGATTGTTATCATTACTACCAAATGAAATTGTACGTGAATATGTGTGTGATGGTTGAACCAATATATACATATTTACATAATGACCAAGAACGCTACATGGGTAAATATAGTGTGCACGTTCTGCTTGGCCTACAGGACATGGACTATCTGGGACCTAAGCCCACTAAAAATGATCACTGCATCTAAACACCCAGAGAGGTAACAGATCCTCTTTCTTATAAACCCTTTGAAGTTAACTTAGGCCTATACCATTAAGCCTTATGGCCCATTGTTTCTTGGTGATTATGAGTTTTTATGAAATTCCACTATCATTCATATTCAAACTCTATAACCAACCAGAAAAGCATTGGTCAAAGTCACCTTCAAAACCATGAACAATTCTTGGTCAACATGGACCTTGACTAAGGAATTTAGGTTATCTTCTCTACTAGGAGTTCTTCTAAACTATTTCTTGTTTCTTCAAGAATGGTCATGATTTGACTTCATAGACCCCCTAGGACATTCCTTCCAATTTACTTAGGTCTATCCTTTAATCCTCATGGCTTCTTATTCCCTGTAGGTTTTTTTTCTTACAATCTTTTATCTAGTTGTGATTTATTGGGGAACAATTCAAGATAAAAGCCTTTGGTCCATACGTTCAATTTGAATTTTTGAACAAAAACTAGTTCAACAGCTTCCTTTATACTTTCTTTCTTCAAGAACCTATAATTTCAATACTAGCTTAATGCTTTTAGAACTTGTGGGCTGTGGTACTTAACCTTTGCTATCATATTCTTGCAATTATTGGAAGTTCTTAGGGTACCACCTTCTCATTCTTTGCACATAGCACCGGGTTTTATTGAAATAATTCTTGGCCTCTTTAGGCCACCTTGCCATTGACTGTTAGTGCATGGAGAATTTGATCCCCCTTAATGTGGTAACCCTTATAGATTACTAAGCAACACTTCCTAGAAATAGACCAACACTTTGAGCTTCCCTTCCTAGTACCCTTCTTATAGTGCTTAATTCACTTCTTGCACCATAGAGACAAGCCCCATTAACTTAAAGTACATGCTCATGGCACCATTTACCAACATTCCTGCACGAGTCGTCCTTCCTTTAAAGTATTTTCAAAGGTCACTTATGCACATTAAGTTGGTCTTTATGCCTTTAACCAATCTATTCCCATTTATCACTTCACCATTTAACAAACCCATAATCACAGAAATAACAAAAAATAACTGTTTCTAACCTTCAAAGCATTACCTTTGACAACTTTAATGGTATAACCAGCCTACCCTTGGAGTCCTTATGGGTTTTACCTACCCACCACTTTTTTTGTGGCCTTAGCTTTCTATGCTTAGTCACGATAATAGACATAACAGTTCAATAAATAAAAACTACTTATTACTATGCTGCAAATTTAAGGTCACCTTTCCTTTGTTGTTAGCTTCTTAACCAATTAACTAGTTTAAGTCAAACTTTTGGTTGCCCTTGGGTACTGGCGGTGCTCCTCCAATGACTGAGGCATTTCTTATACCTTGCCATGTCCAAGCCTTGACCTTAGGCAATCTCTAGCCTTCAATCTACTTGATCTCTTTACTTTCATGCACTAAGTAGATAACCCTTCTTACCTTCCTCTTCTTCCTTGGAGTTGTCCATGAAATCCACTGTAAAAAAGTTCGTACCGAAGCTCGTGCTCTAGGTACACACTTATCTTGGGGTGGAGATATTACTTTATTGGCTTTGATGCATATATAAACTTGGAGTACCTTAGCCTTTACATTATGGTCTTACAAGTACTCTTAGTGCTTAGGCACTCCTTGCCCTTAGCTAATTGTAATTCACTTAGCCTCGGTACACCATGCTAACTTAGTGTACCTTGACCTTTACCCTTGGGGTTCTTGGTTACTTATAGTGAGTAACCCTTATGCTTATACACTTAAGCCTTTTTAACCTTGGTCCTGCCTTTAGGATGGAGATTCCTCCCCAGGTCTTAGTGCACCAGTTGGCTAGGCACACTTTAACCCTTACCCCCTAGGCATTAGCCATGGTCTCCCCTCATTTAAGGGGTAAGCATGCTTCCTTTATGAGCTATGTACGCCTGAGGCCACATATGCCAAAATGATGCACCACAATAGTTCCGCTACCTTCCCTATGGAATTCATCATCGAGTTACTAACTTTTGCCTAGGATCCTTATTTCAGTGCTACCACCTTACTAGATTGCCTCCTATATACTAGCACCCAAAGCCAAACAACAACTCCAAAACAACTTATAAGTAGTGCTAACTATACTTAGCATAAGGAACACTTGGATTTTAGCCACTTATTACCTCTACTAGGACCATTCACCTACTCTAATACAAATTGTGCTAGAACAGGGTCTCAGTACCTTGAATTAACTTAAACTTGTAGGCTTTTAGGAACTATGATCCCACTTAGTTATAGTTGGCTTGTAGTTACTTGTAGATAAATTAAAACAATTTGCATGCAACTAATTACTAAGCGTATCTTGCAAAAAGATATGCATGTGTTTGCCTCTGCTATGCAGTAATCAAATAAATAAAAATAAGAAAACATTGCACCAATTATTTAAAAACACAAGACAACACAATAAAACTCTAGTTGCTTAAGCTTCTAGTAATAACTTGTGTGCACTTTAAAACCTTAGCATGCACCCAAAAGTAATTTAAGTGTTATACATAACAATAATTCCTAATAAAGGTAACTACTTAGTGCATAAGGCACTTTATATATATAGCAAACTCACTACTAAGACCCATAAAACTTGGCTCCTACCTTCGACTAGCTAGCCATAAGTGCAATGTCTTTGTTTTTCCTTGTGTACCGGCTTTGTTCAATATTTTACAACTTGAGGACACTCGTCTTAAGGACCAGAGGATTACCTAGCAAATGAGGAGCACATTCACCTTCATGCCGCAAGTTACTATTCTCGTTTTGTCATGTGACATTGTAGAAGAAGTTCAGTCCCTTGCTTATTCTCTTCTGTCCATTTCTTAGCTTTTCTTAGTTTTTGTATTAAAAAAAAACACTAAACAAATATTCTCACTCTTTGATAGGCATTGTGGTTTTAAGGATAAAAAGCACATAAACTCCCAAACCTTTAATGTTCATTGCAAAGTGGTCCTCAACTTCCATTTGATTTTTTATTGGTCTAAACCTTTATAATTCCTTGCATATTAGTCTTTAGCCTTAAAGAAAATTGAATTGGCATAGAAACCCAATTTATAGTAAGGAAAAAAATCATAATTTAAATGATTCATTAAATTTCAAAAAATTACAGTAAAAATTAATTTATGAAAAAAATAGTTACCAAACAATTTGAATTCTAACTCTCATGAAACAATCTGATATTAGCTTTTTCAATTTTAATTTCAACAGTTTGGTAAATATTTTTATATAAATTTAATTTTTGTAATAATTTTTCTACAATTAATATACCATTTAAATTATCACTTTTTTCTCTTTATAAATAGCTTTTCCCAATTCAGTTTTTATGAATGTTAGAGACCAATATACAACAAAATGAAAATTAAGAACCAATTTACAATGGAAATTAAAAGTTTTATACTTTGATGCATTCTGCCGGTGGTTGTAATGAAACAATCGATCGGAGTAAAGTCCAACGTAATGCAGATAAGGATCTAGCAATTTTATTATCTCATTATCTGCTTCGGTTAACAAATTGAAACAATTAACATCCGATTGGCTGTTGGACGTGGTCAGCACCAATCGTCAATATTATTATTCGGAAAAATGTGCACATCATCTATAATCGGGTCCCTGGATCTTATTTTATGATTTGTGTACCATTCTACCCAGAATCACTACAAAAGTTTCTACATCATGTTTTGGCATATATTTTTCAAGTAATTTGATTTTGACTTCTTTTAAAAGAAGCTCTGTAACCCAAGATATAGTGAAAACGAGGTTATTTTTATCCACACAAGAGTTTTTTTTTATGAATTTAGCAATAAATAAATTGTCAATAATAAATAACTAAAAAATTCTTGCCCAAAAATTTCACTTTATTTTAATTTTGAGTTGTGTTTTCTTTATGTTATGTTCTTATTATTAAAATGATTACTTAAAATTGAAACATGACACTATGAAACATAACACCGTGCATTCTTCAAAATGATGGATATTTTTCCATTAAAAAATAATTTATTGAAAACTCTCATCTCTTACCAATTCAAGTTCCAATTTTTAATATCGATGAAAATTTATTTTTGAAAAATTCACTTTTAATTTCATCAATTATGAACCAAATTATTTTATTAAATTATAGAGCATTTAATTAAATAACTCATACTACAAAACTCAATCATTAATAATAAAAAGATATAACCAAGATACAAAATTGTGTTTATTTTATGTTGATCAATTAACATTTTCACCATTAAAGTTAAAAGAAAAAGAAGAGAAATAAATTAGCCAAAAAATTTGGGGACTAAGAGAGGAAATGGAAAAAGATTAGATATTACAAGTTCAACAATTGATTGTGATCAATGTTTTACTTTATACGATAGTACATTAAAAGAAAAAAAAAAAAGAAAAAAGAAAATTGGTGATCAAGAGCAAATGGAAAGAGTTTAGTTGAGTAGTTATTAAGTTTAGGGACCAAAACGTCTCAAAGGTTGAAAATAGGGACTAAATGGGAAAGAATAGAAATTGGGGGACTGAGAACGCATTTCAAACAAAATGAAACGTGTTTTACTGAAACTATAGAAATAGCAACACATACCCTCAAAACCGTGGTCACCTCACCAAAAGGGGACCGTAGTTTAGAAAGAGTCAATTGCATCTGCGATAAAGTGAAAAAGAAAATTACACTGTTCATGAAAAGTACCAACCCATGCCTTTTAGAATATAGTTATAATATCAAAACAAAGGTTGTCAAAAATTGGTTTCTACCTAGAGTCGTTTTGGTTATTCTAGAGTCTTAGAGTTGTAAAAAGTCATAGAGTCATAAGACTCTACCAAATATACAAAAAAAAACTTAAAGAAAAATTATAAAAAATACAAAACCATTTAAATTGTCTTTAAAAAGTATTAGAAACAACATGTGATTTGCACCCAAAATCCCATTAATTTTACGCTTAATTTGGTGGAATAAGGCAGGTTTTTAGGTTGGTTGGGACTTCAGGTTCGGTCCTGGTCTTCCTGTGAAGGGGAGGTAGGTTTTGGTTGGCTAAAGCTAGAAGAAGAAGCTTGGCCAGCTTAATCAATACACTACCGCCTCACTTAAAATTGCCACGCACCTAGTGCCTTAATTGGCAATTATAAAAGTACTGGGAGCATTATGAAACACGGTGGAGAATAAAGGACCAGAACTATCATTAGGCAGCTCTATGTAATTACAGCTCTAGTCCCCAGCTTCCGAAAACGTACAATTTAGTCCCAAGTTATATTTTTTTACATATCTAACCCAATAAGACTAGAGTCGTAGAATCTTAATATTTTTACGTTTCTACAACTAGAAATGCGTTTCTACCCGGGTTGCATTTCTATTACATTTCAATACGTCTTTCATCTCTAAAGTTGTAAAAATGCATGTTTTTACGACTTAAAACGCGATTGTAATAACCATTATCAAAACCATGGAAAGATAAGGGAAAGTTTTACAATTCATATGAAGTGTTGAAAACTTTATTTATAATGAGGTCCATTCTCTGTTTTTTTTTTATATTAAATAACTTATTATTTGCTGCCCCTGTTCCAAAAGATTACAAAATATTTTATTTTGGACATTCTCAAATTTTTTCAATATTTTCATATGTAGTGAATTCCTTTACCAATACTACCATTCAAACTATAATTTTAATATTTACTTTTTCTAATTTTCTCAATTTACGTGTAAAATATTAAAGACGAAAGTGAAAATAACTCAGAAACTTTTTCTACTTTCTTAGTCTTAATGTCAAACCAAATGGTTTAATAGATATGGGAAGGAGGAAGTAATTTATTATTTTTTTATTTTACTTATTTTTTATCTAGAACAAATATTGTTATTTGATAGCTAATACTATATCTACCCAATAACCAGTTGTATAAACTTTTTTATAAATTCTTATTTTCATTAATTTGTTCCATACCTATATAGGCTAAAAAAAAGAAAAATCAATAAAAATGATTTGCTTTTTAAAAAAAATATTTTTTAAGCTTCTTAAAATACAAAGTTTCAAGTGGCGTATATAAGCGGATCAGTAAATACAAATTCTTTTCAATGGCTCAAGAATAATGCAATTTCAACATTTGTAGAAGAAGATATAATTTTTCTTCTGTGAGGAAACAAAGGTTTTGATTTCCGACTAAACTTGCCACTAAAGACCAAAAAATCCGTTACAACTTATATTTATGATAATTTTCATCTCGTGAAAAGACCGTCACAAAAATAGCCGCAGTAAAAGGAAACATAAATCGTGACTTAACTCGTGCTCCTCGCAAGAGATCAGCACATGTGACGGCAATGGTCATGCAATATTTGACACAGCAAATAACTCATACCCCTTATCCCAATTTCTTTGCATCATTTATTTTTTAGTAATTAGTATGAGATATTTTATTTTTAATATTTTAATAGATAAATAAAAAATCTTTTATATATGAATGATAAATCATATAAACACACGCAAACAAGTAGACCTCATCTTATACAACTCACGCCAACAATATGTTTGTTTATTTATATCATATGTTCTTTCATACATGTACATATGTTTATAATGTGTTTTGACTTTTGATTTATATAAATACATATGAATGTATATGATATTTTCTCTACATGAATATGTTCCTTTATTTATTCGCATATGTTTGTTTCTTATTTTAATATGTTCTTTTTTATGTGTATGTATGTACATTATATTTTTAGACGTTTATTCCATATAGATATTTCTGATGGTATATGTTCTTTCTTTCATACGCATATGTTCTTTTCTTTATTTTCGTATGTTCATTTATATAAGTTTATGTTCATAATTTGTTTTGGTATTTGGTTTGTATAAATATATGTGAAGGTATATGTTCTTTTATTTAATTCCATATGTTCCTTTGTACATATGTGTTTGGATATTATTTTGTATATATTCTTCTGAATATATGTGTTGTTTTCTTTGTAGGTATATACTCTTCCTTTTATATGGATATATTCTTTTATACATATGCGTATGTTTTTTTTAACATTTGCATATGTTCTTTTTATAAATATGTCTATGTACATGCACATATGCATGCAAATTTGTTCTGAATAGATATTTCTTAAAGTATGTGCTCTTTTCTTCACATGCACATATTCATCAGTATATGTTCTTTTCTTTATATACATATGTTCTTTTCTTTACTTACATATGTTCTTCATTATACATGTGTTTTGATATTTGTCCTATATATATGTTTTTGAACGTATGTGTTATTTTCTTTCTAGGCATATGTTCTATTCTTTATATGGATAGGTTCCTGTATATGCTTGTGTATGTTCTTTTCACTATGAATTGTGTTAATGTTCCTATATGTTCTTTGCTTTATTTGCTTTGATATGTGTGTACATACATGCAAATTTCTTTCTATGTATATGTATATTTGCAAACAAAAATAAAAAACAACGATGTGGATAAGAACATATAGGAATGTTAAAAGAACAAACAACTATGAAAAAAGAACAAACAGTAAAGCAAAAAGAACATATGGGAGCAAAAGTAGCAGGAAATGCGAAAAGGAAGCCAAGTAGATAGTCGGAGCAAAAATTGCTGAAATCACAGAGAATGCAGAACAGAGGTCGGAGAAGACGATTAAAGCAAAATGGTAGAAAATCAAAGAAACTGTGGCTGCAAGAAGTTGTAGGAAAATATGGTTGGAACACCAAATCCAAGAAATCATGATTGGAGATGAAGATTAGAACAAACATCGCAGCAATTGCAATCAAATGTTAAGATTGAAGCAAAAATCTTAAAAATTGGGACCAGAGATGAAGATTCGACTAGAGATCAGAGAAATTGCGTCAACCAAATTGGCCTGATTTGCAGAGCTTCTACCAAAATGGCATGATTGTCAGTTTCAATAGTTGATGATGTTTAGAATATATATATATAAAAGGTCGCTTATGTCATAAGCTAGTTCACATAAAAAGTACTCATTAAATAATTGCATCCTTTTAAATTTTTTAATGGGCCCCCCATAATTTTAATAACATCTATTTAAACAAAATAATATGCCTACTCTTACCTTAAGAAAGTTAGAAAATGAATCAGTCTCTTCTCTTCGTAAACAATTAGAATAATAGCAAAATTCTTATATTGGCCCTTTAACTTTCATACATTTTCTTATTTAGGCCTTGAACATTTTTTTGGTCATATTTTTCTAATTCAAATGTAGGAAAATTTATGAAACTAGTTGGGCACATGATGAAGTTAATAAGCTAAGTGGAAGATGTATATAAGGGCTACAATGAGGTTTTGTATGTTACATTTTATATAACATGAATATCTCATTCATCTTCTTCATATTTTATACTCCCTCCGTCCCATAAATTTTGATACATTTGACTTTTTGTTGTATTTTGACTCAATTTTATTCATATTATTATTTGTTAGAAAAAATCAAAAAAAATATATTTAGAAACTACATACCTTGAATTATCATTCATATACAAAGATTTGTTATTTATATATTAGAATGTTGAAAATAAAAAATCATAGATTAATTGCCAAAAACAAATGGAGCAAAACTTTTGGGACGGAGGGAGTATATTTTTACACTTGTTCGGAGAATGAAAGAAAGAAAGATGTTAAAATTAGAGTATTTTTTAAATTTTCTCCTAAAAATAATTTTTTTTATCATTATTTAATGTCAAAATTAATAGTTATATGTATATGGACTCCCTTTATAAAAATTGTGGATCTGCCACTATTTGGAACCAAGCAGAAATGAAAGAGTTTTGTTTTTTTAGGCAAACGTTAAGGACAAATGGATTAAGGGGATGATAATACAAGTTACTTCCACAAATTAATGAATCACAAAGTTACGCAAAGTTTTTTTGAAGGGGCTTTAAGTGAATGGTATGTTGATTGATAAACTTAAAAAAATTAAGAAGAAGGTTTCTAAAACTTTCAAAAGCAAATTTAAGGAAAGTTCAAAAACCAACTCTGCCTTTTCTTTAAATAATATAAGGAAACTTAGTGACTTGATGCTGCTGAGCCTGAACTTCCTATTAAGCTTGACGAGATAAAAGAAGCTATTTGGAGCTGTGGGAGTTCAAAATCCCCAATACCTGATGGATACAATTTTAGGTTCATAAAGAATTGTTTGGAAAAACTAAAGAATGGCATCTATAGTTCTTTAAAGGATTTTGAAGCATTAGAGAGATTTTTAAGGGGGACTATTCCATCGTTCATCACTATCATCCGTAAAGTGATAAATCCTACTTGCCTAATTGATTGATTATAGGCGTATAAGCCTTATAGGCTTCATGTATAAGATCATTGCTAAGATTTAGCAAACAAACTAAGCAAGAACCTATCTTTAATTATTAGTGATGTTCAGATTGCATTTGTCAAGGCAGGCAAATTCTTAATGGTCCAATTATTGCTAACAAATTAATCCAACTTGTGAAGAAAAGAGGATTGAAGATAGCTCTCCTTAAAGTGGATTTTGCAAAAGCTTTTATAATGTTAATTGGGAATTCATTTTGTCTATAATGAAGCAAATAAACTTTTGTTCTAAATGATTGAGGTGGATTGAAGGTTGTTTGACTTCAACATCTGTTTCAATGCATGTCAATGACAGTTCCATGCCTAAGTTTTAGATGGAGAAGGAGCTTACGCAGGGTGATCCTTGTCCCCCTTTTTGTTCCTAATTGTTGCAAAAGTATTGCACTGTCTCATGGATCAAGTAGTTACTTCTGGTGAAATAAAGAAGGTGAAAATAGCTCTTAAGGTTCGTAGATCTACGATCTTCAATTTGCCGATGACACATTGTTGACTAGAGAATGGGAAGACAATAATATTTCTCAAATGAGAAGACTTTTATGGTGTTGTTAGCTACTATCAGGTTTGAGTATTAATATCTCAAAGAGTTGCTTATTTGAGGAGAATGTGAGTGAATTTGAAATTGAAAGACCCGTTCGGTTCATTAGTTGTCAATTTGGATCCCTGCATTTTGCGTAGTTAGGCATGCCTATGGGGGATTCAATGGCGAAAGTGTTTGCCTAGAAATCAGTGGTGGAAAAAATGAAAACCAGGTTTTTTGGCTGGAAGATGAAGTTGCTGTTAGCTGGGGCTAGGCCTACTCTCCTCATGTCATGCTTGTCCAGTTTACCTTTGTAATACTTTTTTCTGTATCAGTGCCCACCTACTATACTTAAATCACTTGAGAGCATAAGGAAAAACTTTCTTTGGGGAGGGAATAATAAATTGGGTTGCTTGGTCAAGGGTTGTTGCAGAATGCAAAAAAATCTTTGGAGGTTTTAACTCAAGGAGCTTAGAGGTTTATAATTGAAAAGAGGTATTTGTGGAGAAGGGTAATTAGTTCTTTGTGTGGAGAGGATAGGGGTTTGGGGTCATTATCCCCAAATTCAGTATGGGGAAAAATAGCAAACTTAGGTAATGCCTTAGCTTCAAAGGGGTGAATAATCTTTCTCAGTGTCTCTCTTGGAGAGTAGGGAATGGGGAGTTCATTACATTCTGGATGGAGAATTGAGTAGGGGTTGATTCTTCGTGACTTTGTTAAAGCGTCCAACCTAAAACTAATTAGCAATAGGTAGAGATGTTTCATCACTATATAAAACATTGGCTTAACCCTTTTTTTAACCATGTGGGATTTTCACACTTAACATGCCCCTCACGTGTAGGCTACTTCGGCTTTATTATGTGGGTTATTTTCAGTAATAGCTGGGGCAGTTTCGAACCAGCTCTGATGCCATGTTAAAATATCCAACCTAAAACTAATTGACAATAGGTGAAGATGTCTTATCACTACAAAAAACATTGGCTTAACCCCCTTTTTTTAGCCATATAAGATTTTCCCACTTAACAGTCTCAGTTTTCCTAGGCTATATAGGCTTTTTTATAATCATGATTGTCGTGCTTGAAATGGGTCATTGGAAGGGTGATACTTGGGTCTAGGATAACTTAGAGCTTAGGTTTCAAAGAGGCAAAGTGGCAGCTGAGGCTCAGGAGTTCGGTGTTTCGCTCACAAATTTCACTCTGAACAAGTCAAAGGAGGATACACTAGTTTAGACACTCAACGGCAATGGTGTTTTCACTGTAAAATCAGTACCCAAGGCAGTGGATGTCTCAGTTGTTACCTACAAATCCTATCTCCTGTTACTTGGTGTAGAATCATTGGTGTCCTTTTAAAGTCAACTTCTTCAGATGGAGGGCTCTTCAAAATGATTTGACACCAAAAGAAAGCCTATCAGCAAGAGGTGCTCACATATAGGATGCGGTTTGTCCTTTTTGCAAAGTCTGGTTTGAGGATGCAATACATCTATTTCTTCAGTGCAATTCTGCAGCTTCACAATGGTCTTAAGTCTTTGCTTGGTGGGGTGGACAGTTTCTCAACTGTGACAGCATGCGTCAGCTATTCAGTTCCATTCCGTGCGGACCAAGTAACACTGACATTGCAAAGTCTTGGGACTCTGCTAGAAACGATGTCGTTTTCAACAGCAAGACCATCATTTGTTTTCTTCTGTTCAATCCTTGTCGTATTTTTGGATCTCTAGAAGAGTAGGGAAGCATTTTCTTCCTTTTGATAAATGGGTTTTAAATCCGGGTGGCATCACCTAGGGTCCTTTTCTAGTTTCCTACTATCTGTTTCTATAATTTTTCCAGCATCTTGCTAGCCAAGTAATAAAATGATTTTGTTGCCCATAAAAAAAATAGACTAAACCTTTCTGTGACAAAATTTATGTAACTAGTAAGAGTTATTCACTGTGTCAAATATTGCATCACCAATGTTAGATATTAGTTTTTTTTGCTATTAACAGGCTAATTAATTTATATAATTTATTTATAAAAGAATGTATCTATTTTAAGAAATTTACACTTAAAATAAATTTTGGTAAGAATAGGTTCCTAAAATTGGGTAAAAAGTAATTCAAACTAAACATCAAAATTAATTAACATTTAGAAAAATTATAAACTTGACTTATATCGTTAGTTCATGTTATGAAGCTTATTGATGTCATATTTTTAAAGGTTTTAAAAATAACTAGCATTCAAAATATTTAAATCTCCTTAAGAATAATAGCATTTATATAAATTTTTTAATTAAAGTTATCCTCGTGTGTAATTGCTTAAGTAATCCTTCATCCTCAACCAAATTGTCTAATTATTTTGTATCTCATCTTAAATCTTGGCTGGTCGTCGAAGCTGCAAAAAAAATAATTCTAGTTTAATAAATAGGTCATAATAATAAATCTATATTACAATGGTGAAATCCCGAAAAAAAAAATTTATCTGAAAGCTTTCTAACAACAAACTAAAATTAAAGATTGCAGGGATTGTTTGCAATCAGAAATGAAATAAATAAAAAATATGATCAGAGAACAAAAATTGAAAAATTTATTAAGTAAGAAATAGAATGAAACAATAAATAATGCAAACCTTGGCACCAGTTAATATCCACCAACAAATTTCTACAATTGATCATCGATTTATAAATGGATCAATTAAGATTTTAAATATTCATCGTTTAAGCTATCTTTCTACCTCTGCTCAGTAATAGTTGATCAAAAAATAAGTTATCTAATTAACCTTAACTACAAAACAACCTACGACAAGTGCTTCGATTTAATTCAATAATTGTATTAAAAATTAGAGAGATTAATAAAACTAAATAACACAAGCATAAGCAGTTGCATTTAATTTAGTTAAATGTTTTCCCTAAGACCTAATGATTTCTAATGCAGCAAATCAATAAACCTTAGCTATTTCATAGATTAGAGGGACCAAATAATTACGGATTTGATTTTTAACGCAGCAGTAGGTTGAATTCGAATAACAACTACTAAGCCTCTTAGCATATAAATGAAACAATCATGAAATTAATCATCGAAGGACATCCAATACTTAAAGTATTAATTGACTGAATAAAAACAACTTTGATCTCACAGTACTGAAAAAATTGGGGCTTCAGTCTCCTTCAACCAAAAATAAAATAAATCAGTCAAACATGACCATTAAAAATTACTAAAAAGAATATAAAAGAAACAAGAAAAGAGACAGAGAGTTGGACAAGAAAGGGGCTGCAGTAGCTGTTGGCCTATATACATGAAACATAAATAACCTAATGAAAAAAAAACTATGAAAGTACCCTAAACTTTCTAAATTAATCTAAAATTACCCCAAAAAAATATAAAAAATTCAAAATAACTAAAATGCATTGATATGACTAGGAGAATGGTGTCTTTTAGCTGGAATTTTCACTCATATGGTTTAGAAGCATTCGAAATTAATTCACATCAAAACTGGTTTCAAAGTTATGAGCCAAGAAATGCTTCAGAATATCAGTGGTAACGTCAAGCTGAAATTTGACATGGATACAGTCATTATGTCTCAAAACTCAAAGCACGAAAATTGTATAGCTCTTTCTTAGCTTCAAAATGACACCTAAATCACACAAAACAGACATCTACTGCTAAAGATATGCCCAAAATACCTCAACTGCTTCAGAACTAGTGATGACACGTAAATCACGATTTTGAAGATGAATTTGACTCCCTTAACATGCGAAATGGGTTTCATGGTCTACATATGATTTATAGCTCCAGATGTTAGCTCTTCAATAAATCAAGAATCACTCAATTTTGATTTCTATACCTAAAGATATGACTTTTCTACTAGAATATTACCAATCGATCAAAATCTTGAAAGAACATAACCAAATTAAAACTTGTAAAATTAAAAATTAAATATAAATTTAATCAATTAAGTTTAGATATGCTCCAAGCTACAAAACATACTCAAAATAGATTTTTAAGGTTCAAAACACATTAAAACATATTAAATATGAGATAAATAAATATAACAAATGTAAGCCTATCAAATCTTCATAAGTTTTTTATTAAACAATTTCTATAAGTATCATGCCATCATAGGTGTGTGTAGAATTTTTTGGATAAAAAATTATATTGATAAAATATAAATATATCAATAATTTATGGAGTTATATTAGGTCTAACATCGACTTATTATTGCTTTTAAAATGTTTCTGTGATATGGTATCAAGCAAAGACTTTATGTTAATAATAATAATAATAATAAGGGTAATATTTTCAGTTGTCTCTAAACTATGCCCAAGTTGCTTATTCGTCCCCAAACTATCATGTGTTACACCACTCATTCTGAAACTATTTAATTGTTGTTATTTCATCCTACCATCAACTAAATCGTTAAATATGGACAGAAAAATGACGTGGCCATTGATGTGGTATGGAAAAATGATGTGGCAGTTGATGTAGCAGCACTTTTCCGTTCATATTTAACGGTTTAGTTGACGGGAGAACAAAATAGAAACAATTAAATAGTTTCAAGATGAGTGATGCAACACATGATAGTTTGGGGATAAATAAGTAACTTGGGCATAGTTTAGGGACAACTAAAAATATTTATCTTAATAATAATATCATCCATATCTACAGACTTATGAAAAAACTCTATCAAAATAGAAATAAACGCAACCTAACATATAAGTATGTAGGGGTGAGTATGGATCGGGTTGGTTCGGTTTTATGGTGGAACCGAACCAACCCAAAATGGCATCGGTTCTAAAATTTGTCTACCCAACCTAGAACTGAGATCCGAACAGAACCAGAACCATGGTTCTGGGTTTCTCGGGTTTTTTGGTTTATACCATATACCTATAACAACATCAAAATTCAATAAATCTACATCCTTAATCAGTTTTATGACATATTCAACATAATATACAATTAAATTAATATTTAAATATATGTACTTAGATACATTCAAAAGAGTGTAAAATGTTGTTCTTACAAAAATAGTTCAAAAAAGTTGCTTGTGGGGCATCTTTTATCTCAACTAATTTACTTCATTCCAGTAATTCCAATATTTGTATGACATTCAATATGAAAAATTGAGCCTTTAAGACCATCTTCTTTAGTATCAAAACCTAAAATATGTTGATGTCATAAATTTTTAATTTTGCATGACTCAAATGAAAAAAATATCATAATTGTATCGTAAAAAGTAGTCTGGAATGAAAGATTGAAAGCAAAATGACTTAGGAGTGGTAGGTCTATGAAGCAAAGTGATTTAAGTAAATATGGAGAAATTTCATAAATGATCCCACAACTTCCATACTGTTTCAATTTGGAACATCAGTTTAAGAGTTTAATATAAAAACACAAAATAACCATCATAATACTTCAAAAAAATGTGTGTGTGTGTGTGTGTGTGTGTGTGGATATATTAGTAATGCTATAATTTTTATTATATAATTATATATATATCTCAGGTTCGGTTCCACCTCGGGTTGGTTCCATATGGAACCAGAACCAACCCAAAAACCGTCGGTTCTCCTATATGTGGAGCCAACCCGAGAACCATGATCAATTTTTACCCAACCCAACCCAACCCAATGAGGGTGGTTCGGTTTCGGTTTTGGGTTTACCCAACCCATGCTCACCCCTATAAGTATGTACTAAACAAAACAAAAAACTTTGGCAAAAAAAAAAAAAGAAAAAAAAATGTAACATAAAAAATAGATGAATTATAATAAATATTTATCTCTTAAAGAATGTACGATTAATTTTGGGACTATCGAAAAAATAAAATGGTACCATAAAATAATGTTATTAAGGCTATATTTTTCCTTGATTATTTTTATATAAAAAAGTGCATACTTTGATATACCTATTTTATAAAAATTTTGAAAATTCAATTGAAAGATGCTTACAAGAAATTTTTTTCAAAAAAATAATTTATTTTTACAATATTTTTTGCATGGAAAAAGCATGAAAAATTATTTAAAAAATAAACTATTCTGAAATAAAATTATTTAAGTGATAATGAGAAATAAGGTAGTGTAGTTACTTGTGTCAAAGTAATTGGCCAACCTGATGGAAATAAATAAAAAATCACCAATAAATAAATAAATATATAGGATGATTTTTTTCTTTTCTTTTTTAATTTATTTGAGTTATTTAATGTTTTTTTTTAAATTCTATACTGCTCATTGTTCTTTTTTTATCTTCTTTAAGTTTTATATTCACTTACATTTAAATTCATATTCTTTTACCTTTTTTTTATTGTTTTTTTATTACTTATTCATTTGGTAACAAATGTCTGTTTGGATTAACTGTTATGTTTAATTTCACTTGATAATAAAAAATAATAAATAATAAAAGGTATGAAACAATGCTATGAAAACAATATAATAGAACAATAAAACAAACATGGAGAATGACTTCAATAAAAAGAAGTAAAACAAAATGAGGTTGGCCTAAAACATTAATAACCAAAAAATAGATGACTAAAATGGGGTTGTGAATAAAAATATATCACAAGTATCTTCTTCACTTTATGATAGGATAAGATAAGTCACCTTTTGATTCATTAACCTTGGAGCTCCAGAGTATCATTGACTACCATTAGTTACTTCACTGTTTCACACTCAAATTCGTTGTAATTCATCACCTAAAGAGAGAGAATTTGGTGTAGACGTCATTTCGTTCTTTTGCTTGACTTATAAATTCTGGGCTGCGAAGGTGACATCTAAACGATGCTGAGATGGTGCAGCATTTTAGCTAATTGGGTGTTGGACAAGTTTGTATTGCTAAGTTGGCCTACGAACTATAGAGAGCCATTGAAAACTAATTTTGATTAGGTTGGTTGTACCTTGAATAAGAATCGGCCAAGTAAAATGTACATATATATAGAAGCTTGAGTAATAAAATGGCTGGAAGAGGAAATTTAATGAAATTTAATTGGGAAAAGGGAAGTAACTAATTTGGAATTGCAATTAAACTTATAGGTTTCTATTCATATTAATTTGATTTGTAGGTTATGTAAATTTTTAATTTATATATAGTCTTAAAATGGTTAAATACAATAAATTACATTAGTGTAGGTTACAGTTTGTTCGTAGGTTGTATTAGTTTGAATTAATTTGTCAGTTACAAAAATTAAATGCATGGCCTATAATGATTTCATTATTTGTTAACATTTGGATTTGTCTATCAGTTCAAGTTTGTTAACGTAAGTCACTGTATTAAAGGAATGGAAAATAAAAGGCAAATTTGGAAAAAAAAGGAAAGGAATTAAGGCTTTTATATTGTAATACTATTATTAGCAAGATAAAAAATTAAAATTAACAAACTACTTAACCTAATTCATATTTAGTGATATAAGTTTGAAAAATTACCAATGTGCTAAAAGTAAACATCCTCAAGAATATTGCTAAGGTTTTTCCTTTGTATAAAAGGTTATGACTCATGTGTATAAAAGATGAAAGTTATAGAGATATAAAATAAGAGACATAAGGGTCTGCAAATTTTATTACTCAACCATTAAAATATATTATTATTGATACCTATGTACAAAACTCTAAAATACCACAAATGACATACTGAGTTAATGCTAATAAGAAGTGATTAAGAGGAATAAAGGAAAATTAATGCTAATAGAAACAGTTTAGAAGAATGAAAGTTACATTAGTTTGAATTAACTTGTTAGTTACAAAAATTAAATGCACGGACTATAATGATTTCATTGTTTGTTAGCATTTGGATCCATCTATTCCTTTTAATTTTGTTAACATAGGTCATTGTATTGAAGGAATGGAAAATAAGAGGTAAATCTGGAAAAGAGAAAAAAAATTAAGGCTTTATATTGTAATACTATCATTAGCAAGACAAGAAATTAAAATTAACAAACTACTTGACCCAATTTATTTGGAATATATATAAGTTTGAAAAATTTCCAATGTGTTAAAAGTAAATATCCTTGAGAATATTGCTAAGATTATTTCCTTTGTATAAAAGTTGTAACTCGTGCATTTAAAATATGAAAGCTAGAGATATATAAGATAAGACACATAAGGGTCCAAAAAAATTATTACTTAACCATTAAGTTATATTATTATTTACACCTACGTGCAAAACTCTAAAACGCTACAAATAAAATATCAAATTAATGATAGTAATAAGTGATTAAGAGAATAGAGAAATTAATGCTAATAGAAGTGGTTTAGAGAAATGGAGAGGTTTCTTCTTTATTTATATAGAGAAAAAAGATAACGCTTTATATTGTAATACTATCATTAGCAAGTTATGAAATTAAAATCAACAAACTACTTGACCCAATTCTTTCGGAATATAAGTTTGAAAAATTACCAATTTGCTAAAAGTAAATATCCTTAAATATTGCTAACATTTTTTCCTTTGCATATAGGGGTCCGAAAAAATTATTACTTAGTCATTAAATTATATTATTATTGATACTTATGTGCAAAACTCTAAAACTCTACAATTAAAATATCAAATTAATGCTAGTAATAAGTGATTAAGAGAAAGAAGAAAAATTAATGCTAATAGAGTATATAGATTAATTACGTTTCTTGTCATCACAATATGTTCATACACTACTAAAAAAAAGCCTATTTCCAACGGCTTGTCGTTGGAAATTCTAAAATTTGTAACGTGAAACCATTGGAAATAAGCCGTTGGAAATTCATCCATTGGAAGTCCATACTCCAACGGCCCAAATTAGAGCCGTTGGAATTTCCAACTGTCAGCTGTTGGAATCTAAGTCGTTGGAAAATTTCCAACGGCTGTTTTTTTTATTTTATTTTTTTTCCAATTTCCAACGGCCAAGGTAGTTGGAAATTGAAAATTTGGGTTTCCAACTGCCAAGGCCATTGGAAAGTAGGTTGTTTATATTTTCTATATTCCCGTTCTATTTCTAATGCTTTTCTTTAAACGTTAAACAGCTTAGGCGGTTCAAATTTATTACATCATATGTAATCAAATACTGATCTGAAGCACGTACATAAATGCAGTTGTAAATCTCAATAAAAACATACGCAATTGAAATTACAAAATCATGACATAAATATAGTTATATATCCACATAAAAACATCAACAATTGAAATTACAAAATCATGACACAAATATAGTTATAAATCCACATAAAAACATACATAATTGAAATTACATAGTTCCATTCTCCTAAAAAGTGTTTGTTTGTTGACAAACACACAAAGTAAAGTGATATACTTGATTTAGTCTTCATCGGATCCCGAGGCATTAATATCATTGTCAGGATGAGCGGGCGGAGGAATTCCAACTCGTTGACATATGTACTCCAGCTCAGCTTGTTGTCTCCTTTTCAAGCGCTCCAACTTCCACTTATAATATGATGCTTGTTGTGCGGTATGCTCTGCTACCACTCGCTTAACTTGTTCAGTGAACTCCGGTATCTGAGTGACATCAACATGTGCTGCAGGATTATTCCTTGGTCGTTGTCATCCAAGCACAACATGTTGTTCTGATCCAAGACCAAATACATGACAATCATGATTTTTTATACCAGACATATGACTTACATTACTGTCAACACACCTCCCAAGGTTCGATGTATAGCCGTCTGGGAGTCTAAGTGTTTTAACCCAATTGAGCACATTAGATCTTTGATGTGTGTTTATTGTAAAAGTTGCTTTGGGTTTGAATGCTCGACCGTTGGCTTGAGGAATTAAATTTAGCTCTCATCGACTGCACAACTTCACGTTGTCCTTAGTTTTATTCCTCACATCCATCACTGTATTCCATATATTATCAAACACATTCTTCTCTATATGCATCACATGCAAATTATGGCGGATTAAATTATTCTTCCAGTAAGGCAACTCCCAGAAAATACTTCGTTTTGATCAATTATGAGTTCTACCATAACCTAGTATGGTTAACACCTCTCTATTCCGAACTACAGATGGAAAATTTGAGATACGTTCAAATATTGTTTCAGGCGGAAAACGCTCAGGAGGCAATGATTTCTCAATTTTTCCTTTCTTAAAGGCAACTTTGTTTCTTATATATGGGTGATCCAACTCGAGAAATTGTTGATGACAATCAAAGAAGGAAGTTTTCCTCCCGTGCTCAAGTTGGAAGGCTTTACTATGCTCCATGCAAATAGGACAAGATAACCTCTCATGACTCATCCATCCTGACAACATCCCATAAGCCAGGAAGTCATTTATGGTCCACAAAACTGAAGCACAGAGCTGAAAATTCTGTTTAAGTCAAACATCTCATGTTTGGACACCATCTTCCACAACTACTTCAATTCATGAATAAGATGTTGTAAATAGACATTAATATTCTGACGTGGACTCCGAGGGCCCGGTATCAATGAAGTCAAAAACATATACGGTTTTTTCATACACATCTACGGTAGCAAATTATACGGAGTAACGATGACCGGCCAACATGAATATTGTTTACCAGAGTTTCCAAATGGAACAAAACCATCAGAACATACACCAAGGCGAGCATTTCGGGGCTCTGCGGCAAACCACGGGTACGTGGAATCAAAATGTTTCCATGCTTCCTCATCTGAAGGATGCTTTAAAACATTTAGCTTGGATTGATGCTCACTGTGCCACCTCATGTGCTCTGCAGTTGAAAGTAAAGCATATAGTCGCTAAAGGCGAGAAGTTAGTGGTAAATGGTGCATGGTCTTTCTTGCTCTATCTTTACCTCGTCCACATTTTCTCGGCTTAAGCCGAGATTCACCATAAAACTTGCAGTGTGTAGCATCTTTATTATTATTCCAAAACAACATGCTGTCGTTAACACAAGCATTAATTTTTAGATGCGCAAGACCAAGTTGTGAAACTAATTTCTTCGTTTCATACCAATTCGACAACATCTTACTGTCACTTGGCTGTGTCTCTTTCATCAAGGCCGCAATACCATCATAACACGCTCTTGGTATATGATATTCTGCTTTAAGGTTTAACAAACGAACTGCAGCAGATAGCTCAGAATGCGTCTCACATCCATCCCAAAGAGGTATAGTCGCCAAGTACAATAAATCAAAAAACCATCTAAAACCTTCATTAGTTTGTTCATCGACTTTAGAAAAATTCTGATAGGAACTTGGTCCAACTGCATCAAATATCATTCGAGCATATGGGTTTACATGTGAACTACACTCAGCATGCTCATACCAACCACAATTATCAAACGGCTGATCAGACGGGTCCTTAAACGGCTCCCCATGAGTTGTCCAGTTAGTGTAATAAAGCATGAATCCCCATTTATAAATGCACTCTAACGTCATCACAATCCTTAAACCTCAAATTTTTACATCTCCTACATAGGCAACGTATTTTGTTCCCATCCATATGACCTGGATTACTACAAGTAAATGTTATGAACTGCTCAACCCCTGTCTCTCACTCCTTCTTGTACCCAACTCGCCTAGGTAAATAACGACTACTATACATCCAACTACGTTCTTGTTCCATGAAGTCCTACCAATAGAAATTATATATTAATAGCCAACATATTATTATTAATGGCATGCATTAATATTTCACTCAATTAAAATTAATATTTTTACTACTACTCATCTATACTTCTAAGAACTATCATCTAAGTACCTCTAACACAGCTATGGTGGTTTACTTCTTTATGGCTCGGTCATACTCTTTTACTTGATTTAATCCATTATTCATAAGGCTAAGGCCTAGGAGGGTAAGTCCACTTGTTATAGTCAATTACTTGCATTTCAAGGACAGGCTGATGAGGTTACATGCAACAACGGCAAGGCATAGAAACTTTTACACTCAAGTGTTTAGGGTGTGTGAGTTTAACAAGCGTGGCAGTCTAATGCATGTCAACCAAGAGGCCCACATCTTTCAAATTTGAAAACATAGTTTTTCATGTGTCATGCTTATTATGCACATCAAATTCGAGAGCAAATTCAACACTAAATATTAATAACTCCAAAATATACATAGCATAAGAAGGCATTTCATCCATAGTATAGATAATTATTATTATAATTATTACTACTCTTGTTGGGTTTACTATTATTATTATTATTATTATTATTATTATTATTATTATTATTATTATTATTATTAGTACTGTTAGTATAATTAAAAATTATTTAATTTTATTATTATTATTATTATTATTATTATTATTATTATTATTATTATTATTATTATTATATTATCGTACTACTCTTAGTATAATAAATTACTATTTTACTTCTTATAATAATAATAATAATAATAATAATAAATAAGGTTATTATTTATTATTATTATTATTATTATTATTATTATTATTATTATTATTATTATTATTATTATTTTTAGTACTAATCTTTGTACAATAATTATTATTTTAAGTATGATTATTACTATTATTATTGTTATTAAAATTACTATTATTATTATTCTTATTATTATTATTCTACTACTACTTTTAGTATAATAATTATTATTTTAATAACTGTTATTACTATTATTATTCTTACTACTACTACTACTACTACTACTACTACTACTACCACTACTACTACTAACTACTACTATTATTATTATTATTATTATTATTAGTATATTATTTTAGTACTAATATTTGTACAATAATTATTATTTTAATTATTATTATTAGTATTATTATTGTTATTACAATTACTATTATTATTATTCTTACTACTACTACTATTATTATTATTATTATTATTATTGACAGATATTTTATTAAAGGTCAAAATTAATCAAACAAATTTACTTAAATATAACTACTTTGAACCTTATATTAATTCCAAAACTTAAAACATTATAAAAATAAATCCAATTAAACATTCTCATTTAAACTAACAATGTACTATTTGGAATTAATCCCGAAACTAAAAAAAAATTAACAAAATGGCCAAAAATTTAAAATTCTAATAGGTAACCTCAAATCTTCACATCCAACCATCAACAACTAAAAATCACATACATTTCACATATTTCAAACCAAATTACCATTACATAATCCAAATTTAAACCATTTTTTGCAAAAAAAATTCAAAAAATTTAAAAATTACGTATTAAACGAAAATACCTCAAATCCTTCCTTCAAATGCGTTTATTCTTGTTTTCAATCTGCCAGAAGAAGTAAAATATTCCACTCATTACCATCATAACACATCAAACCATGAAAATAAAAAAAAAAAAACAGCCGAAACAGAAAAGGAAATCAAAAAACCCAGAAACTTACCAACAGATCGAGGAGTTAGACCACCAGATCTAACAATGCCATCGTTGATCAACCGTAATCTGGCCCTGGGAAAGGAAACGAAGGTGCTGTGTGTGCGTGTGGGCTATTTCTGCAGAAAGAGAGTAGAGAGAGATGAAGTGAAGATGAAGACGTAGAGCTGGGAAGGAGTTGGGGGTGATTTTAAATTTACATTTTCCAACGCCCAAGGCCGTTGGAAAGCAATTATTAAAACGGTGCGTTTAATTTACATATTTTCCAATGGCTTAGGCCATTGGAAATTAATGAACAATGCCACTTCTAGAAGGTTTCAAAACTTTGCGTTTTACTTACCTAATTTCCAACAGCTTTAAGCCGTTGGAAATTATCAACAGTCTCAGTTAATTAAAATTTCCAAAACACTGCGTTTATGTTTATTACTTAAGCCGTTGGAAAACTCAAACAATATTAATTTTAAAAATTACGTAAAACATTGCTTTGACTAAATTTTTTTAGCCGTTGGAAATTGTGTTGTTTTCAATTTGTTAATTTTTCCAACAATTAGACCGTTGGAAGAGAAGCCGTTGGAAAAACCAATTTTTCTAGTAGTGATATCTTGTGAGGAGCAAAAGTTGAGTCACGAATACTTTAACTTATATTGAAGCCATTTTTTGTGACGGTATTTTGACAACATGAAAATGATCATAAATATAAGTTGGGACCGATTCTGTAGCCTTTAGTAACAAGTTTTGTCGGGAAAAAAAAACCTTGTTTTCTTGCAGTGATTCTACGTGAAAAATCAAATCATGATCTACAAATGTTGAAATTGCATTATTCTTGAACCATTGCAAAGAATTTGTATTCACTCAGCGCATATATATATACCACTTGAAATTCTCCACTATAATAAACTTAAATTTTTTTTTTAAATATACTTTTAAAAAGTGAAGTTTTTATTGATTTTTCCTTTTTTAGCCTATATAGGTACAAAAAGAATTAATAATAATAATTATTTTGTAAAAAATGACTTATTCAACTGGCTATAAGGTATATATAATATTAGCTTTCAAATAACATTAGTTTTAGATAAAAAAAATCAGTAAAATTAAAAATAATATATAACTTCATCTATCTCATATCTATTGAATAATTTCATTTGATGTGGAAATTAAGAAAGGGAAAAAAGTTTATATTTTTTTTTTCACTTTTAGCCTTAACTTTTTGTATGTAAATTAAGAAAGTTGGAAAAAGTAAATATTGAAATTATAGTTTAAAGGGTAGCATTGGTAAAGTAATTTACTAAAAAAGAAAATGTTACAAAGATTTGAGATCGTCCAAAATAAAATATGTTGCAATAATTTCAAGATGGATGCAATAAACAATAAGTTATTTAAGAACAAAAGAATAAAGATTAAATATTATTATAAAATGAGTTTTGAACCCTTCATATGAATTGTAGACCTTTCTATTATCTTTTTATGGTTTTGATATTAAACTATGCTTCTAAAAATGAACACAAGTTTATATAAATGAATAGTACAAAAATAGAGTGAAAGTACACTATTCATCAATAGTGCCGAGGTTTTTTTTTTTTTTTTTTTTTTTTTTTTTTTTACTTTTTTTGTAGGCTAGATTGACTGTTTTTTAAATCCAGTCCACTATATTGTAATTAATACTATCATTACAAGTTATGAAATTAAAATTAGCAAACTACTTGACCCAATTCATTTGGAATATAAGTTTCAAAGATTACCAATGTGCTAAAAGTAAATATCCTTAAATATTGCTAAGATTTTTTCCTTTGTATAAAAGTTATGACTCATGCGTTCAAAATACGCAAGTTAGAGATATATAAAATAAGACATATAGGGGTTGGAAAAAATTATTACTTAATCATTAAATTATATTACTATCGATGCCTATGTGCAAAACTCTAAAACTGTACAAGTAAAATATCAAATTAATGCTAGTAATAAGTGATTAAGAGAATGAAGAAAAATTAATGCTAATAGAATATATAGATTAATTACGTTTGTTGCCGTCACAATATGTTCGTATCTTGTGGGGAGCAAAAGTTGAGTCACGAATACTTTTAACTTTTTTGTGACAGTATTTTGACAACATGAAAATTATCATAAATATAAGTTGTGACGGATTCTGTAGCCTTTAGTAACAAGTTTTGTCGGGAAAAAAACCTTGTTTTCTCGCAGTGATTCTACGTGAAAAATCATAGCATTATCTACAAATGTTGAAATTGCATTATTCTTGAGCCATTGCAAAGAATTTGTATTCACTCAGCTTATATACATACCACTTGAAATTCTCCACTATAAGAAAACTTAGAAAATATTTTTAATATATTCTTTTAAAAAGTGAATCTTTTTTATTTTTATTTTTTTAGCCTATATAGGTACAGAAAAATTAATAAAAAATAATTATTTTTTAAAAAATGGTTTATTCAACTGGTTATTTGGTATAGATAATATTAGTTTTCAAATAACATTAGTTTTAGATAATAAAAAATCAGTAAAATTAAAATTAATATATAACTTCATCTATCTCATATCTATTGAATAATTTCATTTGATGTGGAAATTAAGAAAGTGGAAAGTTTATATATTTTTTCACTTTTAGCTTTAACTTCTTGTATGTAAATTAAGAAAGTTGGAAAAAGTAAATATTGAAATTATAGTTTAAAGGGTAGCATTAGTAAGGTAATTTACTAAAAATGAAAATGTTACAAAGATTTGAGATCGTTCAAAATAAAATATGTTGCAATAATTTCAAGACGGATGCAATAAACAATAAGTTATTTAATACCAGAAGAATAAAGATTAAACATTATTATAAAATGAGCCTTGAACCCTTGATATGAATTGTAGACGTTTCTATTATCTTTCTGTGGTTTTAATATTAAACTATAGTTCTAAAGATGAACACAAGTTACTGTAGATAAATAGTGCAAAAGTAGATTGAAAGTGCACTATTCATCAACGGCAAAGTAATTTTTTTTTGCTTTGTTCTGGACTTGATTGACTATTTTTGAAGTTCAGTCCACTTTTTGGCAAGTGCATCTCATCCTGAGAGCCAATTTTGCAATTTTTCTAGTTTAAGCCTATTTCACTTTTGGCTGTAGCTAAATGTGTTTTCCATATTAGAATTTCTAACTTTTACCATATAAGTCACTATGTTCAACCCGTGTTAGGTTTTGATCCCCAAACTTACTAATTACTTAATATTCTTCCTATTTGCTCTCTTACGCCTCAAAGTTTTTTGTTATTTTTTTATGTACTACTTTGTAAAGAAAAATAAATTAAACAAAAATTTTGTATTTCCATCATATCTTTTCATTATTGATAATTGAGTTTTGTAGCATGAGTTATTTAATTCAAAAGCTTTATTGTTTAATAAAGTAATTTGGTTCATAAATGCTAAATTGAAAGTGAACTTTTCTAAATATATTTCCCACCAATATTAAAAATTAGAATTTGAGTTGATAAGAGAAATTTTTTAGTTAATTATTCTTTAATGTGAAAAAAAATCCATCATTTTTAAACTTTTACAATATTACTTTTCTATTATGACTAATCATTTTAATGATAATAACATAACATAAAGAAAAATCAATTCAAAATTAAAATGAAGTAAAATTTTAATTGACATTTATTTAATGGTAAATTTATAAAAAAAAAAAATTCCTGCTACAAAGTGCTGGTGAAAAAAACCTATTTATAACTATATTGCTTGGGTTGGTACTGCTTAGGAATACTAAAAATCACTGTTTTATAAATAGTGTGGTTTATGCAATTGACTCTTTATAAAACAAGGTCCCCTTTTCGCAATGTGATCACAGTTTTTAGGGCCCATGTTGCTATTTCCTCAGTTATAAACAACGTTCTCAGTCCCTAGATTTCTACCCATTCCCATTTTAGTCCATACGTTCGACCTATGAGACATTTGGTCCCTGTACTTAATAACTATTTAACTAAATTCTTTCTATTTTCTCTTGATCACTATTTTTTTTCTTTTATGTACTTTTTTTACAGCAAAATAGTGGTCACAATTAATTACTAAACTTTTAATATTTAAACTTTTTCCGTTTCCTCTCTTAGTCTCTAAATTTTTTGGCTAATTTCTTTATTTTCTTTTCTTTTAACCTTTATTAAGTTGATGGTTAAGCCAATAATTGATCAACATAAAATAAATACAATTTTATGTTTTGGTCATATTTTTTTATTACTAATGATGTTTTGCAGCATTAATTATTTAATTAAAAAACTCTATAATTTAATAAAGTAATTTAATCCATAATTACTAAAATTACAAGTGAATTCCTATAAATAAAATTTTCATCACTATTAAAAATTAAAATTTAAATTAATAAGAGATGAATTTTTGTAGTGAATTATTTTTTAACAAAAAATATTCATCATTTTGAAGCACATACAATTTTATAGTTTACAGTATTATGTTTCAATTTTAACTAATCATTTTAATGATAAGAACATAATATAAAGAAAATCCAACACAAAGTTAAAATGAATTGAAGTTTATGGGCAAGAATTTTTTTTATTTATTTACTTTTGGCAATTTCTTTATTACAAAATTTATATAAAAAAAAAGTTGATAAGAAAATAACCTCATTTTTACTATGTCTTCAGTTACAGAGCTTCTTTTAAAAGATGTCAAAATCAAATTACTTGAAAAATATATCCCAAAACATGTAGAAAATTTTGTAGTGATACTGTGTAGGAAGGTGCCCAAATCATAAAGAGTTCATCTTACCTAAGCCGGGCTTACACTGTATGTCATCCCTGAAGAATTCAAAAGTTGTCATTTTGAACCCCATAAAAGAAATTTTCAATTCACACAAGCATACGGATTTGGCCTGGCGGTGTACATCCTATTGGGGAAAGGGTGGGACGCACGGGGTTCTCTGACAACCCCTCCGGCAATTGCAATACTTCTTTGCTTATTTTGTTCCTCATTTTTACTTATTTTTTGTCTTTTTATTTTATTTATCTTGTTTTATTTTTTATTTTCTTTGTCCAGTTTCACTTTTTATTTTCATTTTCTAGTTTTATTTTTTCCTCTCATTTTTTGAATTTATATTTTGGTTTTTATTTTTAATTTGTCAATCTTTTCTTCTTAGTTTTTTCACTATTTATTTTTAATATTATTTTTTAAAATATTATTTATTTATTTTTATCTCAAATTTTTTTAACTAATAAAAAAAATGGATAAAAAATAAATAAGAAGTTGGTATTAAAGAAAATAATAGTGGAGCATTATTATTTTATTAATTATTATTTGTTCTTTTATTAGTAGTTGTTTGCTATTTTATTAATGGTTATTTATTCTTTTATCAGTAGTTATTTTTTCTTTTTTATTAGTAGTTATTTGTTCTTTTATCTATTGTTTGTTATTTTATCTTTTTTGTTCTTTAAATAAACTAGTTGTATATTCTTTTATTAGTAGTTATTTATTATTTTATCAATAATTGTATGCTTTTTTTATCAATTTCTGTTTGTTCTTTAAAGGAACTAGCTACCAATTCTTTTATTATTTGTTATTTGTTCTTTTATCAATAGTTGTTTGCTTTTTTTACTTGTTATTTGTTTTGTTATCAATTCTTATTTACTTTTTAAATACTGTTTGTTCTTTTATTAGTAGTTACTTTTTATTTTATCAATTTATATTTTTTCTTTAGATAAATTAGTTTCTTATTCTTTTATTAGTAATTATTTGTTCTTTTACTAGTAGTCATTTGTTCTTTTATCAATTCTTACTTATTCTTTAGATAAACTAGCTTTTCATTTTTTTATTATTATGCATTTATTCCTTTATCAGTAATTGTTTGTTCTTTTACCAATTTATGCTTGTTCTTTGGATAGAAGACACTGTTTGTTCTTATACATGACCATATTTCTATAAACTTCTTGTGCTTTTGTCTTATGGTGTTTGTTCTTTTAGAAGGATATGTTTGTTCTTTTATAAGGATATCTTTATTCTTTTAGAAGGAAATGTTTGTTCTTTCTTTTACATGTTTATTTTTTGTTACTTAAGTATTTATTTTTATAGAATGCACTATTTGTTCTTATACATGACCCTGTTTCTGTAAACTTATTGTTCTTTTATCTTCTGGTGTTTGTTCTTTCAGAAGGATGTGTTTGTTCTTTTAGAAGAACATTTTTATTCTTTTAAAAGGCAATGTTTGTTCTTTATTTTACATGTTTACCTTTTCTTATTTAAGTATTTATTCTTATACATGACCATGTTTCTGTAAACTTCTTGTTCTTTTGTTTTCTGGTGTTTATTCTTTCAAAATGATATGTTCGTTCTTTTTGAAGGGCATCTTTGTTGTTTTAGAAGGCAATATTTTTTTTTTTACATTTTTATTTTTTGTTACTTAAGTATTCGTTATTATAGAATACACTGTTTGTTCTTATATATGACATTATTTCTATAAACTTCTTGGTTTTTTGTTCTTTCAGAAGGATATGTTTGTTCTTTTAGAATGACATTATTATTATTTTAGAAGGGCATCCTTGTTCTTTTAGAAGGAAATGTTTGTTCTTTCTTTTACATGTTTATTTTTTATTACTTAAGTGTTTGTTCTTATAGAATGCACTACTTGTTTTTATACATGACCCTGTTTTTGTAAATTATTGTTCTTTTATCTTTTAGTGTTTGTTCTTTCATAATGATATGTTTGTTCTTTTATAAGGGCATCCTTGTTCTTTTAGAAAACAATGTTTGTCTTTATTTCTTTTACATGATATTTTTTTTTCATTTAAGTGTTTATTCTTATAGAAGACACTATTTGTTCTTATACATGGCCCTATTTCTGTAAACTTCTTGGTTTTTATCTTCTTGTGTTTGTTCTTTTAAAAGGGCATCTTTGTTCTTTTAGAAGGGCATATTTGTTCTTTTATAAGAAAATGTTTGTTCTTTCTTTTACATGTTTATTTTTTGTTACTTAAGTGTTTGTTCTTATAGAATGCACTGTTTGTTCTTATACATGACTCTGTTTTTGTAAACTTCTTGTTCTTTTATCTTCTAGTGTTTGTTATTTCAGAAGGATATGTTTGTTCTTTTAGAAAGTCATCTTTGTTCTTTTAGAAGATAATATTTGTTTTTTTTTCTTTTACATGTTTATTTTTTGTCACTTAAGTGTTTGTTTTTATATAAGACGCTGTTTGTTTTTATACATGACCCTATTTCTGTAAACTTCTTGTTTTTTGTCTTCTGGTGTTTGTTCTTTTAGAAGGATATGTTTGTTCTTTTATAAGGGCATCCTTGTTCTTTTAGAAAGAAATGTTTGTTCTTTCTTTTACATGTTTATTTTTTGTTACTTAAGTGTTTATTCTTAAAGAAGGCACTGTTTTTTCTTCATCCACGAAAAATAAAGATTGAACCTTTATTTAATTATACAAACATTATACAGCCATATAAATAATTTAAAAAAAATTACTCAGATAGCATACTAATAAAATGTACTACATACCTACCTAAAAGAATGAATCTTTTTTTTTAATTGTTCCAAAAATGATATTGAAGAGTTTTTCTCTATTGTAATCTCTTGGCATTTAATTTAACTTGCCATCCTTATTTAAATTCTCACTACACAACATCATAAAATATATTTGAGATGTATTAACAATATTTGCTAAATGTTAAAGTTTCAGGTAAAAAAATAATTAATTTTTTATTTGTTGAATATATTGGGTATTCACGGTTATATTAGACTTCATTTAATCCGGATCAAATCACATCAAATTCCATTTAATCATTTTTTTTCATAATTTTGTATCTTCCATTCATATATATCATTATCATTATTTAAAGCCTACAAATCCTCTATATTTTTATATACAATTTCAACAAAAGTAATACTGGAGAAACATGTTCAATATCAATATACTTATGTAGTAAAACATTCACGATATTCGTAAAAAAAATAAAAGAAAAGGCCAATTGTATATAAAGAGGTAAAAATCAATTTATTATGTTGTGGAATAAAATAAGTGTTAGGAAAAACTGAAAAAGTACTATTCATAAGGGAGAAAAATAAAAGAAAAAAAGAAAGTGAGACGGTACTATTTCGTGTAAAATGGGTTTTATTAGTACATGCACGTTTTTTTTAGCGCCTGGCGCACACAAGAATTAGCCAATCATAAAATAAGACCCAAGGCCTCAATTAGAAATGCTGTGGACATTTTCCCGAGTAATAATATTGAAGATTGGTACCAAGTCTGCCGGCCAAGTCCAACAGCCAATCAGATGTTAATTGTTTCATTTTGTTAATAGAAGCAGCGATACTAACGGGGACGGCAAGAAGAGGCTTTTTCAATTTAGATAGAATAATTAGGATTAAAATTCATATATGGTCTCATACAGGCAGTCCTAACATGATTCCTTACCTTAATTAGTGTTTTTCAAAGTCCTCTAACTTATATATTAGGACTTATCTACGTCTCTTCTATCAGTTTCTCTATTATTTTAGATGGAATTTGTTTATATGATACTTTCAAATCCCTTTTTAGGCTTCACATTGTCACATGTCAACCTTTTCTATAACAATAAATAACTATACTGAAAGGACAAGAAATTTTAAGCTAATTTAACACAAAAATATAATTTTAAGGACTTAAAACAAATATTTAGCACAAATTTCATCTCATTCTCGAAATCTTCTTCTTCCTCAAAACCTTGTCATGCTTCTAATTGTATCCAAAATTCCCAGAAATCAAGCAACCTATATGAGAAATCTCTGAACAATAAGTAAACCGAACTGTAGTTACCGGAAATGGAGGGACGAGCTTTGACCCCCGTTTCCGGCACGACGTACCCAAACGTGGTACGTTACCGTACCAATTCGCTAAATTGAGTGAATTCATCGAACTTGGTAGTCTATAGCATTGTTTTCGGATCTCGGACAACTGGTTTAGCTGCCATCGACAAGGCATATCCTTGCTTGGACGAAGCTCCAATGGAGGGTCGTCCTCCTTCCTGCTCTAATTCCCAATGGCTTCTTCTAATTTTAATACTAAATTGGCTTAACTCCAAAAGATCACTTCATCTTTTACTTCCATTTCACTTGAGTCCTAATGTTTTTATTCCACTAACTAGGTCATTGAAACTCCTTGATATTTTAAGGTTTTTTGTTAATTATGTATTGTTAAATACCTCACATATGTTCATCTTATGTAGCAAATATTACATAAATATAAAATATGAATTCTATGTATCCTTTTAAACGAATTACGTACTGAAATGTCGTATCAAAGCATACCCTCATGTACCACATATTATAGAAATTAGCGTACCCTATACCCGTACTCATACCACGAACTCAACCGTATCCTGTATTAGGTAACTATGAACCAAACCAAGAAACGACTCTCAAAATTGGAGATTATCCGCTCCACAAATTTCATCGTTCGACATATCCCACATAAGCATTGACCCCCACAACCACACTTGGCTCCGCTTGTGGCTGCGATGGCTCCTCAATTTCCCTCGCCCTGTGGCTACTGCTTTCACCGCCGTAGCTTGTGCTTCCCTAACTACCTAGCAACCAAAGCAACTTTTTCAACCATGTCATTTCCTGACCTGAGCTATAGGTCCGAGATGAGCCCATTTTCTCCCTCCTAATTGCCCTCATAAAATAGAACAATTTCTAAATTTCATCCTTAGCCCAAAATTGCCTCCATATCCATCCAATTATTTATTAAAAAAAACTGAGCAAATCATATACCTACAAAAAGACGAAGCAACTATGTAGCCACAACCGAAGGTCTTGAGCTGAGAATCGACAATTGACCCGTCTTGTCCATCTTGATCAGCAGCTTCATGACATCGCTACAAGTTAGCCCACCCACCAATACAATACCCATAGTGGGATTATTCTTTACAAAAGCATTGATCTCATAGGTTGACGGCACAAACTGGGTGTGACAGAAGATGCGTCGGAAGGCAAGGTAGGTGCGTGGCAAACGATGGTGTAAGATACAGGCAAGAGCAAGAAGGATCGCCACAGGTGGCACTACGGGGGATCTAAAAAGGGTCCTAACAATGGTGGCGCAGCTGCCAATGGGCTAGATACAGAGGCACTACCTCGGTTCTTGTGAAGAACTCTCAAATTTGTTTCTTCTTTTGTTGTTCTAGCTTCCAAATTTGGCTTCTACACGAATTTGGCTTTTGGGTTGTTTATCCAACTCAATCAACTCGTCAAACCAGTTGACTCAAACCAAACCAAACCAAACAAATAGCAATGTAGGTTTTATGTGGGTCAGAGTTGAGGCATGTAGTAAAAATGTGAACCTAGAACACCCAAGTGAAAAGTTATAGCAAAAATACTACATCATGCCAATGCTTTTAAGTCTTGGTGATGTGGCACCATAGACATTATTTTTTGGATTCCTGGAGCTCCAAACTTACTCCATAGCATATTTAGGGCATCCTAAGCCACCCAAACCTCCATACTATCCATTCATAAGCTACAGTTTGTGATAACTACTACAATAGACTATGAATATGTAAAACTGACCAAGTCTTAAGGTGCGGGGTAGGGTTGGTTTTAATTTTAAAACCTGTATAACTCGACCTGACCTCATTCTTCCCTCCATTTCTAAAATTCTAATCCATAATAACATGATGGTAGTACTTAGAATTTACTCATTTCTCTTGTTGCTAGATTTATTTTTTACTTATTTATAACTATTTTTTATTAAGACTTTTCGTAGAAATTCTAATGAGGTTTTGGCTGTTTTGTATGCATTTAGTTTCCATCATTGAGTATAGAAATTGAGCAATATGACATACATATAGGTTAAAGAGCAAAGAGACAGAAAATGCAAGGGAAGAACTAGATTATTCAGTTATTTATGCAAGTTACTACAACTTGATTTTTGTTTATAATATATAGATTTATGGCAGTAAGTGTGAACTTTTGCAGTTGAATTTTATTGTTTGCTTATTGATATCATGGTTATTTGAGTTTTGAGATTATTATTTGAAACCAAAGTAGATTTAAACCATACTTTCTTACTTTTGTAGGTTTTTTTAATTTTGTATTATTATTATACAATTGATTTGTCTTCTTTCTGAGAGTTTTTGTCATGCCCAACTTAGCCCCTAGCCCATTTTGGGCCCAATTACTCAATCATGCAACGGAATTTCATAGAGGAGGTACTTATTCATTTCTAAATCATATGGGCATGTTCCCAGGACATTACTAGTACTAGCTCATTAAGTATTTATTTAAAGGTTTATATTGTGCTCTCGGAAACAAGCTAGTACTTATGTGGAACTTGCGTGTTCATTTCAAGCTCGTTATCCAACATAGCTAAGTACATGCATGGCAACCAAAACACCAGATTTAAGTTTTGAAAAAGAAACTTGTTTATGATGCATACTTCTTGCATATTCATATGTGTCTTGGTAACCCACTAACACACATAAACACATACATGTCTTTAATTTCATTGGCTACCATTTTAGCTCATTATAGGCATGCATTTCCTTTCTAATTCATGATTACTTAATTTTCATCTTGAAACATATATATAAGGCTGAGACATTCATGATTCCATATTTCAACATGTGTTTAGAAAATATAATCATGCACATCTATCAACTTTTTACTTCGGCCCAAAGATAACTATCAACCAGAATCCAAGAGTTCATATATATATGCCATAGACATACTACATGGCTGAATATACTTAGAATTGAATTTAGCATGCCATTTTACTTAAGTATCGTAAAAGGTCCATAAACACTTAAAATCACAAATTTGGTTTTTAAGACAAATCAAAATGCATAACACATGATTATACATGGCAAATCACACATAAAACACATTTCCACCTTAGAAACTTTGTTCCCACAATCTAGACTCCAAGTCCTGCACATAAAGCCCACACTTATTAGCTTGTTACACAAGCAACTCATAACACTTAGAATACTTAGAATATTGAGCAAATACCGCACATATGCATAATACCTTTACAACAGAAAGAGTATAAAATACTCTTGACTTAGTTCCTTTCAAGTACTCATTTTCCTACATAAAGTAGAAAAGGGCGGGTGAGTAAAACTCATTAAGGATTCTGTATGGCTCCCAGAGCCTAACATATGGCTTCCAAAGCCTAACATAGCCAAGAATAACATGGCAACAAATATTCCATGCTCCTGCAAAGAAAACACTAAGACAAAGAAGATACAGGTACATACATATAACAATAATAATAATAATCAGGGGTTAGCATGCACAACCAAACATAGAAGCATACAACACACACACCACTTAACACCTTATCCCCTTGAAGGGGAGAGCAAACATGATCGATATTTCTCATTTCTTAGGTTAACCATTTTATTAATCCATTTTAAAATCTGAGCTCTTTATACTTGAGAATTGAGTTGGCCGACTCAATTCTTAGCCGTAATGCTTGCACGGAGCTAGCTAGCACGAAGTTGCCTAAGCAACAAAACATAGCCCTCTATAGCCTTCTTAGGATCACATGGCATCCAATATCCATCACCCAAGGACCCGAAAACTCAAAGAGCATGAGAATCCTTACCAAAACCGTTAGCAACTTTTGTTGCCTGAAAGCTTTAGAAGCTTGGCTCTTTATTTTTCCTTGCTTGTTGTAACTAGAACTTGTGTTCTAGCTTAAGGTCCTACAAGGGCAGAAAGTTAGCAAGCCAAACTCTTGCTTGACATAACTTGGAAACATAGGAAATACCAAGAACACTTGGTAGAACACACAATACCTCAACCAAAGGAAGTATGACCGAATCCTTTGGCTTGATTTCCTTAGAGCTCCCGCTCGTCTTTTCTTGAATCCACCACTTGATTCCTTGCCTTGGAAGGCCTTAGAAACTTATGTGTATCAAGAACACAAGTTTCAAACGTAAGAATGCCAAAAACAAGACTTGGCCGAAACTTTTCCCAGTTGATGACTTCAAAAAACGTCTCCTTTCTTTGATCTGCTTCTTGATTCTTGTTCGAGGTGTTCTTAAGAGTTTGTAGACATCAAGAACACTTGGTAAAATCTCAAGAATGATCAAGAATGATTCTTGGCCGAATTTAGAAGGAAGGAGAAGTTTGGAAGAGTGTTTTAGAGTTTAAGGCAAAATTTGAGAGAAAAAATGAAAGAGTTTTAGTGAGAGATTGTAGAGAGAGATGGAGAAGAGTTAAATGAAGTAATTAGAGTGTTTTTGGGCATGTAATGGTCGTCCATATAGAGGGGAGAGTGAGGGAAATCATGTGATTCACATGGGGTGAGTGGGAGACAAATTGGAAGACTTTGGTGAAAGTTGGGTGAATTTGTCAAAAGTGGGGGACAAGTAGGTGGAGGAAGGAATCCTAAGTGATGACTTGGATGAGAGGTGGAATAAAATAATGGGAAATGGAGGGAGGTGGCAGCCATGGCATCCAATGCCTTTAAAATTGGCTAATCCCCCTCTTAGTCCCTCAATTCCTTGTATTTGGGCAATTGAGCCCAACCACCAAAAGTCCCCTTTGTCCAATTGAGTCCCTCACTTTATATTTTCATCATTTTGCTTGACCTAAGCCAAGATTAAATTTTGAGAGTGTCCAATACTCATCATACTCCCCAGTCCTACTTAATTTAATGTCTCCTGAGCTTAATGAGCTCAATTCCCAAATTGGGGAAAAAAAAAATTCTCTTCACAGCCCGAGGCTTAAATTACTTAGGAATTTACGGGCATTACAGTTTAAGGCACGTGAAATTTTATTTGCATTGAGATATTTTTTTGTAGAAATTAAAACCTGAAGTATAATTGTAAGTTTTGCACTTATGTATAATTGTTTTGGATAAAAATTGTTGTCTTATAGGAGAATATAAAAATCTGGTCATACAGAACTGACTTGAACCGATTTTTATGCGGTTCAAATTGTTGCCAAGTTTAAAGGTATACAGTAGAGTCGTATAGTAAATTGGGAAACCTGGTCAATAATGTAGGTGGGGTCAAGTTGAGCAGAAACCCGATCATACCCAACCCACGAATACCCATAGTGGACTTAATTGGGAAAAGATTATCCATTGAGCTCTGGACTGGATATCTAATATTTGTGTGTGGACTATTTGAAATTGGACTTGAATGAAGTTTGGAAGAGCAAATATGAGACCAAAATCATTTTCTAGTCCATCATTTGCACAAAGAACAGATTGAGTTTGGGGAGTTTGGGAAGAGAGAATGAGTTAGGCAAATTACTTCTTAAGTCCCTAAAATTTTTTGTTTGTGTCAATCTTAGCCTAAAGTTTCTTCTTCTTCTAGTATAGTCATTCATTGTTATGAAAGAGAAGGCCACGTGGTAGTGTAAGACCAAGAAATTGCGACATAAGTAGTTTCGGTCTAAAATAATGAAGAAATTGATGAAAGGGACTTAGATAGGGAACAATGTAGGAGTTACAAGACTTAAGAGACACTAGTTAAGATAAGAGACCAAGTTAAGACAACTGTTATAGTTAGAGGACCACTTTTGGATTTTACCCAAAACGGGTAAAATGCACCACAGTGCAAAACTTGTAATTTTGATTGTAAATTGGTTCTTAACCTTCTTTTTATTGTATATTGGTCTCTAACATTAGTCAAAGACTAAATTGACATAAAAAAATAATTTACAAAGAAAGAAAAGTTCATATAATTTAAATGGTATATTAACCATAGAAAAATTAATGACAAAAAATAAATTTATAAAAAGATATTTACAAGATAGTTGAAATTAGAATTTAGAAAGTTACTGTCATTTTATTTTTTGGGAGTTAGAATTCAAACTGCATGATAACTCTCTTTTCATGAATTTAATTTATACCATAATTTTTTGAGATTAAATGAATCATTTAAATTATAATTTTTTCCTCATTAGAAACTGAGTTTCTATATCAATTCAGTTTTCTTCAAGGCTAAAGATCAATGTGCAAGGAATTATAAAGGTCTGAACCAATGAAATGAAAGATGACGAATTTAATGAAAATTAAATGTTTGGGAGTTTTTGTGATTTTTACCCTGAAAACCACAATACCTATCCAAGAGTCAGAATTTCGTTTAGTTGGTACAACAGTTTTTTTTTTTAATCTCTCTGTTTTGAGCACGAGTTAATTTATTTTCTTTAGTTTGTTTCACAAATAAACTACTAATCTAACACACACATATACTGAAAATAAATGAAATATATGTTATTTTGAAAAAAATTAAAAATAAAAATAAAATATTTATAACACAAAATTAAAAAAGAACAATACAAAAAAATTACCAAAAAAAATGAACAGTTAGTTTGGAGCGCAGCGGCAATTATTAGGTAGAAACATTAATAGTTTATTAGTTTACTACGTTTCGGCTTTAGCTGTCATGTTAACAACTCTTTTGTTTTAAAAGGATATATACTGTGATTCTTTCATATAATCATGGGCAGCAAGTAGATCGGGAGGTGTACATCTCCATAATTACATATATAAATTTTCCAGTCGATTAGCTTGCAGATTCAAGAACAATAATATTATTTTATATTGCTCATTAAATTTGAATCTTGTAAATGATATTTCTGCACACAATAATAGTATTATCTACTATAAATATGATATTTTCATTCTATAATGGCAAAATTTTATTTTCTTATGGCCTAAATACCTAGAATAATCTGTACTATAGTGACTCGATCATTCAATCCCTTGAACATTTTAGGGTATGAATTGATTTTTGAAGTATGAAGACCAGGACACTTTGCCCACTTGACATTTTAGGCTCAAGAATAATGATATTGTTTGATATTACTCGTTAAATCGGAATCTTATGAATGAATTGAAGAAAATTTAGTGCACAACTATTGAGCACTTTAATTTCCATGGTATAAAACAAATATAAAAATTAAAACATACTTGGTTATCACTAAAGAACTGAGTGATAGCATTCTTGATGAAAATCACCTCTTTGAATATATTACAGAAGACGTGACTTGTTGTGAACACCTAAGATCATATATTTAATTAACTTGGAAATACAAGTAATTAAATATATTGGTTCACACCCAATATTCGACCATAATTCTCTTTATAGTGATAGAGAAGTGTGTACGGTGAAATAGAACAAGTAAAGCCTCCAGAAATTGTGTTCGCAACCACACTTTGCACAATTCTATTGCCCTCTATTTATAGGGGATAAAATGACACTTATAACGGGTCATAACCCTTCATAAAAGAGTCACAACTCTTCAAAATAGATTGCACTAGTTTGCTAAAATGTGCTTTTATCTACCCATAACTTCTTTCCTTAAAATAAAACAATAAATACCCTTAGAAGAGATATGTTGGTTCGGTCATAGAGTTATAACTCTTCTATAAGTTGTGTCTTCTTAAATCAAGACCATAACCACCTTATAAAGGTTGTTAAATTCGCCTAAAAAATGATCTTTCACTAAAAGTCATATTATTTCACTAATATGTTATGGTGCACAACTATTTCTCTAAGGGTTATATATGTTTGGATAAACATATCTTTTCATTTAAATGTTATATCCCTTCATAATATAAGTAGTTATAGGGTAGTTATTAAATAATTTCTCATGTGTCAAGGTGTATATGTACACCAACATCTGATGTGACTACATCAAACAATAGTAAAACAAGTATATCTTAATGCGTTTATAGAATTTAATAATTATTATTGATAACTAAATTCCAACATGAATCTCGCTGGCCAAGTAATAAAATCATTTTGTTACCGGTAAAAACACTATGCTAATCCTTTCTGTGTCCAAATTTTCGTAGCTAATACGAGTTATTTGCTGTGTCAAATATTGGACCACCAACGTTGGAATATTAATCACGTTTCTTGTCGTCACAATGTGCTGATCTCTTGCGAGGAGCACAAGTTGAGTTACGACTTACTTTTACTTTTACTGCGGCAATTTTTGTGACGGTCTATTCACAAGATGAAAGTTATCATAAATATAAGTTGTAACGGATTTTTTGGCCTTTAGATGCAAGTTTAGTCGGAAAAAAAAAAACCTTTGTTTTCTTACAGAGGTTCTACATGAAAAATTATATCTTGATCTACAAATGTTCAAATTGCATTATTCTTGAGCCATTGCAAAAAATTTTATTTACTCAGCTTATATATGCCACTTGAAACTTTGTACTTTAAGAAGCTTAAAAAATATTTTTAAAATATGTTTTTTAAAAAGCAAGTCATTTTTATTGATTTTTCTTTTTTTAAGCGTATATAGGTACAGAAAAAATTAATGAAATAAGTATTTATAAAAAAATTTATTCAATTGGTTATTGGGTAGATATAGTATTAGCTATCAAATAACATTTGTTCTAGATAAAAAATCAGTAAAACAAAAAATAATACATTACTTCCTCCTGCACATACCTATTGAACCATTTGGTTTGACATTGAGACTATGAAAGTAGAAAAAGTTTATAAATTATTTTCACTTTTATCTTTATTTTTTTGCACGTAAATTGAAAAAGTTAGAAAAAGTGAATATTAAAATTATAGTTTGAAGGATAGTACTGGTAAAGTAATTCACTGTATATGAAAATATTGAAAAAATTTGAGAATGTCCAAAATAAAATATGTTATAATATTTTTGGATAGAGGCAGTAAATAATAAGTTATTTAATATAAAAAGAACAGAGAGACACCTTATTATAAAATAAGTTTTCAAGCCTTCATATGAATTGTGGACCTTTCCCTTATCTTTCCATGGTTTTGATATTATAACTATATTTTAAAAGGCATGGGTTGATACTTTTCATGAACAGTGTAATTTTCTTTTTTGCACTTTTCGCGGATGCAATTGAATCTTTCTAAACTACGATCCCCTTTCCGCGAGGTAACCACGGTTTTGAGGGTATGTGCTGCTATTTCTGTAGTTTCATTGTGTTTTACGTTTCCTTTTGGTTAACATGCGTTCTCAGTCCCCCAATTTCTATATTTTTTCATTTTGGTCCCTATTTTCTACCTTTGAGACGTTTTGGTCCCTAAACGTAATAACTACTCAACTAAATTCTTTCCGTTTGCTCTTGATCACCAAATTTCTTTTTTCTTTTTCTTTTTTTTTATTTTAATGCATTATCGTATAAATCAAAACATTGATCACAATCAATTGTTGAACTTGTAATATCTAAACTTTTTCCATTTCCTTTCTTAGTCCCCAAATTTTTTGGCTAATTTATTTCTTTTCTTTTCTTTTAACTTTAGTGGTGAAAATGTTAATTGATCAACATAAAATAAACACAATTTTGTATCTTGGTCATATCTTTTCATTATTAATGATTGAGTTTTGTAGCATGAGTTATTTAATTAAAAGCTCTATAATTTAATAAAATAATTTGGTTCATAATTATTGAAATTAAAAGTGAATTTTTCATCGGTATTAAAAATTGAAACTTGAGTTTATAAGAGATGAAAATTTTCAATAAATTATTTTTTAATGAAAAAATATCCATCATTTCAAAGAATGCATGGTGTTATGTTTTATAGTGTCATGTTTCAATTTTAAATAATTATTTTAATAATAAGAACATAACATAAAGAAACACACAGCTCAAAATTAAAATAAAGTGAAATTTGTGGGCAAGAATTTTTTAGTTATTTATTATTGAGAATTTATTTATTGCTAAATTCATAAAAAAAAAACTTCTTGTGTGGATAAAAATAACCTCGTTTTCACTATATCTTGGGTTACAGAGCTTCTTTTAAAAGAAGTCAGAATCAAATTACTTGAAAAATATATCCCAAAACATGATGTAGAAACTTTTGTAGTGATTCTGGGTAGGATGGTACACAAATCATAAAATAAGATCCAGGGACTCCATTACAGATGATGTGCACATTTTCCGAATAATAATATTGAAGATTGGTGCTGACCAAGTCCAGCAGCCAATCGCATGTTAATTGTTTCAATTTGTTAACCGAAGCAGAGATAACAATGAGGACAGCTAAAAATGGATTTTCCGCAGATAAAATTGCTAGATCCTTATCTGCATTATGTTGGACTTTACTCCGATCGATTGTTTCATTACAACCACCGGTAGAATGCATCAAAGTATAAAACTTTTAATTTCCATTGTAAATTGGTTCTTAATTTTTATTTTGTTGTATATTGGTCTCTAACGTTCATAAAAACTGAATTGGCAACGAAAACCTATTTATAATGAGAAAAAATTGATAATTTAAATGGTATATTAATTACACTTTTTGTCAATTTTTCTGTTAACTTGGATGAATGTTATTTATGTGGCACTTTCAAACCCCTTTTTGGACTTCCATGTCATATAGGGGTGAGCATGAATCGGGTTGGTTCAGTTTTATGGTGGAACTGAACCAATCTAAAATGACATCGGTTTTAAAATTTTTCTACCCAACCTAAAACCGAGAACCAAACAGAACCAGAACCATGGTTCTGGGTTTCTCGGTTCTAGTTCTCGGGTTTTTCAGTTTATACAATATACCTATAACAACACCAAAATTCAATAAATCTACATCCATAATCAGTTTTATGACATATTCAACATAATATACAATTAAATTAATATTTAAATATACCTACTTAGATACATTCAAAAGAGTTTAAAATATTGTTCTTACAAAAATGATTCAAAAGAGTTGCTTGTAGGACATCTTTTATCTCAACTAGTTTACTTTATTCAAGTAATTCCAATATTGATATGACATTTAATATAGAAAACTGAGCCTTTAAGACCATATTCTTCAGTATCAAAACCTAAAATATGTCGATGTCATAAATTTTTAATTTTGCATGACTCAAACGAAAATAATATCATAATTGTGTCATAAAGAGTAGTCTGGAATAAAAGATCGAAAACAAAATGGCTTAGGAGTGGTGGGTCTATGAAGCAAAGTGATTTAAGTGAATATATAGAAATTTCGTAAATCATCCAACAACTTCCATACTGTTTCAATTTGGAATATCAGTTTAAAAGTTTAATATAAAAACATAAAATAACCATCATAATACTTCAAATAAATATATATGTGTGTGTATAGATATATTAATAATACTATAATTTTTATTATATATATATATATATATCGGGTTCGGTTCCACATTAGGTTGGTTCCATATGGAACCAGAACCAACCCAAAAACCGTCGGTTTTCCTATATGTGGAACCAACCTGAGAACCATGATCAATTTTTACCCAATCCAACCAAACCCAATGGGGGTGGTTTGGTTTCGGTTTCGGGTTTACCCAACTCATACTCACCCCTAATGTCACGTGGCAACCTCTTTCATAAGAATAAGTGACTATCATACAAGAAAAATAAACCCTAGGCTAAATTTGACATAAAATTCTAATTTTAAGGACTTAAAACATTTATTTAGCCCAAATTTCATCCCCTCCTCCAAATCTTCTTCTTCCTCGGAACTTTGCCATGCTTCTGATTGTACCCAAAGTTCGCATAAATCAAGAAACCTATCTGAGAAATCTTTGAAGAATGAGTAAACTGAATCCAGAAACAACGAATTGACCCAAAATTTGTCGTCAACATGTCCCACATATGCATTGACCCCACAACCACCCCTTGCTCTATGTGTAGCTCCAATGGCTCCTCAATTTCCCCACGCTCTGTAGTTACTGCTTCTACCGCTCTATGTTCTGCTTCCCCAATCCCCCAGCAACCAAAGCAACTTTTTCATCTGTGTCATTGCCCGGCCTGAGCTACGGGTCCAGGAGAAGCCCATTCTCTCCCTCATAAGAACCCTTATAAAACAGAACAATTTCTGAATTTCATCCTTAGACCAAAATCCCCTCCATATCCATCCCATTTTGTTGGCCCAAGTGCAACCAAGAGGGGGGTGAATTGGTTGTTTTAAAAACTTTAGCAAAATCAAAATTTACAACTAAATTCACTCAACCAAAGATCAAGAACAACCAAGTAATGTTAAGCTCAAATAAAGCAAGTAAATAAATAAGGATAAGGAAAAGAGTGCACCGAGATTTATAGAGGTTCAACTCCACCAACCGGAGTCTACGTCCTCTCCTCAAGCTTGCCCACTTGAGAATTCCTCCACTATCTCTTGATCAAGATTACAATGGTGTTTTCTTCAAGGTTCACACCCAACCAATCTTTAGTTTTCTCCAAGGCTCACTAGAAACCACTCCATAGTTTTCTTCAAGACTCACTAGAAACCACTCTACACTCAAGAGATTCTAAGACTTGAAATGTTTACAATCTTACAAGCTCACACAATAGCACTCAAGCTAGATATACAAGTGAAAACACAATTGCAATAATGAATTTCTCAAGATAAGCTCTTTTCTCTTGGATTTGATGATGAATCTTTGATCTTATGGCCAAGAGTTGTCTCCAAGGTGTTTCTCCATGTATTTATGCTCATTTGGGGGCCAAAGAGACGTTGAAGAACCGTTGGGAAGGTCAGAAATGTTTCCAAGAAAGCAGGTGACCGTTGCTGTCAAATTTGACAGGTTTTTGAGTCTGTCACCCAGTTTCACTCGGGTGAAATATTTTCACTCGGTTGAAAATTCTCTCTGATAACGAAAGTCAAGGTTTGACCTCCAACGATTATATTTGTAATTAATGAGTTGTCAACACTTTATACACGTGGAATCTAACGTGGCATAAATTTATAATTATTTTTCAAATATTTTTCGAATCGGAAACTCGCACGCAGGTTTGGAATCCAAGTTTCACCCAATTGAAAATTTCCTATTCGAATGATTTTCTTGTTCAGAAATAAAATCCTCTCGGGTGCGAAAACTGAGTCTAGTTTCACCCGGTTGAAAAAATTTCACTCGAATGATTTTCTTGTTAGGAAATAAAATTCTCTCGGGTTCGAAAACTGACTCCAGTTTCACTCGGTTGAAAATTTTTCATTCGAATGAAAATGCAGTTCCAGAATTTTCTTACTTCCAAACTTTCAAACTTTAATAAATTTTTCTCTAAAATGATTTCTTTCTTCACAAGCAATGCTTGAATCAACATAAATACTTCAAATATACTTATGAAATAATTTTCCTTCCAAAGATCAAAACTTTATCAATAAAAGACCAATGTATAAATCTTTAGGTAAAGCTTTGAAACACATAAAACAAATATGTTTTGTTATCATCAAAATCAAATAAATGTAAGCCATGAATGGAACAAATCCAACACATTTTTTTTTCCTGAGAAAAGCCCTAATCAAATCATATACCTACAGAAGACGAAGCAATTATGGAGCCACAGTCGAAGGTCTTGAACAGAGGATCGACAATCCACCCATCTTCCCCACCTTGAGCTACAGCTTCATGACATCGCCGCAATCCGGCGCAGCCACCAATCCGATGCCTACAATGGGATTGTTCTTGCCAAAATTCCTGATCTCGCGGTTGACAACACAGATTGGGCATGACAGCAGATGTGTGGGAAGGCAAGGTATGTGCATGGCAGGAGCGAGAAAGATCGCCGCATGCGCCACTACGGGGGATCTCATAAGGTTCCCGGCGATGGAGGCACAGCCGTACCAAAGGGCCGAACGTGGAGGCACTGCCTCGATTCCTGTGAAGAACTCTCAGATTTATTTCCTTTTTTGTTGTTCCAACATCCAAATTTGGCATCTTCATTGATTGGATTTAATTGGGGAAAGATTTTCTATTGAGCTCTGAACTAGGTATATAATATTTGAGTACTGATTGCATGCGCCTGGCTTATGCCATAAGCCTACCTTCTACTATATAACTATTGTCACTTCAACCCCTACCTATTAGAAACTAACATTCGGCAGACGCGCTACAATTTCTATGAAATTACGAGCGTGCCACCGCGTCCAAATCTCTCGAAATTACATCTCATGCCATCCAATAAATATCTGAGCGCGAAACCCGATACATTTCAACTACTCCGAGAAGCTTCTGTTCCATCGTCGACGAATCCTTGCATACTGTTCCATTCAGCCACTAAACTCGGTTTTCCGTTGAAACGCCGGACAAAATCACTGCCCTAGCCGCTAAACTTCCGTCGTGAAAAAACAAGCCGACGATAAACAACGATGAAGACATCGCAGGAAGAAGAAACGCTTAGTGAGCAACTGTAAGTACATCTAACCTGTTGCATCTTCCATTGTTTGTCGTTCTTTCACACCATAAACGTATTTAATCCCTGCAGAAAGTCGATAATCAGAGCGACAAAAAAGAGAAAAGCTTCTGAACAAGGGAAACAAGAAAAACAAAAGAAAATCAGACCGGCTGCAAAAGACGAACTACAAGAATCTACGAGGAGTAAAAAAATTGGAAAGAAGTCAAAAGAAATCAAGAATCAAAGGTATCTCTCTTTTTTGTTCTTTTAACGGTATCCGTAAGTTCCTCTATGTTCTTCAAATGTGAATGTGTTTGTTCTTTTGAGGAGGTTTGTGCGTCTTAGGTCTCGTGTTTTCTTAAAGTGCCTGTTTGTTCTTTTGTGTGTTTGTTCTGTTAGAAGTGCCTGTTTGTTCCATTAGAAGCCATTGTTGGTTCTTTTGTTCTTACAGCAGCCCTGTTTGGTCTTTTGTGTGTTTGTTCTTTTAGAAGTGCCTGTTTGTTCCTTTAGAAGGCATTGTTGGTTCTTTTGTGCTTACAACTGGCCTGTTTGTTCCTTTAGAAGGCATTGTTGGTTCTTTTGTGCTTACAACAGGACTGTTTGTTCTTTTGTGTGTTTGTTCTTTTAGAAGTGCCTGTTTGTTCCTTTAGAAGGCATTGTTGGTTCTTTTGTGCTTACAACTGGCCTGTTTGTTCTTTTAGAACTGCCTGTTTGTTCCTTTAGAAGCATTGTTGGTTCTTTTGTGCTTACAACAGGCCTGTTTGTTCTTTTGTGTGTTTGTTCTTTTAGAACTGCCTGTTTGTTCCTTTAGAAGGCATTGTTGGTTCTTTTGTGCTTACAACAGGCCTGTTTGTTCCTTTTGAAGGCATTGTGGTTGTTTTGTTTAGAACAGCCTGTTTGTTCCTTTAGAAGGCATTGTTGGTTCTTTTGTGCTTACAACTGGCCTGTTTGTTCTTTTAGAACTGCCTGTTTGTTCCTTTAGAAGCATTGTTGGTTCTTTTGTGCTTACAACAGGCCTGTTTGTTCTTTTGTGTGTTTGTTCTTTTAGAACTGCCTGTTTGTTCCTTTAGAAGGCATTGTTGGTTCTTTTGTGCTTACAACAGGCCTGTTTGTTCCTTTAGAAGGCATTGTTGGTTCTTTTGTGCTTACAACAGGCCTGTTTGTTCCTTTAGAAGGCATTGTTGGTTCTTTTGTGCTTACAACTGGCCTGTTTGTTCTTTTGTGTGTTTGTTCTTTTAGAACTGCCTGTTTGTTCCTTTAGAAGCATTGTTGGTTCTTTTGTGCTTACAACAGGCCTGTTTGTTCTTTTGTGTGTTTGTTCTTTTAGAAGTGCCTGTTTGTTCCTTTAGAAGGCATTGTTGGTTTTTTTGTGCTTACAACTGGCCTGTTTGTTCTTTTGTTTGTTTGTTCTTTTAGAAGTGCCTGTTTGTTCCTTTAGAAGGTATTGTTGGTTCTTTTGTGCTTACAACAGGCCTGTTTGTTCTTTTGTGTGTTTGTTCTTTTAGAACTGCCTTTTTGTTCCTTTAGAAGGCATTGTTGGTTCTTTTGTGCTTACAACTGGCCTGTTTGTTCATTTGTTTGTTTGTTCTTTTAGAAGTGTCTGTTTGTTCCTTTAGAATGTATTGTTGGTTCTTTTGTACTCAAGTGTTTGTTCTTTTTTTTTCATTGTTTGCAGGTCATCTGTTACACCCAGGTGCTCTGCATTGCAAGTTCATGAGCTTATGCAAATAATATCAAACAACCCTGAGCAGAAAAATGCTGTTGTGGAGCTTGGGTTTGAAAAGCTTTTCCATCTTCCCGGGATCACTATTAAGCAGGAGCTGATGACATTTTTAATCTCCGCCTTTGACTGCAACTCTTCGAGTCTATGTATTCCAAACAAGAGGGAGATTGAGATTGACGATGCTGATGCCCATGTATTATTTGGGATACCCTTTGGGCGGATAACTGTGCCAACATATGACATGTTCTTCACACCAAAATCTGATCGAGCCCCCTTATTTGCTTCTTGGGCGCAGCAATTTGGTGGCAAATCCCCACACCCGAGGCAACTAAGGGAAGCAATTCTTCAGGACATTGAGGGAGGGGACAATTTCAAGAGGAACTTTATTGTCTTTGTTGTTACACATTCTTGGTACATTATCCTGAATGCATCTATAGCTCGAATACCAATTTGCATGAAAGACATCAACATATTCTTCTTACTATCATCTATATGCCTCGCAGCATGCAAAAAATGAGTCTGATGTTGTGGAACAAATGGATGACTATGCTGCCTATCATGTCTATCACACTTCCAAGTACCACTCATATCAATTTTAAACCTCACAAATGCCCTGCAATTAGAACGAAAACTGGCTCTTTCATGACTCCCATCAATCACAGAACTATGTTTTTCACCAGCACAAGAACAGCAAAACTCCCTTCCACAACAAGAACCATCTACCCGACGACGGAGCCTAGTCTTCCTTACATCAAAACCATGGCTAAGACCATGCTTCCTGTAATACTCATATGCTTCATTCTCACCGCCAAACTCCATACCAGTCATATCAATCCGTTCAAATCCATCATCTTCAGAATAACCTACATGCAGTTCCATTATAAGAGCATATACAACATGCAAAAAGAAAAAAGTCTAACACATAAAAGAACATATGCATTTTTAAAAGAACAAACTATGTAGCATAAAAGAACAAAGTCTAACACATAAAAGAACATATGCATTTTTAAAAGAACAAACTATGTAGCATAAAAGAACAAGGTCTAAAACACAAAGGTACAAACAGTTCTTTAGAAAGGTACAAATACTAATGAAGAAAAGAACATATAAGCCCAAAACATCAGTTCCGTAAAGACAACAGACTGTGAACCATAAAAAAATGAAGGCTAACTCATAAAAAGCAAACGTGCCAGACCAAAAAGCATATATATAAAACCAATGTAAAAAACAAAAAAATAACAATGTCTAAAATAGCCAAGAACAAACAGTATTATTAGAAAGAACAAACAGTATTCTTAAAAAGAACAAATACAAATATAAAAAAGAACATGTACCTTCAATATGAATACCACATGAAATCGCCAGAGAGTTGGACAATGCACCCAAATCAGATCCCTCAACAGCAGATATCAAAGACCGAACATCTAATCCACAACCTAAATCACCAGAAACTGAGGCAAACATTTAAAAAACATTAAAAAACAAAAATAAATATCAAACATGAAAAGGCAATCCAAATAACGTTCGTACCTAAGTTAACAAAGCAAATAACGTCGGACGATAGAGTAGGAGAAACATTTAAATCTAGATCCATTACCGACCACAAGCAAACACCTCCATCAAAACAAGAGTTCCGAAACTTGTCCTTCAACGGCACAGAAAAGAAACTAAGATCGAAATCCACACCGAAGAACGATCGATGCAACCCGAAACTCGCGAGACAAAGTTAGAAGAAGAAACGGAGTAGAAGAAGAAGCAGAGCAACTAATACACAACGAAGAATGATCGATGGAACGCGAAAATCGCGAGACAAAGCTAGAGAAGAAACGGAGTAGAAGAAGAAGCAGAGCAACTAACTAACAAGAAACGACCCAAAAAAGAAAAAAACAGAAAAAGAGTAAATAGGTCATAATGGCATGGATGTAAATAAGCCAGCAGAATGTCAAATGGCACGAATGTAAATAAGCCAGGCGCACACAAGAATTGGCCATAATATTTATGTGAAACTGTCTGAAATTGACTTGAATCAAATTTGGAAGAGCAAATCTGAGACCAAAAACATTCGTTGGTTCATCATCTGTGTGAAGAACAGATTGAGTTTGGGGAAGATAGAATAAGTTTCGGTTAATCACATTTTAAGTCCCTAATATTATTTATTTATGTCAATTTTTGGCCTAAAATTTTTTATTCTTCCAGTATAGTCATTTATTGTTATAAAAAAGAAGAACATATGGCAGCGTGAGACCTATAAAGTGCCACATATGCAACTTCGGTTGAAGATAATGGAGAAATTGATGTAAGTGACTTAGATAGGAAACAATATATGAATTAGGAGACTTTAAGAGACACTAATTGAGATAAGGAACTACATTAAAAAGACTATGTTGACACCCAATTTCGTCCGGTTGTTTTTTTTAAAAATTTTTTTTTTTTCCCCCCCCCCCTTAAAAAAAAAATAATTTTAAAAATTAAATTAATTATTATTATTATTATTATTATTCCTAAAAAATTTTTTATTTAGTTTTTAAAATATATTTTTGTTTTGTGAAAGATTTGATTTAAAATGATATATGTGTGAATATGTGTATGTTTGAAATAAAAATAAAATTTCATGAAAAAATGACAAAAAATTAAAAGTTTGAGGTAAAAATGACAAAATTGAGAAGTTTCGGGAAAAATTGACAAATTCTGAAAGTTTCAGGAGCTTTGGGTAATTTTTCGCGTCAATTTTGGGCCTAAACGGACGTTTCTGGCCCAAATTGACAGAAAACGTTAAAATTGTCAAAATCAGAAGCTTCTGAGCTTATCCAGAGCTGGAGTAACGTAAAGGACTGAAACTGTCATTTTACCAATTTAAGAGATAAGTTTTGATTATTTTTATTATTTAATTAGGAACAGTTCAGCCAAACTTCCTCTATAAATAGGCCTCCAAATTCAGTGCTGAAGACATAGAAAATCAGAGAAAAAAAGTTCAGAGCTCCGTTTTAAAAAAGAGAAAATAGAAGCCTTAGTCCTAGCCTCTCCTCCCTCTGCCAAAACAGTCCCAAAAATTATTCATTTTTACGTTTCGACTACCTTCTTCCTCCGTTTTCTCTTTCTTTCTTTTGCCGTCGCCGTCCTATCCCGCTGCCGTCGCCCTGCCGCCGCCGTCTCGCCGTCGCCGTCGCTCCTACTCCGTCGCCGCCGCCGTCTCCGCCGCCGTTGCCATTTCGCCGCCGTGCCCAGCCGTCCTGCCGCCGTCGTCCTGCCGTCTCGCGCCGCCGCGTCCAGCCGTTCCGCCGCCGTCGTCCCGGCCGCCGTCGCCCCGCGCCCTCGTCGCCGTCACCCGGCCGCCCTGCGCCCTCGCAGCCTCCGCCTGCCCAGCCCGTCACCCCCCTCCTCCCCGTGTCGCGTCTTCTCTGTTTTGAAAACAGAGATTTCAAAATTTTAATTTAAAAAGGGTAAACCTCTATTCCATCCTTCATCTTTTCAATTTTTTTCAATTTGGTCACTAACGTTTTTATTTTGTTCTTGCAGAATTAATTACTAACCTTTTTTTATTTTTACTTGTTTGTTTATTATTTGTTTATTACTAACCCTTTCTTTATTGTTGCTATTAACAACTAACAACTAACTTACTAACTTTTATTATTGTTGTTAATTAATTAACTTAATTAAACTTGGCTAACTTTTATTATTGTTGTTAATTAATTAATTTAATTAAACTTGGCTAACTTTTATTATTGTTTTTAATTAATTAACTTTAATTAACTTGACTAACTTTTTTTTATTATTGTTGTTAATTAATTAATTTAATTAAACTTGACTAACTTTTATTATTGTTGTTAATTAATTAATTTAATTAAACTTGGCTAACTTTTATTATTTTAATTAATTATTAACTTTTTATTATTGTTGTTAATTAATTTAATTAAACTTGACTAACTTTTTATTATTGTTGTTAATTAATTAACTTGATTAATTTTGTTTTTAATTAAACTTGGCTAATTTTTTATTATTGTTGTTAATTAATTTAATTATTTAACCTTTGCTAACCTTTATTATTATTTATTTTTAAAGTGGAATGGCCAAAAAAGCCCCACTTTATTATTTATTAATTTTCCTTTATATAATTTTTTTTTAATTCATTATTAATTCACTTTTTACCCTTACTAATAAATACATAAATCAAAATTAAAAGAAGATTATTTTTTTTAATTATTAAGCCTAATAAAAATCATTTTTTTAAAAAGCTAATTATTTTTATTTTATAAATTGAATAATTATTTAGATAATAAATAACTTTCACTAAAAAAAAAACTAAAAGAAAAACGAAAAAAAAAGATAAGAAAAAGATAAAAAAAGAAAAAAAAGAAAAGAAAGATAAGAAAAATAAAAAGAAAGATAAAAGAAAAAAAAGAAAGATAATAAAAGAAATTAAAAGAAAATTAAAAAAAAAAAAAAAGAAAAGAAAGTAAAAAAAAAAAAACCAGTAAAAATATGAAAATAAATTTTTTAGTTAGATTTAAAAATCATTCATAAACAAAAAGAATTACCATTTAAAAATTAATTCCATAATAATAAGAATTAAATAATTAACTATAAATTAATTAACTCCATATCCGGATGATCCGGCAGGATCTACGGTTTGGAAAATATCAACCTTTTTTAACTTTTTTTTTAAAAAGATAAATAAATTAAATAAAAAGATAAAAATCCATATTTTTACAATATGGATAAAATTGTTTAAAATTTCAAACAAAATTCCGTGTCCAAATGACTCGGCAGAGTCCATGGTTCGGAATCAAAAATCTTCCGTGTCCAAATGACTCGGCAGAGTCCATGGTTCGGAAGTATAAAATTTCATCCGAATTAATTACCAAAATCCACATTTTCGACTAATTCAGTTAAAATATCTAAATTAACTGAAATTTTTTTAAAAGCAAAGTAAAACAAAATTAAAATCAACTAAGGTGCCAATTTTGGGCGCTATAACAATATTGTTTTAGCGTAACCGTACTCCCGATCCCCGAACTCTCGCAGACCAATTTTAAGGTGTCCAATCGACCTAAGTAAACAGATTGGTGGCGACTCCAGAAAACCCGACGTTGCCACAGACTACTATAACTAGAGAACTACATATGAATTTTACCAAATAATTAGATTCTTATATTAATTAAGTAGGACTTTACTACGATCGATTGTTGTGAGTCATCTTACAACCACGGGTAGAATGCACCAAAGTGCAGAACTTTTAATTTCAATTGTAAATTGGTTCTTAATCTCCATTTTGTTGTATATTGATCTCTAACATTAGTCAAGACTGAATTGGAACAAAACTCTATTTACGAAGAGAAAATTTAATAATTTAAATGATATATTAACTATAAAAACAATATAACAAAAAAAAATTAAAGTCATATGGTTTCATGAGAGTTAGAATTCAAACAGTTTAGTAGCTATCTTTTCGTGAACTTAATTTGTACCATAATTTTTTGAGATTAAATGAATCATTTAAATTATAATTTTTTCTCACCATAAATTGGTACGTCAATTCAGTTTTCTTTAAGGCTAAAGACTAATATTCAAGGAATTATAAATGCTTGGACCAATATGCAATGACATGAAAGTTGATGACCAATTTGCAATGAAAATTAAATGTTTGGAAGTTTTTATGCTTTTTACCCTTAAAACCACAAGGCCTATACAAGAGTCATAATATTCGTTTAGTTGGTTCAGCAGCTTTTTTTTTAATTTCTCTTTTTAGAGAACGAGTTAATTTTTTTTCTTTATTTTGTTTCACAAATAAACTAATAATCCAACACACACATATGCTGAAAATAAAAGAAATGTCTGTTATTTTGCAAAAAACAAAGTTAAAAATAAAAATAAAATATCAATAAGACAAAATTAAAAAAGAACAGTACAAAGAAAATTACCACAAAAATGAAGGAACAGTTAGTTCGAAAGGCATCATGAGCAATTATTAGGCAGAACAGTCAATGGTTTATTAGTTTACTAAGTTTCGGCTTTGGCTGTTGTGTTAACTTCTCTTGTTTTAAAAGGATATATAAATGTTGTGACTCCTTTCTATAATCATGAGTAGCAAGTACATCGGAAAGTGTGCATCTCCGTAACTATATATAGGGTAAATTACAATTTGGTCTCTGAGGTTTAGAAAAAATTACACTTTACCCCGTCTATTTCAGAAATATACACTTTGCCCTTGCCTTTTTAATACAATCTGACAGTAACTTTTGAAATCTTAATTTAGACTATACAGTATTCATCTTCAAATAATTTCAATTTGTATGATATTTTTTTTAGAATTAATTGATATTTAAAAAATACAGTTTTAAAAACTAAAAGAAATATAGAAAAAAAATTAATAATTCAAAATATCCATTTACTGTGAAAAAAAAACCATGCACATTAAAATTATTGGAAGATGGCTACTGTAATGACTAAATTAAGATTTCATAGGTTGCTGTCAGACTGTATTAAACAAGTAGGGGTCAAAGTGTATATTTTTAAAATAATAGAGAAAAATTGTAATTTTATGTAAATTTCAGGGGATAAATTGTAATTTTTGCATTATATATACAAATTTTCCACCACATTAGCTTGCATTTATAACTATCAATGTGACGTTTTTCAGATTTAAGAACAACGTTATTACTCTATATTACTCGTTAGATTTGAATCTTATAAATGACGTCTTTCTACACAATAATAGGATTATGTACTATGAATATGATATTTTTATTAATAATGGCAATATTTAGTTTTTTATGGCCTAAATATCTAGAACAACCTGTACTATAGTAAATTGATCATTCGGTTCTCTGAACATTTTGGGGTATGAATCTAGTCTTGAAGTGTGATGATCAGGGCAGTTTACCTACTCCACTTTTTCAGATTCAAAAATAATAATATTGTTTGATATTACTCGTTAAATTGGAATTGTACAAATGAATCTTGCTGGCCAAGTAATAAAATCATTCTGTTGCCGATTAAAAAAAATAGGCTAATTCTTTCTGTGTCTAAATTTTCGTAACTAATACGAGTTATTTACTGTGTCAAATATTACATCACCAACGTTAGAATATTAATCACGTATCCTGTCGTCACAATGTGCTGATCTCTTACGAGGAGCACAAGTTGAGTCACGATTTATTCAACTGGTTATTGGGTAGATATAATATTAGCTATCAGATAACATTTGTTCTAGATAAAAATCAGTAAAATAAAAAATAATATATTTTTTCATTCTTTCTATATCTATTGAGCTATTTAATAAAAATTATATGTTATTTTCACTTTTATCCTTAACTATTTGCACGTAAATTGAGAAAATTAGAAAAATTGAATATTAAAGTTATAGTTTGAAACGTAATATTGATAAAATAATTCACTAAATATAAAAAATATTGTAAAAATTTGAGAATACCCAAAATAAAATATGTTGTCATATTTTGGGGCCGAGACAGTAAATAATAAGTTAAATAATATAAAAAGAACAGAGAGGGGACCTTATTATAAAATAAATTTTGAACCCTTCATATGAATTTTCTACCTTTCCATTATCTTTCCATGGTTTTGATATTATAAGTATATTCTAAAGGTTTGTGCTTTCATGGACAATGTGGTTTTCCTTTCCACTTTTTCGCGGATGCAATTGAATCTTTCTAAAGTACTGTCCCCTTTTTGCAAGGTTACAGCGGTTTGGAGGGTATGTTTCCTTTTGGTTAAAACAAATTCTCAGTCCCTGAATTTCTACCCTTTCTCATTTTAGTCCCTATGTTCGACGTTTCAGGTGTTTTGGTCCGTAAAGTTAATAACTATTTAGCTAAATTCTTTCTATTTGCTCTTGATCACCAATTTATTTCTTTTTTTTTTTTGCTTTAAATGAACTATTTTCTAAAGCAAAACATTGATCACAATCAATTGTTGAACTCATAATATCTAAACTTTTTTCCATTTCCTCTATTAGTCCCAAATTTTTTGGCCAATTCATCTCTTTTCTTTTCTTTTAACTTTAATAGTGAAACCATTAATTAATCAACATAAAACAAACATAATTTTGTGTCTCGGTCATATCTTTTCATTATTAATGATTGAGCTTTGTACCATGAGTTATTTAATTATAAACTCTATAATTTAATAAAATAATTTGGTCTATAATTGCTAAAATTAAAAGTGAAATTTACTAAAATAAAATTTTCATTTGTATTAAAAATTGGAACTTGAGTTGATAAGAGGTGAAAATTTTCAGTGAATTATTTTTTAATGAAAAAATATTCATCATTTCGAAGCACATACGGTGTTATGTTTCATAGTGTCATGTTTTGATTGTGAGTAATTATTTTAATGATAAGAACACAACATAAAGAAAACACCGCACAAAATTAAAATCAAATGAAATTTATAGGTGCGAATTTTTTAGTTATTTATTATTGACAATTTATTTATTGCTAAATTCATAAAAAAAACTTCTTGTGTAGATAAAAAATAACTTCTTTTTTACTCTATCTTGGGTTACAGAGTGTTGGACTTGTTCCATTTATGGCTCATATTTATTTGATTTTGATGATAACAAAACATATTTGTTTTATGTGTTTCAAGGCTCTACATAAAGATTTATGCATTGGTCTCTCGTTGATAAAATTTTTTATCTTTGGAAGGAAAATTGTTTCTTAAGTATATTTGAAGTATTTATGGTGATTCAAGCATTGCTTGTGAAGGAAGATATCTTTTTAGTGAATTCATTGAAGTTTAGAAGTTTGGAGGTGAGAAAACCTAGAGCTACAATTTCAACAGGGTAAAAATATTTTCAATGTGTTAACACTAGAGCATTTTTTTGAACCTGGGAGCAATTTAGTTCTAAAACAGAAAAACACTTGAGTGAAATGTTTTCAACTGAGTGAAATTGGAGCAGTTTTTCGTGTTCAAGTCATTCTTGGTTCTGGAAAAGAAAAACACTCAATTGAAAATTTTTCAATCAAGTGAAAATTTTTTAATCGGATGAAACGTTGGTTTCAAACATGTGCGTAAATCTCCAATTGAAAAATATTTGAAAATCTTTTTTAAATCATGTCAACTCAGCTAGCCACATAGACTAGGTGTGAACATGTCGTCATTAATGAGCAATATAGCCGTTGGAGTTCAAATGATATAAGACTGGAATTTCAACCAAGTGAAATTTTTTCACTCTAGTGAAAATTGGCGACAGATACAAAAAAGCTGTTAAATTTAACAGCAACAGTTACTAGAATTCTTGGGAGCTTTTCTGACCTCCCAACAGCTCTTCAACGTATTTTTAGCCCTCAAATGAGTATAAATACATGAAGAAACACCTTGGAGATAACTCTTGGCAATTAAAAGTGAAGATTCATTATCAAATCCAAGAAAAAGAGCTCACCTTGATAAAATCATTAGTGTTCTTATACTTTCACATGTATATCTAGCAAAGAGTGTTATTGTGTAAGCTTCTGAGTTTGAAAACACTTTAAACCTTATAATCTCTTGTATGAGAAGTGGTTTCTAGTGATCATTGAAGAAAATTATGGAGTAGTTTCCAATTAGTCTTGGAGAAAACTAGTTTCGGTTGGGTGCGAACCTTGAAAAAAATACCATTGTATTATTGATTAAGAGATAGTAGAGGAACTCTCAAGTGGGCAAGCTTGAAAATAGGATGTAGACTTCAGTTGGTAGAGTTGAATCTCTATAAATCCCGGTGCACTCTTCCCTTGTCTCTCTTTATATTTTGCTTTATATTTTTCTTATATTTGCTTAGTTTGTTCTTGATTTTTGGTTAAGCAAATTTAGTTGTAAATTTTAATTTTTTATAAAATTTTTAATACAACCAATTCACCTCCTCCTCTTGATTGGACTTGGGCCAACACAGAGTTTCTTCTAAAAGAGGTCAAAATCAAATTACTTGAAAAATATATCCCAACACATGATGTAGAAACTTTTGTTGTGTTTCTGGGTAGGAAGGTGCACAAATCATAAAATAAAACCCAGGGGCTTGATCATAGGTGATCGGATGTTAATTATTTTTTCGAGTAATAATATTGGAGATTGGTGCTGACCAAGTCCAACAGCCAATCCGATGTTAATTATTTCATTTTGTTAATCTAAACGGAGATAACAATGAGGACGGCAAAAAAAGATCTTTTTACAGATAAAATAATTAGATTCTCATCATAATTAAGTTGGACTTTACACCGATTGATTGTTGTAAGTCATCTTACAACCAAGGGTAGAATGCACCAAAGTATAAAAATTTTAATTTTCATTGTAAATTGGTTCTTAATTTCAATTTTTGTTGTATATTGGTCTCTAAAATTTGTAAATATTGAATTGGCACAAAAAACCTATTTATAAAGAGAAAAAATTGATAATTTAAATGTTATATTAACTGTAGAAACATTATGACACAAATTAAATTTTTATGAAGATATTTGTCAGGTAGTTTAAATTAAAATTTAAAAAACTAATGTCAGATGGTTTCATAAGAGTTAGAATTTAAATTATTTGGTAACTATTTTTTTATAAATTTAATTTGTGCCATATTTTTTTGAAATTTAATAAATCATTTAAATTATCATTTTTTTCTTACTATAAATTGGGTTCCTATGTTAGTTCAATTCCCTTTAAGGCTAAAGACCAATATGCAAGAAATTATAAAAGTTTAAACCAATAAGAAATGGAATGGAAGTTGAGGACCAATTTGCAATGAAAAAAAAAAAAAGTTTCGGAGTTTGTTCATTTTACCCTTAAAAACACAATGATAAAAGGGTCAGAATATTCGTTTAATTTTTTTTTTGTATACAAAAACTAAGAAAAGCTAAGAAATAGACAGAAGAAAATAAGCAAGGGAATGAACTTTTTCTACAATGTTATGTGACACAATGAGAAGAGTAACTTGCTGCATGAAGGTGAATGTGCTTATAATTTGCTAGGCTATCCTCTGGTCCTCAAGATGAGTGTCCTCAGGATGTAAAATACTATATTTGTCCTATATTCTTTACATTATTTAACTTTTTCACATAGTTTGATTTGAATTTATTCATATTAGTATTTGTTAGAAAAAAAATTTTAAAAAATATATTTAGAAATTATATGTCGTGATTTATCATTCTTATATAAAAGTTTTTCATTTATATACTAAAATATTGAAAATAAAAAATCATAGATTACTTGTTAGAAAGTAAATGGTGCAAAAATTATGGGACATAGGGAGTACTAAATAAGGCCTATACGTAAAGGAAAGAAAGAGCATTGCACTTGGAGCTAGCTAACGCAAAGGTAGAAACCAAGTTTTATGGTTTTCAACAGTGAGTTTGCTATGTATATAAAGTGACTTATGCACTAAGTAGTTACCTTTATTAGGAATCATTATTGTGTATAACACTTAAGTTACTTTTGGGTGCATGCTAAAGTTCTAAAGTATACACAAGTTGTTACTTGATGATTAAGCAACTAGAGTTTTATTGTCTTGGCATGTGTTTTACTTGTGATTTTAAATAATTGGTGCAATGTTTTCTTATTTTTGATTCATTTGATTACTACATAACAGAGACAAATGCATGCATATCTTTTTGCATGATAGGCTAAGTAACTAGTTGCATGCAAATGTTTTAATTTATCAACAAGTAATGACTAGCCAACTGTAACAAAATGAAACCATAGTTTGTAAGAGCCTACAAGTTTATGTTAACTCAGGGTACAGGGACCCTGTTCTGGTACAGCTTAGAGTAGGTCAATGGTCCTAGTAGAGACAATATATGGCTAAAATCCAAGAATTCCTTGTGGTTAGTGTAGTTAGCATTACTTATAAGTTGTTTTGTCTGGCTTTGAGTGCAAGTATATAGGCGATAATCCAGTAAAGTGGTAGCACTGAGGTAAGGATCCTAGGCAGAAGTTAGTAACCCAATAGTGAATTCCATAAGGAAGATGGCAAAACTATTGTAGTGCATTATTGTGGCATCTATAGCCCAATGAGTGTGTAGCTCATAAAGGAAGCATGCCCACCCCTTAAAAAAAGGGAGACTATGGCTCATACCTAAAGAGTAAAGGTTAAAGTGTGCCTAGCCAACTAAGGTACTAAAACTAGGGAAGGAATCTCTACGCCAAGGGCAAGACCAAGGCCAATGAGGCTTAAGTGCCTAAGCATGATGGTTACTAACAATAGTAACCAAGAAGCTTAAGCGTAAAGGTCAAGGTACACTAAGTTACCATGGTGTACTAAGGCTAAGTTAATTACAATTACCTTAGGGCAATGAGTGCCATGAGCACTAAGAGTACTTAAAAGACCATGGGATAAGGGCTAAGGTGCACTAAGTTTATGCATCGAGGGCAAAAGAGTAATATCTTCACCCCAAGGTAAGTGTTGGCTTGGAGCAGGAGCTCAGGTAAAGGTCTTTTTAAGGTGGATTTCATGGAAACCTCTAAGAAAGAATGGGAAAGTAAGAAAAGTTATTTGCCTAGTGTACGAAAGTAAAAAGATTAAGTAAACTAATGGCTAGTGAATTCCTAAGGTTAAGGCTTGAACATGGAAAAGTACAAGGAATGCCTCAATCATTGGAGGAGTAGCGCCAGTGTCCAAGGGCAACTAGAAGTTCTACTTGAACCAGTTGATTGGTTAAGGAGCTGACAACAAAGGAAATGTGACTTTAAATTTACAGCGTAGTAATAAGTAGTTTTTATTGATTAAACTACTATGTTTGTGGTTGTGATTAAGCATAGAAAGCTAGTGTCACAAAGGAAATGGTGGGTAGGTAAAACCCATAAGGACTCCAAGGGTAGGCTGGTTATACCATTAAAGTGGTACGAAGTAATGCTTTGAAGGTTAGAGATAGTTATTTTATGTGAGACGTGTGATTGTGGGTTTATTGAATGGTGAAGTGATACATGGGAATGGATTGGTTAAGGGCATAAGAACCAACTTGACGTGCATAAGTAACCTTTGAAAATACTTCAAGGGTAAGGGTGACTCATGCAAGAATATTGGTAAATGTTGCTATAAGCATGTTCTTCAAGTTAATGGGGCTTGTCTTCATGGTGCAAGAAGTGAATTATTCACTATGGGAAGGTTTCTAAGAAGGGTAACTCAAAGCGTCCGTTTATTTCCAGGAAGTTTTGCTTAGTAATCTATAAGGGCTACCATGTTAAGGGGGATCAAATTCTCCATGCACTAATATAGTCAGTGGCAATGTAGCTTAAAGATGTGAAGAATTATTTTAATAGAGCCTGGTGCTATGTGCAAAGAAGACGAAGTTGGTACCCTAAGAACTTATAGTAATTGCAAGAAAATGGTAACAAAATTTAAGTACCACAGCCCCAAAGTTTCAAAACCATTAAACTATTTTTGAAATTAGAGGTTCTTAGAGGAATGGAGTCTAAAAGAAGCTTGGATGACTCTAGACAAGAAGGTGACCAAGAATGGAATTTTAACCCTAAGGAAGAGTTGGTTAAACTGAGCTGGTTGGAACTACCCAATGAGTCTTAGAAGTTGAAATTTGTTGTTTGACAACCTTGAATTGCTAAATGCCTATGGGAGTCTAGAATTTGTAGTGGCTGAAAAGACTCTAAGTGCCTAACTGAATTTACAGAGCTTAATAAAGTGCCAAGTAATACTTCCCCAGACATAAAGAAACTCTTGGCCTTGATCAAGGCAAAGAGTGTGCACAACATGGGCTACGGGTGTGTAAATCGCACTAAGTAGTCACGATAGTCAGTGCATAAAGATGAGCTAGATGGGGCAATGACCTAAGTATGTGCCTAAGCATCAGGATGCAAGGTATATTTATTGAAGTAGCCTTAAGGAGGGCATAAAGTGGTAAGTCTAAGCCTAGACCAAGTGTGATAGGCAACACTTGGTTTAAGTAAACCATGTGGATTTGGGTTATTAAGAACAATTCCTAAAGGTTCCTAGAAAAAAATTGGAGTATAAAAATCCCCAAATGCCAAGTGCTAAGTTAGAACCAGGTGAATGTAATGTTCCTAAGTTAAGCCAAGGTGTAGCATAAGGGTATAAAAGCTAAGGGGGACCATGACAAGCTAATTGCCTCAGATCATAATGGCTTCATAAGAGAGCTGAGAAGAGCCATAAAGCCTAAGGGAGCTCAATGCCAAGCATACACTCAAAATAACCGAGTATCCAAAGTAAGGCATAGAGAGAAGATGTAGTGTCACGTTGAGCAACATAGGGTATTTAAAGCACCTAAGTAAGGTTGGTCAATGGTGTTAAGGGTGGGCCTTAAGTAATCTAAAAATACCAAAAAAAGGGTTGTAATGTCTAAGAACACCCAATCACCAAGAGAGGCCTAGTTGGTTAAGCAGTGACTCTTACAAAACAAAAATAATATGAGCATACTAAAAGTGCGTTAAGAGCTAAAGGCCAAATAATGGCTAAATGGCTAAGGAATAGCCAAGGACCCTAAGCGTGTGTTAAGAGATTACCTGGAGGAATCAAGGATTAAGGATTTAGGTAGTAAGCATCAACTCAGAGAACATTTGAAAGTTAAGAAGTTTGTGTAGACAAAGATGCCTATAGCAAATGCAAAGGTGTTAAGTTTGTGGATGCCCTTAAAGCTAAAGTGCACATGGGTAGTGAGTCACTACAAAAACATGAACACGCAGAACCATATAGGTTGAAGCATTTAATAAAAACCGCTTCAATAATTGAAGGCACGCTTGGTTGGAAATGGTTTGTCTTGACCGCTTCGAGTTTCGTTTTCTTATATTGACCAAAATGTAAAGTAATGTAAAATTTAGGAATGTTTGCAAACAAAATGAAAGAGTTGGGGGATTTCTTAAATAAAAAATAAAAATTAAGACCCTAAAGCCTTTTTCAGCCTTATCATCGCAGACTTTTTGCCTTCTCAGGTTTTGTGCCTTTCAACTTCTGGTTCTTAACCATCTCAACCTCCCGCCTTCTCATTCACTACCTATCGCCCTCCTCATTCATCGCCCTCACCCTCTATCTTTCTCAGTTTCTCATGCTCCCTGTTTTCTGCCATTGCCATTTTTCGTTCTCTGCCCTCGCTAAGTCAGCATCTCTAGTCCTCCACCCTTGTCCTCCTTGTTGTTTGCCTATCAGCCTCTCTCGATTGTCATTGGCATCTTGGATTCTCACCCATTGGTCAGCATTCATTCATCATTCCAACCATCAGTAAGGAAAAGTGAGAGAGAGAAAGAAAAGGTAGAGGATAAAAATAAGGAAAGAGCTTGATTTAGTTGATTTCTTGAAGGTCCAATTAGATTGGTGGTAATGGTGGTGGTTTTATTGAATTCTGATTCGGCCTATTTTCTAAGGGTGGGGACGTGGACAAGGAATGGTGACCAAGGACAGAGGATGGAGGGCAGTCAGAGGGTGAAGGCTGGTGGTAAGAGATGTTGGAGAGGGAAGCCGAGATGAGAAAGATAGTTTTTTTTATTAGATTTATATATTTTAAGGATTCTTTGTTAAAGTGAAAAGTTTTCAAGGGATAAAGTTAGAATTTTCTTTGATAATTCTATGCTGACATGATATTTTCTATCTAAACTAACGAGTTCTATCATTCAAAGATCTAAAATGAGAAGTTTAAACAAGGACAGAGAGTTGAAACATACAAGTTGGAGCTAGGGTTAAATCTAGAATAATAACTAAATATTATGGTCTAATCATGCAATTAACCTTGATTAGCTTGCTTGTCTATCTATATTAATATCACATTTTTAGATTCAAGAACAATCATATTACTCATTAAATTTGAATCTTATAAATGATGTTGTTTTTATTTGCACCATAACAACGTTATCTACTATAAATATGACATTTTTCTTCAATAATAGTGATGTCTATTTTTTATGGCCTAAATACCTAGAATGCCTTTGTATTATAGTGACTTTGTCATTTGGTTTCTTGAACATTTTGGGGGTATAAATCATACCTTGAACTATGATAATGGGGACTCATTGTCCACTTGGCTCAACTTCTATCTACTTAAAAGGAAAACAACCATATAACTACCACTTAAGTTTCATAATTTTTGTCTTTTGTGCCCTATGTTTTGTCTCCTCCATTTATGCCACCGTCTTCCATCCACTCAGGTCACTGCGATAAAAGTCTCACTCTTCAGCCAAAATTCACCGTTGCTTTACTCGTCATTTGGATTTACGGCTAACGCTACGATAACCATTTCAGATTCCCCTAGCTCTAAACAGCCTACTTGTACAAAGTGCTCTTTTTAGAAGCTCTATGATCACCATTTCCATCTCTATTCCTCTCACCAGCTTTCCTGTGGCAAGCTCTTTCAATTCTCTGATTTAATGTCGTTAACATTATTTCCTCCCTCCTTCACTGATCATATAAACCTGAAGAGGTTTTAGGATGCCTAGTAGCTTTAGGATCCTTGTTGACTAGGATACCTCTCAATCTAAATAAATCCCTATTTATTAGGAGATGTTGTTTCTATTTCTGCCGCACGTTTTACTTCTTTCTGTTAATTCATGTAAGGCTATTGTGGCAATATGGGGGGTTTTTGGGGGAGTCACCACCAATTAGTTTTGCCTAGGTTGATTGGACACTTAAAAATGGTCTGCGAGAGTTCGGGGGTTTGGGAGTACGGTTACGTTAAAATAACTCTATTTTAACGCCCAAAATTGGTATCTTAGTTGATTTTAATTTTGCTTTGCTTGCTTTTGAATAATTTCAGTTAATTTTCAAATCAGAAATTTTAACTGAATCATTCAGATATAAATTTTTATATTAATACGGACTTTTACAATTTTTAGTAATTAATTGTATAATTTTTATAATAAATTTGATACTTCCGAACCATGGATTCTATCAAATCACCCGAATACGGAATTCTATAAAATTTAGTTTAATTTTTATTGTATCTTCAAAATTAATTATTTAATCCATATTTTAAATTCTATCAAATCCGAATATGGATTTTTATCTTGGTACTTAATTTTTATTTATTTCTTTAAAAATTTGATATTTTCCAAACCATGAATCTTATCGAATCACCTGGATATGGAATTTAATAAAAATTTTAATTTTTAATTTTTATTGTTAATTTTTTAATTAATTATTAATTTTATCATAATTTTTTGCCAAAATATAGATTTTTAATGAATCTTAATTAATTTTATTAAAAAAATTCTTTTTTTTTTAAAGATTTTATTTCTTTTTGTTTTCTTTTCTTTTTTGTTTAATGAAGGATTTTTAGAGTAATTTTTTTAATCCATAATTCTAAAATCTACTTTAAAAAATGATTTTTGGTTTTTGTGGAATCTTTTGGTTATGATTTTTTTATTTAGAGCAGATAAAAGGTTAAATTTTATTATTTAAAGGAATTAAAGAAAATAAGTCTTGATATTCCAACTAATGTTTAAAATAATAAAAATAAAGGATGAGGGCTTGATTGTAATGTAAAGAAAGAATTAAGATAGATTTTTGATTAGCCATAAAAAAAGGTAAATAAGTAAAACAAGGTTAATCATTCACGTGACGGAAAAATAAATAAAAATAAATAAATAAAATAGGGGGTGTTTAACGACCTATGTAAAAAAAATGCATTAAAAGTAAATAAATAAAGAAATAAGTAAAGTGCAGAAATTAAACGAAGAGATAAATAAAATGCAGGAAAGATAAAGAAATAAATAAATAAATAAATAAAGAAAATGGGGCGTTTAGCCCTCCACGTAACAAAATAAAAGTACATAAAATAAATAAATGCAGAAAAATAAGTAAATAAAGAAAATGGGGCGTTTAGCTGTCCACATAAAAATAAAAATATGTAAAGTAAATAATTGCAGAAAAATAAACAAATAAAGGTAGGACTTTTGCCGTCCATATAAAAAATAAAAGTACATAAAGTAAATTGCAAGAAAATAAATAAATAAAGAAAAGTGGGGCTTTTTGCCGTCCACTTAAAAAAAGTGCATAAAGTAAATTGCAGGAAAATAAATAAATAAAGAAAAGTGTGGCTTTTTGCCATCTACTTAAAAATAAAAGTGTAATAAAGTAAATTGCAGGAAAATAAATAAGTAAAGAAAAGTGGGGCTTTTTGCTGTCCACTTAAAAATAAAATTGCGATAAAGTAAATTGCAGGAAAGTAAATACATAAAGAAAAGTGTGGCTTTTTGCCGTCCACTTAAAAAATAAAATTGCAATAAAGTAAATTGTAGGAAAGTAAAAAATAAAGAAAAGTATGGGGCTTTTTTCCGTCAACTTAAAAATAAAATTGCGATAAAGTAAATTGTAGGAAAGTAAATAAATAAAGAAAAGTGAGGTTTTTTGCCATCCACTTAAAAAATAAAATTGCGATAAAGTAAATTGTGGGAAAGTAAATAAATAAAGAAAAATGGGGCTTTTTTCCGTCCACTTAAAAAATAAAATTGCGATAAAGTAAATTGCAGGAAAGTAAATAAATAAAGAAAAATGGGGCTTTTTGCCGTCCACTTAAAAAATAAAATTGCGATAAAGTAAATTGCAGGAAAGTAAATAAATAAAGAAAAATGGGGCTTTTTGCCGTCCACTTAAAAAATAAAATTGTGATAAAGTAAATTGCAGGAAAGTAAATAAATAAAAAAAAATGGGCCTTTTTACCGTCCACTTAAAAAATAAAATTGCGATAAAGTAAATTGCAGAAAAGTAAATAAATAAAGAAAAGTCGGGCTTTTTGCCATCCACTTAAAAAATAAAAATGCGATAAAGTAAATTGCAGGGAAGTAAATAAAAAAAGAAAAGTGTGGGGCTTTTTGCCGTCCACTTAAAAATAAAATTGCAATAAAGTAAATTGCAGGAAAGTAAATAAATAAAGAAAAGTGGGGCTTTTTGCCATCCACTTAAAAAATAAAATTGTGATAAAGTAAATTGCAGGAAAGTAAATAAATAAAGAAAAGTGTGAGGCTTTTTGCCGTCCACTAAAAAAAGTAGGAGGTATAACCTTCAATGGAAAAATAAATGACAAGAAAAAGAAGAAATAAAATAAATAAAAAAAGACACCAAAAGTTAACTGTTAATGACCTATTTGCAAAGATTAAAAAAAAAGTTAGTGACTTATATAAATGAAATAGAAAAGTTGGAGAATTAGAGAGGAGTTGTACCGAGATTTGAATTGACTCTTGATCGAGCTGCGGATTCGCGAATGGATTTTACCTCGATTTGATGTCGAACGATGGCGAACGATTAGTTTGCGACCGGTATTGGGCTTGTTGAATGGCGCGGCGATCATTTCTTTTTTCTTTTTTTTTTTACTAGAAGTTTAGGATTTTCATAATTCCCCTTTTATTTTTGTTTTTGTTTTGTAAGGTTTTTGAATAAATATCCAAACCATGGATCTTATTAGACCACCCGGATATGGACGAATAATCCATCTTAGGATTTTATCAAATTACCGGAAATGGATTACCAAAAATTTAAATGTTACTTAACCAATAATTTGATACACATTAAATGCATTACAAGAATTAAAATTAAACTATTCTAAAAATAAAGATAAATAAATAAATAAATAAGTATACATATCAAATCAAAATCCTATGTTGCTCTCCTATGTCAATTCAATGACCAAGTTTAATGTAAGGCCAAACCAATAATAACAAAGAAAACAAAGAAAAGTACAAACAATTATAAAGCTTGCTGTCAGTAATTAATATGTAAACAAAATAAAGTTAGTGACTTGAATGAAAGAAAATAAGATGATGGAGAATTAAATGAGGGTTTTACCAATAAAAATTAGATTTTTAATTTTTGCGAAACAGAATCCATCTTCTTTCCTCTCTGTTTGTCCCGATACGTCGGAGGGGAGAGACGACGGCAGTGGAGGGCTGAGCGGTGGAGACAGGTGGAACTGCGGCCGGGTAAGGGCAGCGGCGACGGGGCGGCAGGGGAGGAGGATTATCTGGAACGACGTCGCGGCGAGCATGGCGTTGGCGACGAGGCGCTTCTCTCGCCGCCTCAACTCGCTCCGACTTTCTCCGCCGATTTCTTCGCCACGCTGTAACAGCTCCCAACGCACGAATCCTCCTCCAGTTGCTTACTAATCCTGACGACGCTGCGTCTCTTTTTCTCTTCACTCCGTACTGACTCCACCATCGCATCTCCTGGCTGGTTCCCGCCATTCCGGCAAGGTCTGCTCAATCTGGCTACTCAAACTCTTGCCAAATTTCACGTTTTTCTTCTTTTATTGTGTCACTTTTGGAAGTGCAGGGGAAGTCTGTATGGCTGGCATGGAATCAGGAAACAGAATGGAGGAGAGAAAAAGAGGACCTATGAGAGCTATTTTCTTCTTCATCTTTGTTTCTTGATCGGATAGGGCCAACGAAGGCATGAAATCGAAAGGAAGTTGCTGAATTTGGATGAAAGGAAGAGAAAAATGGTTTTGACTGCCTGCTTCAAGAGTTTGTGGCAGTTTCGGTGCAGAGGCAGGCGAGGCTTACAGTGGGCGACGGCGATGGCGTGGGTAAAAAAAAAAAGAGACGTCGGCGGCGACGGGAAGAAGGAGAAGGATGGAGACGGCGGTCCAGATGGAGGGAGAAGAAAGAGCTCGAGAGAGAGACCAGAGAGAAGAGGCTGGTGGAGGGAGACGAGAGAGGGACCGGACACAGAGAGAGAGAGAGAGAGAGAGAGAAGGCTTCTGTCTGGGGAGAGAGGGAGAGAAATCAAGAGCTGAGAGAGGGAGAGAGTTAATTGAGGGAGAGCCAGAGATTCCCCCAGAGGGAGATGAAGAAGAAGAAGAAGAAGAAGAGCGAAGCGTGCTCTGCCAGAGGGAGAGGAGAGAGAGAGAGAAGAGATTTTTTTTTTTTTTAGAGAGAGAGGGGAGTTCCCCCCGTCTAATAATCCCCCAGAACGATGGAGAAAAAGAGCAGGTAAAGATATTTTTATTATTTTATTATTATTTTTTTTATTTTATATTTTTTATTACACACACACACACACACATATATATATATATATATATATCATTTTTAATTAAACCTATAAAACAAAAATGTCCGCCCCTAAAATAATTGTTATATATTATTATTTTTTTAATTTTTAATTTTTTTTAATAATTAATTTTTTTAATTAATTAATTATTTTTTTAATGAAGGTCGGACAAAATTGGGTGTCAACAGCTATATAACAACCAAGTTATCTTTCAATAAAGATGAATTCCATTCTCCCAAATTTGTTGAGTTTTTTCAAGCAAACTTCATTAACATTTTGGCATCAGAGCCCCAATTGGGCTTGTCGAAAAAAAAAAAAACAAAACAGTAGTCATTATTTTACAGTAACAAGATAATTGCATCAGATAGAAGTTTTGTGTAGCCCGCCATTCCCCGCTTCAATGGTCATTATGACCATTGGAGCATGCTGATGGAGAACTTCTTGAGATCTAGGGAGTATTGGAGTTTTGTGGAGACCGGTTACACTGAACCAGAGGATGGAGCGCCACAATTGACAGAAGCATAGTAGAAGCGATCGGATGAAGTGAAGTTGAAAGATTTGAAAGTGAAGAATTATTTGTTCTAAGCCATTGACTGAACTATTCTGGAAACTATCCTTCAGAAGGATACATCTAAGCAAATTTGGGACTCCATAAAATGGAAGTATGTGGCCAATGAGAGAGTAAAGCGATCTGTTCTTCAAGCTTTTCGCAAAAAGTGTCGGCCCAAGTGTAACCAAGAAGGGGGTGAATTGGTTGTGTTAAGAACTTTAGAAAAATCAAATTTTACAACTAGATTTACTTAACCAAAAATATTAACAACAAATCAAGTAATGCCAATCACAAATAAAGCAAGTAAATAAAGGAGGATAAAGAAAATAGTGTACCGGGATTTATAGAAGTTCAATTCCACCAATCGGAGTCTACGTCCTTTCTTCAAGCTTGCCCACTTGAGATTTCCTCCACTATCTCTTGATCAATATTACAATAGTGTTTTCTTCAAAGTTCACAACCAACTAATCTCTAGTTTTCTCCAAGACTCACTGAAAACCACTCTCTAGTTTTCTTCAAGGCTCACTAGAAACCACTTCACATTCAAGAGATTCTAAGACTTGAAATATTTACAAACTCACAAGCTCACACAATAGCACTCTTGCTAGATATACAAGTGAAAGCATAACCACAACAATGAATTTATCAAGATAAGCTCTTTCTTTTGGATTTGATGAGGAATCCTTGATCTTATGGCCAAGAGTTATTTCCAAGGTGTTTCTCCATGTTTTTATACTCATTTGGGAGCCAAAGAGACGTTGAAATTCTGCTGGAAAAGTTTGGAAAAGGTCCTGAAAAATTGGTGACTGTTACTCTGTTTTTTGTGCAAGAAAAGTTCCAGATTTCGTGTTAAGTTCTGGATTTAACACGTTAAAATCAATTTCATCCTCCAACGGGCAAAAATGGCTAGAGAGAGGTCATTAAAAGCTTTTCCAGAGTGTCTAGGTGGTATCCTCTAATTTGTCCAAGTTATGTTTCAAATTTTTACTCAAATCGCATCAGTTGAAGAATTTGGGCAGAAGCTTTCAGACTTGCGAGTTAAAACCAAAGTTTAACGTGTTACCTGATGTGTCGAAAATTTCCAGGAACTCCAGACTATGGATTGAACCATTTTAATGCATTAAAGCATAACTTTGGAAGCTGGATAGACTTAGGTGATACAAATACATGTTAAACTATTTCTTTAATGGATTAAACATGAAACAACTTTAAAAAACTTGTCATTTTGAAATCAAACTTGATTCAAACACTCCCATATTTTGATGACCTATTAACTTTTCTTCAAAATCAAGTTTTCTCAATAAACTTAAAATATATTTTTTGAAATAACACTTGAAATACTTGGAAATTAAGCATAAGTTTAATAAATCTTATTTTGACCAATTGAAGTGATATTAAACACACTAAAAAAAATACACTTGTCATTATCAAAATTAAATATTTGCTTAGAATAAATCCAACAAAGAGTTTGAAACACTGAAAATGAAGTCTAGAGAAGCCGTCTCTGAGTATTTCTTTAGAGTGATGGCAGTAGCCAACAAAATGAGAATCCATGGAGAAGAGATGAAAGATGTCACAATAGTGAAGAAAATATTGTGCTCTCTGATCGACAAATTTAACTATATTGTTTGCTCCATTGAAGAGTCGAAAGACATTAATCACTTATCAATTAACGAACTATAAAGTTCATTAGTTGTTTACGAGCAGAAGTTCCACAAGTATAATGGAGAGAAGCAGGCACTGAAAGTGATGTATAAAGAAAAAACATGAGGTAGAGGTCGTGGTCGCGGTGCCTTTTGAGGGAGAGAAAGAGGTAGAGTGCGACAATCATTCAACAAAACTCTAGTGGATTACTACAAATGTCACAGACTTGGTCATTTCCAATATGAATATCCAAGTTGGGATAAAGAGGCAAATTATGCTAAGTTTGGAGAAGAAGAAATGTTGTTAATGGCCCAGGTAGAGTTGAACGAATCAAAGGACATGTGGTTTTTGGACTCGGTGTGTAGTAATCACATGTGTGGGAATAAAACATTCTTTTGTAATCTCGATGATAGCTATAGGCAGGACGTAAAACTACTGAATAACTTTAAGATGGGGGTGATGGGAAAAGGAGATGTAAGCCCGAAGGTGAATGAGTTCAATCATATGGTGACTGATGTGTATTTTGTACCAAATTTGAAAAACAATCTACTGAGTATCAAGCAACTACAAGAAAAAGGGCTTGGCAATTCTCTTTCAGCATGACTTCTGTAAGATCTATCATCCTAAGAAAGGACTTATTATTCAAACAGCAATGTTTGTCAACAAAATGTTCACCTTGATGGCTACAACACAACCAAGCAAGAAGGCATACTTTCACGCAATGCCAGAAGATGTGCCACATGTTTAGCATTGCAGATATGGGCATTTAAGTCATAATGGGTTGAAAAGCCTTCAATCGAAAAGAATGGTGCATGGATTACCCTAACTGGAGGCTTTGACAACTTTTTGCACTGACTGCTTCACCAGAAAACAGCATCAAGATCTGATTCCAAAAAAAGGTACTCGGAGAGCAACAGAGAAGCTTTAGTTAATCCATGCTGATATATGTGGTTCTATCTCACCTACTTTAAATGGGTGGAAAAGGTACTTACTCTACTTCATTAATGATTTTAGTAGGAAGGCATGAGTTTAATTTTTAGTTGAGAAAGCTGAAGCATTGCTTACTTTCAAGATTTTTAAAAGTTATGTTGAGAAAAAAATAGGTGTTTATGTCAAATGCCTATGCACTGATCGTGGGGGTGAGTTCACTTCAAATCTTTTCAATGAGTTTTGCAAAGAGAATAGAATCAAGAGATAGCTGACTATAGCCTACACTCCACAACAGAACGGAGTTTCCAAGACAAAGAATTGAACTATCATGAACTTAGTTCGAAGCATGCTTTCAAAAAATAAAATGCCAAAGACCTTTTGGCCAAAAGTAGTGAAGTAGGCTATGTACATCTTGAACCAAAGTCCTACTTTGGCCGTAAAAAATATGACTCCAGAATAGGCTTGGAGTTGTGAAAAATTGTCTGTTGCACGCTTTCATGTGTTCTACTGTGTTGCCCACGTGCACATACCTGATGTCAAAAAAACCAAGTTAGAAGCAAAGAGCATACCTTATGTGCTGTTAGGTGTTAGACAGGAGTCTAAAGCCTATAGGCTTTATGACCTACTAGCCAAGAAGATTGTTACCAGCAGAGATGTAGTCTTCAAAGAAAATAGGCCATAGGGGTAAGATAAAAGCTATGAGCAACAAGTGATAGCCATGCTGGAATGGGGAGACGGTGAAGAAGAGGCCATTGCAAGTGATGAAGATAAGGTTGTGATAAATGATGAAGGAAAAATTAAGAATGAAGATGAAGTTGCTTCTCCAAATATAGTACAACAAAGAAGAATTTGAAGAGAGCTAGTTTGGATGGAAGATTATGTATAGGAGAAGGTTTGTCTGAAGAAGAAAATGAAGCTAACCTGCTGATCTTCTCCATTATGAGGAAACTGTGAAGTCTACTAAATGGAAGGATGCAATGGACTTGGCGATGCAATCAATCAAAAAGAATGAAACCTGGGTGCTAACTAATCTACCTAAAGAAGTAAAAAATACAAAATGAAGATAAATAAGGAAGGGAAGTTGATAAATATAAAACATGTTTGGTCGTAAAAGGGTACACCTAACAACATGGAATAAATTACACGAAGGTCTTTATTCTTGTAGCAAGGATGGTTACTGTTTGGTTGATTGTTACGTTGCCTGCTTAAAAAGGCTGGTCAATCTTCTAACTTGATGTAAAATCAGCATTCTTGCATGGAGAGCTAGGTGAAGAAGTATACGTTGAACAACCAAGAGGCTATGAGCTATTAGAATATCCATACAAAGTCAACAAGCTGAAGAATGCTTTATATAGATTAAAACAATACCCAACCTCTTGGTTCAATCATATTGAAGCTCATTTCTTGACTGAAGGGTTCAAGAAGTGCTATGATGAGCATACACTATTTTTCAAAACAAGCAAAAAAGGTAAAGTTTTAATTGTTAGTTTATATGTTGATGATTTAATTTTTACTGGGAATAATGAAGTCACGTTCAAAAAGTTCAAAAGCTCAATGTTACACAAGTTTTACATGATCGACTTAGGAAGGATGAGGTACTTCATGGGAATTGAAGTTTTACAATGTGATGCTGGAATCTATATGAGCCAAAAGAAATATGCCCTTGGTGTATTAAAGAGGTTCAGGATGCAAGATAGCAACCCTGTTCAAAATCCAATGGTTCCTGGTTTTAAACTAATGAAGAATAAAGACGGAGAGAAAGTTGACATCACATTCTTCAAACAAGTGGTCAGGTGCCTCATGTATCTTATAGCCACCAGCCCCGATTTAATGTTTATGGTGAGCTTAATCAGTAGATATGCAGGACAGCCAACCAAGCTTCACTTACAAACTGCAAATAGAGTGTTAAGGCACTTAATAGGTACAACAAACAAAGGGATCTTTTACAAGAAGGGAGGGACCGAAGAACTAGTTGCTTTTACTGATAGTGACTATGTTGGTGATATGGAGGATAGAAAAAGCACCTTGGGTTATGTATTCATGATGAGTTTAGGTATTGTATCTTGGTCCTCTAAAAAACAATCGATTGTCATTCTTTCAACGACTGAAGCGGAGTATGTAGCTATTGCATCTTGTGTGTGCCAAGCTGTGTGGATAAGAAAGATCTTGGGGAAGCTCTGTCATTCACAAGGTGACTGTACTACTCTCTTCTTTAATAATAGCTCTACAATTAAATTGTCAAAGAATCCAGTAATGCATGGACGCAGTAAGCATATAAATGTTCAATTTCATTTTCTATGTGATCTTACTAAGGAAGGTGTTGTGGAGCTGGTTCATTGTGATACACAAGATCAGATTACTAATATAATGACTAAACCATTAAAGCTTGATTTGTTTATGAAGGTAAGGGAGCTCCTGGGTGTTTGTGAAGTTCCCAATATAAACTAACTGCAAATTGCAGTAAGTTTAAAGGAGGGAAAATGAAGGGGTTTTGGGACTCCTAGTAGCTTTTGGATCCTTGCTGATTAGGATACCTCTCAATCTCAATAAATCCCTATTTATTAGGAGACGTTGTTTCTATTTCTGTTGCACGTTTTGCTTCTTTCTGTTAGTTCATGTAAGGCTATATAATAACCAGGTTATCTTTCAATAAAGATGAATGCCATTCTCCCAGATTTGTTAAGTGTTCGCAAGCAAGTTTTCTTAACAAAACCAAAAAAAGTGGGGCCCCCTCCTTAACTATGGCCACTTCATCTCCAATTCTAGACACTGAGGCATTATATCATCCACCATGGTCTACATTCACCACTAACAATGAAATTAACGGTGTTAGGTAGTTATTATTAAGAGAAGAAAAGTTACCATTTAAATAAAATATACATAATTATAGAGTAAATAAGGTAGTTATTATTAAGGGAGAGAGTTGCCATTTTAAATAATTTTCTATAATCATATAATAAATAATGCCTAAAATTTTAATTATTTATGTAGAGAAAAAATCTACCATTTTCAAACAAAAATGCTAGCATCTTCACAATTTTGGCTTGTAGTGTATGTAGAATTGATGTCATATATTGGCTGGAGTGGTGTCTAGAACTGTTGTTTTGGTATCTATAACTATTATTCTAGTGTCCGGCACTATTTTTTTTTATGTCTAAGTATATTATATTTATGTATAATTTAGTTAGTCTGGTGTCCAGTGCTGCTCTTCAAGTGTCTAGTACTACTATTCTGGTGTCTAGTACTGATGTTCTAGGTGTCTAGTAATACTTTCTCTATGTCTAATTATGTTAGATTGATATATAAATTTATTAATCTAGTGTCTAAGCCTAATGTTCTGATGTCTAGAGCTACTGTTCTAGTATCTATAACTACTTTTATGGTGTTTAATTATGTTAGTTTCGTGCCTAAATTTATCAATTTGATGTCCAAAACTATAGGCAAAAATCTTAAAAATGGTATGATTATCTTCTTATTGATTTTAAATTTAAAATATCATAATTATCTGTAAAATATAAAATCAATATACACTTCATTTTCTAATTAAAGCCCCATTTTCCTTTGCTTGTGAAATCCAAAACAAGAGAGAGAGAGACAGAGGTAGAGAGAGAGAAATAGAGGAGGAGGAGGTGGAGGATGAGAGAACGAAAAAGAATAAGAAGAATTAAATAAGGCCAGGTCCTGCTTATTACATAAAAATTGTAAATTGTTTTAAATTATCATGATCGTGGAAAATGATCGTTGTTGTTAATGGAGATAATGAAATATGATTATCTTACTATTAATTTTAAATTTAAAATATTATAATTATCTTTTCAATTAATTAAAAAATTTAAAAGTCAAAAGATTATCTTATCTATCTAATATTAACACCGTTAGAGTTCCATTCAGCGATGTATGTTCACCGGGGTAGATGCAAGAAGTTCCCTTAGACTCTTCGAGTCCTCAACTGTTTCGATTGTGGAAGTTAAATCAGTAGCCAAAGCCAAAGCTTCCACGTGTTTCATGACAACGGAGCTAAAGCTCTCTACGCAAAGGTGGGCTAACTAGGCTTGATCTGATTTCTGACTGGAAGAGATAAAAATGGCAGTGATGATGGCATTTAGTAGAAGGAACATGAAGGAAGGCTGGTCGAGGAGGAGTGAAAACGACGGAAAAGGTCTCCAGCTGATTGAATCCATGGGGAGAGGAAGAAGGTGGGGAAGAGAATGGCGAAAATCATAATGAATTTTTCACTTTTTGTAAAGCAAAAAGAAAGAAAAAGTTTATATACATATTAATTCCTCCAGAAAATGCAGACAAGGCCCATTGTTTCCTCACCAGAGATGGTGCGGAGCAAATTTGGCAAACAATGTGGCGATCAACATTTACTGGAAAGGGAATTCGACTGTTTGAAACAGCCCGAGTTGATTGAACTGTTTTTTGCTGCTGGTATCAAAACCCATAATCGAATGGGTTTGGATTGGGAGGCTAATAATACAGACACGATTCAAGTGGTTGCAGAGGAATTAAAAAGAGAAATAGTCAAAAGACTGAAAAACATGCTTGAGTGGTGAGAGTCAAAGTTTGGAGTGCAAATGATTGAAAACAAAAAAAACTTAGATGAATATGTGTAATTTCAATTGAAGTCCTGAAGTTATTAGTTTGTATAATTTGAGACTTGAAATTTTAAATTATGCAAATATATGCAATTACATTACATAATTGACAAGAAACATCTAAGTTACAAAATCAAGTGGGCAAAAGTGTCCTGCCTATCATAGTTTAGGGCTCGATTCATACCCCCTAAAATGTTTAGGCATTGAATGGTCGAGTCACAATAGTTTTGTAGCGGGGTATTTAGCCCTTTTTATTGGCATCTCTAAACCCTAAATTCAAGAAATTCCCTCAGTACTTTACATGCCTTATTCCTTCTCTCATTATTATTATTTTTCAATATATTAGAAGTTAATTTTCCTTTTTATTCCATATTTTCATCATTTCCAACTTGAATTAAATGATGTTATATATTGTCCCTCCTATATATGCTAATGATTCTAGTTTTCACACTTTGTTCACCTTTGAATTCCCTTTATCTTGGATTCATGTACAATCCAAGATTTACAATTATAATTATATTGTGTTCGCATTATGAACTATATATATTATCTAATCCTCCAACTAAAGGAGTTAAATCATGGCTAACACATGTTACTCACACATTTGATTGTATTACATTTGGATTCTACCAACTATGAAAGGCTAATATTTTTTTTACTAATTTATTGTTTTATTGTTCTCATGTGTTACTCTTTCTGTTTATTTGTTATTATAAGATAATTCATACTTATGTTGTATTTTCTTACAAGTTAATAACATTTTTTGTTCTTTTCTCAATCTCATTTTTCGTTATGTGCTTTACTTTTCAATTCTTCACCCTTTAAACTTTTTATCTATGTTTATCAGTATTCAAAATACTTAGATAAACAACAATTTAACTAAGTAATGCGCCAATTAGTTTTCTTATATTTTCTTTTTGTTATCCTTTTCTTTATATATACAATGAGTCATATGGTACCATTTTATTGCATCACCATGAATGCATTACTTTCTTGGTTCTCTATCATATAATTTTTCTTAAAAAAATGAACTTACAATTAACCCTTTAAGGTTTGCCCTAACGTATACTTTGTTCTCTTATTTTTAAAAATCTATACTTTGCTCTTGATTCTTTTACATTGCCCAATAATAACTTTTGAAACTCTAATTTAAACTGTACGATAGTTATCTTTCAGTAATTTCAATCTCTCCAATATTTTTTTTATAGTTAATAAACATTTTAAATTATGAGTTTTCCCACTCTGGAATTTCATTTTTCCCCATATAAATGTATATCAATGTTTTTTGAAGGCCATTTAATTGTGAAAAAAATAAAAAATTCTAAAATTAATTGAACATAGTTTCTAAAAAGTTTAAATTAGAATTTTAGACGTTGTTCATAGATACTGTAAAAGAACTCAGGGATCAAATATAGATTTTCAAAAATAATAAATAAAAAATGTAGGTAAGTTTGTATTTTTTTAAAAAAATAAAAATGGTGGTGACCGGTATCAGGCAACATAAAAAACTAATGTGGAGATTTTTCCGAGTAATAACTGAAGGTTGGTGCTAACCAAGCCCAACGGGCCGATAAGCCATTACAACGATGGGTGGAATGCAGTAAAAGTCCCAAATCTGTAAGTTTTATTCAAAATTGTCCCCACATTGCATTTTGCTGCAAATTGACTCCAAATCTTTATAATTAGTCCCTATCGTTACACAAGATTAAATTGACACAAAAATTCAATTTATGGAGAGAAAAAACTGATAATTAGTCTCTGTCATCACTTAAGTTTAATTACTAACGGTCAAATTTCTAACATGTTCATATAGAAAATTACTAATGGTTCAAATTTTGATTGTTGGTAAAATGGTTTCCAACAATCAATTTACTAATGTGCTGCTTTAAATGGCTACACGTTGGTAATTTTAAATTTTCCAAAGCTTGATTGTTGAAAATGACCATTGAAAATTACTTGTTTTTTAGTAGTGTAACTTGTGACAGAGGTGTATATTTTATTTTCTTCAAAAATAAACTAATGATCTAACGCACACATATATTGAAAATAAATAAAATATATGTCAAATTGTAAAAAAAAAATTAAAAAGAAAATGAAAATATCAATGAAACAATTAAAAAAGAACCTTGTCAATAATACAAAAAAAAATTGAAGGAACAGATTGGAACGCAGCATGAGCAATTATGAGGGAGAAAAATTAATAGTTTAGTTTCCTACGTATTCGCATCCTACGTATTCGCACTAGCTGTCGTGTTAACTACTCTTGTTTTAACAGGATATATATGCTGTGACTCTTTTATATAGTGAGCAGCAAGTGGATTGGAACCTGTTCATCTCCATAAGTTTGCACTCGAATAGCTTTTCCGTGCTTCTGCGCTCTAAACTCTATAAGCTCGCCTCACTTAGCTTTGACAAGTTTCATCTAAATCGTACAAGCAACATGGTGGAGTATATTTCTCCCATCTCCACAATCTTGATGAAGCTTAGTTCTTTTGTGGAAGAAGACATTATAACCTGCATATGCGTAAAAGGGGAGATGAAAAAGTTGAAGGGCGATCTCGATATCATTAAGCGTTTTATTGACGATGCAGAAAAACGTCAATTGGGCACCGACAAGGCTCTCCAAGTTTGGCTGCGTAATCTGAAACACATCTTCTACAACATAGAAGATGCTGTGGATGAGTGGAATGGCAGAATCCTCAAAATGAACATGGAGCGCCAGAATGCGTCCGAGCTAAAAAAGGTACTGCTTTATATTCTTTACCCTTTTCGCCGAGTTGGTTTATATGCTAAGATCTCCCGCCGGATAATAGCTAGAAAAAAAGAGCTAGATAAGATTGATGAGCAGACGAGACGATATATTTCTCAGTTGCAGCCATTGATGGCAATTCAAAATAATCAACTTGATCAAGCAGAGACCACCCCTTCCCAGTCAAATACAGTGGTGCCTGTTAGGAAAACAGAAAAGAATAGACTACTTGACATGTTGTTGGCCGAGAATGGACCACTGGCTACACCTACCATCATTTCCATAATAGGGCCGGGAGGGATCGGCAAGTCCACTCTTGCTACAGAAGCATACAATGATCCTAGAGTCAAGGGCGGTTTTAAAAAAATGGTATGGGTTTGGGTCTCAAAACATTTTGACATAGCAAGAATTGCTAAAGAGATAGTTGAAGCTATTGAGGGTCAGACTCCACAGGTAACTGGCTTAACCCCATTACTGGAGAAACTTAAGAATTGTGTTGAGGGGAAAAAGGTGCTTTTAGTCTTGGACAATATTTGGATAGAGCGCAGGCACAATAATGAAACTTCCATTAGAAACACAAATGATACGAGAAGTTTAGTTCAATTGAGAAGCGATACAGATCATTGGCTTCAATTGAAGGACTCTCTCACAAGTGCTGCATCTATAAGTAAAATTTTGATAACAACTAGGAGCCGTGAAGTTGCGGAAGATCTAGAAATAGAGGAAACTAAAAGACTCTCACTGGAGCCATTATCAAAACATGAGTCAGAGAAACTTTTTAAGGCTATAGCATTTGTTGGAGGAAGAATAATAACTGAAGAGTTAAGAACAATCGGGGAAAATATAGCATCTAAATGCAATGGGTTGCCCCTCGCCATCAACTGTCTTGCAAAGCTATGTCGTAGTCGGCCAGATAGTGATTGGAAAAGAATCCTAGAAAGTGCTACGTGGAGGCAAGAGGAGGTTGAAAAAGAAGTCTTTCGCCCTTTGATGATAAGTTATTGTTACCTAGAACCATATGTTAGGCGTTGTCTCCTTTATTGTGCAATCTTTCCCAAAGGCAGTAATATACAAAAAGAAGAATTAATTAAGCTGTGGATGGCACAAGGGTTCCTCCAGCCAAGGGGGTTTAGAACAATGGAGGCAGTTGGTTCTGGTTATTTTGACTACCTTGAGGCGCATCACTTCTTTCAAGATTCTTTTCCTGGTGCTAAGATGCATGATATTATTCATGACTTCATTACATATCTCTCAGTGGAAGTGGAGGGATATTTCACATCGGAGGAAAAATCAACCAACGACTTAACAGTTGAGGGTAAAGAAAGAGTTCGACATTACCCATTATTGCTTAAATGTGATGAGACACCCCCTGCACAAATTTGGGATTTCAAAAGGTTACGAAGCCTCATCGTGAAATGGTCCAATGAATCATACCATCGTGTGACTCCCGATATTGAGAAGGAGTGCAACGCAATCCTCCATAAAGCATGTGACAAATTGCGCCGTCTACGAGTCCTGTCATTGTCCAATCTACCATTTGCTTTAGATGCTCACGTTGGCAAACTGATACTCTTGAGCTACCTTGACTTGAGTTGGAATTCATTAATATCAGAATTGCCCGAAGGTATTTGTGATCTGATAAACTTACAGACATTGGATATCAGCGAATGTCGTTCTCTTGAGAAATTGCCTGACAGGATAGGAGACTTGACCAACTTAATCCATCTTCTTAACAAACGCACTCCTACGCTGAGGTACATGCCGAAAGGGATAAGAAGGTTAACAAAGCTACAGACATTGACTATGTTTGTTGTGGGCAATGGAGAAAATGCAGCATCTCTTGAAGACTTTCTATGCCTGACTAGTCTTCAGGGGGAGCTGGAGATACGAGTTCTAAGAAACATGGATAAGAAGCAGGCTAAAACACCAATGGGAAAGGCCAGCGGGAACATTGTTAGCTTGATTCTGAACTTTGAACAATCTCCCACTGCCGAGAGTATGCTTAATGCCTTCAGCTTACCTGAAAGCCTCCAAGAATTATGGATACTTAGCTATTTGGGCAGAAGCTTGTCCCAACTATCCTTAAGCAAGGCTCTTAAGAAGGTCGCTTTGAATTGTTGTAGAGAACTGGAGCAATTGCCACCCCTGGGTCAATTACAGTTCCTCGAAGAGCTTGCGCTAGAAAATTTGCCCAAAGTAAGAACGATTGGAGTTGAGGTTCTGGGAATAGAAGGAGAGGGAAATCAGGACCTTATTGCTTTCCCTAGTTTGCTGTATCTCCGAATTGTTGACTTGCAGGGCTGGGAAGAGTGGGATTTTGAGATTCCAAACACCAGCAATAATAGCTCATGGACAATCTCGATCATGCCCTGCCTTCGCATTTTGGAGATATATCGATGCTATTCAATCACAGAAGAAAGAGTCCCACCGCAAATTCTTGGCTTGGAAAGCTTGGAAGCCTTTGAACTGAATGGCACATACATCGCCAAAATGATAGTTCAAAGGGGAAGGTATATATGCATGCCCTGCTGCTTATTTGTGAGACGAGTAATAAAGAATTTCATCAACAGAATGTAACTTAACAACTTTTTTCTTTTCCTCCTTTTCTAGTCGGTGATGTTACTTTGGGTGCAATCACGCGCTTGATAGTTGATCATAGGCAGAGCAACTGGTATGCGACTTCATTATTATTAATCTTGTTGTTGCTCTTGCACTTTCAGTCATTAATTTTGATAATGAATGAAACGAGTTTTCTTGCTGACCAGAGAAAAAACAATGTTAAATTGTTTTGATTCTTTTCTTTCCCCAGTTACGCAGCATTTTCCTATTTGGGTCGATTGAGGTGGATTCCCTCAAATGGCGTTTGGTTTTGTCTGTCCGGAGTTATTCCTACCGAGGATCACAAAAGCTAAGCACAAATGCGGGGATATGATTGTGCATCTCATGGTTGTTCACTCCAGTGTGTTGTCATAAATAAAAATGTTCAGGGTGTGTGTTTTTCATGTAATTCCAAACTTAATTGTGGCTGTTACATTTCAATGACCCCCTTTGTGCAGTTTAATTTATGGGCTTGTAATAATATGGAAGTCTCTTCTTCTGTTCCACGCTTGTTCCTGTCCCCTCTTGGAGCAGTTCAAGCGTTTTGTTAGTTTGCTATAATTAATGCTCATGTCAGATCTCAGTTGCTCTCTTCATGAGATTGTCTTTTAATTATTACCACTACTATATGTTTCTGCTTGTAAACTTAAAACAGATTTTGTGCAGGGAACGAAAAAGACAGCAGTGTGTTCTTACAGACCAAACATGTCGATGTCCAAACATTACTTCGTAACAGAAAAAGTACGGATATCAGTATTGTAATGACCCAATCAAATTTAGCCCACCACCCACACAAGTTTTTCAATTTGTCATCTACTTTTGACTATTTTACCCATTACCCATACAAGTCTTTTAATTTGTCATCTACTTTTGACTATCTCAACCACCACACACATAAGTCTTCCAATTTGTATCACAATTTGTCTCCCACTCACCCCCATGTGAATCACATGGTTTCACTCTATATATACACCCATGGCTGGTCATACAAGTTCCATTTTAGTCTCCGTTTCACTCATTTCACTTACTCTAAAACACTCATTCCATTTTATAGCAATTGTAATGCTCTGAATTTCTGTTCCGACTCCGTTTTGGTGGGTGTTGGTTCTATGCTCGTACTACTGGAAAAGTGTAGTTTTGGACCCTCCACATAGGGTATTCTGTTCCGTTTTGTTTCGCAGTGCACTGTTTTTAGGACTAGTCCCTCAGGGCGCTCGATCGTTAGCGATTCTTAGACGATTTTGGACGCACTACAGCAGTTTAAGTGTAGTCACAGTGATCATCCCACCCACTCTGCTCTGAATTTCTGTTCTTTTATTCTGCTCTGAACTGCTCTGTTTTGGTTAATGATTTTATTTACAAATATTATTTGCTCAACTCTCAAAATTGCTATTACATTGATTATGTTCTGACTGTTCAAATATCTTCTACTAAAGTTTATGTTATTATTTTACAATAATTTTTTTTGCTTGATCCTTATATATTTTGTATATTGTATTTTTGTTATCAAAATCCGCCACTTGTTGGGCATCTATGCTCACCCCGTTTTCACCCCCTCACACAGATCAGAAGTAGTTCAAGTTAGCTAGTAGGAGCGACTATAAGACCAGTAGCAGTTCAAGACAATTAAAAGTATTTCGTTAGTATATACTACTGTTAGAAATTTATTTATGTTTAGAAAACTTTTTGGATTTTGTTTCATTCCTTAGAGCTTTAATATCTGATGGATTATATCTCAGTTTCAAGAATTGTAGTTGCTCTGCCGCTTATTTTTAGAAGAAAATTTTAAAAGTTTGTAATTAATTGAAATATGTAGCCTTGCATGTTTGGGAAAATTATTTTCTTAAGTATACGGCGTGTCAACGTCCCGAGACTCCTATGGTGGGTTTCGGGGCATGACAAGTATGCAACTGTTAATTTGATTATCATCGCTAAAGAATGAATCCGAGCACAAGAGTAGCAGCACAAGAAGTTATTGGGGCCTCGCTCCGATGGTGGTTCAGTGGAGGCGAGCTTCGCGACACAGTGAGCAGTCGAGGCGGCGGAAGCTATGGCGGCGGAAGCAGTAGCGACAGGGAGAGGGGAAGTGGAAGAGCCATTGCAGCAGCACGCGGTGCAATGCGGGTTATTCTGGGCATCGATGCGGGGGTGGGACATGTCGGCGGCGAAATGGTTGAGAGGAGAATCTCCGAGTCCGAGAGGCAATTCATGATCCTGTTCACCCATTTTTCAGAGATTTCTCAAATTGGTTTGATTCCTGGGAATTTTGGGTGGAATCAGAAGCATGAGAAGGTTTCATATCAACGTTTTAGGAATAGGAATTCGATTGAATTCGGAAGCCGGTGACTCATGCGCCAAATTAAGGGAGATGTAGCTTTAACAGTTACTTGTGGACACTTCGCGCGCGCTGGAGGGTCTCAGAATGATGAAATCCAAGGTTGGGGGCCAGATAGGGAAGCGGATAAAAGCTTGAGGGCATCCATTTGAAATCAATGAAAGCTATCCAAATTGAGGATAAATGTAAGATATGGAAGGACCTAGCTTTTCTTTCTTAGTCTAAAGAAAAAACCAACGAGCGAAAGAGCTAGAGCGGAAAGAATGTACAAATTTGCTGGACCTCTACTATTGTACCATTTCAAAGCCACTTCCTTGTCCATTAAGATTCTGTATAAACTTTGTTAGAATGTTGATATTATATTGGACTCTGTTGTAAGTTTTAAACCCTAATCGTGAACGCATGGTGGATGTTGAAGCAGCGTAATAAAAAGTATCGTTCCCACAATGATTAATTGAATTGCTTGTCAAGTACCATTGCTCTAAGACAACTTTAGCTAAACCAACAAGATTGAATGAAAGATTGAATAAGTAAATTGATGAGTCTTAGTTAAGCTAAGCTAATTAAAATGTCACTAAACTAAGATGCTAGAAATGCTTTGAAAATTTGGGGTTTTTAACAAATTATTAAAGCACATTTCCTATAAGTTCATTACTTTAGTTGATGAACTTAAGTTAGTGATTTGGTTCTCTATGCTTATTGATGAAGTCACCAATTTGAATTCTTACTTTCTCAAGTGAAAGAACTACTCTCTCTCTAATCTAAACTTAATAAGGATTCTCATCCGATTACAAGTTTAGGAAGATACATTAAAGCTTAGTTTACCTTCACCTAGTGATTTAGACTAGTTTTCCAATAAGCCTATTGTCATAAACCCTATTCTTAAAACCTATTACCTTTAATCTTTTTCAAACTTTGTGACACAAAAAACAATGGGTAAAATCTCTTTCTTAATGTTGACATAATTCTTTTGAGCTTGATTCCAAACTCCTAAAATAAATCTAACTAATTGTTCTTTTTCACCAATTTTTTGCTTTAAAATTTCACCATAGTCGATATTATTAGCATCTGTTTCAACAATTTTAAAGGCTTCTGGGTTGGGAATATTAACACAAGGAATTTCTTTTATTCTTTTTTTAACCAATTTGATAGCTTTAGTTTGTTCTTCACTCCATTTTGGAGGATTTTTCTTTAACCTATCAAACAAGGGTCTACAATCATGGACAAGATCTTTGTAAAAATCTACAGTATAATTTAAACTTTCTAAAGACCTTTGTAACTATTTCTTGTCCTTAATTTCATTAGAAAATTTATCAGTGAAAGTTATTAATCTATCAATAGGCTTAATTGTTCCTTTCTGGATTATATAGCCTAAAAATTTTATTTTAGTTTAGAACAATTTCATCTTCTGCTGAGACAACAAGTCTTGCATCTTCTGCTATTTTTACAAATTTATTTAAATGCTTCCAATGTTGATCAATAGATTGGGAAACATAAGCACATCATCAATGTAAACAGTAATAAAAAAATTATAAGGATAAAAATTTAAATCATAATTTTTTGGAATTCAAATGGAGCATTCTTCAACCCAACAAGTATGACATTCTACTTTTAGTGGCCAAATGGGACATTAAAATGTATCTTATACTTATCTTCTCTGGCAATATGCATTTGTTAGTATCCCAACTTCATATCAAATTTTAAGAACACAACAATATTATGAAGTTTAGATAATAAATCTTCTTGTTAGCTATCAGATACTTAATCCATTTCAAAACCTTATATAGAGATTTATAACTGATTAACAGTCTATGTACGCCTTTTTCAATTTATGAATTTTTAATCACATAGAAAGCAGAACAGCTTCATGGTGAAGAACTATTTCTAATTAGTTTCTCGTCTAATAAATCCTGAATTTCCTTTCTACAATGGGTCATTAATTTTTCATTCATTTGAATTACTTTAGACCTTATAGAAATGTTTTTCTTATTAAATTCTGGTTCACAGGGAAGATTTAAAATGTGTTTTTTTCTTTCCCAAAAGGCATTAGGAATATCAGCATATACCTTTTTTGCTAAAATCTCCTTAAGATGTTCTATTTTTGTTTTAATTCTTGATTTTCTAATTTCTCTTCAGCACTCTTGTGTTTGACTTCTTCTTGCAAACACATAAGGACATTTTGTTTTCTTTTTAAATCAATACTGAGCTCTTCTAACAATGATCTTCAAGGTGGTTCAGCAAACTTAAATGTAATTTTCTTTCCAAATTTCTTAGCAGAAATTCCATTTATACTTACCTTAAAAGACATGATTACAGCCAGGAATGGAGTTTCTAGAATTATCTCCTAATTCATATTTAAAACTATGAAATGTTATTTAATACAAATGTTCTCATTACACACATTAACATTTATCAGTTTAAATCTTATTGGAATAGTTTCTTTATTGGCAGCAATAATGGAACCAAAAGACCTATCCAGATACTGGTATGGGACAATGTCTTCTTTAATACAATTCCTATTAGCCCCTGAATCAACTAAGACTATTGGGGTCAATTTAAATTGATTTTCTATTAACAAAATCATTATGTTAGTAAATCTTTGGTTTGGCATAGAATAGGCTTCATTAATCTGCACAGGTTTTTCTTGAAAAAAATATATTTCCAATCTTTATGTTTTAGTATTTTTCCCTTTTTTTTTATTTTTCTTAAATCTAAATTCTTCCAAATCTTCCATCACTAACTCATCTTCTAGAGGATCTTGGGAATATCCTTCAAAATTCTGAAGTTCTAAAATCTTAATCCTATTTTTGAAAGATTTTATTTCTACCTTTATTTCTGAAATTTCTCCTTTTAATTATCCTATTGTCAGTTCTTTATGACTCTTTTGGGCCTTGTCTATTCTTTTAAGAATTTCATTTAAATTGTAAACAGGAAGCTTAGTTAATTCTTGTGTATTAGCCTTTTTCTTTGAATTTCTTCTATCCTGACCTGATTGGTGTTCCTATTTATTGAACTTATGTAGATATTTAAACAAAAAAAATTTTCTTAATTCTATATCATCAATTTTCTTAGCAATTTCTAAAATTGTCTCATCTTCTCCAATTATGGCATTAGTCTAACTTATATTTAATTTTATATTATCAAATATTTCCTGTAATTGGCACGAATTACAACCACAATTAGAATCACAACTTCTGACTCAAATTCTGAACTATCCGAAAGACTAATCATATTTTTTTCTTCAGAGCTTTTAGAAATTATTTCTTCTTGATCTTCTTCAAGTTCACTATCACTATTGAGCAAAATTTGTATTAAACTCTTTTTAATTGTTCATCAATTTCTAAAGAGTTTATCTTTTGCCTTGTTTTGCATTTATTAGCAAAATGTCCTTGTTTACCACATTTTCAACAAACCCTTTGATTTTTTCTAGATTTTCTTTTTCTAAATTTTTTAGAGGTTCCTGAGTTTTCTTCTAACTTTTCAAATCTTCTTCTCCTATATTTTCTATAGGATTTGTGCTTTTTTTGTTTTCTAGGCTCATATTCAAAATATAGCCTTGGTATGTCATAACCAAATTGGGAGCAAATAATGCCCATTTCTTTTCTTTCTGCTAATTTTTCTCTTTACACATGTTTTTGCCACTTTATTTCATGACACATCTTCAAACCAACTTCTTTAATTTCTGCTATGATTTGACCACAAGTATAATTTTCTAAATTGAGATGATCTTGGTTTTTTTTTTTATGTGATCCATGACCAATTGACAAAAATGTTGGTAATCGTCGAATAAATTTTTCTTTCCAAATAGAGGATCTACAATCTTCTCTTTTGTACACTGTTGTAAGGAATATATCCTTATACCATTCTAAGTCTAATAAAGTTCTACATCTTAGATTTAAAAGTAATTCACCATTTATATTTTCTTTACTCTCTACATCACGACAAAATGAGAATAAATCATACATAGCAAAATTTTTATAACATCATGTTCACTTGTTTGAATTAATTGGTTCCCATGTTGTACAGTAAGTATTTTTTTATCATTTTTTATTTTTTTTATTACTTGTTCGGTTAGACACTTTTCTCACCAATTTCTTAACTAACCTATAAAACCAATTATGATCATTTCTACTATATCTAGATTTGAATTATCAACTTCTTTTCTAGCAGTTATTCTAAATATAATCATATGTTAGATAGTGTTTATTATTTGGTATTCTGACAAACCATCTATGTTTCATTCTCATATTAAATCACTTTCATGTTTAGCAAAGGCATAAGGCTCAGAATAATTATTAACCTTATATCCACTGGAGATGGTTTTGAGGGAGCCTAAGGTTGGGGTATATTCTATACTTTTGGAACATTTCTAATTAGACCTTTTCTCCTCCCTTGAATGAAGATGATTTAATTCTAAGTTCTCATATCCTGATTGATGAGAATCAACTAATTCTTGGATATTTGGAGTATCTGCAATAACATTTATTTGAAGACCCTTTTGTTCCTTATCCACAGTTTCTTTTTGCTCTTCAGACCTGTTTGTCAATTTAGCTATTGATTAGTTAAATCACTGGTCCTATCATTTGGCTTCAATTTGAAGTCTGAAAGTTTTTTAGGAAAACTTATTGAGGACTCTGATGTTTCTGGCAAAAGTTCTGGTTTAAAGATTAAGGCTTTTGTGAAACCAAACTTATTCTTATCCAACAAAGTTTCAATTCTATTTACCTATTTCTGGAGATCTTTTTTATAAATATGTTTCTTGGTTGTTTCAGGATTTTTTGCATCAAAAACTTTAAAGGTGAAGCAGATGTTTTAGTCTATTCTTTCATTATAACTGTGGCATTAGGTGGATGTGAAGACGTGATGTCTTTCCTGTCTTTATTCTTATAAGTGGACCAAGTTTCTTCCAACACATCTAAAGTTATTTCTTCATCCAAAACTAGGGTTGGGACAAACCATTCAAAGAATTTTAAATTTTTCGTAGTTCCCATTATTCTTTTGTACCAAATGTGTTTAATCTCTTTTCTGTTTTCTTTAGTATAGGTGCCATAAACCATTTTCTCTTAATTTAATTTCTTTCTGACCAAAAATCTTTATTTAGACTTTGAGACTCAAATCTAAATGGTTTAGTTAAAGCATTTAGTTGAAAATCTAAAAAACTAAGATTATGTGATCCTACAAATTTTGTTTCTTCTTGTTGTTGTCCTTTTTCTAGGACAACTGGGTCAGTTCTATAGACAAGATGCGATATTTATTCTATGGATTCTCTAATTCCTCTAACAAGTTTCTCATGTTCAAATTCTAGCACATAAGAACACAAAGCTCTAGAAGGTTTATAAGTAATTCTAGACAGAAGTTTTTTAGAATTCAATTCTGAAAAATCAATTTTTGTTATTTTGTCCTTACTGAACCTTTTTTCAACTTCTTCATTTTTATACTCAATAATCCTTTCTAATTCTTAAGGTTTCAAGGATTTCATGGGTTTTTCATTCTGGAAAATTCATCTTTCTAGGAGCATAATATCTTTCCATTTAATTGGCTTGGAATGACAACATGAGTCTTTTCTGTATTAGTTTTTAATAATAAAATTTCTCCTCGGGTGTCAAATTCTGAAGGTTTAGCCTCAATTTGTGTTGTCATTATTTGATAATAGATTCTATAAACCAAAACAAAACTTTGAGATCCTTCAAGTATATCAAAACTAGATGTCATAATATTCTCAGTTAAGACTTTTATGATATAATGTTCTTTTAAAGAAACAGTAAATTTTGGATGGCAATTAAAATAAATTGCCCCATCACATAAACTTGATTCCATTATGCTTAATAGAGAACTAGAGAATTTATTATGTCTGCAATCTCTCAAGGAAACAATCACGGAAGTGTTCAAACCATTTCTTGTTAAAGGTTTTAAAGCAATCTACACAAGGCCAACATGCAAATAATTCCAGTGACTATCTAACTAATCCTTGATCATGTATTTTGAAAATAATTTAAATTTATGGTCTTCTTCCATTATTGGAACCATTTTTTCTACTGTTTTAATGACATAAATCATTCTGAGATCAAAAGTTTCCTATTGATAACATCCCATTTATCTACCTAACAAATATTCCAATTTCCCAATTTTTTTTCAACATCTCTGATTAAAACATTATGTGAATTCTTAATTTTTCTACTCCCCATAATTTCTTCTTACTCTTGTCTCTTTGAGGCAGACTTGATCAAATTTCTAAAAATTTTATCCATTAATAATTATTGAATAGTGTTAATATCTTTACTAGCTATCTGTTAGCGTTTTATTTGATTTTACTGTCCTCCCATTTTAGCCACGGGCCTTATGGTCAATAAGTGACTTGGGTGATAGTTCTGAAAATATTTTAACAATAATTTTTAATTACTAGGAAGAGAAAACGTTTTAAAGTTTAACTAATTCTTAAATTAAAAAATAATACAAAGATTAAGTTTTAGGGACTAGATTGTACATACATAAAAACTGGCTTTGATATTTTAACTAGATCTTGGATTACAGAGCTTATGCTAAAAGAAATCAAAATCAAATTAGGTGAGAAATATATGCCAAAACACGACGTAGAAACTTTCAAAGTGATGTTGCGTAGGAGCAAGTCCAACAGCCAATTGGATGTTAACTGATGATGACAGCTAACGTAGAACAGGTAAAGCTAATGTGGTCCGCTAATGCCAGCCCAGTTGGCTCATTCTCGGATATTTTCCAACTCAAGAGCTGGCTTTAAGTCCCCGAGCACAATAAGCCGTAATTACTGTCATTTATGGTTAACATGTTCCAGATTTTAAAAAATTGGTAGATTTTGCCAACCTTTACTAAATATCGTATAACACCTTTTATTGTACATGTTTTTTAAGTATAAATAAAAAAACTAATGTGGACATTTTTCTGAGTAATAATTAAAGATTGATGCTGACCAAGCCCAAGAGCCAATAAGTCATTACAACGACGGGTAGAATGTAGCAAAAGTTCCAAATCTTTAATTTTTATTCAAAATTAGTCATCAATTTTCATATCATTGCAAATTGATTCTAAATCTTTATAATTAGTCCCTGGCCTTAGTTAAGATTGAATTTACATAGAAAACTGATTTATAGAGAGGAAGAATTAATAGTTCAAGTGGTTTATTAGCTGTAGGGAATTATGAAACATATTGACTTTATAAGAAGACAACTAACAAACCGTCTAAATTAGATTCTAAAGAGTTGACGTTAGATAGTTAATTATGTAAGAGATAATTCAAACGGTTTGGTTTTGTCCTTTCCTTACTCAATCTATGCCATAATTTTTTAATAATTAATAAATTATTTAAATTATCAATTTTTCTTTGCTATAAATCTGGTTTTTGTGCCAATATAGTCCTTTTTTTAAAGCTAAAAGCCAATATGTAATGAATTATAAAGGTTTAGGATAAATATGCAATGAAATGGAGGTTGATGATGAGTTTATAAAGGAAGTTAAAGGTTTGGGACTCTTGTTGCATTTTACTCTTAAAACACGAACGCTGGATGAGCAATTATTAGGCAGAAAAATTAATAGTCAGAAGCACGTAGTTGGAAGCCGTCCACCTCCATAGTTATAGATTCAAATTTTCCACTCGATTCGCTTTTCTGTGCTTCTGCTCTAAATTCTATAAACTCGTCTCTCTTAGCTTTGACACGTTTCATCTAAATCATACAGACAAAATGGCGGAGGTTTCTTCCATCTCCTCAATCTTAGTCAAGCTTAGTTCATTTGTGGATGAAGACATTAAAACCTTCATATTCGTAAAAGAAGAGATGAATAAGTTGAAGAGCGATCTGAAGATCATCGATCCTTCCATTGAAGCTGCAGAGAAACGGCAGTTGGGCACTGACAGTGCTCTCCAAGATTGGCTGCGCAGTCTGAAGCACATATGTTACAATATAGAAGATGCCGTGGATGAGTGGGACACCAAAATTCTCAAAATGAAGCTCAAGCGCCAAGAAGTAGAAGGTCTAACCTAAAAAAGGTACGGCTTTCTATGCTTCAGACTTTTAGTCGAGTTGGTTTATATGCTAAGATATCCCACCAGATAAAAGTCAGAAAAAGAAGAGCTAGATAAGATTGATGAGCAGACGAAACGTTATGTCACTCATTTGCAGCCAGTTAGTGCTATTCAAATTAATCAACTTGATCAAGCAGAGACCACCCCTATTCACTCAAATACAATGGTTCCTGTTGGCCCAAGTGCAACCAAGAGGGGGGTGAATTGGTTGGGTTCCAAAAATAAAGCACAATTGAATTATTGAAACCCCAAACTCAAATTCAATTTGAAGAACAATGATTAACTCTATTTTACTCAGAAAATGACTACCACAATCCACCTAGAATTTGCTTTGAAAGCTATCTTTGAAGTAGTTTTGAAAACAAGCAAGTTCAACCAAAACAAGTTGCATAAAACACCCACCAAAGCTCAAATAGGTAGAGAGAAGAAGAAGCTTGGACAAGGGAATTTTTATAGAGGTTCGAACTCTCCTCTTGAGAGCCTACTCCTCTCCTCAAGCTCACCACTTGAGAGTTTTCTTCTCTACTATGAAACACAATGATACATAATAGCCTACAAAGGCACATAATCCTTTGGTAGTTTCTTCTACCTTCACCTCTCACTAGTTTTGCCAAAGGCTAACTAGAAACCTATCTAACTCTCTTTCCCTTACAAGGAAATCACTCAACCACTCAAGACAAGCTCAACAATTTGTGGTTACAAGGTAAGAACTGAGCAACCAATGCTAGATAAGCCAATAAAAGCACAAGCACAAGTTCTTGCCAACTTTTCTAATTTAAGCTCTTTAATGGATGATTCCTATTTTCTAGTTGCCAAGTTAGGTTTACAACATGTTTCTTAGTGTAAATATACTCTTTAGGAAGTTATTAGACCGTTGAAGCCCTGCTGGAAGTGCCTGAAAAGTTTCCTTAAAATCTGGAGAGCCGTTGCTCTGTTTTTACGCAAAAATGCAGCATTCCCAGATTTCGTGTTAAGTCTTGAGTTTAACAGGTTAAACTCGACTTCTCTCTTCAACAGTCAAAAGCAGCACAAGACAGAGCATTTAATGTGCGGCAAACGTGTACAGGTGGCGTCTTCTGATTCGCCCGAGTTCCATTTGAAATTTTAGCTGAAAACGCGTCACTTGAAACATTTGAACCCAAGCCTTCAGACTTTAATTTAATAGGTTAAAACTGAGTTTTAATGTGTCAGCTAAAGCTTGAAAAATCACAGGAAACTTAACCTTCGAACTAACCCAGTTTAACGTGTTACAGTGTAAAACTTGGGAACAAGTTAAACTTAGGTGAAACAAATACCTGTTAAACTGTGACTTTAATGGATTAAACTTGAAACAACTCCAAAACACTTGTCATTTGGAAATCAAACTTGATTCAAACATTAACCTAAGTTAATAACCTACTAATTTCTTTTCAAAGACAATTTTTCCTCAATACTTCTAAAACATATTTTTTTAGATAAACACTTAACACACTTGGAAATTAAGCATAAGTTCAATTAACCTTATTTTGACCAAAGAAGGTGAGATTAAAAATATTAACACAAATCATTTGTCATCATCAAAATTAAGGTTTTCTTTGGAACAAATCCAACAATCTCCCCCTTTTTGATGATGACAAAACAATCTTTCAAAAAATATATATAACATCCAACCAACAAGCATAAACAATGATTCTCCCCCTTTATTAAATATTCTTCAATTTTATCTCTCCCCCTTTTTGTCATAATAAAAAAGACATATATATCAACAAAATAAATCATGAAAATTTTTCAAACAAAGTTAACACAACATGCAATAAGCTTCCCCTTAATCAAGGCGTATAAACTTTAAGGAATTTTTACAAGAAAGCATGCTCCCTCTTTATCCAAACATTAAAAAAAAAAAATCCCTCCCTTTCTAGATCAAGCCAAATATTAATTAATAGACTAGCAACATAATATTTTCCATACAAAATCATATCATCAAAATATTGGAACAAATCCACAATCATCATGATGTTCATAAAACATATCACATATCTTCCAAGAATAATGAATAACTCATATATACTCATCAAGCAACATACCAAAACCAAATAGCTCAATGCATCAAAAAATTACCATTAACCAAATAAAATCAACAATGTTACCACAAATGAACTTTGTCTCAAGCATTTGCCATTGAACTTCAAATCCCCAATTTCTTGGTGCATAGAGCTTCATGTGTATGCTTCTAATTTTTGCTCCATACTCTAGCACCCTACATGAGATTTCAAGTTTTGATTTTTGGTACCCAAATTTCTTTGGGTCCTTGAGGGTTAGCTCCAATAATTTTAGTTCCTTTAGGAACCCATACTAATTTGTAGCCAAAAGGAACATTTCCTTTTCTAACCATGCATTCATAAGAATAATGACCTTTTCCACCACAAGCATGACATGTTACAAATGAACTACTTGATGAGGATGAAGATGAAGATGCATCAATAAATCTATTCCCAAATTTTCTTTCTTTCATTAATGGATTAAAACCTATACCGGCCTTATCATAAACACCCTTTTGTACTCCAAGTAACAAGTCAAGTTTTTCTTTTCCCTTGACAAATCTAGACAAAGATTGTGTGAGATCAAAGTTCTCCTTTTTTAGCTCATCTCTTTCTTTAGTCAAGGATGCATTCAAAAATTTCAATTCACCTACTTGTTTGGCAAGTTTTTTAGAATCCTTATAAAGAGCATTGAAAGCATTTTGTAGTTCTAAGTATTCACTACTTATAGATATGTATGAGCTAGAAGAGTCACTTGAATAACTTATTACCTCATCTTCTTCTTTTGCCATAAGACATAGATTGGAGTAGCTTTGATTTCTTGATGAGGCTTCATCTTCATCCATCATTAGGCACAGGTTGACATCCTCACTTGAATCACTTGAAGTTGAACTTTTATTTTAGGATTGATTACTATCACTCCATGTTCTCATGGCTTTGCCATTTTTCTTCTTGCTTTTTTTCTTTTGCTTCTTGTGCTTCTTTTTCTTCTTCAATGGACAATCAAATTGTAGCTGCCCGGGCTCCTTACAATTGTAGCAAATTATATCATCCTTCTTCTTCTCATGCCTTTCTCTCTTGAAGTTTTTGCTTCTTGGTTTCTTAAACATCTTGCTAAACTTCTTTGCTAAGAGAGCCCCATCAATGTCTCCATTTTTACTTAATGATGAGTTATCCTCTTGGGCCTTCAAAGCCATTGACTTATTATTTTTTTTGTATCTTTCCTCAACTTGTTCCTTCATCTCATAAGTCAACAACTTTCCAAAGAGCTCATCCACATACATGGTTTTGATGTTTCCTCCTTCATTGATGGCTTCAACTATGCTCTTCCATGGTGGAGGTAAACTCCACAAGATCTTCCTCACCAGCTCCTCATTTGTATACTCCTTCCCAAGTAACTTTAGTGGTGTGAGGATCTCATTGAATCTTCTAAACATTTCTTGAATGGTTTCATTTGGCTCCATGGTAAACAACTTATATGCCCTCATAAGCATGTGCATTTTGGTGTCCTTCACTTGTGTGGTTCCTTCATACGTCTTCAATAGCTTGTTCCATATATCCCTAGCATTTCCACAAGAAGAAACCAAATTGAATACATCGGGGGTTAGTGCACAATATATAATATTCATAGCTTTTGCATTCATGGTGCACATAAGATCATCCCCCGGTTCATATTCCGTCCGATCTTTTGGTACTTGTTTACCATCAACTACTTTTATAGGAGTTTTAGGACCATCCCTAATGATCCTCCATAAAGCATAATCAATTGCTTGAATGTGAATTTCCATCCTAGTTTTCCACCAATTAAAATTTGTAGAATCAAACAATGGTGGCCTAGATGGACTTTGCCCCTCAAGATGCATACTAGTGGTTGCCATGGATCTTTAGGCTTGAAAATCGTAGGATTTTATCAAAACACAGCCACTAGCTCTGATACCAATTGTTGGCCCAAGTGCAACCAAGAGGGGGGTGAATTGGTTGGGTTCCAAAAATAAAGCACAATTTGATTCTTGAAACCCCAAACTCAAATTCAATTTGAAGAACAATGATTAACTCTATTTTACTCAGAAAATGACTACCACAATCCACCTAGAATTTGCTTTGAAAGCTATCTTTGAAGTAGTTTTGAAGACAAGCAAGTTCAACCAAAACAAGTTGCATAAAACACCCACCAAAGCTCAAATAGGTAGAGAGAAGAAGAAGCTTGGACAAGGGAATTTTTATAGAGGTTCGAACTTTCCTCTTGAGAGCCTACTCCTTTCCTCAAGCTCACCACTTGAGAGTTTTCTTCTCTACTATGAACCACAATGATACACAATAGCCTTCAAAGGCATACAACACTTAGGTAGATCCTTCTACCTTCACCTCTCACTAGTTTTGCCAAAGGCTAACTAGAAACCCTTCTAACCCTTTTTCCCTTACAAGGAAATCACTCAACCACTCAAGACAAGCTCAACAATTTGTGGTTACAAGGTAAGAACAAAGCAACCAATGCTAGATAAGCCAATGAAAGCACAAGCACAAGTTCTTGGCAACTTTTTCTAATTTCAGCTCTTTGATGGATGATTCCTTTTTCTAGTTGCCAAGTTATGTTTACAACATGTTTCTTAGTGTAAATATACTCTTTAGGAAGCTATTAGACCGTTGAAGCCTGCTGGAAGTGCCTGAAAAGTTTCCTTAAAATCTGGAGAGCCGTTACTCTGTTTTTACGCAAAAATGCAGCATTCCCAGATTTCGTGTTAAGTCCTGAGTTTAACAGGTTAAACTCGACTTCTCTCTTCAACGGTCAAAAGCACCAGGAGACAAAGCATTTAATGCACGGCAGACGTGTACAGGTGGCGTCTTCTGATTCGCCCGAGCTCCATTTGAAATTTTGGCTGAAAACGCGCCACTTGAAACATTTGAACCCAAGCCTTCAGACTTCAACTTAACAGGTTAAAACCGAGTTTTAACGCGTCAGCTGAAGCTTGAAAAATCACAGGAAACTTAACCTTCGAATTAACCCAGTTTAACGTGTTACAGTGCAAAACTTGGGAGCAAGTTAAACTTAGGTGAAACAAATACCTGTTAAATTGTGACTTTAATAGATTAAACTTAAAACCATTCCAAAACACTTGTAATTTGGACATCAAAACTTGAATCAAACATCACCTAAGTTAATAACCTACTAATTTCTTTTCAAAGATAATTTTTCCTCAATACTTCTAAACCATATTTTTTTGGATAAACACTTAACATACTTGGAAATTAAGCATAAGTTTAATTAATCTTATTTTGACCAAAGAAGTGAGATTAAAAATATTAACACACATCATTTGTCATCATCAAAATTAAGGTTTTCTTTGGAACAAATCCAACAGTTCCTATTAGAGAAAGAGAAAAGAATCGACTCTTCAACATGTTGTTGGTTGAGAATAGACCACTGGACACACCTACTGTCATTTCCATGATAGGGTCGGGAGGGATCGGCAAGTCCACTCTTGCTAAAGAAGCTTACAACGATCCTAGGGTCAAGTGGTTTTTTAGTAAAACAGTATGGGTTTGGGTCTCAAAACATTTTGGCATGGGAAGAATTGTTAAAGAGATATTGGAAGCTATTGAGGAGAGGACTCCAGAGGTAACTGGCTTAGCCTCATTACCACAGAAACTTAAGGGATGTGTTGAAAGGGAAAATGTGCTTCTTGTCTTAGACAACGTTTGGATAGAGTGCAGGCATGATAATGAAATTTCAATTAGAAACACAAATGATACGACAAGTTCGGTTCAATTGAGAAGCGATATGGATCATTGGTTTGAACTAAAAAACCCTCTCGCTGGTGCTGGATCTAGAAGTAAAATTTTGATAACCAATCGTAGTAGTAAAGTTGTAGAAGATCTAGGATCAGAGACAACCAACAGGTTCTCACTGGAGCCATTATCAAATCCTGAGTCAGAGAAACTTTTTGAGGCTGTAGCACTTAATGGAAGAACAGTGGTTACGGAGAAGTTAAGAACAACTGGGAAAGGAATAGCATCTAAATGCAAAGGGTTGCCCCTCGCCATCAATTGTCTTGCGGAGCTATGCCGTCGTCAGCCAGATAATGATTGAGAAACAATCCTAAGAAGCCCTATGTGGAGACAAGGTGTGGTCTAGCAAAAAGTCTTCCGTCCTCTGATGATAAGTTATTACTACCTAGAACCATCTGTAAGGCGTTGTCTCCTTTATTGTGCAGTGTTTCCCAAAGGCAGTGATATACAAAAAGAAGAATTAATTAAGTTGTGTATGGCACAAGGCTTCCTCCAGCCAAGAGGGGATAAAATGATGGAGGCAATTGGCTCAAGTTATTTTGACCACCTCAAGGCGCATCATTTCTTCCAGGATAAAAATCGTGCATATGGGATGCATGATATTGTTCATGAATTTATTACATATCTCTCAGTAGAAGCGAAAGAATATTTGACATTGGAGGAAAAATCTACCAACGTCTTACCAGTTGAGTATAAAGAAAGAGTTCGCCATTCCCTGCTATTGCTTAAATATTCTGGGACACCCCCTGCACAGATTTGTGATTGCAAAAGATTGCGAAGCCTCATGGTGAGATGGTCCTCTAAATCGCATGCTTCTGAGACTCCCAACATTGAGGACTGCAATGAAATCCTAAAACAAGCATGTGACAAATTGCATCTTCTACGAATCCTGTCATTGTCCAATCTACCATTATGACATTTCCACGCTGACATTGGCAAACTGATACTCCTCAGATACCTTGACTTGAGTCATTGTCATAAAATATTAGAATTGCCCCAAGGTATATGCGATCTGATAGACTTACAGAAATTGGACATCAGATGGTGTATTGCTCTTGAGAAATTTCCTGACAGGATAGGAGACTTGACCAACTTAATCCATCTTATTAATCATGGAACCGTAAAGCTGAAGTACATGCTGAAATGGATAACAAGGTTAACAAAACTACAAACACTGAGTGAATTTGTTGCGGGCAATGGAGAAAATGCAGCATCTCTTGAAAACTTAGGGTACTCGACTAATCTTCAAGGGGAGCTGCAGATAAGAGGACTACGCAACGTGGATGACAAGTAGGCTGAAGCACAACTGGGAAAGGTCTGCAGGAACATTGTTACCTTGACTCTGAGCTTTGACAATTGTCCTAGTCCCACTGATGAGAATGTGCTTAAAGTCTTCAAAGCACCTGAAAGCGTACAAGATTTACGGATAGAATTTATATGGGGCCAGAAGCTTGTCTCAACTACCCTTAAGCAAGGCTCTTAAGAAGGTCGTTTTGTTTTCTTGTAGGGAATTGGAGCAATTACCGTCCCTCGAAATCCTTGAACTGTGTTATTTGTCCAAAGTAAAAAAGATTGGAGTTGAGGTTCTGGGAATAGAAGGAGAAGGAAATCAAGACCTTATTGCTTTCCCTAGAATGCAGTATCTCCGAATTCAAGAGTTGCATGGCTGGGAAGAGTGGAATTTTGAGATTCCAAACACCAGCAATAATAGTAATAGCTCAAGGACAATCCGGATCATGCCCTACCTTGGGTTTTTGACTTTAACTAGTTGCAGTTCAATCACAGAAGAAAGAGTCCCACTGCAAATTCTTGGCTTGCAAAGCTTGGAAATCTTTTTCCTGAATGGCCATTGCATCCGCTTTAATTATCTTGCAGGGGAGGAGGTATATATGCATGCCCTGCTGCTTATTTGCGAGACTAATGATAATGAATTTCATCAACAGAAATAAACTTAACAAATCTTTTCCTTTTTCCTCCTTACTTGTTTCTTCGAATGTGACGGACCAATTTAAATTAGGATACTTGACCCAGGCAGAGTAACTGGTATGTGACTTCATTATTATTACTATTTGTCTTACTCTTGCACTTTTACTTATTTATTTTGATCATGAATGAAACCAGTTCTCTTGCTGACCAAAGATAAAAAAAAATTATGGTTAAATTGTTTCTAGCCCTTTGAGACAAGAGAGTGCATCAAATATCAATAACAGTGTACTTAGTTTTGATTCTTTTTTTTTTCCTTTCTCTTTTTTGCCCCAATTACTAATTAGTTGGTTTGGGTTATTTTAACTACCAAAATTCGCATCACTTCATTATTCTTAACATTTTTGTTACTCTTGTACTTGTCATTATTAATTTTGATAATGAGTGATCACATTTCGTTATTATTAATTTTTTTCCTTTTTTTTTTCTCCAGATACTCAGCCTTTTCCTATTTGGGTTGAATAAGATGGATTCCCTCACATAGCGTCTGGCTTTGTCCATCCGGAGCTATTGCTAGCTACCACCAACGATCACAAAAGTTAAGACACATCCAGTGTGTGTTGTTAATAAAAATGTTCAGACTGTGTGCTGTTTTTCATGTAATTCCAAACTTCATTTTGATTATTAAATTTAATTAAATGGCTCCCTTTATCCAATTTAATTTCTGGGCTTGTAATTCTGTGGGATTCTCTACTTCTGTTCCATGTTTGTTCCTCTCCCTCTTGGAGCAGTTCAGACTTTTTGTTAGTATTACTATGATTAATGCTCATGTCAGATCTTAGTTGCTCTCTTCATGAGGTTGTCTTTAAATTATAAACACTACCATATGTTTCTGCTTGTAAACTTGGAACAGATTTTGTGCAGGGAACAACGGCAATTGTAAGTTCTTGCTGACTAAAATACCACTTGAGGTTACTTAGAGAGGTGGAACAACAGCAGTGTGAAAAGCAGTTCTGAAACATATGGCAACCTATGAGCTTGGAGCATGCTTAGTTGAATACCAAAAGGCATTGCCAATAACTTATGAAGTGCCCTAGCAGCTGTAAAGGACTACAAGTTCATTTCAACTTAGGTCGTTTTCCCTCAATCCGAATGCAGTGTAAAACCTGCAACACCTTCAGCACAAACCTAAATAAACTTGCATGCTACCAACTGTCTTATGTTGTAGAACTATAATGGCATATACTGCGCGCCTCAAAATTTGGTGAAACAATGCTTACATGAAGGTATCGATGTTACTTCGTTAATGTCCAAACATTACTTCGGTAAAGAACTTTTTGATGTTCTATATCGAAGTAATGTTTACATGAGTCACGGGTAGTAATGTCCAAACATTACTTTGTAGCAGAAAGGTACCAATATAGGACATGAAAATCAATATTTCACTGTTATTTGATTATTATTTACTCTAACTAGCAAGTTTCAACTAAATCGAACTACCAATTACCTAAATTAAGTGAATGCATTCCTTCGATAACCTTCACCTTGCTTTTTCTCTTATACCCATGTCCCATGGATCCTTCTATTCTTTTTGTATGCCACTGCTGCATTTATTCCTCATACCCATATTTATTTCCATTTTAATTATATTGTTCTTACAATTATATATATATATATATATAAAGTAGGATATACTTAAGAAGAAAAAAGGCTTTCCATTTAACAGAGTAAACTATAACTTGATATGTGGCAATTTTTATATGTAAGGAAAGGAAATTTGATTTTCTACAACTTCATACCGACTTTATCCCCTAGACATTCAAGCCCCTAAACCGTCGCCCCCTACAAGGAATTAAATTAATGACCAAAACTGTTGACGATCTGCTCATAAAAACAGTTGATGTACTATGCGTATAAAATGAAATCGAATAAATTACACAATTTAAGTCTTAAAACTATCTATAACAAATGAAATTGAATGAGATTGGCTCTTTTTGAACGTCACTTCCCTTTTGCAAGATGGTCAATTTTTTTAGGGCCTATTTCTCTACTTAACTTGAATCCTTCTATTTGCTCTCTTGGTTCCCAAATTTTTTTCAGTTGGTTTTTTATGTATTACCTTCTAAAGCAAAATATTATAAACTGTGATATATTTGTTTTTGAGTTAAACCATTTCTTTTTTTTTTTTTTTACTTTTATCAAATCAATTGTTAAAATCTTAATATCTAAAGTTTTTCCTTTTCCTTTCTTATTAATCAAACTTTTTTGCCAATTTTTCCCTTTTTTCTTTTTACCTTTATTAAGTTAATGATTGAACCTTTGATTAATTAACATAAATTAAACATAATATTGTGCTTCAATCATATATTTTCATTATTGATGATTGAGATTTTCAGAATGAGTTACTTACTTTAAAAGCCTTATGATTCAATAAAGTATTATGGTCCATAATTGCTAAAATTGGAGATCAATTTTTTTAAATAAATTTCTGATAAATATTAAAAATTGGAATTTGAATTAATAAGAGATGAAATTTTTTAGTGAATTATTTGTTAATGAAAAATTTATCCATCATTTCAAAACATGTACAATGTTATGTTTCATATTCACTTTCAATTTTAGCAATTGTGGATTGATGGATAGAATTACTTAAAGGGCTTTTGAGTGAATTTTACTAAATAAATTTCTCATCCATATTAAACATTAGAATTTGAGTTAATAAGATATGACATTTTTTAGTGAATTATTTTTTGATGACAAAAAATATTCATCATTTCGAAGCACATGTAGTGTTATGTTTTATAGAGTTATGTTTTAATCATAACTAATCATTGTAATGGTAAGAACATAACATAAAGAGAACCCAACCAAAAATTAAAATGAAGTAAAATTTAATTGATTAACATAAAATTTTGAATGAGAATTTTTTAATTATTTATTATTGGTATTTCTTTTAATGTCAAAATTTATTTAAAAAAAATACCTGCTACAAAGTGTGGCTAAAAAAACCTCATTATTCCTATACATGTTATTGTTATCATTATGCATACTATATACTACCTCCGTCCTCTTTTAGTTGAAATATTGTCTGAGCACGGAGATTAAGGTATATGTAATTTATGTTATTTTTTTATGTAGTAAAAGTTTAAATAATGATTAAAAAAAAAGATTCTTTTTTGGGTTTTGTGCAGTAAGAGATTGAGTGAAGATTAAAAAAAGAGTCTTTATTGGGTTTCGTGTAAAATGATAATTTAATTGTTTAAACTTTTCTAAAGAAGAAACGTTTCAACCTTTTGGGACTTCTAAAAAATGAATACATTTCAAGTAAATTGGGATGGGGGGAGTACAATTTTTTGCAACCTTTTTTTACGACTTCCATTTACTTGCTATTTTTTATAAAAAAAAAATTACAATTTAAGTTTAACCTATAATGAATTTCTTTTCCATTTTATTATTAAGAAGCAAATTTCTACATTTTTCCGCATCTACACTTTTACCTACTAAAGTTTCTATTTTCTACAAATTGGATTGAATGTCACAAACATAAAGTTCTAAAACTCCTTTGAGTCATCTTAATTAGTTTAGGACTGCACTCGTCATTTTCTCTTTTTTTGTGACGAGTAGAAAAATAAGGCTGAAAACGAGTCGAGCCGAGCCGAGTTGTAGGATGATCATATTCGGCTTGAATAATTTATCAAGCTTGATATTTTATTCATATTTGGATTGAAAACATTCTGAACGAGCTGTGAGCGAGCTTTTATCTGATCGAGCTCAAACTGTTCGTTTAAATTAAGGAAAAAAAATGTAAAATTAGACCAAGCTGAGCCGAGTAGTAAGCAAATCGAGCTTTGTTTGAATTGTATATCGAGCTTTAAATTTTGTTCAAACTTGGTTTGATAACTTTTTGCATGAGACACAAATGAGCTTTAAATCCAAACGAACTAGAACTGAGCTCGAGCTTTAATCTGTTCATTTTTTCACCCCTATAGAAAACCCCCGAAATATGTCCCAAAGAAACAACTTTGGGATCCAAAAGCTCCCTTTTTGTCTCGTCTTCCACCACTCCTCCATCCATTTGCCTGAAGGATTTCGCCAACAATTTGCTTGACCGGATCCATGACACTTCTCGCAAGGCCTATTATTAATTTATTGTTTTACTTAATCCCTAAAATTATTCGTTTACATCTTATCGGTTTAAAATTGTACAAATTTAGCATTTACAAGGTTTTTTAGCCCACACATTCTAACATATTAAAAGATCCATAATCTTAGGAAATATAGAAATAACTTAAAAATCAAAATGAAGTTTGGTGACAACCTAGTTCATACCCAAAATCAGATAAACCATAGTGTCAAAATTTTATTTTAGAAGATAGAAATAGTATGGGAAAGTTTGGAGAACAAAATGACAAATAGATAGCATTTAGAGTTTCAAATGAGAAAAGCGATAAATGAAGGGTTGGGACAAATTTAAACCAGAGGAAAATTTGAAACAACCTAAATGCAAAAAAAAAAAAATAATATAAGCCCCCAACAAAGTGATCACTTGATCAAAAAGTGATTAATGCTATGTAACAAAAATAAAGCGATTGCCTCTTAGAAAAGGAGTCGTTTGGAGAAAAAGATATCGGGGAAAACATAAAAAAAACATTGGTTTATTCACTGTTTATTTGTTTATTAAACATTGAATACTCCTTACATGTCTAGTATATATAAGAGCAAAGGAGGGAAAAACACTGTTGACTGAGGCAAAAGCTCATCCAGGTACGAAGTATCAATGTTGATAAAAAAACACACAAAAATGTGGATTTTTTTGTAATCAAAATCTATTATAATCTATATGAGAGTGAACTATCTTAAACCTAAAGGTGAAAGGGTTTGCTACACAAAACTTAGAGGACCTTAAATATAATAAAACACAATTTTTGATGCACTATTCAATGAAAAAGTGTCTTTGCCTTATGCATTTAGTATATATGAGGTTCTTTAACACCTACATGATATTGTTGGGCTTTTCCTATTGTAGATAATAGAAATTGGTGGAGTAGTTAAGCTGAATAAGAGTTTGTCATAATACAATACGCAAATATAATATTGTTTGTTTATATACATATTTTCTATCCATGAATTAGGAGGGGTAAGTAATTAAGAAACATGGAGTCAAGTACGTAGCTGATGATAAAGACACACATGAAGTAATACATGTTATTTGTAGTTGGCGGCAGCAATCAAGTAAAAGATCGGCGAAATTGAGTTGACAGAGAAAAGCAAAAAGAGAATCTGTTGATAAGTTATGATGTGGCTATGTGGACACCGAGAAGCAGTGACTTAACTTCCTAAACCCTACTCCACATTTTTCCTCTAGTTGGGTTTTGACCGAAAGCAAGGCGTGCATGTCTCCACGATGACCGATGGTCAAATCAGAGCAAGAGCAATATATCATCCCATACAAATCGGCTAGATGCATCATCCCACTCTAACCGATTGGAGGTCACAGCATGTAATCAGAGTAAACCCAAACAATGAAGATACATAAAAATCTATTGTAATGCAAAAATAAAGAAGAAATTTGAGGTCAGGCTTAGAGGACAAATTTGATCATTCACAGGAAAAAACAAGAATGAAAATCAAACGCTATCTAAATTTTTTGTTAATCTACATGTTAAGGTTCAAGAAATCCTCTTTCAATCACTATAAATTTTTTACTTTGGTACTTTAGCTGTCAAACTTGCATATATATAGATCCCACCATTGCCCTCATCTTGTCTATCTGAGTCTAATTATTATATGAGAAAATCTAGGGACCAAAAGGTAAGAAATAAAATTACAGGTACTAAAAGGGGGTTTCAATCCCTATAAATTTTTTACTTCAATACTTTAGCTATCAAGCTTGCATATAAGCCAATCTCACCATTGCCCTCATCTTGTTTATTTGAGTCTAATTATCATAGGAGCAAATCTATGGACCAAAAGGTAAGAAATAAAATTAAGGACTGGAAAGGTGTTCTACCATTACTAAGTAAAATGCAAAAAAAAAAAAAGACATTAAAAACCCCCTTTCAGTACCTGGAATTTTGCTCTTTACCGGCTATGGCTTTCAAACTCTTAGATCTGCCAATCTCGCATTATAATCATATGGTCTAAGTGGGCTTAATTGTCATATAGAAAAGTATGTAGAACAAAAGAGAAAAAATGAAATTTTTAGGGACTAGAGAGGAGGTTTCATCATTACTAAGAAAAATGAAAAAAAAATAACAAAAAAAGACAAAATGACACTATTCAATGATTGGTAACTTTGTTCCATCTTTAGAATATAATGAGGTGCATGGAGGCTGTGTGTTGCAACAGTTCGTATGATCATTGTATAAATTTGTGGAAAGATATAGAGACTTGATATAACCAAAAAATATGCTTTCAAGTTTCAGCCCTTGTAATTTTGGAACAAAATAATATTCACACCTTGCTAAGTGGAAGTTGGAGTAAAAAATACTACTACCAGAAACATAAGAGAAACAAATCATAGTTACCAATATTGCTTTAGAAGACAATAAAAAAATTGACAAAAAAATTAGAGTCCAAGAGAACAAATGGAAAGGTTTGGTGACCCGCACATTGTAGTGGATATTTTTTTGTAATAAATTTTAAAATAACAGTGCGATACAAAAAACATTACGTGCTTTAAAACAATGCACATTTTGTCTGTTAATTAAAAACAATTCAACAAAAATTTTCATCTCATATTAACACAAAATCTAATTTTTAATATTGATAAAAAAATTTATCTAGAAAAATTTACTCTCAAATTTAAAAATTATGGATCAAATTGCTTTATTAAACTATAGAGCTTGAAATAAATAATTGATGTTACAAATCTTAATAATCAATAATGAAAGAATAATGAAAGAAATAATGATTAAAGCTTCACCTTAGAAAACAACAATAAAGAAAATCAATAAAAAAAAAGTTAGGATTAAGACAAAAAAATGGCGAGATTTGGTGACCCACACATTGTAGTGGATATTTTTTGTAATAAATTTTAATAATAACAGTGCGACACAAAACACATTACGTACTTCGAAACAATGCATATTTTGTCTATTAATTAAAAATAATTCAATAAAAAGTTTCATCTCCTATTAACACAAAATCTAATTTTTAATATCAATAAAAAATTTATTTTGCAAAATTTACTCTCAAATTTAACAATTATGGAATAAATTGCTTTATTACACTATAAAGTTTGAAATAAATAATTGATGCTACAAGTCTTAATAATCAATAATGAAAGAATAATGATAGAAATAATTACTAAAGCTTCATTTTAGAAAACAACAATAAAGAAAATAAAAAAAAAGTTAGGATCAAAACAAAAAAAAAAAGGAAAAACTTTAGGCATTAAGGATTTAGCAATTGACTTAATGAAGATAAAAAAAGGTTTAACTAAAAAAAATAAATTTTAACTAAAAAATAAACAAATTATGGTCACCAATGTCTTACTTTAGAAAATAGTACATAAAAAACAACAAAAAGAAAGAACAAATAGAAGATTTAATTAAATAATTATAAAATTCAGGGACTAAAATGTAACAAGGACGTAACTCAGGTGCAAAAAATAAAAAAATTAGAAATTTAGGGAACAAAATTGTGTTTTAACCGAAAAGAATGTGGGACAGATGAAAACAAAGAAAATGGCAACCTAGGCCCTCAAAAAGGCAAGTCCCTTACGAAATGAGATAAAACTCAAAAAAGAGCAAATCGCATCCCAAAAAAAAGCAAAAAAAAACTGCTGAACCGTGGCCCAAAACCAACTTGGCTCAACCAGCCCAAAACAATTGCCACTATTCATCCAACAGTAACCATGTTCATCTTTAGAATATAGTGTAATAGTAATGTATAATTAGTTTTTGGCTCATTTTTGTTTTTTTAGATTTTTTATTATTATCTTAAAGACTCGAAATCAATTTTAGGTCTTTTGAAAAATGATAATAGACATTAAGGGCTTTCTAAAATAAGGTGGATCATTTGAAAGTGTGAAACTAAGTCCTTTCATCAATCAAACATTATTTATAAGGAAACTCAGGGGCCATCAATTTTCTTTTTCTTTTTTTATACACAGAAACTCTTACAAGTACAGGGAATTAAAAGGTATTATAGTAAAGTTAGAGGAAAGTAAAGTGGCTGCTCCACAAAAACCTAGAGGACTTCCGGCTACGATTTGCCACTGTTAGATTGCCTTGGCATGGAGGAAAGTGTCTTTTACAGCTCAAGCCTTAGCTAGCCTTGTGATGTCCCTAGTGCTTTCCCAGCTAAGCTGGAAGCACAGGACAAAGGCCCTTCAGTTATATTTTAGAGATTTGGCACTAGTTGTTGAAGCTAGCTAGCTGTTAGATCCTTCATGTAAATACCTCCTAGTTGTTAGATCCTTCATGTAAATACCTCGAAGCTTGATTAAGGTAGCCCATCATCTAGTGCATATTGCTTGATCCTGTAATGAATTTACCTTATGGATGGGAAATATTTCAGAATCCATTTTAGCTATTGTGGCGTCTGATTGTTTGATTCAATGATAATGCTATCTAATGCATTCCATAAACAAAATTATTAAAGTCTTATATTGATCAAACTTGCTTTTAGATTGGTGACATTCTACATGAAAAATTATATCTAGAACTACAAATGTTGAAATTGCATTATTCTTGATCCATTGTAAAGTATTTTTAATGCTTATTCACTCAACTCAATTGGTATGTACTTTGAACTCTACACTTTAAGAAACTTAAAAAATAATTATAAAATATATTTTTTTTCAAAAATTAAGTATTTTTTATTGATTTTTTTAAATAAGTCCGAGCATGGGAAAAATTTATAAGAGGTAAATAGCACCCATCGTCCATTAACTAGGATAAGTTGTAGTTATATGCGTATGTGCACTAGATAAGTCTCATAATTTTGAAGTTAGTCCAAATAGTTGCTGTGATCGGTAGGATAAGTTTGTACACTTAATCTTGTTACCACAATTTGTGTGTATAAGTAACTAGGACAAATTAAATGGTAAAACTTCATCTATGTAATATCAAAGTGATGCTGCTTCAATTAAGTAGGTTTAAGAACTTCTTATAAATATTACAGAATCCAAGATTAGCACATGGCCATATATAAATAGTGCTAAGGCAGAATAAAAATCTCGATTAAATTTTAACAAATATTATGTGTGTTATGTCTCTAGTCCTAATACAAGGAGTTGAGGTTCAAATCTTTGTGATACCGATAACTTTATTAGAACTTTGATATATATATATATATATACACTAATTAAAGGTTTAAATCAAAAGATACCTTCTTGTATGCATAATACATTATCTAGTGAAAATAAATATGTAACTTACAAACTAGTATGAGATTAGTGGAACATTTTTAAGTTCCATGTGTAATTTGTATGTTTTACATAAATGAAAAATATATTTTGGTTATTTGATTTTAATTAATTTCACAAATTAATTAAAATTTAAAGATTTGTGACTCTTCCAACAATTGTCTCCTTTGTAAGGAACACATTTTTTCATGAATAATTGTGTATATTTCAAGAGACACATATTTATGAATGGTTGTATCCATTAAGGAAATAGTTATATTTTTCCATTTTCTATATAAATGAAACATTTCATAAATTTGATAGAGATTTTTCATAAAACTTTTTGGTATTTGGAAACATATTCCTTGTATTTTTACGCTTTGGTTTTTCCAGCGAAAGTGGGCTTTTGCCAACAATGACATCGAAAAGCACTTCAAGTTCTTGACCTACTGCCGAACGGGCTGGATCGACGACTTGCTTGAAGCTCTGCACAAGGCATGGGGGATTGATTTCCAGTACGGATCGTGTCACTTCGATAATCGGGCAGCCCTGGACGCCGAGTTGGCGGCAGTGAAGCCCACCCACATCTTCAACACCGTCGGTGTTACCGGCGGGCTCAATATAAACTGGTGCACTTCCCATGAGGTCGAGACCATCAGGACCAATCAATCCCATAAGAACGCTTTCTTTTTATGTTGACTTGATGTTTCAAATTCTTCTTTAAAAAAATTCTTCTTTTTTTAAGACCGGGATTTGATTTGGGAGATGGTATTTGGGTTCAAGGTGTTGTTTCCGAGTGAATTGGGAAAAGAAATAGATATTGTTCTTCTTTTCTTCGCATCAAGACTCGATTTGGAAGACTGTGGATTTAGGTTCGCGGAGTTGTTGTGAAATGAAGACAAGGAGCAAGGAGCCGCCAGCAACAAGGAGTCAAGGAATAAATAGGGATGACAATGACATAGCTGGCCTTCATCAATGTTGGTTTCACTCATGACTGGTGTCAAGAGGTGACAGCAGCAGTAAAGAAGGACGGAGGCAATGAAACGGTGAGGAAATCAGCGACACCAGATCTGTTCGGCGAAGAAGCCTGGGGGTAAAGTAGGGGGTGGTGGGATGGGGATTTTGGGGAAAAGTGGGGTAGTGCTGGGGGTAAAGAGAGGGATAGGAGGGAGTGCAACCAGAGGTGAAGGGCGGGGTGAGGTCCACCGCGGCTGGTGGAATTCCGGTAGGCTGGGGTTGTTTTTTTTTTTTTTCCAGTTGAGGCGGAGAAAAGGAGAAAAAGACTTATTGATTGGAATTAAAAGTTTAGAAATTTAATGTTTAAAATTATTGATATTAAAAGTTATAGGGCTAAAAATAATATTCTATAATTTATTTTAATATTAAATCAGTATTTTTTATCCGATTTAATAGTTAAATTAACGAAAAATAGCTAATTGTGATTGAGCTATACAATAGGAAGAATGATACCTTGATGGAACAACACGAAGTTTGAACACTTATTTATGACACAAAAATAAGTTAGATGACCACTTATGGACTTTACCCTTAATACTTAGTTTTGTCGAGAGCCGTAAGATTTTTAGTCAGCATTCTAGCGTGTTGCCTAGTGTAACCATTAACAAGAGACTAAGGTCATTTCAGTGGTGGATGTATACATGGGATGGGGATGGGCGTTGTTGCCCTTTGGAAATTTTTCTTCCCATGATCAACCATGATCCTCTCCACAATTCTCTGAACTTCCCATAATAGTTGGAATTTCTCAGCAATAAGAAGGCCATTATTTGGCCAAACCAAGAATATCATTGTCCTCTTGAACTCATTCATTCTCTCTTCATCCACAATAGTTTAACACATACTTACGCTAATGTTGTCTTTACCCTCAAATCCCTCTAGATGCTCCATTCTGGTCTCACCATGTGCTATATGAAGCTTTTATGTCAAGTCGATGCTCTAACTGGATGATGATATTGATAGCACTTAGGCTATCAATATTGCCGTTTATGAGAACAGGAAATTGATCAAGGAGCTTGAAATTGAAAGTTCTCATGAAAATGTGAAAACAACAAACTTAGTCCATGATTTTCTTCCCTCCATCGCTAAGAACCTTAACCTTGGTTTTCTGCTACCGCCACTCCTTGAGGCGCCACTTATCCACCACCTCTGTCTGCTCATATTATGCTGTTGTTGTTCCACCCTCATGTTGTCATTCCCATGCATCATATATACTGTTGTCTGCTCATATCCACAACGTTGTGATAGTGAATGGATGTTACTCCACCTGTCATGGCACAGGAGATTGTGGGTCACAATCCAAACGTGACTTGGAGCACTCAAACAAGCTTGCCATTTGATCCAAATGAAAGATCAGATGATTTCTAGCCTAATAATAACTTTGGGAAAGTTACAAGAACCCCCCTAACATTTGGCTTAACTTACACTTGCCCCCATCTATTTTCAAAAACTTACACTTTACCCCCTAAATTAGGCATAACAGCCAAATTCACTGTCATGCATGCTGGCCAAATGCCATGATTCCCTAATAAGATTTGAAAATTGTACAAATCAACCACAATATTCATTTCATGCTACCTCCAATCAATTTTCTCTAAATATATAATATATTTCTAATAAATTTTATATTTCCAAAAAATTTCTTTCTTTATAAATTTACTAATAATTACTAGATCTGTAATATATTCATTACCAAAAAAGGCCATTTAGTAACACCCAAATTTTGACACTAAAAGTACTAGAAAACGTTGCTATAGCCTATACTGATGGCCTTGCAATTGTAAAGGCTTGTCGCTGTATCCTTTAGCAACAACATAACAGACCTGTTGATATAACCAAAAACCATATAGCGACAGTTAAATTGGCATAAAAAATATGATATAGTTACAACTCTTTGTGTCAGTAATTCACTTGTCCACAACCATGAAAGATTATTTGTAACACCTAACTTATACATCACTAAAGATCTTTTGACACGCGGTGATATGATACCTACAATCAATTGGAATGGATTAATGCTTGTTATTTATTGTTTGTGACCTATTACTTGTTTTCAATAGTTTAAAAGTAATTGCAATTTGAGTAAAAGAAATTAGAACCATAAAATGTACTTCCTCCGTCCCATATTCTTTGCACCACTTTCCTTTTTGGGTCGTCCCAAATTCTTTGCATCATTTCCTTTTTAAGCAAGTGTTACTAGATAATTTTACAATTATACCCTTTCCCATCTACTCTAATGTCATTTGTTTTGTTTTTTGTTATGTTCCTCAAATCCCTTTGTTGGCCATTGCCGGCGTGGGTGCGCCGGCCAATCAGGGCGGCAGGTGACGAGGCAAGGAGATCGGGGCGAGCGACAGGATGAGGAGGTCAGGCCGACTAGGCGATGGAGTGAAGAGGTCAGGGCAACAGAGCAAGGAGACTAGGACAGCGGGCGACGTGCAACTTGCGAAGCGGAGGTAGGAGAGAAGGACAAAATCGAAGGAGGCTGAATCAATGAGGGGAGGAGATAGGGGGAGGCAGAATCGGAGGAGATCGGATGAGGCGATGACATCAAAGGAGACTGAATCATCGAGATAAGCAGAGGAGATCGGATGAGGCGATGACATCAAAGCAGACTGAATCAATAAGGCGATGAGGATGACGAAGGCCGGCCACAAGATCGTCATTGCTTGCGAGCTGCCGACAATCAAGACAATCGCCGAGACTCAGGAAGCGACGATGCAGCGCCAAGAACGGCAACTATCGACGACGGCAGTGGAATGAAAATGATGGTGGATCAAGGATGACGGTCAATCAAGGAAGACAATAGATCGAGAATGACGGTGGATCGCGAGGAGCGATGAAGCGATCGTGGACAACGGCCGCAGATCGAGTACAGCAAACCCAGCTTCCATGATTGACGTCATTCACGCTAGGTGGCGTGGAGGATGACGAGACCCAACTAGTACTCTGGCTAGCACGGAGGGAAATATCGTCAAGGGCGACATCACGAACGGAATCGATGGCGAAAACGAAGCCGGAATCAAAGGCGTGGATGGAATTGAAGATGGAATCGGGTTTGGTGGTGTTGCACGTGGGGAGAGAAAAAGGACAAATCAGGGGTAAAAAGGAAAAAATATACAACATTTTATCATTTCTTAATCTCAGTGCCAAACACAAATGATGCAAACAATGCAGGACGGATGGAGTAGATAGAACAAAATCTGCTATTGGTATTCATATATTTATACCTGCTCATGTCAACAATCTAAAAGCACCAAATATTCAGGAAGGTTCGGCATTATTACTAGGGATAAGAACATGAAACCAACTAAAATGCTATTAAAAGATTCATAATAAGAAACTAAGAGACCTATCCTCGAAGTCATTAACATCCACTCCTTGTACCATATACTTCAACCCACATAATTGCATCGCCTCATTCATTTGCAAAGGACAATTTTAAGGTTGATTGGAATTCCGGCAGGCTGGGCTGGGTGTTTTTTCTCCAGTTGAGGCGGAGAAGAGGAGAAAAGGCTTATTGATTGGAATTAGAAATGTCAAAATGTAAGGTTTAAAATTATTGATATTAAAAGTTATAGGGCTAAAAGTGCTATTCTATAATTTGTTTTAATATTTTTTAATATCAAATCAACATTTTTCATCTAATTTAATAATCAAATTGACGGAAAGTAGCCGATTGAGATTGAGATGTATAATAGGAATAATGGTACTTCGATAGAACAAAATAAAATTCAAGTACTCATTTATGATATAAAAATAAGCTAGATGACCACTCATGGACTTTACCCTTAAGGCTTAGTCTTGGTGAAAGCCCTGAGATCCAGCGTTGGTTGTTTAGTATTTTTTTTTTATTTAGCATTCTAGCATGTTGCCTAGTGTAACCATTAACAAGAGACTAAGGTCACTTTCAGGGGTGGATGTATATATGCAATGGGCGTTGTCACCTTTTGGAAAATTTTCTCCCCATAATCAGCCATGATCCTCTCCACAAGTCTCTAAACTTCCCACAATAGTTGTTCCACCCCGCGTTGTCATTCCCAGGCATCATATATGCTATTGTCTACTCATATCCACAACGTCGCGACAGTGAATGGACGTTACTCCACCTGTCATGGCCCAGGAGATTAATGTGACTTGGAGCACTCAAACAAGCCCGCCATTTGATCCAGCTCATTTTGGACTGCTCAAGCAAGATCCTTCCTAGACGTAACTCAGACCCAATGCACTTCAGCATAATTTCAACCCAAAATGCAAGATCAGATGATTTCCCGCCTAATAATAACTTTGGGAAAGTTACAAGAACTCCCTTGACATTTGGCTTAACTTACACTTGCCTCCCTTTATTTTCAAAAACCTATACTTTACCCCTTAGAATAGGCACAGTCAAATTCATTGTCATGCAAGCTGGCCAAATGCCATAATTTTCCAATAAGATTTACAAATTGTGCAAATAAACCACAACATTCATTTTATGCTACCTCCAATCAATTTTCCCTAAATATATAATATATTTTTAATAAATTTTATATTTCTAGAAAATTTCTATTTTATAAATTTACTAATAATTACTAGATTTATAATATATTCACTACCAAAAAAGGGCATTTAGTAACACCCAGATTCTGACACTAAAAGTACTGGAAAGCGTTGCTATAGCCTATATTGACGATCGTGCAATGCATCTTCAAAGGTCCAACGTTGTATCTTTTAGCGGCAGCATAACAGACCTGTTGGTATAACCAAAAACCATATAACGACAGTTAAATTGGTGTCACAAATACAATATAATTACTACTCTTTGTGTCAGTAATTCACCTGTCCACAACCATGAAAGATTATTTGTAACACCTAACGTATACATCACTAAAGATCTTTTGACACGCGGTGATATGATACTTGTTTTCAATAGTTTAAAAGTAATTGCAATTTGAGTAAAAGAAATTAGAACCATAAAATGTAGATAGAACAAAATCTGTTGTTGATATTCATATATTTATACCTGCTCATGTCAACAATCTAAAAGCACCAAATATTCAGGAAGGTTCAGCATTATTACTAGGGATAAGAACATGAAACCAACTAAAATGCTACTAAAAGCTTCATAATAAGAAACTAAGAGACCTATCCACCGAAGTCGTTAACGTCTACTCCTTGCACCATATACTTCAACCCACATAATTGCATCACCTCGTTCATCTGCGAAAGACCTATCCACCGAAGTCGTTAACGTCTACTCCTTGCACCATATACTTCAACCCACATAATTGCATCACCTCGTTCATCTGCGAAAGACAAATTCAAATTTAGCACTAAAATTAATGCAAAGTTCATAGTTCCCAAAAACATTTCACTATGAGAAATACAAATACTGTTTTTTTTTAATCAGTCAAAGGAACATAAATTTATTAAATAAAAAAAAAGAGATAAATACAACTCTAAGGTAAGATTTTAGGGAAAAAAAAAACTAATGACCAAAGAGACTCCAAGAAACAAAGAACGCTAAATGGAGAGAAAAATAATACAACAAGCCAAAATAACCACAAAATTATATGGAAGAAATTTTCAACGAACACAACACTTCAAGTAGAAGCAAACTTAAAACCACAAAAAACTTCATGAGGATATAAAGCTGAAAAAATAACTGAACACATATGAAATTGAACAACATCTTTTTTGAGAAGATTATTGGATTATTACTGAAGAAGACTCAAACAATCAAAGCCAGGCTAGCGTATAAGCAGACAGACAAAAATAGATGCCTGAAACAAAAAAAAAAAAAACAATCCAATAAAGCAACAGAACAATGGAAGAAGATTGAGACCATGCTCTCCTTCAGATTCATCTTCATCTAAACCATGTACACTAGTCATTGAGGACTGCTGCAGACCTTAAGAACAACCATTTTAGTCACTCCAAGCATCAGGAACCAGTTACAAATGGATTACCTTTTAGTTATCTAGAATAACTCTAGATAACTAAGTAACTAGCTTATAGGAATACAATACATTTATAAAAACTAACAAGAAAATATTTTGACTTATACCCATGGGTTTGCTCTCCTAGGAATATCAAGACAAGAAGTAAGAAAATATGCTTATAAAGATATCTATCATTTCCAACTACTAAAAAACCAAGCATGACAATACATGGATCTATTTAGTATTTAAATATAACAATAAAGAGAACACAAGTTTAGAAAAAGAATCATAAAACTAACCAAGGTCCAAATTTTCCTTGCTTACATCGACAAATCTCTACTCTTTCTCGGCCTGTAGGTTTGGATGGCAACCTCATTGACTGGCTCAATTAAATACAAAATTGATGAGAAAAGAGAAGAAAAGAAACCATATTAACTATCATGCAAGAACAATGAAACAAGATACAAGTATATGAACAAAAACATAGTATTAAAAGCTACCGACCTCTTTATTTCTCTTTCAGCAACCTCCAGGATCATGTCAAATGTTTTCCAAACAAGTCTCTTTCTCATAATTCTTACCTGCAACATTGATTAGAAGAAATTACTAAAAGTATCAAAAGTCTTGATTGGTATAGCATCACTATAGTATCCAAAGTGCTGTGAATCCCAACATTCATACCTAAACATGAAAACAAACATAAGTTTCCACTTATGATTCAACTTTCCTGGAGGATCTCTCAAAAGACATCAAGGGGAAGATCACTGTAGGCTAGTGGATCAAAAAATTCACTAAAAATCTTTTTGTAGAATTCATTGTATTCATTTTTATAACTTCTATGGCAGTACGCATTTGCAACAGATGAGAAAAACAATAAAAGGCATGGTATGAGATGATAAAACAAAATTGCATTCCGTAAAAATGGGGTTAAGCTAGACACACAGGGCTAACAAAAACCAAATACCAGAACCAGATTCGGATCCTACAATTTATGACATAATTTAGAACAACTCAGTTTATTCAGGACAGCAACAGAGTAACTCTAACATGGCCATAACTCAATCTTATCCACATGATTCTTTTGGTTGAGTCCATGTAAAACGAAGATTAGCAGTTACAGAGCAGCTCAATAGCAATGATTTCACTAATAAGGAAAAACAATTCATCAACCAACAACCACAGGAAGAATTTTTACCTTTTCGTTACCTTCCTAGACCAAAACCGTACATACAAGGCCTTAACCTTGTTGTTGCTCAGTTAGTGTCTGGTTTGCAGTAGTTACTTGTGTCTGTAGTTGCTCATTCCTTCAACCAAGCCATCGATTCCTTTTCTTTCTCCATTTAATTCAAGCTTTTCTTTGTTCACTGACTAGATCATAACAAGAGAAGGACCGATTTTATGCTCTTCGTTTCTACTCTTACTACTTCGTCCAAATCTCACCTTTTTTCTTTCATTGACAGCCATGGAATTTCAATTTTGATTGTGGAGCAAGGATTGGGTGAAGATTTGAGAATAGAGATCGAGTGAACATGAAGGCAAAGAGCTGAAACCTTTGTCTGCCTCTCACTCTCATCGGTTTTTGGGAGACCACCCGTAAAATAAAAGAGATGAGTGTCTGTACCATCTAGTTATAAATCATGGTCCAATTACACACCAGTGTACTTGGAGTCTTAGTTCCTTTTCACTTGGGTCCCTATATTTTAAAACTAAGCACCAGCTGCAATAACAATTAAAGTACTTGCTATCTAAGGATCTTTAATTATAAAAAGCTTCTAACTAGCTACTCACTCAATTAATATAAAGAGTTAAATCATGATGATAACTAATAATTCATAAGTAGTACATACTTATTGGTGGTTTGTTACATGTGTCCTAATAAACACTCAAGGATGCTTTCCAAATTATTGGTGCAAGTCATAATATACCATCAGACATAAAAGATGTGTCAGTATAGTCTATCATTTACTAACATAATTTATAAACCGTCACTAATCTTATTAACACTATTAAAAAGAGTTAGTGTACATCATCTTTTGTGACAGTTTCACTTTCATGATTAATAAGCAAAAGAAAATTTAGAGGACCAAATTTTTTTATGGTGGGGAGAATGTCATACCCCAACATTGTATATTCCATAACTAGCTTGTTTGTTTTAATAATTTGAGGAAAATGGGCTATATTGCCAAAAAAAAAGTTTGGTAGAATTAGGGAACCAAGGACTTAGTTGTAAAAGAATTTAGACCCGTGGGATGAATCACAAGAAATTATGAAGTTGAAGATACAATTGCAAGAAAGCAAGAAATTATGGATTAAAATGTGAACCAAGAGTTTAATTGCCAAGGAAGATTTAATTGAGGGCTGGAATTGTATAAATGGGAAAATGCAAGTGAAATAAGAAGAGTTGGGTGGATCAAACAGAAATCTAGGACACAATTGCAAGCAATTAGAAAGATGATGGATTAAATAAGAAATTGACTCCCACTCATACATAAAAGAAAACAAGTGTCAAGCTACTTTGTCTTAGCTCTGAATTAATGTGCTAGTCTAAGATGACTTCTGAAATAACCAATTCTGAAGGGTTCCAGCATGCCAAAGGACAACAAAAGCTGGAATTGAGGAGGAACCCGTGGAAGCACTCTTAGTTTGTCATACATGGATGATACCGAATTTCTACAGTTCAAGCAAGATTATTATGGTTGAAATTCATGGTTTTGGTTACAAGAAGGCTACAAAAAGGATGAGAAAGCAATTTTAGATGGCTGCTTAATGAACAAAGGGTCGGGCTACATGAAATTTGGAGGGTTTCTTCACAAACAAGTTAGGAATTGAATTAAGGTAGTAGTGCTGGTTTTGAGTTCAGTAAGCAAAACAGGTAAAAGACAATCCTACAACTTGTGATTTTGATTCTGTTTAAAACTATATTCCTGGATTTTTGTTGTTATTGATGATGAGAAGTTGTTGTTTTCTTGAGAGTTTGAGCTACGCCAAAAGGCTGTTGGTTTCCTGGTTATCGTATGAATTCTAATTTCTAAGTAATTAAAGATGTATGTAAAGGCTGAATGGTTGTATGAAAATATTGGGGGCAAAAGGACACCCCGTGTTATGTCTATGATTACATCGATACCTTTGGGTGTCTGTGTAATGTTCTAGCTAGATATATTATGAGTAAACGTTAGGATTCTAATTTTGGGTTAAACCGACCTAACTTCAGGATTTGGAGCTCTAAGATTTGTAGCCGAATAATTTAAATTAAATTAATTAAAATGAATAAAAGTGATCTAAAATGCTTGTTAGGCTCCGGCTGTTTTCCTGGTGTTGTGGTGTGTGTGTTTGTGTACATCTATGATTGGATGCTTGTGCCCTTCTGTGATTGGATGCTTGTGCTGAGTATATTATGAATATGCTTATTTATTTCTTATTTGTATATTGCACATGTTTTCTATGTTTTCCTTTGGATGTAGATATTTTGGCTAAAAGTCAAGGCAATTATTGCTGTTAAATTGAAATCAGAATTCATAGTTGTTAATGTCTCTTACAGAGTTTCATTATAAACTTAACCGCCAAATTTTTACATTTCTTGTAGATGATGTAGCTGCTATTGTGGTTAAGTTGGCTTGGAGCTGAATAAACCTCTTTCGGATGTTGTATTGAAGACCCAGCCCTGGGGTTGGACTTCCATGTCCTAGGTCTTTTACTCTGATCTTGTAGCACATTAAATGCATAGGATGTAAAACTGCCTTATTATATATTGTACCTGATTTTTCTAATGGAAATGGAAATAGTTTGATTTGCCCATGATTTTTAACTTGTTCTATTGTGGTCAGATTACAATTTTGAAATTTTCATGTCTTAAATTGCCAATTTGTACAATAATCTAATAGAAACTTTCAATTTTTGAAAAAAGGAATGTTGTTAATGCATAAGTGTGTGGCAATTTGGGCCATGACAGCTGGAACACTGCACAACGGAAGAGTAAGTTACATATATCCTTACCAAGGCACTACCAAGAACAAAGTTCGAGTACTTACGGACTAAGCTTAGAGTTCAAGAAATTTGCATAAAGGAGGAGTGTTAAAATATTGATCCAATTTAAAAAAGAAAAATCAAGAAACCTTTAGAATTAATTGGAGCTTAAAAAAATCTAGAGTTATCCTGGATAAAATCTATAGAGGATAATGATTAAATTAAGAAATATTTTTCAAGAGAAATATAGAAAAAAGAGAAAAAAGTCAAAAAATAGGGGCTAAAGTGCAGAATGTTCTACAAAGTTATGGTTATGAGTACTTTAGCGACATGTCGGCAGAAACAGGCTTGAGAGGGGCAGACCCCCATAGTGGCCTAACAACCCTTGTACTCTTCCGTTCCACCATCAATAAACAAAATCTTTCAACTAAGTCCTTTCCCTATTTTAAATTATAAGTTTAGTCTTTCAACTATTCAAAATTATTTCCCAACTATTCCAACTATCTCAAATACCAACTAAACCAATCCCGAAAAAATGAACAGACACTAAACTGAATAACTTCCTGAAGTCACCCATCAGGATCTTGGTGATGGTTAAAAACTAGTATGTGAAAAGCATGTCTAAATTCTCGGAGCGGATTATGTATGGCTTGTTGTTAAAGCTTCCAAGAGCCCACATGAACACCCTGCCGAGAAGCTACAAAGTCAATTCAATGAAGACAAGCAACTGCGAGAATGATCTGAGGGAGCTCATCAGGGCTGCTTCCACCAGAACCTTAGGTAGCAAGATTCAACTTGACCTCAACAATATGCAACACTAACAGATGGAAAAATTGTGAGTTGTGATTTTGGGGAGGATTGATGAGGAAAGGATTCTTGTTCTTGGGGAGGGTAATGATAAGTTCCCAAGCAACAGGAGCTATGTTGTTGGTTCCACATGAACCCTATTAATCTTCTGAGGTTCAAGCTCGTTTGTTGATCTTGTTTTCTGATGCAACAACAATGTGTTTGATCCATTATGGCAAACTTTCTTATCTAGAGGCTTGGAATTTGAGAGAATGTCATTCATGTTCATTTATAGCATTTGCTTCTAGATTGAGCTGAAGAATTTAGCGATGTGATGAATACTCATAAGTGTATTGCTATTAAGAGTTTAAATTATCATTATACACTTTGAGTATGATTAATTTCTATATTCTAAGCATTTTTCCACCGGGTTACTATTCACACATGTTTTTACTATTCAAAGTTACTATTCACCGACGTACTGTTCATACATGTATTTCACTGTTCATATGCAGTTTACTGTTCATTAATATTAAAATATATATATTAAATAATTATTTTTTATGTAAGTAAAATTATCACTTGGCGGCCCTTCATGAGAAAAATCATATCTAAAGCTATAGATGTCGGAACTGAGTGATTCCAAATTCATCTAAAAGCTAACAAATAGATATTCAACTCTGCTTCATTCTGTGAGCTAGTTTGATCATTTTTATTTCCAAAATCTGATTATAAATGAGACCATTCGTTCTTTCGTGTGCTGACGAGCAGTTTCGGTAGAAAAATCATAACTTCAGCTATGAATGTCCGATTTCAATGAGCGAGCTATCAATTTGAGGCTAAAGAAGAGATCTACAAGTTCCATGCTTTGAGAAAGAGTTGATTCAATGTCTATGATGGTCAAAAAATTAAAATAAGCAGCCCGCCTTTGTTGATTTGTACTTACCTAGATTTTACTATTTTACCATTTCACCCACCCAAAAACTCTATAAATAGGCACCTTGGGGGGAGGATGAATTCATGCCATTTCTTAGGCCTCATTTGTGTTCTTGTATCATCCTTAGGTTTTCTTCTTTAGTTTTGTTCTAGTTTTTAATACCAAAGCTCTGTTTAAGTGTTTTCTCATTCTTGTTCTTGTTCTTCCTTTGATCTTTCAATCTATGTTTATTTCATCTTTCTACATGTTATTTACTTTTATCATGACAAACTAATCTTTCTTTTTGCTAAGGTAAAAGGGTGAAGCTTTTGGTATAAAGGTTATGATTGATTTGAATGGATCACAACGATTAACGGTATTTTCTTCCTTAATCTATTTAACTTCCCTCCTTGTTAAGTGGGATTCTTGATTCATCATAGTCAATCATTGGCACAAAAGCTACTTGATTCCCTCTGTAAAACATGGCTCTGCTGGCTATATTGGAATCTTGAGTTATTATAGACAAAGGTTGGCATGATGGATACTTGAACCCATTAGCAAGCGTTAGTGTTTTAAGATCAATGAAAGTTAATACTAACTAAATTCCCCAATTGGGACCTCCTTTATGTGTGGATCTTAATTTAGTAGTAAGATGGGCTAAAATTAATCATAACCGATATACTAAAAGTGGATCCCGTAACCTTAGTTATTTTATTTGAATTTGAATTTTTAATCAACACTTGTTCACACCTTTCACGAAAACCTTCCTTATTAAATATCTATAATTTGTATTTCTTAATTCACTTCCCTTTGGTTCGATACTCGGACTCCCGAGATTTTATTACTTGCGACAACCTACACTTAGGTTACAACTGCTAAAGTGCAGCAAGTTTTTAGCACTGTTACCAGGGAAGTGAAATTAGAGTGCAAGTTCAATTTTTTTCCCCTTTTTGTTCCTTTTTATTTTGTTTTATTTTTTTTTTTGTTTGTGTTCATCATATGGAAGGCTGAGCCTCCTGCTCTTTATTTCTGTTAATCTTATTTTTTTTCTTTATTATTGAATGGAAGGCTGAGTCTCCTGCATTTTATTTTCTATTTATTTTATTTTTTTTAATGGAAGGCTGAGTCTTCTATCTTTTATTTTTTATTCATATTGCTTTCTTTTTATTTATTTTTCTTATTATTATTAAATGGAAGGCTGAGCCTCCTACTGAACTTGTTATTGATATTTGTTTTTCTTGTTGTTATTTTGTTTATGTATGAAAGCTTGGTCACGTACATCAAGTGGTAGACTGGTAAGAGAATCTTCATCTTCTTCAAACATGGCTGAACACATTAATGAACAAAAAGATAACCATTCTCTACAGAATGACCAAGATCGGCCTAGGACACTTAGAGAACACATGAACCCCATAAGAAATAGCACACCATCATATCTAATTTTTCCTGCTAATACATGTAACTTCAATTTCAAGCTAGGTATTATTCAGCTTTTACCAACTTTTCATGGCTTTGATTTTGAAAATCCTTACTTGCATTTAAGAGAATTTGAGGAAGTTTGTCACACATATAACAACCTAAACTGTAGCATGAACACTATCAGGCTTAAGCTTTTTTATTTTTCTTTAAAAGATAAAGCTAAAACTTGGCTACAGTATCTTAGGTCAGGCTCCGTTAATTCATGGGATGAACTGCAACAACAATTTTTGAAAAAAAGTTTTCCTGCCCATAGAACAAATTCTTTCAAAAAACAAATCACCACTTTCACACAAAAACCAGGAAATTTTTTTTACCAATGTTGGGATAGATACAAGGATGTACTTAACACATGCCCCCTCCATGGTTTTGAAACTTGAAGATTAGTCTCACATTTTTATGAAGGTTTGTCACCTAGAGAAAGACAAATGATAGAAATGAAGTGCTATGGAACATTTGAGGATAAAGATCCTGACGAGGCAATAGATTACCTAGACATGCTAGCAGAAAATGCATAGAATTGGGACACCACTGCTACCTATGAGGCTTTAGGTAAGACTCAAACCCTTACATCTAGTGGAAGCATATATCATCTTAAGGAAGATAATGACCTTCAAGTAAAGTTTGCATTTTTAGCTAGAAAGGTTAAGGCTTTAGAAATGAGAAAAGTTGGTCAATTAAAATTCATTGAAGAAAGTGTTTGTCATATTTGTGAGACCAATGACCATCCCACTAGCAATTGCCCAACCTTGCCCTCTTTCAATAAATGTTTCCATGAACAAGTCAATGCATTGAACAACTTTGAGAGACCAACCCAAAATCCATACTCGTAAACTCACAATCCTGGTTGGAGGAATCATCCAAATTTTAGTTGGAGAGGTGATAATCATGCTCAATCGTCACAACAACCTTTGCACACCCAACAAAATTTTCAACAATCTCAAAGGTATGCACCATTTGTTCCTTCTCTTAGGAAAAATCTTAAAAAAACATTGCATTCATTCATTGAGAAGCAAGAGTCCATCAATGCTCAAACAAATCAAAACCTGATTGATTTGAAAGATACTTTCACAAAATTTGCATCTGCACTCAACATTCAGGAGAAAGGAAAATTTCCTTCTCAACCACAAACGAATCCTAAAGGTTAAACCATGGATCAAGTGAAGTCAATCATTACACTCCGTAGTGGTAAGGTTGTTAAAAAATCCATTATTGATCCTTGTGAAGAAGACAATGAGTCAACTTCTAGGAGTAAAGAAGGGGTTGAACCTTTACCAAGCGAAGAACAAATTGAATCTCCACCAACACCTCCATTTTTACAGGCATTAACTGTTCCTAAGAAGGTGAACTGAAATCTTGAAATTTTGGATATTTTCAAGCAGGAAAAGATCAAAATCCCTTTGTTGGATGCGATTAAACAGGTGCACTTTTATGCCAAATTTTAAAAGATTTGTGCACCGTTAAAAGAAAACTGAATATGAAAAAGAAAGCCTTCTTGGCCGAGCAAATAAGTTCTATTATTCAAAATAATACTGTTTTGAAATACAAGGATTTTGGTTGTCCAACAATTTCATGTTTTATTGGAGAACATAAAATTGAGCAAGCATTACTTGATCTTGGGGCTAGTATAAACTTACCTCCATATTCAGCTTACCAAAAACTAAATTTGGGTGAGTTAAAACCAACCAAAATAACTCTTTTGCTTGCGGACAGATCAGTAAAAGTGCCCAGAGGAGTCGTTGAAGATATGTTAGTTCAAGTTGATAAATTTATATATCCTATGGATTTTATTATTTTGGACACACCACCAGTGAAAATGAAGAATTCAATACCTGTTATTTTGGGATGTCCATTTTTAGCAACTTCTAACACTTTGATTAATTGCAGGAATGCACTGATGAAGTTGACATTTAGAAATATGACATTGGAATTAAATATTTTCAACTTGCTTAAGCATCCACCTGAAAAAGAAGATGAAAGTGATGAAGTTTGCCTCATTGATACTATTGGGAAAAACCACATCGAAGAAGGGAGTATCTCTAATCCTCAAAAAAATTATCTGGTTAATTCATTTAATCGATTATACAAATGGATCAAGATACATCTAACATATGTTCATTGCTTGATTCTTCACAGGTGAAAAACACATGTTGGAAACCGAAAATTGAATAGCAAAATAAAATTCACACAATTGAGTTGAAGCTTTTACCCAAACAATTGAAGTACCTAATGTCAAAGAAAGATGCTAAATCAAGGCTGATATGCTGGATCATATTACTCCAAGAATTCAACATTGTGATCAAGGATAAGAATGGCACCAAAAATATTATCGCTGACTATTTGTCATGACTAACAACAAATTCAACAATTAAGGCTGCACTCATAAATTATTGTTTTCCTGACAAATTTTTATTTTCTATCTCTACAGTATCTTGGTTTGCTAATATTATCAACTTTTTGGTGATAGGACGGATACCAGTTCAATGGAGTATCCAAGATAAGAAGAAATTTCTACATGAGGTGACAAATTTTTATTGGGATGACTCTTATCTTTTCAAATACTATTCTGACCATATATTTAGAAGATGCATACCTGAGGATAAAGTAAAAAGTGTCATTGAATTTTCTCATTTTAAAACGTGCGAATGGCATTTTTTGTCAAAGAAAACAGCTGTAAAGATTTTACAGTTTGGATTTCACTGGCCCTCATTGTTTAAAGATGCACATGCATTCTGCAAAGCCTTTGAACATTTTCAAAAATTAGGATCCATGTCTTCCCGGTTAAGTGGTGGATACGGTACTCTGTGGCTCTCAAGTTGGTTATCTCAGTTTCCCATAATAACTGATTTTTTTTCTCATCTTTCAATTTTTTCTCACCAATGGATTCTGTTCTTTCTGCTTTGCGAAAATACTTTCCCCGTCTCCCAATAAATATTCTTAAAAGGATTTACCAAGCTAGATGTGAGCGATTAAGAGTTTTGATGCACAAGGGAATTCCTGAAGATGTGCATTGGTTAATTGAAGCTAAGGTCCGTTTGACTGGTGAAACCCCAGATGTATTTGTGTCTCATATGCCTGGCTTAGGCAAAACCTCTTATGCCAAAAAGCGAAGAGCGAAAAGGTTACGAGTCTATCACAAATGTGGTCGATGGACTTGTGATACTAGATGTCATTCTTTAGGAATGGTGTCCGATAATCGAGAAGATAAAATACAATTCATTAAGAATGGCCTGAGTAAGGATTCTTTGGATAATATCCGATTAACTCTTGAGATGCATTCTTGTGGATTAGTGCAACATGAACTTCTTGGTTTATAGAGTATTTTTCATAAAGAACAAGAGCATTATAGCATTGGGAATTTGACTTTAAAAGACCCTGTTTGCTAGTTTGTAAGAAAACTGGATGGGAAGCAAATCCCTGACTCATAGAAGGCGTTGAAGCCGTTAATGGACGTAAAACCAGTGGAAGATGTAAACCACAGTCACAATTACTACACATACAAGCTGTCGTTTTTGAATTTTTTTTTTTTGACAATAATCTACCTACTCCTATAGGTGTAATCATTGCATTATCCTTTCATCTCTATAAATGCATGTTCTTCTTTTCATTTTTCACAGGGTTAAAGATAGAAATGGAGGGAACATAAACTCACAGATTCCGAAATATTTGTGTATTTTGTGAAGCTTTTCCTAAAAAGGATGAAGATTTTTTTAGGGCAGCCAACCATTTGGGTAGAGTCCTAGCTGAGCGAAAAATACATTTGGTTTATGGGGGAGGTAGTGTCGGATTAATGGGTGGTGCAGCAACAGCAGCATCTGTAGGGGGTAGCCAAGTTTTGGGTATCATCCCTGCACCTTTGAAATTGATTTCTAAAGGTATGATTGGAGAAGAATTAGTGGTTAAAACCTTGCAAAAGTGTTTGTTGCAAATGCTCTGTAATTCTAATGCCTTTATTGCTCTACCAGGAGGGTTTGGCACATTGGGGGAAATTTTTCAAATTACTTCCATGGCCTAACTTAATTTGCACCAGAAACCCATTGGGCTGTTGAATGTTAACAATTTCTTTACAGGTCTGTTATCTTTTATAGATCATGCTATGCAGGAGAAATTTATCTCAGAGATGGCATGATGGATCCTAATATCTGCATCAACTGTTGAAAAATTGCTAGACAAAATGCAAGCTTTCGTTCCTAAACCAGATCTAGCAGTGATTCAGATAGACTGGACACGACAGTCTTTCCCAATCAGTTCCATCCCATAAGTATCCTTTACCATGCTTGTCATTTTTATTTTTGTTAATAAGTTAAAAGCACTGTGGAAAGAGCAATCGGACTTTTGGATCTTTTTATCTTGGCTTTTAGTTTTACTATCAGCATTTTCTTTATTTTGGTTTAAGTTATTTCAGGTTTTTCATTTTCAATAACTACCATTTCAGGTAATCTCTTCTTCACTCTTCTTATCTATGTTTTGACATTGGGGACAATGTCTTAATCTGGTTGGGGGGAGGGATAGTTGTCACATTTTTTTTAGGATAGTTTTTCTCATGTTGATATTAAAATCATTGGACAAAGCCCTTAGTTAGGATGGCTGAGTAAGGAGTAATCTTACTCTTGAGAAGCATCGTATTAGGCATGCTAGTCATAACATTTTTTTTAGTAGGTTTTTGAACCCGTACAAGATGACACACTCACTAGCAATATATATTTTCTATCTTGAAAATTTCTATGCTTGGTGATGAAATTGTTGAGGTGATAAGCTACATTAAAGTTTACATGTTTGAAATCTTGTTTGACATAATGATTTAGTCAAATTTTATTCACTTTGACAAGGGATTAAGATGTTTAAGTTATGAATTACTGATATTTTTATACATGCTGAAAATCTTTATTGTCTTTTAGATTTCAAAGAATACTCCTACTATGTGCTGTTGGGACTTCTAATGAATCATATCTTAGCTTGATTTGAATAAAAAAAAACTTGAAAAAAAAAACAACAAAAAGTGTTGAAAAGACTTGGAAAATGAAAAAAAAAAATAAAACAAGCGATGTTCGCTCTTGGAAAGAGCTGCCCATTACCGAGGTTCTCCAAATAAGGCTTGAGCCAAAATTTTAAAAAAAAAAAGAAAAGCAAAAAGAACCTTTTATAGAGGATAATGATTAAATTAAGAGATATTTTTCAAGAGAAATATAGAAAAAAAAAAAAGAAAAAGTAAAAAATGGGGGCTAAAGTGTAGAATGTTCTACAAAGTTATGGTTAGGAGTACTTTAGCAACATGTTGGCAGAAACAGGCTTGAGAGGGGCAGACCCCCATAGTGGCCTAACAATCCTTGTACTGCTTCTTTCCACCATCAATAAACAAAATCTTTCAACTAAGTCCTTTCCCTATTTTAAATTATAAGTTTAGTCTTTCAACTATTCAAAATTATTTCCCAACTATTCCAACTATCTCAAATACCAACTAAACCAATCCGAAAAAAATCAACAGATACTAAACTGAATAACTTCCTTAAGTCACCCATCAGGATCCTGGCGATGGTTAAAGACTGGTATGTGAAAAGCATGTCTGAATTCTCAGAGCGGATTATGTATGGCTTGTTGTTAAAGCTTCTAAGAGCCCACATGAACACCCTGTCGAGAAGCTACAAAGTCAGTTCAATGAAGACAAGCAACTGCGAGAATGATCTGAAGGAGCTCATCAGGGCTGCTTCCACCAGAACCTTAGGCAGTAAGATTCAACTTGACCTCAACAATATGCAACACTAACAGATGGAAAAATTGCGAGTTGTGATTTTGGGGAGGATTGATGAGGAAAGGATTCTTGTTCTTGGGGAGGGTAATGATAAGTTCCCAAGAAACAGGAGCTATGTTGTTGGTTCCACGTGAACCCCATCAATCTTCTGAGGTTCATGCTCGTTTGTTGATCTTGTTTTCTGATGCAACAACAATGTGTTTGATCCATTCTGGCAAACTTTCTTATCTAGTGGCTTGGAATTTGAGAGATTGTCATTCATGTTCATTTGTAGCATTTGCTTCTAGATTGAGCTGAAGAATTTAGTGATGTGATGAATACTCATAAGTGTGTTGCTATTAAGAGTTTAAATCATCATTATACACTTTGAGTATGATTAATTTCTATATTCTGAGCATTTTTTCACCGGGTTACTATTCACTTGTGTTTTACTATTCACATGCATTTTTTATTATTCAAAGTTACCATTCACTGACTTACTGTGCATACGCATATTTAATGTACATATACGGTTTACTGTTCATTAATATTAAAATATATATATTAAATAATTATTTTTTATGTAGGTAAAATCATCACCTGGCGGCCCTTCACGAGAAAAATCATATTTAGAGCTATAGACGTCAGAACTAAGTGATTCCAAATTCATCTGAAAGCCAACACATAGATCTTCAAGTCTGCTTCATTCTAGAGCTAGTTTGATCATTTTCATTGCCGAAATCTGATTATAAATGAGGCCATTCATTCTTTCGTGTGCTGAAGAGCAGTTTCGGTAGAAAAATCATAACTTGAGCTATGGATGTCCGATGAGCAAGCTATCGATTTGAAGCTAAAAAAGAAACCTACAAGTTCCATGCTTTGAGAAAGAGCTGATTCAATGTCTATGATTGTCAAAAAATTAAAATATGTTACAGCCCGCCTTTGTTGATTTGTATTTACCTAGATTTTACTATTTTACCATTTCACCCACCCCAAAAACTCTATAAATCGGCACCTTGGGGGGAGGATGAATTCATGCCATTTCTTAGGCCTCCTTTGTATTCTTGTATCATCCTTAGGTTTTCTTCTTTAGTTTTGTTCTAGTTTTTGATACCGAAGCTCTGTCTAAGTGTTTTCTCGTTCTTGTTCTTGTTCTTCCTTTGATCTTTTAATCTATGTTCATTTCATCTTTCTATATGTTGTTTACTTTTATCATGACTAACTAATCTTTCTTTTTGATAAGGTGAAAGGGTAAAGCTTTTGGTATAAAGGTTATGATTGATTTGAATGGATCACAATGATTAACGGTATTTTCTTCCTTAATCTATTTAACTTCCCTCCTTGTTAAGTGGGATTCTTGATTCATCATAGTCAATCATTGGCACAAAAGCTACTTGATTTCCTTTGTAGAACATGGCTTTGTCGGCTATATTGGAATCTTGAGTTATTGTAGATAAAGGTTGGCATGATGGATACTTGAACCCATTAGCAAGTGTTGGCGTTTTAAGATTAATGAAAGTTAATACTAACTAAATTCCCCGATTGAGACCTCCTTTATGTGTGGTTCTCAATTGAGTAGTAAGATGGGCTAAAATTAATCATAATCGATATACTAAAAGTGGATCTCGTAACCTTAGCTATTTTATTTGAATTTGAATTTTTAATCAACACTCATTCACACCTTTCACGAAAACCTTCCCTATTAAATATTTGTAATTTGTATTTCTTATTTCACTTTCCTATGGTTCGACACTCGGACTCCCGAGATTTTATTACTTGCGACAACCTACACTTGGGTTACAACTGCTAAAGTGCAGCACGATGTCCATCACCGGCTTGGTTAATGATGTTGGTGTTTTCTAGTTTGTAGATAGCAACATTTTAGTCTCTAAAATTGAAGGGAAATTTCTTGTCCTTGTTGGTGCAATGTCCATATATATTAATGGGCGAGAGGCGTTCATTTGCTTTATTGGTAAGGAAGCACCAATTTTAAATATTTTGAAGATAATATTTTATTGTTCAAAATTAAGCAATTTTTCTAAATAATTTTTTAGTATTATAAATCAACAATTAATATTGAAGGATTTCAAGATTCTAATTCTAATAGTATCTTTTTACTCTTTTTTTTTTCAGAAATCAGATATAAATAGAAGATTAAGCAAAAAAGGAAGTTGCAAAGCTCTGAGTTAGAATGACATATTCCTAAGATATGATCACCACCAAGCAATGATTAAAATTCTCCATCCGATGTAAGATTTCCTGTGTAAAACTCACCAGCATGGCAATAAAAAGAATAGAGCTTCAAAGAGTAGCAATAACTTGGGTGCAATCTATAAGCATAGTGACATCACAAATCCCTAGCCGAATAGCTACTAAAAGTGCTTCATTCAATGCTACCAATTCAGCATGCAAGGTCAAACAATAAGTTGGAAAAAGAAATCCTTCTTGCAACTTTGGTGGAGCCAAAATCCCAATCCAAATCTTGGTAGCTGCAAACTTTAGTTTTTACGTCATGGCCCATCACCCACAAAAAATTGTGGTCTTGAAGAGAAACTGAAATGATAATTAGAACCCCAAAAATGACAAAGCGAGTTTGAGGTATAATCTGAGAGATTCTGAGTAATATGTCTATATTCTCTAGCAGCCATTAGATGATGCATGAAAATATCTTATCTTGTAATAATTGACTGAATATTAAAATGAGCACTTCAGAATAAAGATTCATTCTAACCTAGCCAAATAGTCAAGTGACGAAATAGACAGGCCACTTAAACTTCCACTTAGGACCAAAGTCGAGGATAAAAAAGAGTCATCCATTAAAAGAATGACAGTTTTAGACAAAAAGGGTTGGATGTGAAATTACCCCAAATGGATGTCTCATCAAAGCATTCCTAGAAAATATGCATTGTAGTTTCCACCGAATTACCACAATAAGTATAGTAAGAGCTATTGTGGCAGCCCTAGGCCGCTTGCTGCCCAGGATCACTAGGAATTCATGGAATTCCTGGTTTTGGTTCATAATTGTTGGTTTTTATGCTTGTGGTAAAAATGAATACACATGAGCTAAGTTTACTAACTTAGATACTAGCATAAAATAATGCATGAGTAGCTTTGGCATAGAAATTTAAACTTAAAGTAAAACATTCAAAACAATGACAGTACCGCACTTAAAAACAATTATAAAACTAGCCAAAGCCATAAACACATTTTCTATAAGCATTAACCCTATGTACATTATTCAATTATGTACATGAATCATAAACAAAAACACAAAAGTAACTAATGTTTGCTAGAGGCATCTAGTACAATTATGTACTTAAGCATAACCTACTGAGATGACCATACTAGGCTGACCACCTAAGCTCTACCTCTCAAGAGCCCATAGCCTTAACCTCCCTTTATGCTTCTAGATCAACCACTACTCAAGGTTAATCCAACATAGTTAGTATATAGTGTAACTAGTAAACCACAAAGTACAAACTAGCAAGTATAAATTATACCTGCTAAACTAGTTCAACAACTATGCTCAAGTTGTTGGCCAAACCACCCAAACCTATACATATAAACTAAGGGGTGGGAATCATAAATTCTTATTAAGGGGTTTTCAGGGTACCTACAAAACAAAACCCTAGAGGACAATGGACAACAAATGTCATAAATCTACTGCAAGCTCATAACGGTCTGAGCCTTTCCTTATCCTAGTCCTCCTACAAGACTTTGTTTCGTGCCTAGCGAGTTCTGACCCCTAACTTGCTCTAGTAAGCCTTGGCTTGGCAACTATGCTAGGTTGTCACCTAAGCACATAACAGCCTTCCTTTGAAAACTATGTGCAAGAGTAATCTAAGTTTACTTGGTGAAGACAAGTTGGGTGCACTAAGGTCCCACACTAATGCCTCAGGATTGGGTCCTGACTAGGTCACTAGGAGTTACTAACATTTCACCCTTCCTATGATGAACCTTGACTAGCACATGGCCAATCTAGTTTGGGCGTACTGGGTTCCCGCTTTAGCCCCTTAGACCTGAGACCTGACTAGGTGACTAGGCATGCTAAACCTTTGCTAAACCTCAACCACTAGGTGTACTAGGCTTTCACTTTAGTCTTTTAGGTCCAGAACCCGACTACGCAACCAAGTGTTACTAAGCCTCCACCTTCTTAGGTGAACCTTGAATGGTACTAGGCTTGGCACTTACTACACCTCAATGAGTTAGCCATTACTAGGAATCATGCTTGCTCTAAGTGCTCCTTGTCTTTCCTAGCACATAATAGGGCCCTGAATGCACTAAGGTAACCTAACTACCTTGTCTCTCCAAGGCCCCTCAAAGTGCTCCAGTAACTTAGCTTGAGTTCTAAGTTACTTACCTACTTAGAGCTCATAGTGTTTCCTTTCATTACCTAGGGTAGCTTGTATATACTTGGGTGTCAAGCAACTTTCCAAGTCATGCCAAGCTCCCACATTATCCATTCTAGGCTTCCCATAGGCCCTAGGTCTCACATGGCACCTAAATGTGCTTTTGTGCCCCTATTAGCTTCATAGTGCCTTCATTGGCCTATAGGTGTTTTCATTAACTTTTTTTAGTTCTTATAGATTTTGAACTAATCTAAGGTCAATAAGATACTAACCCAAGTCATTGTTCCAAACTACAGCAAGTTGTTTCATAAGTTGCCCACACTAACCTTGTCTTAGTGCATATGCACCCCTCTTAGTTAACTAGGCCACAGTTCTAGTTCACCAATGCTAGTTCACCATGCTCCTTACTTAAACAACTTGGTTACTCACTATTAATGCATTAAACCTACCATGGGAGTGGGGGTGATCCTTCTATTAGCCTTACCAAGACCTTAGAAATGCTCAATGATACATAGGATACACATAGGATGTCTAAAACAATCTTCCTACCTCAGCCTTACTGAATGCCGTAGGCTCAAGCCTTGACGACTCTTCTTTGGCACCTTCTAGAACTCCCTTTAGCCTCAGGACACCTAATCCTATGTCCCTGGGTATTATGGAGGTGTCTCTGGGCTCCAAGGCCTTTGCCCTACTCTATGTTGTGTCCTTGGGTCTTGGGGATGCGTGTTTGAGCTCCCCTAAAGCTTTGAGGCTTTAGGTTAGCCAATGCTGCATCCCTGGGTTCTGAGGACGCATCCTTGGGTTCTTTAGAAGCTTTGAGGGTGCAGCTTCAGACCCTTGAGATGCGTCTCTAGCTGTAAAAACCACTTTCGTGCCCAACTTGTCTCTCTTGCATCCATGGCCCTTTTTCTTGAGCAAATCCAATTCAAACTCACCCAGAACATACTCCCAAGGCTAGAATCAATTTAAATGCATTAACATAAATGAAAAAAAAAAATTCCCTTACCTTAAACACAATTATGCAAGAATCAAGTAAGTAAATCCACAAAAGCTTCAAAGGATCAACTAAGGGTTTCCTAGCATCTTTCCTTCACAAATGGGCACCAAGGAAGCTAAATCAAGACCATTGAAAAGCTCATAAACAACTTAGAACCATGGAAAATTCGTGGGTTTGAGCTTACCTAGAGTTCTTAAGCTAGAACTCTTTAAAAACTCCAAATTGCACCTCTAAAAAACTGTGCCTAGCATTTGCTTTGATATACTTGCTTGGGGGCTCTTGATTTCACCAAGAATTGAAAGAATTAGTGAGATTTGGGCATGGATTTTAAGGGCAAAGAGAGAACTACGAATTAGAGGTGGAAGGAATGATGAATAATGGCATTCAAGCTACCAAAATAGTTTAAAAACCAACCTTTTACTCTTTGGCCCTTAGACTTACTTAATTTTGACAAAAGAACCCTAATTCCAAATAGTGCCACTAACTTGGAAAAATTTTATCCCAACTTTGGTTTCTTGTCACTTAGGAACAATAGATCAACTTATGAGCTTAAAACCACTACTATCACCTCGGGGTGAAAATGACCATAATGCCCTTAGTGACACTTAGGTGCCATTTGTGCTCTAGGAACCTTTTCTAACCTCTCATACTTGCTTGAAATGCATAACAAATATTTAATAAGGGATTTCTTACCTCGTAACCAAATTTTACCTAACCATCAATGGTCCATTACTTAGAGGGTCGTAACAACTATAAAAACTGTCATACTCTTTGTTGGCCCAAGTGCAACCAAGAGGAGGGTGAATTGGTTGTATTCCAAAATAATCCACAAATGAGTTCTTGAACCCTCAAACTCAAATTGAATTTAAAGAACAATGATTAACTCTATTTTGACCAGAAAATGACTACCACAATCCACATAAATTTCGCTTTGGAAGCTACCTTTGAAGTGGTTTTGAAAACAAACAAGTTTAATTAAGATAGGTTGCATAAAACACCAACTAAAGCTCAAGTATGTAAGGAGAAGGAGAAGCTTGCACAAGACAATTTTTATAAAGGTTCGAACTCTCCACTTGAGAGCCTACTCCTCTCCTCAAGTTCACCACTTAAGAGTTTTCTTCTCCATCATGAAACACAAAGATACACAATAGCCTACAAGGGCACACAACCCTTTGGTAGTTCCTTCTACCTTCACCTCTCACTAGTTTTGCCAAAGGCTAACTAGAAACCTATCTAACTCCTTTTCCTTTACAAGGAAATCACTCAACCACTCAAGGCAAGCTCAATAATTTCGTAGTTACAAGGTGGTAAGAATTTAGGAAACACTCAATACTAAATAAGCCAATGAAAGCACAAGCACAAGTTTTTGGCAATTTTTCTAGTTTAAGCTCTTTGATGAAGGATTCTCTCTTCTAGTTGCCAAGAGAGTTTTCCTTGATGATTCTTGATGTTTTTATACTCCAATGGATGCACAAGAGACGTTGAAGATAGTTGGAATGATCAGAAAAAAGGCTCCTTGAAATCTGGTGAACGTTGCTGTCAATTTGACAGAAAATCGCGTTTGTCGCCCAATTTCACCCGGGTGAAATATTTTCACTCGGTTGAAAATTCTGTCTGATAATGAAATTCAATGTTTGACCTCCAACGGCTATATTTGTAATTAATGAGGTGTCAGCACTTTATACATGTGGAAATCTGACATGGCATGAATTTATAATTAATTTTCAAAGATTTTTCGAACCGGGAACTCATGCGCAGGTCTGGAATTCATGTGTTCACCCGGTTGAAAATTTTTCATTCGAATGAAATTTTTTTCTAGAATGAAAATTCTCTCGGGTTCAAAAACTGACTCCAGTTTCAACACGTTGAAATATTTTCACTCGAATGATTTTCTTGTCCAGAAGTAAAATCCTTTCGGGTTGGAAAACTGACTCCAGTTTCAACACGTTGAAAATATTTCACCCTGTTGAAAATGTAGTTCCAGGATTTTCTTGCTTCCAAACTTCCAAATTTCAAAAAGGTTTTTGCCAAGGAGATTTCTTCATTCACAAGTAATGCTTGAATCACTAAAAATACTTGATATATATTTGAGAAAACAATTTTTCTAACAAGGATCAAGACTTTATGAATGACTAACCAAAGTATAAATCTTTAAATAAAGCCTTGAAACACAAAAAAACAAATATGTTTTGTTATCATCAAAATTAAATAAACATAAGTCATGAGAAGAACAAATCCAGCACTCTTCCAAGTTCTCTGTTGTGGGAAGGGCATTAAATAAGCATTTCCTTAGGAAATTTTGAATCTTCTGAGGAATCTGAGAAGCTCAAATACATTTGACACTAGAGGCAGTGTCACAAAGCATTAGAGGCAGGAATTGAAGCACATGATCCACAGTACAGGGATGAAAATTGAATTCTAGAATAGGGATATTCCACCTGCCACTAGAATGGTCAACAAGATCAGCAACTACCAAAGTAGGATCATGTTGAATTTTAGAAGTAGCAGAGTATAGATCCTCCAGATCAATTTCTGGAATCCAATTAAGCCATTAAATATGAGGGAAAAGAATATCTTGACCATATAATAAACTACACCATATGATAGAAGAATTTTTTGTACATTTGACACTCCAAATAGAATATCCAATACCATTCTTTGCCAATAAAACTTTAGTTATAAGAGACTGAGGATTCTTGCTAAAGATTTGCCAAAAGGATTTAGCCAAAAGAGACTCATACCCCGTTAATTGAGTAGTTAGCTGTAAAATTGTTAAGGCCGGTTAAATAAGTTATTGTTTTCGTTGTTTTTTATTAGCTAAGAAAGCTTGACAAGCTTTAGCTAGAAATTTGAAAAAGCCAGCTATAGTTTGTTTGTTTGAAAGTCAAAATTACAACTGAGAAAGAGTAGTTCAATCACAACTCCTGTTGCCACTTAAGGCGGCAAGAGATGGCTTATAAATAGCCATGAAAATCTTTGTTTCATGTAATGTATGAGTATTGTCTCCATATACTAAAATATAAGCAAAGAGCTCCTATCTCTTCGTTCCTCTCTCTGCCTTTCTCCCCAAATTTTTCTTTTATCTTTTTTTTAGCGCCCAACACTTGCTTTCTATAAAACTCTAATCATCAAAACACAAATGAAAACTATGAATCGAAACAACTCCCCCAGCAAAACGTGGGCTCGCATCCTAGTTATTTGTTAATTTCAGATTTATTAAAAGACCACAAGCTGTAACAGTTAGAACCAACGCAATCAAGAGTTGTGTATACCAAGAAAACAATCAGAGTTGTAACCTTTAAAACCAACACAGCCGTCACTTTCTAAAGAGATGCAAATTCCGAACTGATCATGGATCTCCAAACCACGGCAGTTCACAAATAGAATCGTTACGGGGACGGACGGAGCAGCCAAGCAGCCTTCCCCAGTAATGGGTTGGTCTGTTTCACTTCTCTCTTCTTCACTGTGACTTCATCAATGCCCATTTGCTCTGGTTCTCCCCGTTTCAGAGGAGCACCAGTCTCAGTTTGATTTTGGATCCCCTTTTCTCCTTGGTTTCCATTATCCCTCGCTTTACGCTTACATGTCTCCTTGCTGCAGCAGCCCGTTGGCTGCCTGACAACAACCCATGGCTCGTTCCCTCAGGGCCTCAGCTAGCCCCTGGCCCATTGGACTCTTCTCAGCCACCGTTGGTCTTAAAGTAGAGCTGACAAAGTTGCAAACGATGGCCCCACCACGGACGCCGTTCTTCTTTTTCTATGTTGCTAGGCCCATGTCAGTGTCCTCTTATTCAAACTTGGCTGCTGCACTGCACCCGTGGCCGTGAAACGTGTACTCAAATGCCGTGTTCTCCAATTCGTCCTCGTCTCTTCCTTAGGTGCAAAGTAATTCACAATATTTTTTCTTTTTTTCTTTTTGTACTGGGGTAACTTAAAATTTTTTAAAAATAATTTATATTCATAGAAAAACACAAAAACGACTTATTTTCTACAAAATATTTTAAAATTACTTTTTTGACTCCATAACAAGTAAGGCTTCAATTAATTCATAATTTTAGACAAAGAATCACTTTATATAAAAATAATATATTGCAATGGATTAATGTTAATTTAAAACAGATGCCTACGAAGCCATCCACAGAAAAAGCTAAAAAAGAGTTTTTCTTTTCCAGACCAGTAGCATCTTCGTCTTTCCCACTTGATCACCTCGTCTGCGACTTCGAGCTCTAAACTCTATAAGCTCGTCTCAGTTGGCTTTGACACCGTTTCGTACAAGGCACACAAACAACATGGCTGGGCGTATATCTCTCATTTCCCCAATCTTGATGAAGCTCGGTTCATTTATAGAAGAAGACATTAAAACCTTCATATTCGCAAAAGAAGAGATGAAAAAGTTGAAGAGCGATTTGGAGATTATCGAGCCTTTTATTGAAGCTGCAGAGAGACAGCAGTTTGGCACTGAGAAGGCTCTACGAGTTTGGCTGTGTAATCTAAAGCACATATGCTACAACATAGAAGATGCTGTGGATGAATGGAACTCCCGTATCCTCAAAATGAAACTAGAGCAACAAGAAGCAGAAAGAAATGCGTCCAAGCGACAAAAGTTATGGCTTTGTATGCTTTGCCTTTTTCGTCGTGTTGGTTTAGATGCTAAGATCTCCCATCGGATAAAAGTCAGAAAAGAAGAGCTAGATAAGATTGCTGAGCAGACGAAACGTTATATCACTCATTTGCAGCCAGTTATGGCCATTCAAAATAATCAACTTGATCAAGCGGAGACCACCCCTTACCACTCAGATATAGTGGTGACTGTTAGGGAAGAAGAAAAAAACATACTATTTGACATGTTGTTGGCCGAGAATAGACCGCCGGCTACACCAACAATCATTTCCATAATAGAGCCACCGGCTACACCGACCATCATTTCCATAATAGGGCCGGGAGGGATCGGCAAGTCCACTCTTGCTAAAGAAGCTTACAATGATCCCAGAGTCAAGCGCAGTTTCTATAAACCGGTATGGGTTTGGGTCTCAAAACATTTTGACATGAGAAGAATTGCTGGAGAGATAGTTGCAGGTATTACGGGTAAGACTCCAAAGGTAACTAGCTTAGCCCAATTACTAGAGAAAGTTGAGAAATGTGTTGAGGGTAAAAAGGTGCTTCTTATCTTAGATAATGTTTGGATAGAGCGTAGACATGATAATGAAACTTCCATTGGAAACACAAATGATATGGGAAGTTTAGTTCAACTGGGAAGCAATACAAGTCATTGGTTTCAATTGAAGAACTCTCTCAAAAGTGCTGCATCTGAAAGTAAAATTTTGGTAACCACTCGTAGCAGTGAAGTTGCGGAAGATCTAGGATCAGAGGCAACCAAGAGGCTCTCGCTGGAGCCATTATCAAAGCTTGAGTCAGAGAAACTTTTTGAGGATATAGCTCTCAATGGAAGAACAGTAGTTACAGAGAAGTTAAGAACAACTGGGAAAGGAATAGCATCTAAATGCAAAGGGTTGCCCCTCGCCATCAATTGTCTTGCGAAGCTATGCCATCGTCAGCCAGATAATGATTGGGAAACAATCCTAAGAAGCCCTATGTGGAGACAAGGTGTGGTCGAGCGAGAAGTCTTCCGTCCTCTGATGATAAGTTATTGCTACCTAGAACCATCTGTAAGGCGTTGTCTCCTTTATTGTGCAATGTTTCCTAAAGGCAGTGATATTCAAAAAGAAAACTTAATTAAGTTGTGGATGGCACAAGGCTTCCTTCAGCCAAGGGGGGATAAAACGATAGAGGCAATTGGTTCGGGTTATTTTGACTCCCTCGAGGCGCATCACTTCTTCCAAGATAAATTTGGTGAATATAGGATGCATGATATTGTCCATGACTTTATTACATATCTCTCAGTAGAAGCGGAAGAATATTTGACATTGGAGGGAAAGTCTACCAACGTCTTACCAATTGAGTATAAAGAAAGAGTTCGACATTCCCTGCTATTGCTTAAATATTCTGAGACACCCCCCGCACAGATTTGTGATTGCAAAAGATTGCGAAGCCTCATAGTGAGATGGCCCTATAAATCGCATGCTTTTGAGACTCCCAACATTAAGGACTGCAACAAAATCCTAAATCAAGCATGTGACAAATTGCTCCGTCTACGAATCCTGTCATTGTCCAAATTAGGACATTTCCAGGCTGACCTTGGCAAACTGATACTCTTGAGATACCTTGACTTGAGTGGCAGTGAAGATATATTAGAATTGCCCAAAGGTATTTGTGATCTGATAAACTTACAGACATTGGATATCAGCGAATGTCGTTCTCTTGAGAAATTGCCTGACAGGATAGGAGACTTGACCAACTTAATCCATCTTCTTAACGAAGACACTTATGCGCTGAAGTACCTGCCGAAAGGGATAAGAAAGTTAACAAAGCTACAAACACTGAGTGAATTTGTTGTGGGCAATGGAGAAAATGCAGCATCTCTTGAAGACTTAGGGTACTTGACTAATCTTCAAGGGGAGCTGAATATAAGAGTTCTAAGCAACGTGGATGACAATCAGGCTGAAGCACAGCTGGGAAAGGTCGGCAAGAACATTGTTAGCTTGATTCTGCGCTTTGGCAATTCTTCCATTGACGAGAGTATGCTTAACGTCTTCAAGGCACCTGAAAGCCTACAAGAACTACGGATAGATTTCTATCGGGGCAGAAGCTTGTCCCAACTACCCTTAAGCAAGGCTCTTAAGAAGGTCTTTTTGCTTGGTTGTAGGGAACTGGAGCAATTGCCATCCCTGGGTCAATTGCCGTCCCTCGAAATACTCGAGCTGCGTAATTTGACCAAAGTAAGAAAGATTGGAGTTGAGGTTCTGGGAATAGAAGGACAGGGAAATCAAGACTTTATTGCTTTCCCTAGATTGCAAAGTCTCATAATTGATGGCTTGACCGGCTGGGAGGAGTGGAATTTTGAGATTCCTAGTACCAGCTCAAGGACAATCCGGATCATGCCCCTCCTTCGCTTTTTGGATATAAGTTATTGCAATTCAATCACAGAAGAAAGAGTCCCACCGCAAATTCTTGGCTTGGAAAGCTTGGAAATCTTCGCGCTGAATGACCGATTCATTCTCCCTAACCATCTTCCAAGGGAAGAGGTTTGTGTGCATGCCCTGCTGCTTTTTTCTGAGACTAATAATAATGAATTAATTTCATCAACAGAAAGAAACTTACAAGTCTTTTCCTCCTTGCTAGTATCATCTAATGGGACCGGGACTGGAAATTTGATCATAGGCAGAGCAACTGGTATGCGACTTCATTATTATTAATATTTTTGTTACTCTTGCACTTCTACTTATTAATTTTGATCATGAATGAAACGAGTTCTCTTGCTGACAAAAGAAAAAAAAAAAACAAGGGTAAATATTTGCTAGCCTTTTGAGACAAGAGAATGCATCAAATATCAATGGCAACATACTTAATTCTGATTCTTTTCTTTGTTTTTTTTTTCCCTAGTTACTCAGCATTGTCCTGTTTGGGTTAAACAAAGTGGATTCCTCAAATGGCCAGTGGAGTTATTGCTACCGACGATCACAAAAGCAAAGACTCTGTGTTTTTTATGTAATTCCAAACTTCATTGTGATTGTTAAATTTAAATGGCTCCCTTTATGCAGTTTAATTTCTGCTTGTAAACTGAAACAGATTTTTGGCAGGGGACGAAGACAATAGTATGTTCACAACAGCAATGTGAAAAGCAGCTCTGAAACATATGGCAACCTATGAGCTTGGAGCATGCTTGGTTCTGTACCAAAAGGCATTGCCAATAACTTGGAGCATGCCTACTTGAAACGGCTTCATTTCAAGTTCATTATGAAGTGCACTAGCAACTGCAGGTCGGTTTCCCTCAATCCGGATTCAGTGTAAACACTGCAACACCTTCAGCACGAACCTACATAAACTTGCATGCCACCAAGTGTCTTATGTTACTGATATCCTGTATGTGTTGCAGAACAATAACTGCATACCACTTCAGAATCTGGCACAAACCATGTAGATGTCCAAACATTACTTCGAAGCAGAAAGGTACCGATATAGGGCATGAATATCAGTATGCAACTGTTAATTTGATTATCATTGCTAAAGAATGAATCCGAACACAAGGGCAGCAACAATTGCATGTGAAGGATGCTTCACAACTACTCACAGGTTACAACAAGAAACAAACACACCTTCCTGGAAAGACAAGAACAAACATGGAATCCTGCTATTATGGTTATGGTCTCAAATGCTTCTAACAAGGCAATTAACTAGACGAGCCTGTAGTAGACATCCCCACCAAAGAGAAGAAATTTGAATCCTTGCTTGCAAGGGCACTTGAAACGAATCTTGATGCAATCTCCAACCTTGTCAACACTAACAGATTCATGGGACTCATCTTCAGCTTCACCATCCCCCTGAAATTTGACACAGAATCGATCCAGAAAAGCAAAACACGTGTGAGAAATGTAAAAGGAAACAGCTTTAGCAATAATCTTGGCAACAAAACTGAGGAATCAGGTTGGACCTGATCAGCCGGGCCAGGGACCTCTTCAGTGCCCACACACTCGTCAACTTCATCCACAATCTCCTCCATCCAGTGATTCATCTCCTTCAATCGATCTTGCATCCGTTTCAGCCTCTGGAATTAAAGACAAATCAAAACCATGAAAAGAGGATTTTGGATTTCTAGAATTTCAAGACGCTGGCATTGTGAACCAAGATTGATGAAACTTGACTTCTAAAAGCAGACAAAAGGATTGACGAACCTTGGCACTGGGGCTTTCGTCATTGGCGCTGGAGAGACCCCTCGCAGGAGATGGGCTGGGGTCGGAAACTGAGCGCCTGAGAGCCGGCGGCTTGGGCGGCAAAGAAGGAGAGCTAGCAGCAAGAATCCTCCGGCCCTCCGTCGGGGTGTGGACGATGGCAGAATCTGGTAGCTGAGAAGCAAAGGTGGCTCTTGGTGGCGTGCATGGGTCGGAGATGCAGCGGCGTAGAGGAGGGAAAGGTTCTGTAATCGGCAGAGGAATCTTGGAGAAAGCACCATGTGACAAATTGCGCCGCCTACGAATCTTGTCACTGTCCAATCTACCAAAACCTTTTCAGGGTGACACTGGCAAACTCATACACTTGAGATGCCTTGACTTGAGTAAAAGTACATGCATATCAGAATTGCCTGAAGGTATTTATGATCTGATAAACCTACAGGCACTGGGCATCATTTGATGTGTTTTTATTAAGAAATTGCCTGACAGGATAGGGGACTTGACCAACTTAATCCTTCTTCTTAATCGAGGAACTCAAAGCCTGGAGTACATCCCGAAAGGGATAATAATGCTAACAAAACTACAAACACTGAGTGAATTTGTTGTGGGCAACGGAGAAAATGCAGCAGCGTCTCTTGAAGAGCTACGTGGATGACAAGCAGGCTGAAGCACCACTGGGAAACCGCAGCAGGAACATTGTTAGCTTTGATTCTGGACTTTGACCATTTTCCAAAGAGTGTGGTTAAAGTCTTCAAGGCACCTGAAAGCTTACAAAAATTAAAGATAGTTGGCTATTGGGGCAGAAGCTTGTCCCAACTTTTTTTTAGGACTCCCATCTACTTGCAATTCTTTATAAAAGAAAATTACAATTTAAGTTTAATTTATAACGAATTTATTTTCCATTTTATTGTTAAGAAGCAAATTTCCATATTTTTCCGCATCTACTCTTTTAACTACTAAAGTTTCTATTTTCTACAAATTGGATTGAATGTCACAAACATAAAGTTCTAAAACTCCTTTGAGTCGTCTTAATCAGTTTAGGACTGAACTCGTCATTTTCTCTCTAGCTGACCAGCAGTTTGGCGACTAGAAAAACTCCGGAAAATCTCCCAAAGAAACAACTTTGGGATCCAAAAGCGAGTAGAAGGATTTCGCCAAATTGCTTGACCGGATCCATGATGCTTCTCGCGAGGCCTATTATTAATTTATTGTTTTAACTGATTCCTAAAATTATTCGTTTGCATCTTATCGTTTTAAAATTGTACAAATTTAACATTTATTACGTTTTTTAACCCGTGAGTTCCAGCGGACTAAAAGATCCATAATCTTAAGAAATATAGAAATAACTTAAAAATGAAAATAAAAGTTGGTGACAACCTATTCCATACCCAAAATCAGACAAACCATAGTATAGAAATAATATGAGAAAGTTTGGAGAAAAAAATAACAAATAGATAGTATTTAGAGTTTCAAATGAAAAAAAATCAATAAATTAGGGGTTAGGACAAATTTAAACAAAAGGAAAATTTGAAATAGCCCAAACAAGAAAAAGAATAATATAGGCGCCTAAGGAAGTGATCACTTGATCAAAAAGCGATTAATGCTACATAAGAAAAACAAAGCGATTGCCACTTAGAAAAGGGGTCGTGTGGAGAAAAAGTGATTGAGGAAAACACAAAAAAATAAAATAAAATAAATACTATTTTATTCACTGTTTATTAAAAATTAAATAATTTTTATAGGTTTAATAAAAATACTATTGAATCAGGTGAAAAGCTCAGACAGGTATGAAGTATAATGTTGATAAAAAACACAAAAAAAGTGACTTCTTTTGTAATCAAAATCTATTATAATCTATTGTAAAAGTAGGGATGAGAGTGAACGATCCTAAACCTAAGGATGAAAGGGGTTTGCTGTGCAAAACCTAGAGGTCCTTAAATGTAATAAAACACAACTTTAGATGCACTATTCAATGAATAATGTCTTGGCCTTATGCATTTAGTATATACGAGGTTGGTTGTACCCGCGCTACACTGCGATTTATGATATTTATTATGATGTACTTGAGCATAGGAATATTATGCATGGGTGAAGAGATTTCATAATATAGAGGATGCCTGTATCTATTGGACAGCAGCATGGTTTGCATACAAAGGTCTATTTTAATACAGCATGGATGTATATGAGGGAATAGTAATATGCCTATGCGCCACAAATAACTTAGTCTTTGTTGTAGTGTGTAGGAGGACAAAAGTTTATAGTTGAAAGTGGTACATCATCAAATTGTTTGCCTTATGCTTGAGATCCAAAATTCTGAATTGGTCATGATTGATGCAAAAGTTCCAAGTATGCTAGCTGCTGAAGTTCCATGCTACGCTGATAGTATTTACAGTCTTCAAAAGTGGATCGTTTGGATAAAGATAAGGAACATGTGTTAGATATCTTAATAAGTAAAAAAGAAATGCATATTTAGTTGTATCCTATAGTATAAGCATCAGCTGGTCTACTCAGTTGTAAGATTCTCTTCAATTTTTGTTTCTTTGCAGTTGGAGTGCTAGCTGTGGCTGGATGTGTAGGTGAGATGCCTGCTGTATAAGATAGATAGCAATGGTTAGTTTTAATAGTTCTAGGATAGTATGCAATTCATGTGACGCTGATATGGTAATGTATATCAGAAATTACTAAAAATGCAATGAAATACAGATGATAATATTTTATCTGTGTAATTCTGATGGCTAAAAAGAATTCTGGTTTAGAAGTGTGAGATGATTGAATTGCTACCTTGTGCCACAAAAGTCTTTTCTGAGCAAATGTTTGTTGTTGTTGAAGCTTATTTTCATGCGATCTTAATGAGGGTGAAATGAGTGAAGGAATGGGAGTAATAGGTGTGGAAGGAGCATGCCTCTCTGGTGTTTGCAAAGTTGGGAGTAATAGGTGTGGAAGGAGCATGCCTCTCTAGTGTTTGCAAAGTTGTCTCTTCCACAAGTTTAATCTGGAACGTTTCATCCATTACATCAGAGATGATGATATCAATATCTGATTGCTTACTGTTTTGTCCAAAGTAGAGCTAAAAATTTTTTTGTTGTCCAATAAGTTGTGTTATGGGCAAAGGTGTTGTTCTTGGATCTGTTTATCCAAGTTCATACACCATCTTGTTGCAGTCCATGGCCAAGAAGGTTTTTGTAGCTTTGTTGAAAAATGTGACATTAACTTTAGAGGTGTGGTAAGCTATTGTTGCCTTAAAGCTATATCTATTTGGTTTTTTATGATTTTATAGAATATTAGAAAAATGTTTTACAGGAATGAACTTAGTTTTGTTGGTCAGTAAAACTTACAGATCTCTTGGTTCAGGTTTTACATCTCCATGATTAGTGCATGCTAAGTTATCACCTTTTAGTCTGAGTTTAAGTGGGCATTTTGTGCATGCCTTGTAAAACCAGTCTCGTTGTTCATTGGTTCTTGTCACTGATGCTCTAAATGTAAATCGAACCCACTACAAAAATGAAGATCAATATTTAGCAATTATTTTCAATATGATGTTGTTGTAGAGCGTATTTAGTAAAGTAGTACCTTATATCTTTGTGGATTTTATTTCAAGAGATCAGCAATGGCAATCCTGTTTCTGAGTTTTTCTTTTTCTTGATCATGGAAAGGCTTATTGTCTATCTTTAGTATTGGGATGTTAGCAACAGTTGTCTGGAAATTGTACATGGTTTAGAAATAATGTAATATGTATTACTTGAAATTTATGCACAAAGACGAAATTTTTTTGACATGTATATAATCTATAATATGAGATTAATACATATTCAGTGTCTTACTGTGGCAAGGCAGCTGTTGTTTCAAGTATTTCTAGATTAATGTAGATAAAAGTTGCAGGAGTACATATCAACTAAAAGTGTCATATCTTAAAAAGTTAATGTGATGTTAAAACTAGCTCGTAATGGTGGATGTATGTGATAAAAAGTGAGGCTGGATAGACCTCTAAAGTCTGTAATCTTAATTGAAGTTAATGCTGCAAGGACAGGCTTTGGAATGTTATCAAACATATCTACCTTGTTGAAGGAAGTAGAAATCTCATCCCAAACTATGCATTTTTATGCTTTGCCCACTGGTGAAGGAGAAAAGCAAGAATCAGTAAAGATTAGAAAATATTGATATTATAGAAGAATGAGAATGATGTACCTTGTATTTTCTATTTCCAGCTCTCTTCGTGTACATGGGTCACCTTTTGTGTTTGTTGTCAGTATCAAGTCTAATACTATTATGAGGTGACCAAAGTAGTCTGCATTAATAGAAATAATTAGAATCATTGTAAACAGATTAGATGGTACTTCAGGTGAATGTGATTGTTTAGTAACCTGTGAGCTAAGCATGATTGTTAAGGCGTGGCAAGAGTTGACTATATTGGATGAAATGAAATTTATGTTGTGGGAAGCCATGATCTAGGATTTGATGAAATGTCGTTGCTCTGCCAAACCGTAACATAGTTTTGTGTGGAACAATCTTATAGCTCTTCTTATAAGGAACACAAATATATTCTGAAATCCTGTAGCATGCATTCAACTGAATTTGAGCATTAAAGAACTATTTGTCAGCATGGTTCATTGTTGCATGTATTGCATCTCCTTGCAAAATTTGTTAAAATATACTAATGAGTATGATTACTAGTTTTTTTTTTTTTGGAATAAGAATATTCGTATATATTAATAAAAAGAATATCATTGTACAAGTAGGAAAAAAAATTAGGAAGATGAGTACCATGTAGTTAGTGTTGTTTGTGTATGTATTTGGTTTATCTATATTTAAGTACTACTAATTATATGTATAAGCAATATTTGCCTTGAGGAAGAGGCAACGATTAGTTTTAGTGATTTGATAAGTATTTTTTTTATAAGCTGATTTGATAAGTTTTATGGAGAATAAATCAATGTGTTTGTTTTAATTCTATTGTATATGTGATTAACTCTACCTAAATATAGATATTATATGCTCAATAGAGTGTTTTTCTTGGTTTTGTGTTTTGTAGGTAACCAATAGTGCATAAGTTAGTTTTACTACAAAACGGATACGAAATTGTGACTGAATTTTCAATCGCTAATCAGTCAAAAGTAAAAATGTTTACTTTTTATTATGATTGACAGACAATTGAAGGCTTCAGTCGCAGAAATATTAGTCGCTTTTCACTCGGAAGTAAAAACGTCTACATTTTATTGTGACTAATAGGCGATTGAAGGTTTTAATTGCAAAAATATTAATCGTTCTTCGATTAGAAAATTTTTAAATATTTGAACTTCAGTTGCCCTTCAGTGAAAATTTAGTCGCTCCAACTATTTCCCTTATACTCATCTTCTTCTTTACCCGGTCAAAGCTCTCGTCTCTCACTTTCATCTTTCACTCTCATCTCATTTTCTTCTTTCATTCTCCTCTCACTTTCTTCTTCACCCATTCACCTCGCCGTCCACTTTGCCATTTTGCCTCACCGTCCACCTTTTCTATCTGCCCTCTTCAATTGCTCGTTGTTCCTCATCATTGTCTCTTCGGCCTCCACCTCAACTTCACCTCCACTGACTCGGTCTCCTCCTCGGCCTTGCCATCGTCCACCTTGGTCTCTTCCTTGACCTCGTTACCGTCTGCCTCTGTCTTGTTGCTTCGCTGTTGTTCCCCTTTGCCTCCTCTGACTCAATCTCCTCAGCCTCCTCAACCTCATCCATCTCAGTGTCCTTCAGATCTGAGTTACAAAATTGTGATTTTTAAAGTTTTGAACTATTGTATTGAAATTTTTTGAATTGTTCTCTGGATTGAATTTTTGAATTTTTTTTAATTTTATATTTTGGTATGTATGTTGAATTTTATACCAATGTAAATTTGTTTTATTTAAATTTTAATTTATAATATTCATAGCAATTAAATGAAATTATCAATTAAATAACAAATGAAGTAAATAAAAAATTAAATTAAATAATAATTATATTACATAGTAATTTATTTTGTTTGAAAAATAAAAATCATATTGCAGCGACTAAACATAGTAATCGCTAATATAGCGACTGAACTAGTCACTCGCAACCCACAATGTTCTCAATTGACTTTTTATTAAAAATTTTAGTCATTTTTTGCAATTGAGATTCAATCATGATAAAATTGCGAGTTGAAAAAATGCGACTACCATTTACAGTAACAAAGCAGTTGCTTTTAGTCAATATCGCGACTAAAATGCGACTGAAATTTCAGTCGTGATTTTGTGTCTGTTTAGTAGTGTTTCTAATTAAGAGTAGTAGCATTGTATTGGTCAACTCATTGTAAGCTTATAAAGCTAGTAAAAAATCAATGCTAAAAGTATTAATTAATATGCTTTAAGGTCAAGTGAAGCAAGAGTATATGTGCCAGATGAAAGAATTTCTACGTCTTCGATGGTAAGACATTTAAGCAATGTCATTATAAGGTTATAGTCATGCAATTTTGAACTTTGAAACCTTCTAAGTCTATATTTAAAGGAATGCTTTAAGCTATTACTATTGTGGTACCTGTTTTTAGAAATTTTTTATGTCTGCTATTGTGCTAAGATTTGTTGTTTTTAGTAATGAACTATGCATTTTTTTTGTATAATTTGTTTATTTGTAACTCCAATATTTGAGACTAAGATTATTTTTAGCCAATGAAATACATATATGTATAGTTAAGTAAGTGTGTATAGATGAGGAAGTAATGTATTTACCTCTTTATCCAACAAAAGGCAGCCAAAACTCTTGGGATTAGATCACCGGCATTATAATGCAACAACTTTCTGTATATACGAGCTTCTATAAGACCATTTTCATCTCCTAGTGTAAGATCAGCTACTCGTCCGGAATCCATCCTAAAAATGATGCACAAAAATAATTGTTAGGTTATTAATCTAGAGAAATAATGAGCTAAATTATGCAAATCCAAGTGTGGGTTATAGTTTGACTATAGTATAAGCATGTACCGGTCCTATTTTTCTAAGAAAATCTGTGTATATAATGTTTTGTCAAATTTTGTGGCTGATCATCAGATTGCGTAATGATATTTCTCAAACCATGTGGTGATGTTGCTTTATCAATTGTCCATTCCCAATTTTGTTGAGTTATTGGCCTTGACTTTTATTAATTGTCATTGTATAATAGAGTTTAATTGGAAATTGTCTTATCTTGAAAATGAATAGAAGCTTAGGGTCTTTGTGCGACAGTGATATTCGTGATATATATACTTGGTCACCAATTCTTGTTCCTGTGATAACTTGAACCTCTATAACTTTTGTCAACATCAGCATTACCATCATTCGAGTTTCATTGCATAATCCTTCACCTTGGTTAATGTTTCTGAGTAGCATAACAGGGGCCCCAATTTTAAGATGAAGCTAATGTTGTGGAAAACTAGGGAAACTAAAAGTGTTAAGATATTCTGGAGGGTATAAAATCTTAGCTTCTCCGTGATCTCTAGCGATTAGAGATGCAGAATCAGAACTTAGATATGTTATTGTTTAGCCTGGTACTAAATAAAGTACTTGATCATTCAATCAATCAGCAGTCTGATTTTTTAGGCAAACAATAGCCTTGTCAAAAAATTGGTGGGCAGTTGGATTTTCAAGGGTATGCTTCTCATAAATGAAATTTATAAGCTCTTGAATCCCATATTTATCATCTTGTATCAAGAATTGCTCTGGAATTTCTATCCATTTAGAATCTGGTTTCGATGCTGCAATAGGTTTACCAATAGTTCCATTGCTGACTGAAAGTAACCATGACGATAATTCTATTATGCTTGATCTCTCAGCTTCATCAAGTCTAGGCTGTAACAACCTTATATTCAGGCTAAGAGGGCATACTCTAAAGTGCATTCATAATGGTGATGATGCAATTGAGGACAATATGATGTCAGCTCATGTTCCTCTAGGTTTTACAGGTAATGTCTGACGGAAGTCCCCCCCAAGCATAACTAATTTTCCTCCAAATATTTTGTTTGGTTTTTCAAGCACATTTTGTAAAGTTCTATCCAGTGCTACAAAGCATTACCTATCAGTCATTGGTGCTTTATCACAAACTATTAATTCTATTTCAGGAAGTAACTTTGCTAATTGTGTTCCCCTCTTTATATGACAAATTGATTCATTTGTAAGATCTAAGGGTAATTTAAAATGGGAATGAGCAGTACGACCTAAAGGCAATAGTAAAGAAGATATTCTAGATGATGCAACAGTAAGCACAATTTTATTCTTAGCTCGTAGCCTAGTGATAATTGTTTTCCATAAGAAGGTTTTTCCTATGCCTCCATGTCCATACACAGAAATAAGTTGTGTTTTTTTACTTTGATGCTTCCATCATCATATCATGAATAGCTCTTTGTTCTGTATTAAGCGAGGAAGCAATTGACTGATAGCTTTGTGCAAGAGCTTCTGTGTCATAATTATTTTCTTCCATCAAGACTATTATTTAAATCAAGTAACAAATCTGCAGTTGGCATAGGCATCCCAAAATTTTTCAAGGAACTTAGACATAAGTTTAGCAGTTTCTCGATTTCATAGAGAAGATAGTTTTGCAAATATTCATCATTCATATGCAAGTTCCTGATTGATAATCTATATCCTACTCTTGAAGGAATATCATCAATCATTTTCCTCTATTTATTATTCCATAGAGTCACAGGATTTGAAATATCACAATACAAAAGTATATAAGTGAATAATAACCTCAATTCAGCTAATCCTGCCCAAACTGCAGCTTCTTCAAAAGCTACTTCCCATTTTATGTCATCTCCGAGCAATCCCAATGCTTGACATGCAAGACGATATGTAGGGAATACTATGTTATTAACTATCCGTATCTTTTCAGATGACTTACAACCTTTCTGATGGCTTAGCAACATCCTAAAGAAAAATAATTCACCACAGCTTGGATTAACATATATCAACCTTCTTATTGAACTTTTAACTCTATGTGTTCTTTGGGTCCAAAATGTGCCATTGTTATGCCAAACATATTCTGATGGAAAATCTAGATATGTTAAATGATGGGCAACTGTGTCTGTGTCATTTGTTTTGAGCCATTCTGTCAGTATTGTTTTCTTGTTCAATGGGTTATTGACAACTGATTGCAATACTTGTCCATCTCTGAATGTTGCATGCTGCATTGAAGGAAGGTGGACAGCAAGAACTTGAATAGTAGGTTCTTTCTTGTGTATATCAAATTCAAAGATCCTTCAATAGACATCATGTGGACATATATAATGATAGTCTACATAATTTCAAATTTCATCAACTTTTTTTTTTCTGGTTACTTCCTGTTATATCAATATCATTTCTAGAATCTGTAATTCGAGCTCTAATTTGGTTAGTTTTTTTTTAAATATACTTGAAAAGATATTTAATGTACATACTTTCACCACAAAACTCAACATTGATGTGAGCATGAAATACCAGGCAAAGTTCTTTGTTATAAGGTACTACATAAGAGTTGTCGAGTTGAATTCCATGTTTGATGACAAAAATGCCTATGTTTATTCTTCGATACTAGATGAATCCACTTCGATCAAAAGATGCGAATTGCTTATACTTTTTTGGAAAAGATTTAAAGGATGAATTATCTTCCATACATGGTGCTGTAGGCCTCACTAGACCACATGGGCCACGCATTATAAATTCAGTAGCAACTGCATATCCTTGTGGATTAGTTTGTTTGTCTTCGAATTTCATCTGATGTCAGCCTGTCTAACTGATTAGGAGTGTTTATTCTACTCGTAGCATCTAGCCAAAGAAGGCTATGACAATGAGGAAGACTTCTCTTCTGAAATTCTATCGTATATAATACTGTATATACGAAAAAAAAAACTGATCAGGCAATAGACAAAAAGAAAAACTTTTGGTTGATAACTTATAATAAAGTAAAATACCATAAAGGATTGAATCAATACTTGTTGTAATAATTTCAAATGTTTTTTTATTTTTTAGATAAGCAACAAAAGCTTGTACTTTAAGCTAAAAAATGCAATCTACAATATCTGGCCTATCCTCAGGTTTCATTCTAGGAAATTCTTCAAAGTATCTAATAATTTTTGGCCACTTAACATTGCATGTGAATGTCAAGAAAAATTGTGGATTTCCATGCACTCTGCATATGGCTAATACATCTTGATAGTGCATGTACATGTATCGTGGACCTCCGATAAAGGAAGAAGACAATATTGTATGTGCTCCAACATCTGATCCATCTTGATCTCTTCTTAAAAGTGCATCATGTACTCCTTGAAAATATTCATTTCTTAAATCTGCCTAGTTAGTTCTTATGTAATCAAATCTATCTTGCTCTATGGAAATATATGCATTGACAACATATTGATGAAACAATCTTCCAACGTGAATTATCAAAGAGAATGAATCAAGCTTATCATGCAGTTGGAAGCAATAAAACATCCTTATACTGACACATTTTCTCTTGCTCGAAGATTTAGAATCAATGTTAATTAATGAGATATTAACATGGAAGCCATCTTGACCAAATATGAATATGCGCGGAAATTGCAAGGACGTATATAATGGATGAAGCTTAGAAATTATTTGCAAAATGCCACTTCTATATTCAATAACAATGTCATGATCATTTTTGTCCTTTGCACTAGCATAAAAAACTATCACTCCAATACTGCTAGATATTGGTAGTGTGTATTGAGACTCATCTCTTTTACTATACAACCTAATTTTGAATTCTAGAACATTTGCATCATAACAACATTTATCTCTGGAAAAGCAATACCAACATATTGTGCTCATTAAATAGCTCCATAAAGGCTTGAACTATTTGAGGATCAAGTCTTGATGATTCCTAACCTCCAAAACGATCCATTCTATTAAACACTTCATTTTGAGTGTCATAAACATAGAGCTATAGGTATCTTGGTTCTTTGCCAGGAAATGGACAAAGAAAACCTATCTTGTGGTATATATGTCCGTTTATCTTAAAAGACACAGGGACCTGAACCATTGTTTATCACCTCATCTATATTTGCTCCAAATGAAGTCATTACAAACATGTAATTATATGCTTTTATGCTCTCTCTGAAATGTCTTGTGGTATATAACTCTTTAATATACTCTGGAGGTTCTAGAGAAGGCAAAACAGTAACTTTGCCACCACCACAACAATGACTAAATCTAATTTCACCATTAAGAAAAGGACATTTTAGGTGTTCCTCCAACCAAAATAAAGCTTTACAGTATTGGCTTACTTGATCACAGTTGCCTAAATCAATGTATTGACTTGAAGCACCTAATCATAATAAATAACATAATATCATCAATATGATAAAATATAGAGCAATAGAAATATCAACTAAACTATAGTGAAGGCATTTTTTATATACCTGATGACATGGAGTAGTTGATAGGAACGTCCCTACTTTGTGTGGCAGCACAATTAGATGAACTATTTTGATGATGGTTATTATAAGTTGAGGACTGTTGATTGATTGGTAATACTGTAGCCTTCCTAAAGGATGACAAAAAAGAGGCTGGACCCTCAACAGGGTCATTGGCCATCACTGAATCATATATTGCTACAGCATCGTCACTTGGTTAGGATCTGTGAGGCTTAGGCTGATGACTTGAATAAACAACTTGAAATGAGGCATCAATTGATGATTCAAGTGCTTTATGCATAGCCCTTACCCTTTTCATTTTTTCTGACGCTATACATCACTATTCTGAGAACTGTGCACTCTTGACTCATCAATACATTAGGGGGAAATTACAGGAAAATTTATAGTAACCTGCCCACTTAACATCTTTACCCTTTTTTGGTTTTATGTTAGAGAAGTTAAAGTCTCATTACATGAGTAACTGTTAGCTATTGTTGTACTCTGAGAAGGACAATTATTTTCTTTATAAATTGGAGGAGTTTTTCTCTTAGTTCTCATTTCTGAAGCTTTTAGATGAATGCATGAAACATGATAAAGATCTAATCAATGCGCAACAATATATTAACATTCATCACCATAATCAACAAAATAATTCATTCCACAAAAACATATAAATATGTAAATAAGGGATATATAGCTGATGTACTAAACCACGATTATAGAGGAAGAAGGATGAACTTAATACACAATTGTGACAAAAAGCCTGGATGATTCCACAACAAAAACTTCATCAGTAAATTTCTGAAATAAAAAAAAAAGATATAGGCATATAGTTGAGATAATATGCAATAATGTGAGAAAGTCAACCTATAACTACTAACATTCAACTATAGAACATGACCTGAATCTTTTCCTGTGTAAAAAAGTAAAGCATACCTATAGAAAGAACGGTAGTGTGAAACGGCAGCTATAAGTTGTCAAAGGAGTGTCTGGTATTCAATATAGTAAACAAGTGACTGCAAAATATGGATTATTTTGGTAAGCAGCAGAGTATAGATGCAAAAGATGAAGCTAAATCTTCTTTATTTCAAGTCCGACATTTATCTGTTTTTCATTGGGTGACAGCTTTCTATGTTTTTAACTCTTATCTTTGCCAAGATCTAAAAACCAATACTCTCATGATATGCTTTTCCCCTATACAATATTTCTTCCCTGTTAAAATCCATTTACAAACTTTGCTCCTATGTAAGAGCAGTGCACCATGACAGCTCTGTTTCTTTTTTTGTTCTTAATATATTTACCTTGATAAAACTCTCAACTGTCATAACTTTGGCATTTCTTTGAATGTTCTAAAGATTTGTTGTTCACAACTAACTTAATTTTTTTTTCCATTCACATTATTTACAACTTCAATAAAATTAGAAGAAATTTCCTTCGACTTAATTCTGTAGTAGAAGATGCCTTGGGGTTAACATTGCCTTTATAAATTGTTATGTGCTTCCGTTCAATTTTGGTGAGTAATGGTTTAATATTGTCTCTCAAGTTTGACATTGCCATATACTGTAGTTTCTTGTTTGCCTATTTATTCATAAAAATGATTAAAAAAAAGTCCATAACAAACTACAAAAAAGAAAGGAAAGGGCGGTTTGTAGGTTTTTTAAAATACTATGAAAAAGTATTATGATACCATACATGAATACCATAAATCAACATGCTACACATGATCGTAAATTCAAATATTCCATTGATTCATTGTAATGATAAGGACTTAGGCTGTAGCTTTCTTGTTAGGCAGTTGCAGTATTTGTCAAGGATAATCGTGATATGCCAAATAAATTTCTTGAACAGTTAAAGTTTTGAATCCATCCAGAAATAAATCTGCCTTGCAAGATATGCCAGGTTGATTTTTGTTCTCGGCTTGTTGTTTAAAGGTCAATTAAGATGAGTTACCTTACTAAATATCCTGAATAAAAAAAGAAAGACAGATAATCCTATATCTAGGTTACATAAAACTGTAAAGTAAAGATTCTGAGAAGCACATGAAAGAGTGGAGCCAGTGTAAATATGGAAGAAAGGAATAAAAAAAATCAGGAAAGTCAAGGATATCATTTAAGACAAAATGGTGGGAGCAAAAATCAAAGAAAATGACACTAATGATCTATCAATAAATGCAAAGAAAACATAAAAACAGGAACAATAAAACACATTCAAGCAAGCTAGGCAGTACTTTGAAAACAAAAAAAAAACATAGCATAGAACTCACAAAACAAACAATAAGGTATTAAATACTAACATAACCACTTAAAGAACAAGATAAAGAAAACAGTGAATAGAGAAGAGCATAGACACCATCAAACAAAATGCAACAAAGAATATAAGGGATGAAGACAAAAACAAACCAATTGCTTCTTCACACGGCAATGTGGTCTCCAAAAAGCTACCAAGCATCCTTTACATGAGTTTTGTCATGATCTCCACTAGCCTGAAAATGAAAACTTTCAGGATATGCTGTAATTTTGGAAGATGAAAAGTAATAGCCACATGTTTCAAGCTACATAGTAGCATTAGTTGAAGAAAAGACTACCAATGTCGAAAATTGTGAACCTATTCTTCATTTAATAAATGATGTGACAATTTAATCACAAAATCATTTTTTATTAAAAGAAACCCAATAAATTTTTTTAAAAAAAACAACAACTACTACCATCATTTTGCTCACTAACACACACGCACAAAAACATGTGAAAGGGCCAATTAGGCAAAACATAAACCGTAAAAGGCATTAAAAACATAACTCATAGTAGTAGCAAATTCATTAGACCATGTACCAACAAATAAGCAAAATAGGAATTCTGAGAAACTTATGTGTGTTATCTGAACTTAGAGAAATAAAGAGAAATCTACAACCTCTCAACCCAAAAAAAATAAAGTAAAAGTTGAACGAAAAATAGATAGTTACCTTTTCGACAACATGGGCTACAAAAGAAAAAATAGATTTCCATTGTCTGAGCAACCCCCCACATGAAGAACTCCAAAACTTTCCATCCACCATGCACAACCAAGAGCAAAAGCAAATAGCAGCACCCAATAGGTGGGAACAACCTCTCTAAGAGTGAAATCCACATGAAATCAATTGAATCATCAGCCAACAAAATGACAACAACGACCACAACCATTTGATAAGCTTATATTTATTATTATAATTTCTCTCATATTTAGTATGTTTTAATATGTTCTGAACCTTAAATATATATTTTGAGTATGTTTTATAGCTTAGAGCATATCTGAACTCAATTGATTGAAAGTGAATTTAATTTGCCTTTTTACAAGTTTTAATTTGGTTGTGTTCTTTCAGGATTTTGATAGATTGGTGATGTTCCGGTAGAAAAATCATATTTTGTGCTACAGAAATTGGAATGAAGTGATTCTTAATTCATTGAAAAGCTGACATCTGGAGCTACAAATCACATACATACCATGAAACCTAGTTTGCACGTTAAGAGGGTCAAATTCAGCTTCAAAATCGTGATTTGTGAGTCATCACTAGTTCGGAAGCAGTTGCGTTATTTTGCGCATATCTTTGGCTGTAGATGTCGGTTTTATATGATTCATGTGTCGTTTCGAAACTAAGAAGGAGTTCTACAACTTTTATGATTTGAGTTTTGAGTGATACTGCATGTATCAAGGTCGAATCTCAGCTTGAAGTTACTATTGCTGTTCTGGAGCATTACTTAGCTGACAACTTTGAAACCTTCTAGTTATTTTGAATCTTTTTATTTGTTTGGGGTACTTTTGTAATAATATAGAAAGTCTAAGGATTTTTTATGAGTTTAGCACACTAGATTTTTTCAAATGTGTTTAAAGGCGTGGTTGCTGCCAGGGGGTGCGGGCTTTTTCTCTTTCAACAGTTTTAGTTTTTTTTATTATTATTGTTTTTTGTTTTTCTTCCAAACATGAGTGAGTAATTTTTCTGGTTCAGTGTTAGGGACGATTTCCATCACCAACACTGGTTGTGGGGATTGATTTTACTTGCTTAAATTCTCTTTAAATTCAAGTATTTACTTCTTTATTGTTCAAATTTATTGCAATTAATTTTCTTGTTCTCGTTTGTTGGATTAGTTATGCGATATCAAATTTGTTTGATTTTTTTTCAACCGCTTAGGTGAAGAATTCAATTAGAAGCAAGTTAATTGATTGGAGATTATTTTTATTTCCAGTTAATTCATATGGAAAAATAAGACAGGTTAAATTATTCAAGCTTTTGGATTATTGCCTGGAATAAACTTTTGTTCATTGTTCCTAATGCTAATTTTGGGTTTATTAGAAATTGCTTTTCAATATCTGGTTACTCAAAATTAAGAAATTAATCTAAAGTTTTTTCTGGTTAATTTTACTGTTGAATTCTTTGGGTTCTTTTTAGCTTTAAAGAGAATCCTGTTTATTTGCTTGGATTGAAGAAATATTTTCTTTTGATGATCAACTGTGTGATTGGAATGGATAATCAACCCTGAACTGAGCGTTTTAAGTATTGGTTAATTTTATTTTGATTCTACAGTTAATTTAATTCAACATTCAATTCAAGAAAAGCCCCCAACCTTTTATTTCAGTTTTCTGACAGGAAGCTTTTGATTAAGAAATTTCTTTTGGGATTCGACCTAATTGTCACTGCTAGACTACAAATTTATTTATTTTGAGTTGTTAGGGATACCAGAATTATTTTTTTCAGTTTAGACGACCAACCACCATCACTTCACACCCGAACAACATGAGGCAACATGAAACAGCAGAAAACAACTTTCCCATCATCAAAATATAATACGTAACTATTTAAACCATCAACAATCACAGGAATCACCCACAGCTGGAAAGGATAACACCGATCAGACAGACAGGAAACCAACGGTCATAACAATGAAAAGCGCAATCCCAGGAGGCAAAACTAAGGCTCACCGATCAAGAGAAAAATGACATCGTTTTCCATCAAATTAATAAAGACCAATGCAGGCCCGAACAAAACATCGGCCCAAAACATGAGCCTCACCCAAAACAACGAGGGCCAAAAAACCAAAACTCTACACCACAGCCCAAAACACACAACTAACCCATAACAAAGGCACTATTCATCCAACAGTGAAATTGTTCATCTTTAGAAGTTAGTAATAACTAGATTTTAAGGGCCATGCATTGTAGCATGAAAAAAAATTCATAATCTTAGAGAACATAACAATGACTTAAAAATTGAAGTAAAATCTTTTGACAGCCAACATCATATCCAAAATCACATCACATGTAGTAAAGGGATGGGGAAAAAGTGAAAAATTAAAGGTAGAAATATCAAATTTGTCACTAATATTTTGGGTAGAAAGTAGATATACCACTATAATTTTTTTTTTGTCAATCTCCCACTAATGTTTTAAAATAGGCCGAATATACCACTGCCAGTTAAAAAAATAAAAAAAAGGTAAAAATATAGTTTTGAAATCTTGGGGTTATTATGCATCTTTCAAAAAATATCAGGACCTTTGAGATTTTTGCCAAAATAGTGTATGATCTCTGTCAACAGTGTTCCAATCTTATTGCTATTTCCATCACCAGCGGCCCAACTCTATTGTCGTTCTCCCTCTATCTCTACTATCTAATCTCCTCACTGGCATTCTTGAGAGAGAGGGAGGGAGTTTAATTACAAAAAGTCTTTGAAATTTGTTAAGACTTGCATTTTCACCCTAAAATTTCAAAAGTTGTTATTTTTAAAATTTTTTGTTAGATTTTTAATAACCAGTAGCATATACACTCTTAATTTGAAACTTTAGTGGCATATCCGGCCCATTTTAAAACATTAGTGGGAGATTGGGTAAAAAAAACTATAATAGTATATCTACTCTCAACCCAAAACTTTAGTGGCAAATTTGATATTTTTACCAAAATTAAAACAATATCATTTCTCTCATTATTTAATGAATTGTGAAAAACCCTTAGGCATTTAGTATATGTATATTATAAGGTTCTTCAACATCCAGATGATATTGTTGGGCTTTTTTCTATTGCAGATAATAAAAATTAGTGGAGTAGTTAAGTTGGAATAAAAGTCTATCATAATACAATGCGCACATATAATATTAATTGCTTATATACATATTTGCTATTCATGAATGGAGTCAAGTACGTAGGTGGTGATAAAGACATAGATGAAGTAATACCTGTAACCTTTAGTTGGCTAAAGCGATCGAGTAAAAGATCGGCGAGACTGAGTTGACAAAGAAAAGTAAAAAGAGAATTTGGGCGGAAACCAAGAAGCAGTGACTTAACTTCCTAAACCCTGCTCCATGTTTCTCTTCTAGTTGGATTTTGATCAAAAGCAAGGCATGCATCTATCTGTGACAACTGATGATCAAATTAAAGCGAGGGCAACGTATCATCCCACACAAATTGACCGAAAATGCCATTCAACTTTTACTGGTTGGAGGTCACTGTACACAATTGGAGTGAACCAAAATGATGAAGATACACAAAAATCCACTATAGTGCCAAAATGAAGAGGAAATTTGAGGTTGGTCTTAGAGGACGAATTTGAGCATTCATAGGAAAAAGCAAGAATGAAAAACAAATGCTAAAGGAATTTTTTGTTTTTCTACATGTTAGGATTTGAGAAACCCTCTTTCAATCCCTATAAATTTTTTACTTTGGTACTTTAGTTGTCAAGTTGCATATATGTCGATCCCTGGTCGATCGTCGAAACCGCCAAAAATAATTCTGGTATCCCTAACAACTCAGAATAAATAAATTTATAGTCTAGCAGTGAAAATCAGGTCGAATCCCAAAGGAGATTTTTTTTACTGAAAGCTTCATGTCAGAAAACTGAAATAAAAGATTGGGGGGTTTCTTCAATTAAAAGCTGAAATAAATTAACTGTAGAATCAAAACGAAATTAACTAATACTAAAAACGCTCAGTCCAGGGTTGATTATCCATTCCAATCACGCAGTTGATCATTGAAAGAAAATATTTCTTCAATTCAAGTAAATAAACAGGACTCTCTTTAAAGCTAAAAAGAACCCTAAGAATTCAGCAATAAAATTAACCAGAAAAAGCTTCAGATTAATTTCTTAATTTTAAGTAACCAGATATAGAAAAGCAATTTCTAATTATCTCAAAATCAGCATTAAGATCAATGAACCAAAAAGTTTATTCTAGGTAACAATCCAAAAGATTGAAGAATTTAACCTGTCTTACTTTTTCGTATGAACTAACCAGAAATAAAAGTAATCTCCAATCAATTCACTTGCCTCTAATTGAATTCTTCACCTAAGCGGTTGAAAGAAAATCAAGCAGATTTACAATTGCAGAACCAATTCAACAAGCGAGAACAGGAAAATTAATTGCAATAAATCTGAACAACAAAGAAGTAAATACTTGAAATTAAAGAAAGTTTAAGCAAGAAAAATCAATCTTCACAACCAATGTTGGCGATGGAAATCGTCCCTAGAACTGAACTAGAAAATTACTCAGCCATGATCGAAAGAAAAACAAAGAAGAATAAAAGAAACTAAAACTGGAATTACGAAAAACGGAGAGCTGTGCGGCAGCCACGCTATTTAAAACGAGAGAAAACTAAAACCTATGGCTAAACTTATAAAAACTCCTTACACTTTTTATATTGTTACAAAATTACCCAAACAAATAAAAAGATTCAAAATAACTATAAGGTTTCAAAGTTGTCAGCCAAGCAATACTCTATGACATCAGTAGCAACTTCAAGCTGATATTCGACCTTGATGCAGCCATTATTTATCAAAACGCAAAACATAAAAGTTGTAGATATCTTTCTTATCTTCGAAACGACAACTGAATCACATAAAACGGACATCTACAGCCAAAGATATGCCCAAAATACTACAGCTGCTTTTGAACCAGCGGTGACTCGTAAATCGTGACTTTGAAGCTGAATTTGACCATCTTAACGTGCAAACTGGGTTTCATGGTCTAAATGTGATTTGTAGCGCTAGATGTTAGCTTTCCAATGAATTAAGAATCACTTGATTCCGATCTTTGTAGCTCAATATATAATTTTTCTACCGGAACATCACCAATCTGTCAACATCCTGAAAGAGCACAACCAAATTAAAACTTGTAAAATGGAAAATTAAATTCACTTTCAATCAATTAAGTCCAGATATGCTCTAAGCTACAAAACATACTGAAAATATATATTTAAGGCTTAAAACATATTAAAACATACTAAATATGAGAGAAATAAATATAATAAATATAAGCTTATCAATCCCATCGTTGGCCTCAAATTCTAGGGACCAAATGGTGAGAAATAAAATTACAAGTACTGAAAGGGGTTTCAATCCTTATAAATTTTTTACTTTAGTACTTTAGCTATCAAGCTTTCGTATATGCCAATCCCACCATTTCCCTCATCTTGTCTATTTGAGTCTAATTATCATATGAGAAAATCTATGGACCAAAAGGTAAGAAACAAAATTAAGGACTGGAAAAGGTGTTCTACCATTACTAAGAAAAATGTTAAAAAAAGGACATTAAAAACCCCCCTTTCAATACTTGTAATTTTGCTCTTTATCGGCTATAGCCTTCAAACTTTCAGATCTGCCAATCTCACATTATGCTCATATTATCTATGTGGGTCTAATTGTCATATAGAAAAGTATGGGGAGCAAAAGAGAAAAAAGCAAAAAATTTTTAGGATTGGAAAGAGGGTTTCACCATTACTAAGAAAAATGAAAAAAAAATCAAACCATGAAAGAGAAAAATGACACTATTCAATGAATATAGCAGTAATGTATAATTAGTTTTTGGCCCATTTTTATTTTTTATTTTTTATTTTTTTTATTATCTTAAAGACTTGAAATCAATTTTAGGTTTTTTGAAAAATGATGATAGACATTAAGGGCTTTCCACAATAAGGTGGATCTGAAAGTCCTTTTATTAATCAAACATTATTTATAAGGAAACTTAAAGGCCCTTTAGTTTTTTTATATATACAAAAACATTTACAAGTACAGGAGCTAGAAGGTATTATTGTAAGTTAAAGGATAGTGGCTGTTACACGAAAACGTGGAGGACTTCTAGTTACAATTTGCCACTATTAGACTACCATGGCATGTGGAAGAGAGTGTCTGTCAGTGCTCGAACCTTGGCCAGCCTTATGGTGTTTTTAGTGCTTTAGTAGCTGAGCTGGAAGCACAAGATAGGGGCCCTTTAGTTGCATTTCAGATATTTGGCACTAGCTGTTGAAGCTAACTGGTTCTTAGATCCTTTATATAAATACCTTGAAGCTTAATTGAGGTACCACATCATCTAGTGCATATTGCTCGATCCTGTAATGGCTTTACCTTATGGATGGGAAATATTTCGGAACCAATTTCAGCTATTGTGGCCTCTAATCATTTGATTCAATGATAATGCTATCTGATACATTCCATTAAAAAAATTACTAAAGTCTAATATTGATCAAACTTGCTTTTAGATTTGTGACATTCTACATGAAAAATTATATCTTGAACTACAAATGTTGAAATTGCATTATAATTAATCCATTGAAAAGTATTTTGAGTGCTTATTCACTCAACTCAGTTTGTATGCACTTGGAACTTTACAATTTAAGAAAAAACAAGTTTTATTCCCTGAAAACTTTTCATTTGTCTTAGAAATCTCAAAATTTTTACATTTCAAAATCAAACCACCTTCTCCTAACCACCCTCCCTAATCTCTTTCCCCTCACTCCCTCCTGATTGGTTATCACATCCTCCATTATCAATACTAAGCACTCAAGTTAAGGCCTTACTCTGGTCTTGTTGAAGTATGAAGGCTGACACGCACCCAAGTATGTAATTGACTTGTGCCATAAATCTCCGCAACAAGTTGCCTATTTGCACCAGAAGTATTATTCTTTGGCATGTTCTTATTATCTTTCATGTGATAAGAGTTGTAGTTGAGATGAGATAGCTAGATATACCTTGTATGTGTATTCTGTAGCTCATCTAGAAGTTCTCATACCTGTATATAGCCAATGGGTTATATAGCCTTTTAGTGCAAGAAATACAAATCAATTCTTCACCCAATTTTACATGGTATCAGAGCAAGTTCAAAATTGCCCCAATCATTGCTGAAAATAACTCACGTGATAGAGCCGAAGCGGCCTACACGTGAGAAGGCGTGTTAAGTATGAAAATCTTACATGCCCAAGAAAAGGAGTTAAGTCAATGCTTTATATAGTGATAAGGTTTCGTCATCTATAGTTAATTGATTTTAGATTTGACACTTTAATATGGTATCAGATCAAGTTTATGATATCAAATCACATTTTTAATCATGAAAAATGGAGGAAAAAATAGAGATGGCGGCAACGGGAGTGGACCATTATGCGGATCCTCTATCAACCTATTTTCATATTCGAGCTCGCCCTATTTCCTAACATCTAGAGATTACACCATGGCTTCACTTATGGTGGCACCATTGGCTGGTGACAACTATCCTAGATGAAAAAGAACTATATTATACGTGCTCTGTAGCAAGAACAAAGTGGGCTTTGTAGATGGAAGCCTAGTAAAGCTAAAGGATAACGCCACAAGGTTGCTGCTTGGAACAAATGTGAAGACCTGGTTCTTTCTTGGCTCATTAATTAGATACAACCCACAGTTCATGATTCAATCGCCTATCATGACACAATAACAAAACTATGGAACGATCAGGAGGACAGGTTTGGCCATACTAATAAACCAAGGGCACACAAGCTGAGAAAGAACATAGTGCTGCTTAATCAAGGACCTATGAATGTAGCAAGTAGAATAATGAGTCTTGGTCAATTTGTCCTATAGCCAAGGCTTCGAGACTACTTTTTAGTAAGAGTGATAGTTTATCGTGTTCACTATTTGATTTAATTCACATGGAAGTTTAGGGGCCTTATTGTACCCTTACTATTGGTGATTCACATAACTGTCTTACTTTGGTGGATGACAATACTAAAGCAACATAGGTTTTTCTAATGAAAAGCAAAAGTGAGGCAATGCAGCATTTCAAGAACTTTTTTGAAAAGATTCAAAACCAATTTGGCATTGGAATCAAGAAGGTGAGAGGCAATAACACACTAGAACTAACCCAAGGTGAGATGAGAGTGTTTATGAGAGAGAAAGGCATCATAAGCCAAGCATCATATTTTGGAACTCCACAATAAAACATAGTTGCAGAATGAAAACATAAGGACATCTTAAACATAGCACAAACATTGAAGTTTTAGGCAAACTTATGATATGCAATTAACCCATTGTAACCCAAGGATAAATTTTGTGCTAAGAGCAAGAGCTTGTGTTTTCTTAGGATACCTAAATGGACAAAAGGGTTATGGGGTATATGATCTTGAAAAAAAAATGTTTCTTTGTGTTTCAAGACCTGCTTTTCCATAAGGATGTTTTTGCATTTGCCATACAATAACAAGAAAAACCCATGCACATGCCAAGCAGCCAACCAATGCATATAGAGGATAATCAGGTTGTACTAGGCCAAGACCAAAATGATAATGTGAACCAAGAAGAAAGGAGGAATAAGGAAATGGATGAAGGGCAAGGCAATGTCGGACAGAAGCCTGAAACTAGGCACAACACTCAAACTCGCTAGCCACCAAGATATTTAGATGTGTACCAAGTTGACTTGCTAGGAAGAAATGCACCTACCCACTCGAATTTGGCATGTTCGGGTAAACCATATCCCTCAGCCTTCTATATATCATATGATACTTTTTCCTTGCACCATAGAACCTTCCTTGCTACAGTTCTTAACGATAAAGAGCCAATGTCCTACTTAGTAGCCCAGTGACACTCAAATTGGTAGTACGCCATAAAGGTTGAAATTGATGCATTAGAAGCTAACCACACTAGGAGTTAACTACATTGCCTACAAGAAAGAAACCAACCGGTTGCAAATGGGTGTATAAAATCAAGTAATGGTCAGACGAGAGCATAGAGAGATACAAAGCAAGACTAGTGGCAAGGTTACATTCAAATAGAAGGAATTAACTACACTGAGACCTTCGCACCAATTACGAAGCTAACAAGTATACGTTGTCTACTAGCAATAGCAACTATGAAAGCATGGCAATTGTGCCAACTAGATGTCAATAATGCATTTCTTCATGGAGATCTATATGAAGAAATTTACATGCAGCCGCTACCTGGATACCTACCACAAGGAGATAAACAAGTCTGTTGATTCAAGAAATCTCTCTATAGACTCAAGGAGACATGAATAGAGTGGTTTGTAAAACTCTCACTAGCATTAAAGTCCTATGGATTCATGCAGTCAATAGCAGACTCTTCACTGTTCACAATAAAACAAGGTGAAAATTTTTTGGCAGTCCTCGTGTACACCAATGACATGGTGGTGGCTGGTAATAATGCAAGTGAATGTTAGAAGGTAAAATATTTCCTAAATCATCTTTTTTGTTTAAAAGACCTTGGAAAGTTGCAATAATTTCTAGGTTTAGAGGTGGCACATGGAACCAATGGCATATTTATTGGCCAGCAATGCTAGTTAGTGTCGACTTGACTAGAGCAAAGCCCAACAAGATCCCCATGCAGCAGCAACACAAGCTCGGCAACTTAACTAAGCCAAAAATGCAGGACCCTACACCATACAGGCGACTAGTTGGCAAGCTCCTATGCCTCACTATCATTTGACAATAAATCATGTATGTGGCCAATGTACTTAGCCAACACATGTAGGAGCCAACGATGGAACATTACAATGCAGTTCTCAAGGTTCTTCGATATATAAAGAGAGCACTTGGTTTATGTTTCCATGCCAAGAAGATTTGCAGCTTAAAGGCTACTATGATGCTGATTGGATCACTTGCCCGATCACAAGAAGGTCTATCAAAGAATATTTCATGAAATTGGGACAAGCCCCTTTGTCTTGGAGGACAAAAAGCAACTGACTGTCAGTAGATCATCAACAGAGGTCAAGTACCAAGCAATGACACTAGCAACAAGTGAGTTAGTGTGGTTAAAATCTATCTTAAAATACCTCATTATTGACATTATGCAACCTATACAGCTTTTCTATGACAACAAAGTAGCGCTGCACATTGCAGTAAACCCAATCTACCATAAGTGCACAAAACACATAGAAATTGATTGCCATTTTGTGCATGAGAAATTGATTGCCATTTAAGCAAAGAAGATTAAGACCAGTTATATCCACTCAAAGCAACAACTGGCAAATTTATTCACAAAAGCTTTAGGCCATGACGATCTCAAGAGATTGAAAGGCAAGTTGTGCATTTCATCCCAACATGCTCCAACTTGAGAAGGGATGTTAAAGTATGAAGGGCAACACACACATGTATGTAATTAACTTGTGCCCCAAGTCTCTGCAACAAGTTGCCTATTTGCACCAAAAGTCTTATTCTTTGGCACGTTCTTATTATCTTTCAAGTGATAAGAGTTGTAGCTGAGATGAGATAGATGGATAAGCCTTGTAGGTGTATTCTGTAGCTCATCTAGAAGTTCTTGTACCTGTATATAGCCGATGGGTTGTATAGCCTTTTAGTGTGAGAAATACAAACAAATTCTTCACCCAATTTCACAGCTCGCTGTTAGTTGCTGGCTAATCAACAACAGAACTCTGATCGGAGCTCCTGCTTTCTCGCCTCTGAACGGGCGGTTCCACTTGAACTCTGACAAAGACTAGGTGGTGAGCGATGACATCAGCACTAGTAGGCGATTACAACTTTGTTTTCGAGGTTTGTAGCACCAGCTTGCCAGGGATTCACTTGAGATCGGTGACATCGAAGATCGGCAAAATCGGTGATGGGGAAGTTATTGCCTTCATTTATGAGTTTTCTAGTTGATTCGAATAAAGATAATCATTATGGTTCTTGGGGTTGTTTGAAGAGTTTGGTGAGGAAGTAGGTGGTTTCTGTAAATTACAAGGTTTTTGGCCACCATCAGTTGCCAAGGAATTGACTGTTCCTCACCTTATTGCAATCGGTAATTTTCCTTCCATTTTTTATTATTTGTCCATCTCTTAAAAAAAAAAAAGAAAAATTTCTTGGTTTTCAGGTTTTAATACATAATATCCTTGATCTTGGAGATTTTTGTGTGGTGCGTTATGAATCTGATCCTATCCTTGGTCTTATCTTTCTGCTTTTTGTTGCTTCATTGTTGAACCGTTTCTACGTCGTTGGACGTCTAACTCTTACAACTTATCTTGCTTTTGCTCTTTTAGTTTTGAACTTTTCATATGAATTGTAGACCTATGTGATATCATCCCATGGTTTTGATATTTTTACTAAATCTTGCGTTACAAAGCTTATTCTAAAAGAAGTCAAAATCAAATTACTTGAAAAATATATCTCAAAACATGACATAGAAACTTTCGTAGTGATACTGCGTAGAAAGGGACACAAAACCAATGGACTTGGTTATAGAGCTCAGCAATCAATGAGAACAAATCCAACAGCCAATTGGATGTTAACTGGTGATGATAGCTAATGGAGAACATAAAAATCTAATGTGGTCTGCATATGTTAGCTCATCAGTTGCTCAGATATTTCCAACTCAAGACCTAAGTTTGAGTCCGTCTAACACAATAAAACGCAATTTCTATCATTTATGACTTAATATCTTTTGGGTTTCAAAAAAAATTGTAGATCTAACACCTTCTATTTCTACATATTTCTCAATATAGAAAAAGAATTATTCGCGACATATTTCTGAGTAAACTAATGTGGAGATTTTTCCAAGGAAAATATCTTATATGCTCCCTTATACGACCCTTAATAAATTAAAGAATCTCAAGCGTGTCTCTTCTCCACTCTCTGGCCGGGCTTCGGCCGAACAGATTTTGGCGGCGATCCGTCGGATTTGCTCTTGCCCAACCTGGTGTCGTAAAGCTCCTCATGGTTGCGCCGGCGCTGACCCAAGCTGATTATGAGGTGATATCGACATCAACGGCGCAGACAACGACGGCAGAGATGTAGGAATCGGGTGAGGAAGAGGGGCTTGGGCTTGTTGGAGTGGTTGAAAGTTGAAAAGAGAGTTACGGATGCAGTTATGAAGGAGTGCGACGAAGGAAGAATTTGAAGAGGCGAAGATGATGCCGGAACGGGAGGGGGCGAATGAGGTGACGGAACGAATCGGCCATTCGGCCAAAAGAAGAAAACAATAGAAAAACAAAAGGGTTTGGGTCAAACTTTTTGTTCGTCCCTCATTTTTTATTTTTTCAATTTAACCCCTAAATTTTTTCTAGGTATACATATGTGCATAACTGAAAAATAATAAATTAGTAAATGCATAGTTATGTAAAAATTTATTATCACACATAAAGTTTATTCATTTACATATCTATAATATATTTATGATTTCATTTGTACATATGTGTCACATATTTTCTATATATCCATCACTTATAAATTGAGTTTTATACGTATCTATCATCTAGTTTGTTTATATCTCTAATTTTGACAAGAAGTGAGCTTTGACGCATCCCCACCTACTTTTTTATAGGGGATTGAACTCGTATATATTCTTGAATATATAGATAACATATATGAGGTCTCATTTGTACATATGTCATACATTATTTGTACAGATCTCATACTTCCTTTGTACAACGAGTTTATATATATATGGTATTTGACTTGTACATATCTTCAATTTTTTGAAAGACATGAGATTTGATGTGTTTACACTAGTTTTATGCTATAAAAGGTAATATTAAAATATAAATATATATAGTTAGACTTATCTCTTTTCCGAGTATAATTAAGGATTGATGCTAACCGAGTCTAAGGATGGCAAAATTTAACTCGATCCAAAGACTTGACCTGACCCACCAAAACCCAAATCCGACCTAACCCAATTTGACCAGAAAATTCAACGACCCGAACCTAACTGCACCTAACCCGACCTGAATCCGAACTTGATTGAAGTGAAACCTTAGAAAACCTGAGCCCAAACTAGGTTTGACTCGAACCTGAACTGGCCCAATAACTAAACCTGACAAGACCCGATTTTAACTTAAATCAACATAACTTATATGGTTGGCAAAGACTTTAGAAAATTTATAATTTAATATATGTGAATGAGTTTCTTCTATTTTATTAATTTATTTTGCGTTGTAGAGAACACGTGAGAGTTATGGTAAACAATTATTGATACAGTGATAGAGAGATAAGAATAATTAGGTTTTATAAATTATAATACTCATTTCGTCCCATATTCTTTGAAATATTTGACTTTTTCAAATAGTTTGAATTGAATTTATTCATATTATTCCATTTGTCTCAAATTCTTTGCATTATTCATATTTTAACAATTAATCTATATTTTTAAATTTTCAACATTTTAATATATAAATAAAAATATTTTATACATGAATGATAAACCAAGATTTATAGTTGTTAAATATATTTTTTAAATTTTTAATAAATAAATTCAAGTCAAATTATTCAAAAAAGTTAAATGGAGCAAAGAAAATGGGATGGAAGAAGATTATTTGTTAGAAAAAAATTAAGAAAGTATATATTTAGAAACTATAGGTCCTTATTTATTATTTAATATAACAATTATTAAATAGTGAATGTTATAAAGAATTTGGCAAAGAGAGAGTATTTCATTAAAGAAATTATATATTAATATATCTTCAAAAATTTTATGTTATTTTTTTATATCTAGTTAAATTAAATTTTAATCAAAATTAAACAAAAAACCTGAATCGATTTACCCATTTTGACTTATACATCAGTTAACCAAGTGAACTCGACAATCAAGTTGAATCTGGTTTAAGACCCGATAACCCCGACCTGATTGAATCCGAACCCAAATAAACCCAGCCTGACCCAACCTAAACCCAAAATCAACCCGAACCCAAATAACCGGACCTGGACCCAAATATATGCTAACCTGATTAAACCTAAACCTGAATAACCTGACCCAAACTTGACCCGACCCACTCAATTGTCATCCCCAACCAAGTCCAACAGCCAATAAGTCATTACAACTAGGGATAGCAATTAGGTGGGTCGGGTCAGGTTTAGGTCAAGTCATTCAGGTTCAGGTTTAATCGGGTTAGCATGTACTCGGGTCCAAGTCGGGTTATTTGGGCTCAAGTTGATTTCGGGTTAAGTAGATTTTGGGTTCAGGTTGGGTCAGGCCGGGTTTATTTGGGTTTATATCCAATCAGGTCGGGTTATCGGGTCTTAGACTATATTCAACTTGATTATTGGGTTTATTTGGTTCACTGATACATAAGCCGAAATCGCTAAATTGATTTAGTTTTTTTGTTTAATTTTGATTAAAATTTAATTTAACTAGATATGAAAATAATATAAAATTTATGAAGATATATTAATATATAATTTATTTAATAAAATACTCCATCTATGTCAAGTTCTTTGTAACATTCACTATTCAACAATTAATTTATAATTTTTTATTTTCAACATTTTAGTATATAAATGAAAAATGATTATATTAAATAATAAAAAAAGAACTATAGTTTCTAAATATATACTTTTTAATTTTTTTTCTAACAAATAATCTCCCCCCATCCCATTTCTTTGCTCCATTTAACTTTTCTGACTAGTTTGACATGAATTTATTTATATTATTGTTTATTAAAAAATTAAAAAAATATATTTAAAATTTGTAAATCTTGATTTATTATTCATGTAAAAAATAGTTTATTTATATATTAAAATGTTGAAAAAAATTTATATATTAATTGTTAACATATGAATGGTGCAAATGATTTGAGATATAAGGAGTAATGTGAATAAATTCAATTCAAACTATTCAAAAAAATCAAATATTTCAAAGAATATAGGACAGAAGTGGTACTATAATTTCTAAAACCTAATTATTTTTATCTCTCTATCATCGTTTCACTAATCGTTTTCTATAGTTCTCACTCGTTCACTTTACAAGACAAAACAAATTAGCAAAATAGAATAAACTTATTGACATATGTTAAATCATAATTTTCTAACGTTTTTGCTGACCACATATTTTATATTGATTTAAGTTAAAATAGGGTCTTATCGGGTTTAGTCATCATGTCATTTTGGATTCGGGTCAGGCTGGGTTCGGGTTCAGGTTTTCTCGAGTTTCACTTTAGTCGGGTTCGGGTTCGGGGTCGTTGACTTTTCTGGTCAAATCGGGTTAGGTTGGGTTTAGATTTGGGTGGGTTGGGTTAGGTCTTCAGGTCGGGTCAAATTTTGTCATATCTAATTACAACAACAGGTAGGATGCAGTAAAAGTCCCAAATCTTTAATTTTTATTTAAAGTTGGTCCTCCAATTTCATTTCATTTCATTTCCAATTGGCTCAAAATATTTATAATTAGTCTCTAGCCTTAGTCAAGACTGAATTAGCATACATAACCAATTTACAATTAGGAAAAATTGATAGTTTTAAAAATTTTAGTGGTTGTGAAGAATTATGATGCTGATTGAATTTATAGGAAGACAATTAACAAACAGTTTAAATTAGAATTTAAAATTTTCATATTAGATGGTTAATTAAGTGAGAGTTATAATTCAAACTGTTTGATTTTGTCCTCTCATTATTCAATATATATCATAATTTTTTTGCAATTAATAAATTATTTAAATTTTCAATTTTTCTTCACTATAAATTTGGTTTTTGTGCAAATACAACATTCTTTAAGGCTAGATGCAATATGCAAGGAATTATAAAATTTTGGCACCAATGTGCAATGAAATGGAGATTAACAACCAATTTGTAATGAAAATTAAAAGCTCAGGGCTTTTGGTGCATTTTACCCTTAAAACAACAATGCCTATTCGTTTTTGTACAACAGTTTTTTTTTCTTTTTTTCTGTTTTTTTAGAGCACGAGTTAATTTAATATTGCATTCGTTTAAAGTTCTTTGCTTTATTTCAAATTTTTTGGTTACGTTTGATTTAAATTTATTTATATATTTATTTATAATTTTTTTTAGAAATGGTTATGTTGGTCCAAGTGCAACCAAGAGGGGGGTGAATTGGTTGTATTCCAAAACAATCCCCAAATGAGTTCTTGAAACTTCAAACTTAACTTGAACTTAAAGTACAATGATTAAATCAGTTTTGATCAGAAAATGACTACCACAATCCACCTAAATTTTGCTTTGAAAGCTACCTTTGAAGTGGTTTTGAAAACAAATAAGATTAATCAAGATAGGTAGCATAAAACACAAACTAAAGCTCAAGTATATAGAGAGAAGAAGAAGTTTGCACAAGAGAATTTTTATAGAGGTTCGAACTCTCCACTTGAGAGCCTACTCCTCTCCTCAAGTTTACCACTTGAGAGTTTTCTTCTTCACTATGAAACACAAAGATACACAATAGCCTTTAAAGGCATACAACTCTTTGGTAGTTCCTTCTACCTTCACCTCTCACTAGTTTTGCTAAAGGCTAACTACAAACCTATCTAACTCTCTTTCCCTTACAAGGAAATCACTCAACCACTCAAGACAAGCTCAACAATTCGTGGTTACAAGATAAGAACTAAGGAAACACTCAATGCTTAGATAAGCCAATGAAAGCACAAGCACAAGTTCTTGGCAATTCTTCTAATTCAAGCTCTTTGATGAAGGATTCTCTTTTCTAGTTGCCAAGTATTTTTTTCAACTTGTTTCTTATTATACTCTTTAGGAAGCTATTAGACCGTTGAAACCATGTTGGAAATGTCTGAAAAGGTTCCTTAAAAACTGGAGAGCCGTTGCTTTGTTTTATGCAAAAAACTGATACTTCCAGATTTCGCGTTAAGTTCTGAGTTTAACGGGTTAAACTCGACTTCTCCCTTCAACGGTCAAAAGCAACTGGAGACAACGCATTTAATGCGCGGCAGAACTATATAGGTGGCGTCTTCTGATTCGTCCGAGTTCCATTTGAATTCTTGGCTGAAAACGCGCCACTTGAAGCATTTGAACGCAAGCTTTCAGACTTCAACTTAACAGGTTAAAACCAAGTTTTAACACGTCAACTGAAGCTTTTTGAAAAGTCACAGGAAACTCAAACTTCGAATTAAACTAGTTTAATGTATTAAAGTGTAAACTTGAGAGCAAGTTAAACTTAGGTGAAACAAATACCTGTTAAAGTGTGACTTTAATGGATTAAACTTGAAACAACTCCAAAACACTTGTCATTTGGAAATCAAAACTTGATTCAAACATTAACCTAAGTTAATAACCTACTAATTTCTTTTCAAAGACAATTTTTCCTCAATACTCCTAAAACATATTTTTTTAGATAATCACTTGACACACTTGGAAATTAAGCATAAGTTCAATTAACCTTATTTTGACAAAAAAAGTGAGATTAAAAATATTAACACAAATCACTTGTCATCATCAAAATTAAAGATTTCTTTGGAACAAATCCAACAAGTTATATTTAGAAACTATAAGATATAGTTTTTAAATAGAATTTTTAAAAAAACTTTTATCAAATAATAATATAAATAAATTCAAGTTAAACTTGAGTTAAAAAAATGAAATAGAGCAGGAAATTTGTGACAAAGGAGTATATTTTATTTTGTTTCAAAAATAAACCAATGATCTAACACACACATATACTGAAAATAAATAAAATATAAGAGTATGTTAGATGGTAAAAAAAATTTAAAAATAAAATTAAAACATAACAAATTAAAAAAAACACTGCCCATAATCCGGAAAAGAAATACAAAAAATGATGGAACAGTTTGGACTTCGGAACGGAGCATGAGCAATTATTAGGTAGAAAAATTAATAGTTTAGTTTCCTATGTGCTCACATTAGCTGTCATGTTAACTACTCTGGTTTTAACTGGATAGATAAATGTAGATTGGTAGCTATACATCTCCATAATTATAGATATAAATTTTCCTCTCGATTACCTTTTCTGGTCTCTAAACTCTTTAAGCTCGTCTCACTTAGCTTTCACACGTTTCATCTAAATCATACAAATAGCTTTTACAGATACAAATTTTCCACACGATCACCTTTTTTGTGCTTCTGTGCTCTAAACTTTATAAGCTCGTCTCACTTAGCTTTGACACGTTTCATCTAAATCATACAAACAACATGGTGGAGTATAATTCTCCCATCTCCCCAATCTTAATGGAGCTTAGTACTTTTGTGGAAGAAGACATTAAAACCTTTATATCCGCAAAAAGAGAGATGAAAAAGCTGAAGAATGATCTAGAGATCATCGAGCCTTTTATTGAGGCTGCAGAGAGACAGCAGTTGGGCACGGATAAAGCTCTTCGAGTTTGGCTCCGTAATCTGAAACACATATGCTACAACATAGAAGATGCCGTGGATGAGTGGGATGCCAAAATCCTCAAAATGGAAAAGAATCCCAAGAATCAGAAAGAAATGTGTCCAAGCTAGGAAAGGTACGGCTTTTTGTGCTTTATGCCTTTCGTCGAGTTGGTTTATATGCTAAGATCTCCAACCTGATAAAAGTCAGGAAAGAAGAGCTAGATAAGATTGATGAGCAGACAAGACGCTATATTACTCATTTGCAGCCAATTAGGGTAGCTCAAAATAATCAACTTGATCAAGCAGAGACCACCCCTAACCACTCAAATACAGTGGTGCCTATTAGGGAAAGAGAAAAGGATAGACTCGTCGACATGTTGTTGGCCGAGAATAGACAACTGGCCACACCTACCCTCATTTCCATAATAGGGCCAGGCAGGATTGGCAAGTCCACTCTTGCTAAAAAAGCTTACCACGATCCTAGGGTCGATGGGGCTTTTGATAAAAGGGTATGGGTTTGGGTCTCAAAACATGTTAAGAGCAATATGTCCACATGGACGTGCTGACTTGGATGCTGATCTGTCAAAGTCCAGATTTACAGAAACATGGATGTGATGGAGAACAACCAGATTAGGATTAAACTCTTTCTTATCTTTACTTTTATCGTTACTCTATTGATGTTTGTGTTTGTCTCGCAACTGCTGGAATATGTACATATACACATGAATTCTTCTAGTACGCAATAACAGAAACAAGCAATTTAAGCTATGCTCATTCTCTTTTACATGGTATCAGAGCAGAACACGATACCTGAAACATGAGCAGCGATAGAGATGGAGGCGCCCTGTCAAAACCAGGAGGAAGTGCCGCCAGCATCTTTCAAGACCCTACCTCACCATATTTTCTCACTTCAGCCGACTACACAAACTCGTCCCTAGTTCCAATACAGCTGGATGAGAACAATTACTCCAGATGGAAGAGAGCAGTCTTGAACGTCTTGAGAAGCAAAAACAAAGTTGGGTTTGTGGACGGAGAACTGCTAAAGCCAGAAGGAGATGCAGTCGAAGTATTGGCATGGAATAAATGTGATGGTCTGGTAATCTCGTGGCTCACTAATTCCATTTCTCCTAATTTACATGATTCAATAGCATACCATAATACAGCATTTGAGCTCTGGCACGATTTAGATGAACGCTTTGGGCACACCAATGAGCCACGTGCTCATGAACTAAGAAAGAACATAGCACTTGCGAACCAAGGGACGATGAGTGTTGCTGTATATTATACTAAGCTAAAAGGTTACTGGGATGAACTAGGCATTTATGCTCCTATACCTAACTGCACTTGTCTTGCAGCGAAAGAATGGTTGGTTGAGAAAGAAAAGGAACGAGCACATCAATTCTTGATGGGCTTGGATAAAAAATTCAAGACAATACGTTCCCAGATTTTGGCGACAGAACCACTTCCCACCTTAAACTGAATTTATGCAATGATCGCCTCAGAAGAAAAGCAGCTGTCTATCACGCAGACAAAAGAGACAGAGTCAGCAGGTGCCTTTGCAGCACACATGTGAGGAACGCAACCAAAAAAAATCCAAGCCAAAACAAATCGGGGAATCCATCAAGTTCCCAGATGCGAACATTGCAAAAAATTAAGACATGTCCAGGAAGACTGTTGGGAGATAAAAACCCACCAAGGAGGTCATCAAGTCCCCAGATGCGACCATTGCAACAAATTAGGACACATCTAGGAGGACTGTTGGGAGATAATCGGTTATCCCAAGAATTGGCAGCCAAAAGGGAAACCAAGACGAGGTAAGGGGAACGTGAATCTGTGCAGTGAGGGGGACAGGAAAGAAGATTTCAATGCCCCTTCAGTAAACTTAACCACCAAGCAGTACGAGCAGTACAAGGGACAGAGTGTGGCCAACTACGCAGGTAAGAAACAAAGCCAAACATTTCTAAACACCACATGGATCCTTGATACTGGAGCTTCCAACCACATTACTTCCAAGCGAGGTCATCTACAAAACACCAAAACTATTTCAAATCACGATATACGTTTACCTGATGGTGCTACCAAGACCATTAAGGAATCTGGTATCTCCTTTTTATCTTCAAAACTTGTCCTACAAGATACGTTGCATGCACCTGATTTCACATGTGACCTTGTTTCCATCAGCAAACTCACCAAAGACAATAATTGTGTGGCCATTTTTTCCCCGGATTTTTGTGTCTTACAGGACCTAGCCACAAAGAGAATGATTGGAGTGGGTGACCAGAAAGGAGGGTTGTACTATTTTAAGAAAGATGAAGAAAGAGTTCAAGCAAACATGGTGGAATCTGAGACGGCTAGTTTATGGCATCAAAGATTGGGACATCCTTCGCATGATAGGACCACAGCCATTACAAGTCTTTCCCACATTAATTTTGAAGGAGTTTGTCAAGAATGTTTGGTCTGTCCCCTTGCCAAGGCAACTAAACAACCTTTTCTTTTGAGCAATAAAAAGACTCATGGTATTTTTGAGCTTATTCATATAGATATTTGGGGGCCGTATCACACACCCGCCACCTCTGGAGCACATTTCTTTCTCACCATTGTTGATGATTTTTCTAGATCCACATGGACTTATTTGATGAAATATAAGCATGAAGCGCCAAATTTCCTTGAGAATTTTTACCAACTCATCAAGAGTCAGTTTGGTGTCAAAATAAAAAGGGTGAGAAGTGACAATGCCTTAGAATTGACCGAAGGAAGTATGAGTCTTTTCTATAGGTCCAAAGGGATAATCAATCAGACCACTTGTGCAAGAACACCACAACAAAATGGTGTTGTGGAACGAAAGCACCGAGACATCCTCAATATAGCCAGAGCATTAAGGTTTCAATCCAATCTACCTATACACTTTTGGGGGGAATGCATTCTTACAGCTACACACCTCATCAATAAACTACCCACTACTTCCCTAAAGAATAAGACACCACATGAGGTCCTTTTTGGTCAACCACCACAATATGACCATCTTCGCAACTTTGGGTGCCTTTGTTTTGCAATCAACCCCATGCAACCACGAGACAAGTTCCAAGCTCGCTCCCAAAAGTGCATTTTCGTTGGATATCCACCTAATGAAAAGGGCTATCGGTTATATGACTTGGAGCAACACAAATTCTTTGTTTCACGGCACGTTACCTTCCATGAACATGTTTTCCCTTTTAAAGAAAAAAAACCATACCACACCAATACTCCCATGTTTGCGCAACAGCCCGAGATTATAGAAGATGAACTTCCCACTCTTGATTTGTCAGTTCCATCAGAACAAGAACAAAGTGACCATTCAGCCGAAATCAACAATGAGGATATACCAGCACAGCAAGACCTGCTTCGAAAGAGCACTCGAAACAAGCAGCTACCAAACTACTTGAAGGATTTTGAGTACAACCTTCCTGGACAATCGGCCCACTCCAACTCAATCTCTTCAGGTAACCCATATCCTCCTTCTTCCTTCCTCATTTACAAACCTTTTTCTCGCAACCACCAGTCCTTTCTTGCAGCTGTGATGGCACACTCTAAACCTACATCTTACTCAACGGCCAAAGAAGACTCATGTTGGCAATCGGCGATGCAAGCAAAACTTGAAGCATTGGAATCAAACAAAACATGGGAGCTACAGTCATTACTAACTGGGAAGAAAGCCATTGGATGTCGATGGGTTTATAAAATTAAGTATAAGTCTGATGGGACAATAGAGAGATACAAAGCAAGGCTGGTAGCCAAGGGATACACACAGGTTGAAGGACTCGACTACCATGAAACTTTTGCTCCTGTAGCTAAGTTAACCACTGTGCGTTGTTTACTTGCAGTTGCTGCCGCAAAAACTGGGAGTTGCATCAGCTAAACGTGCATAACGCTTTCCTCCATGGCGATTTGCACGAAGACATATATATGCAACCGCCCCCTTGCTATCTTCCTTCTAATGACATGCGCGTCTGCAAGCTTCGAAAATCCTTGTATGGACTTAAGCAAGCCTCACGAGAATGGTTTGCAAAACTATCAGGCGCTCTCATTGATTATGGATTCATCCAGTCAAAAGCAGACACTTCCTTGTTCACTTGGCGCTCTCACGGCACATTTCTGGTTGTTCTAGTCTACGTCGACGATATGGTGGTAGCGGGCAATGATTCACAGGCATGCTGTCACCTCAAACAGTTTCTTCATACACATTTTCACCTAAAAGACTTAGGACGACTCAAATTCTTCCTCGGCTTGGAAATTGCGCATGGAGAGGGTGGCATATTCATCAGTCAACGAAAGTATGCTCTTGACATATTGGAAGATGCAGGTCTCATTAATGCCAAACCAAGTCTAACTCCTATGCAGCAACAACACCATCTTGGGCGTTCCACTACACCGTTCTCAAGGACCCCTCTCCATACAAACGCTTAGTTAGGAGACTTCTATATCTGTCGGTTACTAGGCCGGATATAACTTACGTCGTGAACATGCTCAGTCAGTATATGCACAGTCCATCAGTCGATCACTATAACGCTGCACTTCGCGTCCTCAGATACATCAAACTTGCACCAGGACAAGGGTTGTTGTACCCCCGATCCAATGACCTGCAGCTACGAGGCTATTCAGACGCAGACTAGGGAGCATGCCCCTCAACAAGAAGATCCACCATCGGGTATTTCACCACCCTGGGCCTTGCACCCATCTCTTGGCTAACAAAAAAGCAAGCAACTGTGAGTCGGTCATCAATCGAAGCAGAATACCGCTCGATGGCAGCTGTCACCAGTGAACTCATATGGATACGATCATTGCTAAGAGATCTTAACGTCGATCACACAAGGCCAATGCAACTTTTCTGCAACAATCAAGCCGCCATACATATCGCAGCCAACCCTGTTTTTCACGAACGAACGAAGCACATTGAGATGGATTGCCACTTCATTTGTGATCGTATTATTGCCAAAGAATTAGAAACAAGCTATCTCCCTTCACAAGCTCAGCCAGCAGATGTTTTTACTAAAGCATTGGGCACAGACCAATTTCATACATTGATTCGCAAGCTGGGTATCTCGAAGCTCCATACTCCAGCTTGAGGGGGACTGTTAAGAGCAATATGTCCACATGGACGTGCTGACTTGGATGCTGATCTGTCAAAGTCCAGATTTACAGAAACATGGATATGATGGAGAACAACCAGATTAGGATTAAACTCTTTCTTATCTTTACTTTTATCGTTACTCTATTGATGTTTGTGTTTATCTCGCAACTGCTGGAATATGTACATATACACATGAATTCTTCTAGTACGCAATAACAGAAACAAGCAATTTAAGCTATGCTCCTTCTCTTTTACAAAACATTTTGATATAGGAAGAATTGCTAAAGAGATAGTTGAAGCGATTGAGGGTAAGACTCCACAAGTAGCTGGCATAACCCCATTACTGGAGAAACTTAAGAATTGTGTTGAGGGGGAAACTGTGCTTATTGTCTTCAACAATGTTTGGATAGAGCGCAAGCACAATAATGAAACTTCCATTAGAAACACATATGATACAAGAAGTTCGGTTCAATTGAAAAGCGATACAGATCATTGGTTTCAATTGAAGAACTCTCTCACAAGTGCTGCATCTAAAAGTAAAATTTTGATAACAACTCGTAGCAATGAAGTTGCGGAAGATCTAGGATCAGAGGCAACCAAAAGGCTCTCACTGGAGCTATTATCAAATCTTGAGTCAGTGGAACTCTTTGAGACTATAGCACTTGTTGGGAAAACAGTTACAGAAAAATTAAGAACAACTAGACAAAAAATAGCCTTTAAATGCGAAGGGTTGCCCCTTGCTGTCAAGTGTCTTGCAGAGTTATGTTGTCATAAGCCTGATAATGATTGGGAAACAATCCTAGAAAGTCCTATCTGGAGGCAAGAGGTGGTTAAACAAGAAGTCTTCCGCTCTTTGATGATAAGTTATTGTAACCTAGAACCATATGTAAGGCGTTGTCTCCTTTATTGTGCAACATTTCCCAAAGGCAGTGATATAAAAAAGGAAGAATTAATTAAGGTGCGGATGGCACAAGGCTTCCTCCAGCCAAGGGGGGATGAAACAATGGAGACAATTGGTTTGGGTTATTTTAACTACCTCAAGGCACATCACTTCTTCCAAGATGAATCTGTTGCATACAAGATGCATGATATTGTTCACGACTTCATTACATATCTGTCAGTGGAAGCGGAGTAATATTTGGCATTGGAAGAAAAATCATTCAGTGGCTTAATAGTTGATTATAAAGAAAGAGTTCGATATTCCCTACTATTGCTTAAACCTCATGAACCACTCCCTGCACAAATTTATGATTGCAAAATGTTACGAAGCCTCATGGTGAAATGGTCCAAAAAATCATACCCTTCTGGGACATCCAATTACATTGAGGAGTGCAACGCAAGCCTCCACCAAGCATGTCACAAATTGCCCCGTCTGCGAATCTTGTCATTGTCCAATCTGCCGTTACCTTTTCAGGGTGACATTGGCGAACTCATACTCTTGAGATACCTTGATTTGAGTGGTTGTGAATGTATATCAGAGTTGCCCCAAGGTATTTGTGATCTGATAAACTTGCAGACATTGGACATCAGCGGATGTTCTTTTCTTGAGAAATTGCCCAACAGGATAGGAGACTTGACCAACTTAATCCATCTGCTTAACAAAGACACTAGATGGCTTAAGTACATGCCGAAAGGGATAAGAAGGTTAACAAAGCTACAAACACTGAGTGAATTTGTTGTGGGCAATGGAGAAAATGAAGCATCTCTTGAAGACTTAGGTTACCTGACTAATCTTCAAGGGGAGCTGCAGATAAGAGGACTAAGCAACGTGGATGACAAGCAGGGTGAAGCACAGCTGGGAAAGGTCAGCAAGACCATTGTTAGCTTGATTCTGAGCTTTCACCAATCTCCCACTGACGAGAGTGTGCTTAAAGTCTTCAAGGCACCTGAAAGCGTACAAGAATTACGGATAGATCACTACAGCGGCAGAAGCTTGTCCCAATTACCCTTAAGCAAGGCTCTTAAGAAGGTTGTTTTGTCTTGTTGCCCAGAACTGGAGCAGTTGCCATCCCTGGGTCAATTACCGTCCCTCGAAATCCTTGAGCTCAAGTTTTTGCCCGAAGTAAGAAATATTGGAGTTGAGGTTCTGGGAATACAAGGAGAGGGAAATCAGGACTTTATTGCTTTCCCTAGATTAGAGCGTCTCATAATTGATGGCTTGACCAAGTGGGAAGAGTGGAATTTTGAGATTCCAAACACCAGCAATAATAGTAATAACTCAAGGACAATCCGGATCATGCCCAGCCTTCGGTTTCTGGAGATAAGTGATTGCTATTCAATAACAGAAGAAAGAGTCCCACCGCAAATTCTTGGCTTGGAAAGCTTGGAATTCTTTAAGCTGAATGACCGATTCATCCGCCCTAATCGTCTTCCAAGGAAAGAGGTTTGTACGCATGCCCTGCTGCTTATTTATGAGACTAATAATAAAGAATTTCACAAACAGATAGAAACTTAACAAATCTTTTTCTTTCCCTCCTTGCTAGTTTTTGGCGGGATGGATTATGTAAAATATGTTTGGATAGCTGATCACAGGTATGCGACTTCATTGTCATTAATATTTTTGTTACTCTTGCACTTTTATTTATTAATTTTGATCATGAATGAAACCTGTTTTCTTGCTGACCAAAGAAAAAAAAAACGAGGGTAAATTGTTGCTAGCCTTTTCAGACAGCAACGTACTTAGATTTGATTTTTTTTTTTTTTTTTTGTTTCCTTTTCTTTTTCCCCAATCACTCAGCATTGTCTTATTTGGGTCAACCAAAGTGGATGCCCTTTATGCGGTTTAATTTCTCCACTTCTGTTCCACGCTTGTTCCTCTCCCTCTTGGAGCAGTTCAAGCTTTTTGTTAGTATTGCTATAATTATATAATGCTCATGTCAGATCACAGTTGCTCTCTTCATGAGATTTTCTTTTAATCATTAATACTACTATACGTTTCTGCTTGTAAACTCAAACCAGATTTTGTGCAGGGAACGAAGACAGCAGTAAGTTCTTAGAGATATGGACCAACAGCAATGTGAAAAGCAGTTCTAAAACATATGGCAACCTATGAGCTTGGAGCATGCTTAGTTGACCACCAAAAGGCATTGCCAATAACTTGGAGCATGCCTACTTGGAACGGCTTCTTTTCAAGTTAATTATGAAGTGCACTAGCAACTAGCAACTGCAGTGCAAACCTGCAACACCTTCAGCACAAACCTGCATAAACTTGCATGCTACCGTCTTATGTTACTGATAACCTGTTAGTGTTGCAGAACTATAACTGCATACCGCCTCAAAATCTGGCGCAAACCATGTCGATGTCCAAACATTACTTTGTAACAGAAAAGTACCGAAATAGGGCACGAATATCAGTATGTGACCTTTATTTGATTATCACTGCCAAAGAATGAATCCGAGCACAAGAGCAGCAACAATTACAAGGATGCTTCACAACAAGAAACAAACACATCTTCCTGGAAAGACAAGAACAAACATGGAATCCTGCTATTACGGTCTCAAATGCATCTAACGAGGCAATTAACTAGACAAGCCTGTAGTAGACATCCCCACCAAAGAGAAGAAATTTGAATCCTTGCTTGCAAGGGCACTTGAAACGAATCTTGATGCAATCTCCAACCTTGTCAACACTAACAGATTCATGGGACTGATCTTCAGCTTCACCATCCCCCTGAAATTTGACCCAGAATCGATCCAGAAAAGCAAAACACTTGTGAGAAATGTAAAAGGAAACAGCTTTAGCAATAATCTTGCCAACAAAACTGAGGAATCAGCTTGGACCTGATCAGCCGGCCCAGGGACCTCTTCAGTGCCCACACGCTGGTCAACTTCATACACAATCTCCTCCATCCAGTGATTCATCTCCTTCAATCGATCTTGCATCCGTTTCAACCTCTGGAATTAAAGACAAATCAAAACCATGAAAAGAGGATTTTTATTTCAAGACGCTGGAATCGTGAACCAAGATTGATGAACCTTGACTTCTAAAAGCAAACAAAAGGATTGACGAACCTTGGCACTGGGGCTCTCCTCATTGGCCCTGGAGAGACTCCTCGCAGGAGATGGGCTGGGGTCGGAAACTGAGCGCCTGAGAGCCGGCGGCTTGGGCGGCAAAGAAGGAGAGCCAGCAAGAATCCTCCGGTCCTCCGTCGGGGTGTGGACGATGGCAGAATCCGGTAGCTGAGGAGCAAAGGCGGCCCTTGGTGGCGTGCATGGGTCGGAGATGCAGCGGCGGAGAGGAGGGAAAGGTTCTGTAATGGGCAGAGGAATCTTGGAGAAAACAGAGAGATTTTCGCCGAAGAAGTTCTTGGGGTTTGGCTCCGATTGTGGTTCAGGGGAGGCGCGCTTGGCTGCACAGTGAGCAGTTTGGGAGGCGGAAGCTACGGCGGGGTTAGCAGTAGCGACTGGGCGAGGGGAAGTCGAAGAGCCATTGCAGCCGCACACGCTGCAAGGCTGGTGATTCTGGGCATCGATGCGGAGGTGGGACATGTCTGCTGCGAAATCGTTGAGTGGAGAATCTCCGATTGCGAGCGGCAATTCTTGATTAAGTTCACCCATTTTTCAGAGATTTCTCAAATGGATTTCTTGATTCTTGGGAATTTTGGGTGGAATCAGAAGCATGAGAAGGTTTCATAACGTGGTTTTAGAAGTGGGAATTCGATTGAATTCGGAAGCCGGTGACTCAGGCGCCAAATAGAGGGAGATGCAGCTATAACGGTTACCTGTGCGCACTTCGCACGCTGGAACGTCTCGGAATGATGCAAATCCAAGGTTGGGGGTCAGATAGGGAAATGAATAAAAGCTTGAGGGCATCCATTTGAAATCAGTGAAAGCTAATCCAAATTGAGGATAAATATAAGATTTGGGAGGACCTAGGCCTATCTCTCTTTGTCAAAAGGAAAAATCAAAGAGCCAAAGCGTTAGAGTGGAAAGGATGCATAAATTTGCAAGGACCTCTACTATTGTTCAATTTCAACGTCACCTTATGTCCACTAAGATTCTATATGAACTTTATTAGGATGTTGATATTATATTGGAATCAAACCCATAATGTGTACTCATTGGAGTCACACTCATGAGACCATTAAAGATGAGTTCAAATTTGCAATTAAGGGATTAAGATCAATTGAGAGACTAAACCACTCCATCCCTTTATTAATGGCGTTACAATCGAGTTCAAACGGAAACTCTTGCCTTAATATGCAGAAAACCACATTTATATAAAGGGTCTTTTGAAAAACCTTAAGTACTTTTATCTCAATCTTCTAAATCCCCTCAAGTTATTCTTGGTCACTTAACCAACTTTGGCAACAAAGAAATCTCTCAGAACACATAACTCGAAGAGCTTCAAGCCTCGTCTTTGATTGTATGTTAAATTATTTCCTCAATTTTTTGAGCCATGATCCTAATTGGACATCAACTTTGCTTCATCTATGGGAACTCAAAACAAAATGATGGTGGAAACACGAAGATCAAGTTTGCCTTAAAACATCGGCAGAAAGAAGGTTTAGAAATAAGAGTAGATCATCATCCACCTATTGATCCTGAACATTCAGATCAACATGCTAGAGCCCAAACTAAAGAGAATAACCTGGCCCCACCACTCCACGATCCTATTAGGGGATGGCTCATGCTCCTATGACCAACAACCAAGTCAATGCCCTTAAGCATTCTCTGTTGAATGATTTAAGAGAACAATTATTGAAGGAGAATGTTCATATTAGTAATTGTTCCTTTAGAGAAACAATTTTTTTATGTTGAAATTATTTTATACTTTCAATCTATTTTTCATGTAATAAGGTGTTTTCATTATCTTGATTTCAACAAAAGTGACAAAATCTGTATTTCCATTAAAGTATTAAAAACGAAAAGATAAATGAAGTACATTGAGAAAAACGAATTTAAAGAATTGAAAGCATTTAGCATTATATTCCCATAGAGAAGGAATTCAAGGGGATGAAAATGAATTTTGTAGATGTGTGCTCTTACAGATATTTGGTGTCTAGAGTGAGAAGCTTCCACTTCTCTCTTTAAAAAATCTAGGGCTCATGATACTTGATGCCGAAGTACTTATTTCTATTGAACAAAAATACTTCATTGTATTTGTAGAGTGGGGAAAATTGAAGATGTCATTAGTATTGTTGAAACTAAGCATCGAAGTTGGAGATCAATTGATTTACCCGAAGAGGAAATCCAATGGTTTTTCTCAAGCTGGAAGGAATTTAATGGGAATTCATCAGCAGAGGCGACAAAAAGGCATGACGGTGAGGAGGACGGTGATGAAGACATATGGCGGTGAGGAGTCAACCACAATTGAGGAGGTAAGAGACTCAGGCGGCGGTCAAAGCATCAAGAAGCAAGTTAGGGTTACTCAAACTCTTTTGGGTATGGGCTAGTTTCGTTATTCTGGTGGGCCTAAGAAGATTTTTGGTGGGCTTGAGAAGCGATCACAATTTATTGGGTCAAAATCTTCTTCAAACAATAGGTCTTCATTTTCTAGTGTGAGTTCCAAAGCTAATAAAGAAGTCAATGATCACGGTGTGGAGAAAAATTAATTTTTTATATGCATCTTACTTAATTTTTTCTGAGGTCTCACAATTCTAAAATCTTTAGATAAGCCAGGAGGTTGTGGGTTTGGATTTGCCCATAAAAGCCACAAGGATGAATTTTCCTTCCAAGAATTTAGTTGCTAAAGAAATTAAGGATTCAGGATTGGGAAAATAATACGAATAATGATTCTTATTTAATCTTTCTACGGGACCATTAAATTTGAAGTCTTTAGACAAGTTGCGGGGCCAAAATCGGTAATGGAAGGCATTGGGTCTTCGGATCATGACAAAGATAATATATATTATCTACTGTTAATAATCAAGAAAGTATAGCAACCAATCTTACTGAGGTATCTTTTGATGGATGTAATTATCTAACTTTGAAAATTTTAGAAAACCTCAACAAGATTAAGGATCAAAGGAAGAAACGAAAAAAGACGAGATCACAGTAGTTTGCTCACGGTAGATTGTTGGAGTAACTTGTTTTAATGCCTTTTTGGAATTGGTAGATCTATACTCTATTTATCGTCAATAATATGTATTTTCCCATTCAAGAAAAAAAAGCATAAATGCACCATTGATACTTCAACTTTGACAACTCTCCCAAGTTGGTCTCTTAAATTTGACTGTATAACTTAATCCTTCAACTTTCTAAAATTATGCAAGTTAGTTCATTGGCTACCTAGGAAAATTCAATCGTAGTCCTAAACTTCCCATGATTCAACAAAAGCACTGCATCATTTAGAAACTTTCACTTAGACCTAACTTGTGAATTAATAAATTTCACTAAATGGCTAACTACATAATTAAATAGTTGGCTAACTTGCACGATTTGCTCTTAAAATATAACCTATTTCACAAATTTACCCCAAATTGTCAAACATTACAAAAGTAGGATTAAGATGATGTTTTGTAGCAAAAATGTCCCTCCTTCTGCTATTCTCAGCAGTATTGGCAGAAATTCAAGGAAAAAAATAAAAAATTGGCTCCTAAATGAGAGCAAAATGGACACAAGACCTCCCAAATATAAATATGGGAGACATAACTCATTAAATAGTCAAAAAACCTTAAAATATAATTAAAAAATTATAAATTGAACATGCCAATTGAAAATTAAAGTATGTAATCTCATCAAATAATTATAGAGAATATTTTAGGTAGCAAATAAATATAATTTGACACACTTATCTATTTTTTTCAACTTAAACCTTAAAATCCAAAAAACTCAAAAAGTTGAATGAAAAACTACCAATTCAACATGCCATCTCAAATTAAAACATCCAATCTCTTGAAATAATTTTGAAGACTATTCCAGAAGCCAGAGAAAGAGAATTTGATACACTCACCTATTTTTTCAACTTAAGCCATAAAATAAATAGAATTTGACATAGTTGTCTATTTTTTCAACTTAAAACATAAAATAGCAAAAAAAATACAAAATTAGAATAAAAAATAAGAAAATTACTAATTCAACATGCCCACCAAAAATTAAAGAATAAATTCATTGAAATAATTATGGATACTATGATAGATTCCAAATAAATAAAATTTGACACACTTACCTTTTGTTTCAACTTGAACCATAAAATAGCAAAAATAAATAAATAAAAAATAGAATGAAAAATAAAAACAAAACCAATTCAACATGACCACCCCAAATTAAAGTTTAAAATCCATTTAAATAATTATGGATACTATTCTAGACTCCAAAAGAAAGAATTTGACACACTTATCTATTTTTTTAACTTAAACTATAAAAGAGAAAAAATGAAAAATGGAATAAAAATAAAAACATTACTAATTTGACATGCCCATCACAGATTAAAGCATATAATCTATTTAAATAATTATGTATACTATTACAGATGCCAAATAAATAGAATTTGAATCAGTTATCTATTTTTTTCAACTTAAACCATAAAATAACAACAACAAAAAAAGAAAAATAGAATGAGAAAAAAATAAAAATTTGACACGATCATACGTAATTAAAGTATAAAATCCATCTAAATAATTATGAAGGCTATTCTATATGGAAAATAAATATAATATTATACACTTATCTATTTTTTTCAACTTAAATCATAAAATAGAAAAAAACTAAAAATATAGAATAAAAAGAAAATTACTGATTCCAAATGCTCATCCCAGATTAAAGCATCAAATCTCTTTAAATAATTATGGAGACTCTTCTAAATTCCAAATAAATAGAATTTGACACACTTATATATATTTTTTAACTTAAAAGATAAAGTAGCAAAAAAAAAAACCTAAACATAGAATGAAAAATAAACAATAAACACTACAAATTCAACATTATCATCCAAAATTAAGCCATATATAATCATTTTAAGGTATTGGATGCTTTAATTTTTTATTTTCATGTTGAATGGGCAATTTTTGTACTTTTCATTCTATTTTTTGGTTTTTTTTGCTATTTATGGTTTAAGTTGAAAAAAAAAGATAAGTGTGCCAAATTCAATTTATTTGGAATATATAATAGTCTCCAAAATTATTCAATGGGATTTTATGCTTTAATATAGCATAGAAATGTTGAATTGTTAATTGTTTTTATCATTTATTCTATTTTTTGGGTTTTTGCTATTTTATGGTTTAAGTTGAAAAAAAATGGATAAGTGTATCAAATTTTATTTATTTCGAATCTATAATAGTATCCATAATTATTTCAATGGATTTTATGCTTTAATTTGGGGAATTGGTAATTTTCTTATTTTTCATTCTAATTTTACAATTTTTTGATATTTTATATTTTTAAGTTGAAAAAAAATAGATAACTGCATCAAATTATATTTATTTTGCATCTATAATATTCTATAAAAAATTTTTATGCGATTTTATTCTTTAATTTGATATGGTATATCGAATTGGTAGTCTTTCAATCAACTTTTTGAGTTTTTTGGCTTTTAAGGTTTAAGTTGAAAAAAATAGATAAGTATGTCAAATTATATTTTTTTAGCATCTAAAATATTTTATATAATTATTTGAATAGATTGGATACTTTAATTTCCAATGATCATGTTAAATTTATATTATTTTTTATTATATTTTAATATTTTTCAGCTATTTATGGAGTTATGAGTTCCAAATTTATGTTCAAGGCATTTTTCTCATATTTTTTTCCTCAAATTTTTGTCAATGCTGACAAAGACAATGAAAGGATGGACATTTTTGCTACAAAATGTTATGTTTATCCTATTTTTGAAGCATTCGACAGTTCAGAGGTAAATTTATGAAATGAGGTATATTTTAAGGGCAAATGGTGTAATCTAGCCTAAATAATTAAATTATATAATTTGAATGATAATTCAAGAAAATTATATACAATAAATTTAGAAAAGTTATATATTATCAAGTAACTTAATTTTATTTATTTCTTAAATAATCTATCTATAAAGCAAAAAAAATCTCTGTTTTATTTACTCCACTTTTACCTAGGTCATTTATTTTCTATACATATTTTGCTCATTTTTTTTTTCAAAAAAATAGAATATTCCCTCAGGTTTAAGACTTGTCCATTTTTTCTTAAAGAGTTTATTTTACTAAAGATGAAATAATGCAAGAAATAATTTTGATAGAAAATCAATAATATGGCTTGGTTATAAATATAATTATCCCTTTTAAATAAAAGTAATTCGTTGCTCAAATTATTTAGATAAAATTTTATCAATAAGTAAAGAATACGATAATATAATGAACAAATCAAAGTAGTAGACAAGAGGAATTTAAAAAATGCATCTACACTTGACAAGCTTATAAGCGTATAGACCTCAATCTTCATATGACCATAACTCAAATGGGCAAAATTGAATTACTCCTTCTTTTTGCGAACTTGCCCGTATCAGCATTTCTCTCTTCAAATAAGAGATACAAAACTGCTCAAACCACACTTGCCTCAATTAATCACTCTTCACGACGTACATAATTTGGTAAAACATATATTTACCATGATCACCACAAAAAAAGAAAGGCCTACTTTTTGCTTCCGATAATTTTACATGATACTCAAATATGCAATTAGTGATTTCATTTTCTCATTGACTTGAAAGGACCAATCTAGAATTTGTGATCTCATTGTGTTTGATGTTCCTTATTTATAGTCATAAAGATTACTTTTCATTAGAATACTTAATTTTGGTGGAATTTAAAAAATTACAATTGATTAAAATTTTTAAGATATGCGATTAAATCAAATTATCACATTCAAAATAACATTTGAAAAAAAAATTCTTTAAACTACTATTATTTGATAAAAAAAAATCAAATTACCTCATTCAAAATAACTGATGAATTTGAGACAATTAATTAAGAAATTGAAATGGAATTTTCTTATGAATACATTTAATTTAATTTGAGTAAAAGAAAATTAATTATGAACTAATTAATCTGTTTGGATGTATAAAGTGCTAGTATAAAAAAAAATTATTTCTAATTTAAACCAAACAATTTTTTAGTTAAAAAGGGGTTGTTTGTTTAGGAGATGTCGGCTTTTTTAGAAGACAATATGAATAAGCAATCATTCTATTCGAAAAATAAATGATCTAGGTAAAATTAGATTGAGTAAAAAGATTAATTTCTACTTTCAAATGGATCAACCAAAATTATATTTCCTAAAATAAATAAATAAATAAATATTACATATTTTAAAACTTTCTTTAAATTATTATATAATTTTTTTAACTTAATTTAATTATGTAAATAATTTAATTAATTAAATGTTTTTAGCAATTTACTAAATTTTTTAATGCATAAGATGGGTGAGAGGGAGGTGCTTTTTCTGAAACAAGGGAAGTTAGGGTTGGGTTTGTAATTTTCCCTAGGGACTAACTCATGCAATTTTGAAAACATAAAAGATTAAGTCATATAAAGTCAAAGTTTATGGACTAATTCGTTTGGATCAACAAAGTTGAGTGATCAATGATGGAGTTTGGCCAAAAAAAGTAGGAAGAAGAAGCCCAACGGCCCAACCCCGATGGGACCTCCCTACTTTAGGAATTAGGACTCTTTAGAGAATTTGATCTTTCGATGTCTCATGCAACAAATTTAAACTAGGGCCAAAGCAAATACTTTAATTATTAAAATTAACAGCATATTCCTTTTAACTTAAATCAACTTAATTTAAAATGATTTATTTTTATTTTTATATTTTTTATTTGAAATTAATTTTTTATAAAAGTCAATATTATATAGGTTTAATAATCCATTCACAATAAAATTTTTAGGATGCTACTAAATTTTTATAAATTTTTATTTTTTTAAGATCTTAAAAAATTTTAGAATATCATAAAAATTTTAAGATTCCAACAACATACGAAGCCGTCTCGTCAATGAGTTCATCAAAGAAATTTACAAATTTAATGTGAGAAATTGATGGTTAATTTGTTAAGTACAATTTATAAAAAGTAATTTATAATTATATACTTTGATTTTGGGGGTTTTGATCATTAACAGGATAGAGATTACCGGATTAGAAAATTGGGTCGAAATTTATTAAAAGTTATCTACTGATTTTTCCCTCTTAAAACTTTTATTAGATTTTTTTTATTAAAAATTTGGAGTAATTTTAATCTCTCTAACAGGAAATGCTTTTGGATTCTCAAAAGCAACTAAAAGAAATTAATGCGAATTAACACAAAGTCACAAACTATCAAGTTGCTATTTACTAATTAACAGCGAGAAGAACTTTAAGTTGGATAACAAGAGGAGCGAAAATTTCCTAGGACTTTTGGTGGATTTGAAGGAAATTAAGTAAAATTTTTTAAATAAAAGGAAAATAAAAACTTTATTAAAAAAAATCTACGTACCAGATCGGGGGGAAAAAGGAAAAAAATTGGGAAATATATATAATAGTGGAAGCATCAACCATTTTATTTATTCTTTTAGAGGTTAAGTTTTGACATGTATAGTACTGACTATGATAAAACCTAAAGACCTAAAAGCAACGATCTTAGCTAACCCAAAACATATCCTAAATCCCAAGAAACGGGAATCAACAAGTAAAGTAGAAAAAACCTAGCTAACTAGGTACAAGTTGCTTCCACGGCAAGCCTAAGCTTACTCGACCCGTTACACTGAGTAGGCCCAAATGTGAGCTCTGAGGCATGCAAGGAACAGCTTGGCCTCCCAACGCACGCTTGTTGCACCATTGACATGGTGTTAGGAGCCTCACATGGACCAGCCTCAAACATTTGACACCGCCCAAATGGTTGCCCGAAGCTTGCAAAGTTGATCTCCTTGATCGTGCTTCCACCTTGGCATGAAAGCTCCACGTTTGCACCATCATATGCATTGGCACAAGCCGTCCCAACGGTGACCGTCTTGAACCTGACATTCTGTGGGCTACCTCCCAATTCGTCAAACAAGATGATCACATTGTTACTATTTCTGAGGTAGTAGCGAGGAACATGGTACCATCTTTGAGAAGACTTGCCACAATTGTTTTGGCACTTTTCGGCTTTGTATGCTCCTTTGTAGTCGCAGTCGAGTTCGCAACCGGTTTCAGGTGCCTTCATGCTAGGCCAATGCCTTCCAATGTTGTGACCATTGATCCAAACCATTCCCTTGCCCATGCCCAACAAGTCCACTACAACCGGATCTATCCCATAAGGATCAACATCGAATGCGGCCTAAAATTTTAATCAAAGTTAGTTTGTTTGTGTTTAAAAAGAACCACCAAACTAGCTCCTTGTAGTACTCACCTTGTACCAAACAAAGGCCTTGTTGGATGGAAGGCCATCAGTCTTCCACTTCCCATCATCAAAACTTGGATCAAAGAGTTTCACCCTTTCGCCTTCAAGTCCAGCTTTGTAATACCATTTCGACATGGATATGTTTGTTGTAACACCATCACCGGCGATCAACTTGACTGGACCCCAAATTCCATTCCGGCCGATGTCAAAATCAACTCCATAGTTCTAAGAAAACACCCAAAAAGTAGAAGACAATGTTAGAGATCAATAAACAAACAAAATATATAGCCAAGTCAGAAATCACTAGGAAGTAAGGGATGGTATTGAAAATATTTTATTTTTACTCACTTGTAGTCCAACCAAGGTGCTGATTAGGACAATTTTGTTAATACCCTTCACCAATTTAATATTTTGCTCATAAATGAAGTCACCTTCATTGTGCTCGGCCACTCCTCTTCCTGCAAAAATAACCCATATATAGTTTAAATTTCACCCCTTAAGTGTACATGAAGATTTTATACTATATATATAATCCCATCAAGTGAAACAAGAGATTAAATTAATTACTTACCAACATATTGTCCATTCACAAAAGCATGAACAATCTTTCCATTCGTGTGCACGTGAAGCTTCGTGTTCTCTCCTAGAAGACTATCATTCTTTCCAATATCCACACTATATTTTAAACAAAAAACAAAAAAGGTATAAATAACTTTTCTAATTAGAATTGGAGTTTCAAATTATTTACAGTTTCAAATAGTTTACCTGGTCATATAATAGACATAATCAGAAGTATCATTGAAGAACTTTTGATCAATTAGCTCATTTGCCGAAAAATCAGCATTCTTAAAAGTACCATCATCTTCCATTTGTAAGATCTCTTCGTCCCTCCATGTCCAATTCAGAACATAAGGCTCGCCACCATCATCTCCCTCATCCGCCTTGTTTGAACGCTTCTCCATTTTCCAAATTTGGGTGTTCACTCTCGCTGTATTGTAAGTCTCAGTGTAACAATCTGGAAGAAAGCTGACGGACCAAGCTGGAATCGTGTACTGTGTCCCTTCAAATGTTATGGTTATGTCGTTGGTCCAATTCGCACTCCCAATCATGCAGAATCTTTTCCCTTCATAGTTCCACACGGTTGCCTAAAACATTTCAGAAGAAAAAAAGTAATGTTACATGTACTACAACTTGATTTTTTAGAGTCAATCTATAGAATGTAGACTCACCGTGACCATATTTCCATATTCCTCATTTGTTCTCAAACCATTCACCAGAATTTCTTCAGCTGACATTATGGCTTCGTGAAGATTTTTGAGATGCCCCCATTTCGGTTGGTTCAAATTCCCTTACCAATCAAGAAAAAAGAACATCAGATAAAACATCTAATTAATTTGTAAGATCAATTTTTAAGAAATTATGGAACTTGAGTGAAACTAATTATTACCATATTCATCGAGTGGAGCATCATAGTCATACGATGTTGTGATGTATGGTCCTCCTGCGGTTCGGCCGAAGTTCGTGCCACCATGATACTGTAATATTGTATGCAAAAGGAAAAAATGATTAATTAAATTTTTCCTAATTTTTGAAGATAAAAAAATTAATTAAACTTGAATTGAAGATTTTCGAACCATATAGTAGTTATGGCCAACACCACCATATTGGAAGAAACGTGCAACAGAAAATGCAAGATCTTCAGCCGTCCTATGTGGATCAGGGCCACCCCAATTCTTAAACCTGATTAAAAGAATTTATTATATTAACAATAGAAATTGGTATCTAATTATTTGTGTATATATATATAACTAATGGGAAAAAAAAGAAGATTAAACAAGAATACAACCAGCCAGCCCAATTTTCGGTGAAGAATTTAGGATTGTTGGGCTTATGAGGATCCCAAGTATCACAATAATAACCATTGCATGTACTGATCTGAAACATGTCAAAAAACAATAAGAAATTAATGGTAATTATTTGAAAGTACTAAAATTATATCAAGAAAAATACAAATGATAAATTGAAATGAAGATAAAATAGCAATAATATTGTTGAAATAATTATATATACAATAGGTGAAGGAGCGTTGTCTTGTTGGCACATAATCCATGGGACAGCAGTTTCGTAGCTGAGGGCAAGGTTAGCACACCAGTCTAGATATTTGTTCCCTGCTTCATGGTAACCCCACATAACATTTCCATACTCATTTTCAATCTGATAAAATAAACCAAAAAATTAATTAGTTTATATAAAGAAAGTATGCCAAAGAACTAAATTAAACGCATAGTAATGGTATTATAATTCAAGCAACCTGAGCAAGAATGATGGGTCCTCCTTGTGAAGCAAAAAGACTTTCCTCTTTCATCATGTTCACAATCTTGGTTGTGAATATTTGCATTTCTTGCTGTGTAAACCAACAATCGGAAAAAAAAAAACAAAAAGGAAAGAAGGGTTAGAGGAGAAATGATAAGATGAGAAATATTGTTGGATTGAGAGAAATTAATATAAATCCATGATAATTACCTGAAAAGGTTCATTTATAGTTCGCATCTCAATATTTGGTATGTTGTGGAGCCAAACCGGAAATCCTCTAAAACAAACGATATGAAAAGAAATTAGGAAAACTGAGAAATTAAGAAAAGTTGAAAACAATTTTTCTCATTCTTTTATATTAAAAGGAAAAAAAAAAAAGAGAGAAATCAGAGATTAGCTTACCCGTAGCTCCATTCTGCACAAACATATGGGCCAATTCGAAGAATTGCATACATTCCTACTTCGTGGATGGCTCTAATAAATCCCACAAGATCGTTATTTTCAGTAAAATCATACTGCAAAAGAAAAAAAAAAGTTGTCAGATACAGAACTTATAAAAAAAGCTGAATAATACAAAAAAAAAAAAAAAGAAAGAAAGAAAAGTGAACCTGACGATATTGAGGCTCATGATTACTCCAGAAAACATAGGTCTCAATTGTATTCAGGCCACCGTCCTTGGCTTTCTGAATCAAATCTCTCCACATCTACATATATATATATAAGCAAAAATAAACTTAATAATGATTAATTTGAATATATAAAAAGAAAGTGACAATATGATAAAAGAGAAATGACGGTGTGGATTTCCAACTTACATTGGGAGTGCTACGAGGGTAGTGGATAGAGCCGGATAAAATAAGTTTTCTCTGTCCTCGAATTATAATAGCTTTTGAGTCATATGTGACTGGAATTGCATAAGTAATAGCATCCCACATATGAGATAATGTACCGTTGTTGTCGTCTCCAAGTGTTCGAGCAGCAAATGAAAGAGTGTTGGGTGAGCACAGAACTAAGCTCATCAAGCAAAACTTGAGAAACAAGCTCGAGCTCGAAGCCATTTTGGTTGAACAGAGAGATATAGAGGGAAAGGTGTGAGTGGAAGATTGGTTTAGTTGCTGGTATTTATAGGCACTTGAATTCGTAATTTCTGATGAACTAAAACTCTTTCTAAAATATTTGAAATGATTCTGGATGACATTTGCTTCATCTTCAATTCAAATTTGAATTTTACATTGTTATGATATTAATCTGTTTTCTTTAAAACAATCCTAACAAATTAACGTTCAATTTACATTTTATTTTAATCTTTTGTTTTTTTTTTCCCGTTAAGTACATGTAAAATTTTTTGCTCCATTTTTTTTTTGTACCCACAAAATATGTTATATATTACTAATTACAAGATTTAAGAGAGAAAATAATACAAACCCCAGAGCATGGGTGGATCAGTTTTAACTTTCGGAAAAAGTTTGAGTTCAACCTCTCGGGTTATTTGGGACAAGCTTGGTGCCCGTAACAATTAATTGTTCAAACATACAGTCTTGCTTGTACAGTAGTATCAAGTTGTTATATATATTATTATAGTAATACTTTTCAAATTTTGTAATTCTTTTCTCTACGAGTATGAGTCAAAGAAATCTTCCATCAATTTCTAGGAGACATACATAATTAAGGCAATGAAAATTGGGGCGATAGAGAGTAAAAGGTTTGGAATTTTAAAAGAGAAAATAATTTTTCTACAGATTTAAGTAGCAATTAATATTTATCTTTTTTTGTTAAACATTTACCAAATCACAGACTCGGGATTACATTTTATCTTTTGTGTTTATATTTAAATTTTTTTTCCTATTTGAAATAGGAATTTTAATTATAAAACTAATTTAAACGGCTTTTTGGATATGCACGCTTGACATCAGTTTTGTTTGCCGCCCACCATTCTTTTCAACATTTCATGAATATTGTGATTGCTGGTTATTGGTTAACATCATGTTTTATTTAGTGTATATGAAGCATATACATTATGTCTGTACCAAAAAAAGCATATACATAATATTTTGTATATGATGAATCAAATATTTTCTTTTTCTGGTAATAAGAATTTCATTGATGAAAAACTGTACATGAAGGGTAAAATACAAAGATTAATTCTACTTGATAGATTTACAGCACAGCAATCTATCACACTCGAGATGACGATCTCAAACAAAAACCAATATAATTTGGTGAGTTTAATTAACGAAGAAATTTATTATACGAAACTAAGTGATAATATTATCTATACACAATAGAAGTGAACTATGTAATTATTAATACAAAACGAAGAATTCCTGATCCATAAAATATTAAAACATGTCACAATTTTACTAAGTTTTTTTTTTTTTATTTAAGAGTGCTGGGCTAAATAAATGGAGTGGTCTTGAAGATCTACCATTCAAGACAGAACTTGTGATACATTAGAATACACCGATCTAATTAAGCAGCCGGGAAAGTTACAAAACCCCCCCTGTAGTTTGGTCTAACCTACAGTTTGCCCCCTCTATTTTGAGAAACCTACACTTTGCCCCTTATTTTTTTACACTGCCAGATAACAACTTCTGAAACTGTATTTAAACTATACGATAATTATATTTCAATAATTTCAATCTGTCTGGTATTTTTTTTATAGTTAATAGATATTTTAAACTATCAGTTTTTCCTTTCTGTAAATGTACTTTTTCACCTATAATTATATATCAGTATTTTTTAAAAGTCGGTTGGCTGTGAAAAAAATTTCAAAAATCTTGAAATTCCTAGAACATTATTATCATATAGTTTAAATACAGTTTCAGAAGTTGTTATCAGGCAGTGTAAAAAACATAAGGGGCAAAGTGTAGGTTTCTCAAAATAGAGGGGCAGACTGTAGGTTAGACCAAACCACAGGGGGGTTTTTCTAATTTTCCCTTAAACAGCCTAAAATCAGATTCCATGTTTGTAACACTTGCATTGTTAATTTATGATCAGCTAAAACTCTCTTTGAAAATATTTGAAAGATTCTGGATGATTTGCTTGATCTCCAATTCAAGTTTGAATTTTCCCTTGGTATGGTATTAATCCACTTGTTTTAACACAATCATAACAAATCAGCATGTTGAATTTAATTTTGATTTTAATCTTCATTTCCTTGAAGTATACGTATGTCAGTGAAACTTACGTAGTTTAATATACTATGAAGAAAGATAGATTTGATCTACATAAACGGCGAACTATTGCTTCTACGTCTTCCCTCATATTTGTTATGCAATTTCCTTTTCATACTGACCAATCCACAAGAGTACGAGTTAAACAAACCTTTGCCATTTTATAGGAGACCTACACAAGGCAACTCATATTGGCACTGTTACAAAAGCTTCTAAATGGCCATCAATCCGATTCACTGAACACATTGCAAAATTGCAGGCCAACCATTGATCATAACAAGCTAACAGAACCTTTCACCTTGAGAGCAAAGATTACCTCAGTCACGCATCGCATCAACATCCCCTTCGCTTCCAACCATTGATGCTTCATTGAACATGTACTCACTCTGGTACTCCATTAAGTACTGTGTTGATCGCCTAACGTCAAGGAACAAGTTGTATACACGAGTTATATCCTGGACTTCCACAATCTTCCCCTTGCGCTTCTGGCAATTCAATGCAGCGGCTGTGATAAGATGGATGGCATATCTCAAGGATGTTTCGTGCCCAATTTTGGTCAACAACTGCTTGGCATCTTCTGACATCTCAACATCTTCCTCTTGGCATCTAATGTGTAGGATTTTGTGAATTTCGCCCTCAGTGTAGGGTTCAGTGGTGATGATAAGGAGACGATCAAGAAGATCAATTGGGATTCCATGAGGGGACTTGTAGTTTGTGCCTCGAATTGTAGTTATTCCTCTGTTGGTGGCAACGACTAAAATCGGGGCCATCTCATTCTCAAGAGCACGGTTCAAGAAAGAAAAACACTCAATGTCAAGCATATGCACTTCGTCTATGAAAAGGACACCTGGAACAATCTCAGCTTTCCCTTCCTCCTTCCACTCTGCCACCTTTGTGTCAATTTGTTCCCTAACCTCTGCACGGATCTCTCCAGTGTCACCAGTGAAGAGAGCCAAAAATCCCTGGGTCCTGAAATTGAAACATCATAAGGCAGACTTAGGGGAGAAATCATGGAGGGGGAAGTATCCAACAGGGTAAACTAAGAAGATATCGCAATATTAGACTAAATAAGCTGCCCACATCAAGAGGGGAAATTCATGCCTGGCCATCTCAACATGGAGAAGATTTTCATTTTTTCCACAATTAAAACTTTGGAGGATGGCACATTTAATGAGGAATAAAATCTGACTTTTGATTAGGAATTTCTCCACACAACTGCAAAAATTTCTTGAAAACTGGAAAGAATTTCAGATACATAGAATACTAAAACATGTCCTGCTTTCAGAGAGTCTTTTGTTGAGGAGTGTTATGTTAACTAAATGGAGAGGGGTAGAACATCTAAATAGGCGCAAACCTCTCTGATTAGCTTCTACTTCAACTCCAGACCTAAATAAAATGATCTGATAATGCATACAGCCATTTCACATCTTCATTTTATACTCCACGGACAATGCAAAAGCATCAAAGAATTGAAGTAACACAAGTGCATATAAGAATACATGAAATCCAGTGTCCAAAACACACTGCTCAAGACACTCTGGACAATGATTACCAACACAAAAATCATGGTCGAGTATATCAGTTATGTCAACTGTCAAACGAAATGGAGCATCAAGTATAACCTGTGACATAACTAGTAATATGATCGGCTACAAGTTGTTCCACACAACATGGTATTAGAAAGGCGTTCTATTTCCATCTCAAATAAAGCATTTCAAAGTCTACAGCACAACTAAAATGTCAGAATTGACCAATCTAAACAGCCTAGAATCAGATACCATGTTAATCACACAATGGGCAAGCTTCATATATTCAGGAAGTAACTCCAAGACACATGAAAAAAGAAACCTTCACCGATTTCTTTAACTATCAACCTAAAATCATTCCAAAACATCCTTCAAAAACATGGTTTGCTTGCCCCAATGAAACCACTTGTCTCAAAAATCAAGAACCGAGAAGCAAGGCTAACCTGCTGTTGATCACATCAATCTCATGAAGTGAAACACAATGCACAACCTCCTTCCGCTTCTGGAGCTCACCATCTGGGCACTGCACGAACTTCGTCTGCGGCCCCATAGCATCATAATCTCTCGACCTAGAAAATGACCTTCCAAGCTTAGTGATCTTCCCCGATGCCTTGTCAATGGCAATTACATCCCCACTTTGAACCTTGTCCTTTCCCAAGGCCTCTATCATCTTCGCACCCAAGTCGTAAATTGTCTCCATGTCCGTCGTCTTCAGCGTCAACTTCCCCGTCTTTGAAGCCGCCCCAGCAACCGCGGGGCGATCAATCTGGATCTCCACAACTTCTCCTTCTATCACCTCTGCCTCTTCCTTAATCCTGACCCCAATAGCTCTCCGAAACGCTTGGGTTAGCGCTTCAGTCTTTGACATCTCAAGCGAGAAGATCTCGCTCCCGGAGAGCATCGCGAAGGGCGTTTCGAGTCCGAGGGACTTGGCCATGCCCATCGCGATGGCGGTCTTGCCTGTGCCGGGCTGACCCGCCAGCAAAATTGCCCGACCCGCGATTTTTCCTTCCTTGATCATCTGAAGGATGACGCCCGCAGCTTTCCGGGCCTGTGTCTGGCCGACCATTCCCTCGGAGACAAGACGCGGCTCCAAAGCAGAGTCGAGTCCAAGACCGCGGATGTGAGAATGGGCACCGATTCTCTCGATTCGGGTCAGGTCTCGGGTCTCCGAAAGCTTTACCTCCGCCATGAGCGGTTCTAAGGGCTTAGCTGAAGCTAATGCAGGGGTAATGGAGGTTAGGGTTTGGGGTTTTCCTGATGCTTCCCACTCGAGAAGACGGAATATAGAAATGAAACCCTTTAGCCATCTGTACTTCGACTAATGCAAAAATGACCCCCTCAACGTTGACAAGTCGAATCCCCAAACTATTACCATTCAACACATTTTTATTCTAAAACTTTAGAGTTTGGCTTGTAATAAGTATCAAGTCTGATATTTTGTTTAAGATTGAAATATAAAAGATATGAACGAGCCATAAACAGCTTAAAATCAACTCAAGCTTGAAACGAATTCTGGCAATTTGTTAAGTAAAGGGAAAACGTTATGCTTGATTAAAGCCGTCGAGTAGTTTGTGAGTCAAGTTTGATTTGAAATAAGTACAGAATCTGAAAATTTATTCAATTATAAAAGAATATGAACAAATGATGACTGTTTTTAAAGCAAGTGAAACTCGAGCCAAAATTCAAGTTATTTAAATATAGGCAGAAATATCAAATTTGTTATTATTGTTTTAAGTTGAGAGTGGATATGTGACTAGATTTTTTTTTTGTCCAATCTCTTATTAATATTTTAAAATAGACTGGATATGCGACTGTAGTTTCAAATTAAAAGTGAATATGTTACTAGCCATTAAAAAAATAATAAAAAAAGTTAAAAAGCTAACACAAAATGTTAAAAATAATAAGTTTTAAAATTTTAGCGTGATAATAAAAATTTTTGTAATTAGACTTTTTTCTCTCAAATGTCGATGAGAAGATTAGATAGCAGAGACCGAGGGAGAGCGGCGATAGGGCTAGAGTGCTGATAATGGAGACAGCAATAATGCTGAAGCACTAATGGCGTAGATCATATACTCTTTTGGCAAAAATCTCAAAGATCTCGATATTTTTTGAAAGATGCATAATAACCTCAAGATTTTAAAATATGTTATTTTAACCATTTTCCGTTATTTTCTAACCGGCAGTGACATATTTGGCCCATTTTAAAATATTAGTGAGAGATTGGACCCAAAAAAATTATAGTGGCATATCTGCTTCCTATCCAAAACATTAGCAGCAAATTTACATCCAGTTTATTTTAACTTAAGTCCACTGACTCAAAAAATATGTTTTTTTTATTTTTATGTCTTTTTTACCTGAAACTAATTTTAATTAAAATTCAATATTATTTAGTTACAAAAATCTATTAAAAATACAATATTTGTAATTTTATTAAATTTTTATGAATTTTTCTAATTTAAGGTATTAAAAAATAAAAATTCATAAAGATTTAAAAATAATATGAAAATTTTCTTTCAAATAGACTATTATATTTAAATAATATTGACTTTCAAATAAAATTAGTTTCAAATAAAAAAATTATTAAAATAAAAATAAGTCAACCAATTTAAGTTAAAACGAATTGATACTTAATTCTGCCTTAATTATATAAGCTCCTACAAACTTTGTAACTCGGTGAATGCGGTTGAAGTTCGAGCTTTGAATCCTCTTGACGCAAAATTCACTACCATCTCGTGAACTGATTCTGGAGGTGAGATGAAATGAGGCTACATACGCTCAAATGAGTCAAAAGTTTTAAAATGAGCATATTTACCACTCATGCTTCCACTTCAGCATATATTTGACACTATAGTTTCTTTACATGCATATATGCCACTAACGTTTTTGTGCATCTTTCTCCTGAAATTTCCCCTTCATCAATTGCTCGTTAATTGTGAAAACCATGTCGGCTTCAGTGGATTCAAAAATTCAAACCCCGAAGAAGAGAGATTCACTCGCCACAATAATTGTTAGTCGGATTCATAAATTGAAGGAATTGCTTGCTTATGAATTTCGGCTCGGCGCATAATTGGTGGAGATGAATCGGTGGAGATGAAGGGAGAAAAGAGAGGAGAAAGGGAAGGGTGTGAATCGATTTTTGGCAGAGGAGATTTAGGGAAGTAGATGAGATTTGGGTTAATTTATATTTTAAGTCCCTAAAATTATATTTTTGTGCTAATTTTAGCTTAAACTTTTTTATTCTTTCAATATAATCATTTATTGTTATGAAAAAGAATGTAACGTGACATTTTGAACTGCTAAATAGATTCATAAGATGTTGCATCATCAAATTATGTCAAAGATAATGGAAAAAACTGATGAAAAGAACCACTTTAAAATGTACTTTTAGAGTTAAAGGATTTAATGATAGCACCATATAAGGTAAATAACTACTTTAAGACACTCATTGAAATTAGGGAACCGGGAATAAATTTTACTCAAACTCAGTGCACTTGAAGTTTGAACTTCAAACGCTCTTGCAAAATTCACCACCATCTCGTGATTCGTAAACTCATCCTGAAGATGAGATGAAATGATGCTGCATATACTTGAAACTTGAAAGTTTTATAATAGGCATATTACCAGCTCACGTTCCCATTTCAGCATATATTTTATATTTGCCACTACAGTTTCTTTACAGGCATATATCCCACCATCTGGATATTGGACCTCTCAAAGTTCGCTTTCGGCAGGAGGATGAAGATCTCATTCTTGCTGAGAAGTCTCTTTCTGTGTGGATTTCGATCCATCTCTGGCTATCTTCTTAGCCACCCTCCTCTGCTTCACTCTCCTCTGCTTAGAGGAATTACCCGGCTCTTCTGTGACATGCACAACTGAAATGATTTTCAACGTCCATTAGACACATCCTTGTTAATCAAATAGCTTGCTTTTGAATGGAGGCCTTACCGGTCATTGTATTCACGGAAGCAGGTTCCTCAGCGGCATTTCGTCGAACACCTTGTGCTCCCTTCTCCTCCACCGGTGGCAGCAACGGCCCTACGATCTTTCCACGGCGACAAAGATCTTCCCTGAGCTTCTTCTTTCGACGGCGCTTCCTCTGAGCCCTAGTCAGCTTATGGGTCTCACCCTCGTCTTCGCCATTATCATCTCTGGAAATAGAACTTCTTTCGTCGGAATCATCTGCATCTTCTGGTAAAAAAGAAGGAAGGCCAAATGTTCATTGCCGTGGATAATTAGACCATATTAGGACACAGAAATGTTTTATTACCTAGGTTTTTGAGTTCCAAGTCAAGACCACTCTGCGATGCGTTCGATGGCTCCGCTTCTTGTTCTCCTTCTTCGGGTGGCAGAGCTGGTGGATAAAGCGTCTGGAGAAGGGCCTCGTGAAGCTTCCTTCTTCTCTCTTCCCGTCCCATTTTTTTGGCAAATTAAAAGGAGCTCTGTTTTTCTTATCTGATAATTTGAGCTGTTAGTCTTTCGGGCTCATACTCGGAGATTAAAGAGGAGAAGAGTTTCGAACCAAGCGAGGACGAATTTTCAAATTATATAAAAATGGATAGAGCAGACATAAGTTTGGGCTAATATATGTATAAGCATAGAAACATGTATAGCGTCATACTACGAAAGTAAAAGACTACAGGTATACAAAGACCAAAATATATTGTGAATAAAATTTATAAGAAGAAAAAAATAAAGATCGGAGAAAAACACAATTGCACAACATAAATTAATTAAATAGAAAATGAGGACTAATAATGGAAGATCAACGCATGTGAACTACCCAGGAGAGTGGAAGGTAAGGCGCGATGGATCATGATGGGACGAGATGAGATGAGAGCAACCGAGGAGAATGGACGGAGAGAAGGTAGCAAGGCTGAGCAATACAAATGATTGTATGAGATGGGCGCACTACGCAGGTCTGGTAATTTCGATTGGGGCTTGGGGCTTTTGTCTGCAAGAGATTGAGGGTATAAGCAATAGACATGACACCGTTTAAAGGCCAAATGTTCATTGCCGTGGATAATTAGACCATATTAGGAGACAGAAATGTTTTATTACCTAGGTTTTTGGGTTCCAAGTCAAGACGACTGATGGGTACGATGGCTCAGCTTCTTGTTTTCCTTCTTCGGGTGGCAGAGCTGGTGGATAAAGTGTCTGAAGAAGGGCCTCATGCAGCTTCCTTCTTCTCTCTTCCCGTCGCATTTTTTTGGCAAATTAAAAGGAGCTCCCTTTTTCTTATTCTGTTAATTTGAGCTGTTAAGTCTTTCTGGTTCATACTTCATACTCGGAGATTAAACAGGAGAAGAGTTTCGAACCACGCAAGGATGAATTTTCAAATTATACAATAACCCATTAGATTATGTAAAAATGGATATAACAGACATAAGTTTGGGCTAATATATGTATAAGCATAAAAACATAAATAACGCCATACTACAAAAGTAAAAGACTACAGGTAAACAAGGATAGAATATATTGTGAATAAAATTTACAAGCAGAAATAAATGAAGATATGAGGAAAACACAATTGGACAACATAAATGAATTAAATAGCAAATGAGGAACAATGATGAAAGATCAACGCATGTGAACTACTGAGGATAGTGGAAGGTGAGGCGTGATGGATTGTGATGGGACGATACGAGGTGAGAGCAACCAAAGAGAGTGGATGGACAGAAGGTAATGAGGTTAAGAGGTGCATGATAAATGTTAATTTTGTGGTCAAACATGTTGACTTTTTTATCAGCTTCAACCACAATTTTCTACCTTACCACTCAATGTTTTTGGCCGATTCTTGTTTTAATCCTTCATTTTGTAGGTTGGAGAAGCGAACCATAGCATTGAAATGGCACCGGGACTGGTGGAACAAAAAACGGGAACACAAAAGTCAAGGAAAATTATAACTATGAGGCCTAGGCGCCACAGTTCAAAAGCTTACTGCTTGGAAAACGCACTTTGGAGGCCTAGGCACCAGCCGAGGGCTAGGCCCTAGGCATGTGACGGCCCTCGGAGCTATAAGTCTAATCAGCCAGGTAATTAGTTAATTTAATAAATTACACCTTAGATAATTTATTTGCAAGCTAAGTCTCGGTAATTTAGGGTCCAGTAGTTAAAAATGAATAAAATTGATCATTTAAGCAAGCCGGGCCAAGAAGGGCATTTTGGTCATTTCACATAATGACCCATTTTTATGGCACGGTTGATTAGAGCATGAGAACATATTAAATTTGAGGTATCACGATTTTTCGTGATTTCCGCTCTATCATCGTGAATTTGTGAATTGACTAGATTGTCTATAAGTGGTTTATATGTAACCTTGATAAACGTAGGGACAAAATGGAATATAACTGAAAGGCTGGGACTGGCCGCGTATTTATATCTGTGAAGGAACCAGGCGCGGCGTAATACCAATTTTGGTCCTTAAGTTCTAAGCGTGTTACGAATAAATCCAAATTTCCTGGAGAGTACAAAGACAGCACCATGTGCGTGGCATGTGCAATTAAAGCCTACATAAGTTGACTTCCCATTAATTGCTCGGCCATCTTCTTCCACCTTCGTCTCCAGACCACCAAAACCTCTCTTTCTATCCAAACACCATAGCTAAACCATATCCAAGCTCCAATCCATCAAATCCAAGCACAAATAAGCAAGATTTTGAAGGAAAATCAAGTTTTGTGCTATCCTAAGCTAGGATTTTTTGCTTCTCGTCCGAGTAAGTTTGGTTCTATTATTTCCCCAATTTTTGAGCTACAGTTTAACTTTGTAAATTTTGGAAATTAATGTTAGACTTGGTTTTTGAGAGAAATCAAAGGTGCTCAACATGTTTGAAGGTGTTTATGAGCTTATCCATGGTTAATTTTGCTCCTATGGTGTAGTTTTCATCATCTTTGAATTTCTGGCACTATTCATGCGATTTTGATGGAATAAATCATGGCTGGGATTGTTGTTTGATATGTTTCCTAGCTTTAAGAAGTAATTTGAGATGCGAATGAGCTAAAACCCAAAAAGAACTAAGGCTTGAATTTTTGTGTAGCCAAAACCGTGAGTGTTGAGCTAAGTATGGTTTAATTCTTTTATAACCAACCATAATTTCATATTCCAAGGGTTTTGGTAGCTCAATAAGGTTGTTTTCTTACTTATGAACTGGTATTTGAAGGCCAGGAAGTGGGAGAAAAGGTGCTAGGCAGTGAAATACACATAGAAACCATGTTGTGCATTTAAGGTGCATTAGTTAAGAGCTTGTGGAATTAATTTTGTTCCAGCTAGGAGCTGCTGGATTTAATGGTTTAAATTAATTCTAGATGATGTTATCTTGCTTATGATTTGGTGTTTAAAAGCTAAGAAGCAAGAGAACATTTATTTGGAAGTGAATTGCCCATGAATGCCATGAATGTGCATTAAGGTGAAGTTTTGGTGTTGTTGTAATTGTAGTTACTTCCAAGAATAAACTGTATTATTACAGTATTTTTGGTGGCTTTTGGTGGTGATAATCTTGCTTATACACTAGTATACAAGGTATAAGAAATAAGAGAGCAAGATTTAGGTTGCATTTATGCCATTAAAGGTGTAAAGAACCACAAGATAGGCAAGCCGGAGACAGAAAATTCTGGACAGTTAGTGGTTGTTTCAGGGACTGTTTTCAAGTGTTAAAAATTGATAAATTGTGCTTAAATTGATCAATATAGGTTCTGGGAATAAGCTACTAAAAGATGGCCTAAGTTTGGGTTGAAACCGAGACAAAAAGGCTAAGTACTTGAAGCTTGCAAACTAAGTTATCTAAGGTAAGGGTTATTTAATTTGTATGCTTATGTGTTAAATAAATTTGGCTATGATACTTGTATATCAAGTGGCCGAATATGGATAAATTTAACAAGCGTATGATTTGAGTATTGATGGCTATTTGAGAAGCTTATATGATTGGGTTTTGGTAAGAAACTAAACTATGAAGTGCATATGAAGTGTGTAAGTGCATATTTGTAAACTTATATCTATTGGCAAAATGGACCTTAATATGGTCTAATTTACGGTGAGTATGACGGGTTAGGAACCTACGATACCTAAGGTCACAATGATGGGCGAAGACCTGGATGGACCTAAGAGGGGGAGGTGTCCTTAACCACTCATGAAACTTGATAAAGGTAGCACTAACACATGCACTAAATAAGCAAATAGTTCACTCCTGTACATAAAATAAGGGATATTGGAAAATACTAAGAAGCTTTCAAAGCAGTATTTGTATGGACAAGTTGGACTTGTCGATTGCAGGACAAATGAGTAAAGGAATTGTGGGAACTAGCTACTTCCATAATTATTGGCCAATAATACGAGTTCCTAGCGTTATGACTTGAGCTCAAGTGCATTATGCATATATTGACATCCTTATGGATAGTATGCACGATCCTACGTTGTTAATTTTCTTGCAGGTTATAACCCTTATTGAGAACTTTTGGTTCTCACATCCCTTACATATTTTGTGTGCAGATACTGGTGGACCTGGGGCTAATAACCAATAAAGAAACTGGTTGTTAGTATTTTGATACCAGGTGTGCAGAAGTTAATTACTATTGTACATTGTTGTTAAGTTTCTTTCTTGCAGGTTCCTAATTACTGGAATACTAACTTACTGGCCTTTGTTGTACAGAGGCAAGAAACAGGGAATACCTGAACACTGTAGTGACCCCTTTTTGGCAGTGTAACTCAGGTGGGATTGGATCCCAAGATTCTCAGTGTGCAGCATATGTATAACACTTTTGCGTATGATGTATATATATGTGTGTGCAAGTTATGCCTCTGGTAAATGCTATGGAACTAGTAGTTGTGTTCCCTAGTAGCTTGTATGGATTCACGATGCATAATATTATGTTTTATATAAATGAATGTTTGAAGTGCTGGCCAGCTGCATCGATTATATATTATTTTTATGGTCATTGACCTACAGCCATAGTAAAGCATAGTATAAAACAGTATTGCATTAAGGATTTAATCAATTAGCAGGCCCACTAAGGACAAATTTACATAGGCCTAACACTGAATAAGTGTAAGGTTCCTGGGGTCCTATATGACTTAAATAGGATTAAGGTTCAAGGTCTGTGACAAGGCACCTGCGAGCCTGAAGGCCTAGGCACTAGAGCACTTGCGAGCCTGCAGGCCTAAGTGCCCAAGCACTCCCTCCTGGGGCCTAGGCGCCAGAGCACCTTCGAGCCTGGAGGCCTAGGCGCCCAAGCACCCCCTCCTGAGGCTTAGGCGCCAGTCACCTGAGAAAGTGGTCCCCTACCTCAAATTTGAACTCAAGCTTGCTATTGGCCAAGGATTTCTATTCAAATGGTTTGGTGAGTGAAAGAGACACCTCCAAGGGGTAGAAGAACCTGGAACCTAGCAAAAGAAGAGAGCTTAATCTTAATCTTCTCATCCTAGAACTAGCTTTTCCATATCCACCATAGTTAGTATTCTTAGCTTTTCTTAGTTTTTCTTGGTCACCATTGGAGCTAGCTTGGAGATTGTTTGGAGTGCTCAAGGAGACTAGCTTGGAGACTTTGGATTCAAGATCTTCTAGCCATCTTGGGTTTATTCTTTCATCTTCCTTGTAGTTTCTCATGGATGTTATTATGTTTACTTTTATGATTACGTTTTATTTAGTTATGGAGTAGTCTTCTTTAGCACTTTCTATGGATGTAGCTACTTGGATTGATTATGTTGAGTGAATTCATGGTTATGTGATGTTGGTTTTTCACTAAATGTATGTTTATTCTTCTCTTGAGCTTAATGTTGTGTTAGCTAGTTGATGGCCACAATTAGCTACACTATAAGTTGTCTCTAAACTCTTGGAAAAGATTAGAAGTAATTGGACCTAAGAGAAGAATTTAATGGTTATGGACTTATTGGGAAATTAGTCTAAGTCATTAGGTAAAGGTGAATTAAGCTCTAATGCCTCTTTCTAAGCTTGTAATCGGATGGAAATCCTTATTCAATTTAGAGTAGAGAGATTAATTCTTTCACTTGAAAAAGTAAGAATTCAATTGAATAACTTTATCAACATACATGGGAGATTAACCCACTCACATAAGTTCACCAACAAATCAAGACAAGTAGTAAACCCATAGGAAGTGTTCTTTCATAATTTGATAAAAACTATAATTTTTATGTTGCATACTTGCATTCTAGGTTAATAGTATTCCGTTTAGCTAAGTTTAGTCACTTGTTTAAGTTGCCTACATTTCCATCCACCTTTGATTGTTTAGCTAAAGTTTACTTTGAGCAGTGGTACTTGGCAATTAATTTAATCAATCCTCGTGGAAACGATACTCACTCACCCCATCTACATGTCCACCGTGCACTTGCGGGTTATGGATTAAAAATCAACTATAGTGCAAACGACTGTATGATATAGGTGCACTAAACATGTCTAGTAATTTGGATTGGGGCTTGGGGCTTTTGCGTGCAAGAGATTGAAAGCGTAAACAATAGACATATGAAGCCGTTTAAAGGGAAGAGGATAGATTTTAAAACAGCACCGTTCTGCTTTAAGGAGCCACTTCAACTGCTTATAAGAGAATTACGCACGTAGTCCCCATCCTTGTGAGCATGTTTCTCACTATCCTCATTTTTATATTTTTCTACCGAATTCGAATAGCAAGATTTCACATCCGATCCTTAACTTCTAACAAAATAATAATGTTAATATGTTATATCTACACATTTCTAAAACTTCTAGGGATGGCAGCACTCCCTCTCCCCAACATAGGTCCGCAACTACTGGACCCAGCATTAATAATTAAATAAATCTAGGGTTTTTTATAGTTACTCCCTTAAACTTTAGATGATATTATACTTGCCCTTTGATGTTTGAAAATCTACACTTACCTTTCTAATTTTTTAATGTCGTCAGTCAGCCGTTAGTCAAAATTACAATAAACCATCTTGAATTTAGTTTGGTTTACAATTATACCAAAAACTTTAGAAATCTACAATTTTTCAAGATTGTTCTTCCCCGCTTCATCTCTCCACATCCATTCTCCTCTGCCTCCACTTCGGCCCATCCATCTCCGCCCCTCTTTGCCTCCACTTCGACTTGTCCATCTCCGCCCCATTTTGCCTCTTTATGCGACTTCTCTTTCTGCTCCAATACCTTCTCTTAAAACCCCCAATGCTAACACTCCTTATGCCCTCGATGGTAACCTTATGGTTCCTATATTGAGATTTGCCCAAACCAAGGCCACTAACTCGGGGTCATTCATCTTCATTCTCCTCATCAACACCACCTATGCCACCAACTGTAAGATGCTCTAGATATGTCGAGACTGCAATAGTTACGCTGCCTCCCAGCTTTTGACTACAGACAATAAGTTCAACTCCAATTCCTATAATGCCGGCACGGAGAATGTCAATGCGGCGGCCAATGTCACCTAGAAATGCAAATATAAAGTCCAGGGGTCGACCTTAGTTGAGCTCAACTCTGCCTTCTTAAAGCTTTGTGAAATTTGTGTTATTTCTGCCAAGTTTTTTCGGTCTCGAAAATTTAAATTCACTTCTTGACTAAGAGCTATATAAGTCATCTATGTAAGTTTTACCAGAAAAGAGATCTATCCATATATAGAAGTAATAAAACAAACATATAATAATGACATCAATACAAAAAATTGTAAAGTTCATCAAATTTTCTAGAAGTTTGCAAAACACTCCTGCCTATGTTAGTGGAAAATACAATATGAGCCTTTAATTATTTGCATTTAATTATTAGAGATAAATTTTTCATTTAATTTTTTGTTTGTCCCATCATATTCTAATTATTAAAAATATAATATTTGGTTCCAATTATTTGCCTCCAATTTTGAATAGCATTTATGGAGTTAGATATTTTATTTGATTCATTTTATTTGTCTTCAATGTATATTAATTAGTGACAAATAGAATATTAATATATGCTTATAAGTTTTTGCCTCAAATTTTGAATATAGGTATTGAAGACAAATGCATTATTTGCCCCATTATATTTGTCTCAAAAGCTAGTTCCTCATATAGTGAATTCAAAATAAAAAGAAAATAAAAAATTAAAATGAAAAATGTTGAGAAATAATTTATTTTGAAAATACGAGATAAAGCAACATTGCTGCTTGTTTGACAATTATCCTAACAAATGAGTTATTAGTAGTTATTTTGATATATAGAGATTATTCACTTAACTTGAATAATATTGATTGAAACTTTATATTGAAAAAAATTGAAAAAGTATTTTTTTTACACTTTTTGGAAAATCTTGGCATCTTCTCTTAATTTTTATTTTGCTTAGTTGGCTACACAAAAAAAAATTCTAAAAAAATTATTCAAGTAATTATTAATTAGATATATTATTTTCTAAAAATATTATTCAAGTGATAATTAATTAAATATTTAAATGATATAGTTCTAGATAAAAAATCAATTGAAGCAGTTGGAGGCATTGAAGCGTTGACCTTCTTCTTCTCTCATTCTATTTGCATCAATCCATGGAATGACAGATGAGACGAATTTAGGTGAGTCTAAATAAGTCAAGGCAAGGGGGATAAAGTGATTTTGGAGATGAGGTCGGGGGAAGAGGTGGTGGAGCAAGAAGGCAAGGCCGGACAAGTAGGCGGGGAGGCAACAAAGATGGATGGGGTCAAAGTAGCAGTAGTGGAGAATATAAGTAAAGAGATAAGGAGGAGAAGAACAATCTTGAAAAATTGTAGATTTTAAAATTTTTTGGTATAATAGTAAATTAGACTAAATTGAAGGTGACAAGTTATAATTTTGATTGATGGTTAATTGACAGCATTAAAAAAATTGGAGGATAAGTGTAGATTTTTAAACCTTAGGGATAAGTATGATACCACATAAAGTTACCATGGCAACTGTAAAAAACCTTTAAATCTATTGTTAGAGAAATAAATTTTTCCAATTGCGAGTTTGAGGAATATATTTTCCTTCCAGAGGGCGTACAATAGTGGGCGGGGTGGCATGCGCACCCCACAATTGTAAAAAATCATATTGGTACATATATAAATGGGAAATGCTAGCAGTGGCTGATTTATTATGTGTTTCTAAATTTATTTAAGAAATCAGTGACAAATTGTGACTTTAAATTTATTATCTGCCTTTTCATATCTTTTCACAATATAGCTGATAATGGAAACAACTAATTTATAGGAATTTTTTATCCCTCATGCCAATATTACTCATTTTTTTATAATCAAAATTATCTATAAAAGGTATAAAAATTATGATTATGATGTACATATATATAGAGAAAGGGGAAATTTCACTTTTTCAGGACATGGAATGCACCTAAACTAACATTTAAGGATTATATAAAAAAAATGAGGAGGTTAGGAGTTTGAACCCCGCCTCTGCCATATCCCTTCACACCTTTAGCCAATTAGTCATTAGGTGAAAGGGTTCAAAGGGTTGAGGATGTTCATGCCAATATTAAATGCTAACTACTCTAGTTTTTTAGATTTAATTTGTTTTAATTTAAATTAAATTAATCTAAATAATTTATATTTTATGATAAGTTTTTATTAAAAATTTATAAACTCAGAAGACATTGATGGCGGTCCGAGAGACAGAGAGAAGAGAAAATTAATTATTATATGCATGCAATTAAACCCCCCATTAGCCCAGTCACAATTTTTTGTATGAGAAAGGCTGCCATGCGTTATGATAATAAGCAGCGATTGTTGGAAAGCTGGTTGGAATGGCTGTTGCTAGTGTTCCTCTATATAAATATAGGATGAAATTATAACATTGCAAAATGTAGGTTCTTAATTATAAAGAGAAGAATTAGTGAGTAGCTATGGTACCACTTTTCCTTTTTGGTTTAGTTTTTGTTTAGTAGATAGGATTGGCCAGGTTTTGTTTCTTCAGTCATTCTTTCAAATGAAAAAGAAAACACAAAATAGAGTCATCTCATCAATTGTCTCCATCTCTACCGGTTGTCTCTTCCATTTTGAGTGCTTGAATCAACTCCTCATTGTTTCCTGAGGAGCTTCTGCTCAATTAGTTTGCTGCAGGTTAGCGTTTTACTTTTGTTAGGTCATATCCCTCTTCATCGCTCTACCAGTATATATCACCATGCATCTCATTGACCTGTTCGAAGAAGTGAAAACCCTGTTCAAACTTCACAGATAAGAGGTTCCTACGAAATGGAAATTGTCACTTGTTAGTTTTGGCCAATGTTATTAAACTTCGACCACTTCATCTATCCACTGATGCAAACTTGTTCAGCTACTGTCAGAGGGGCTGCCCAGAAATCCATCTTCTGAACATGGCAAAGCATTCCTTAGGCTGGTATTCTGGTGCTGTGTGGCCACCTCCCTGCATGGAGAAAAGCTTTACGTAGAATGTTCTTGCCTGCATTACAAACACAGAAACTAGACAATAGACAGAACAGGATCTTTCCTTTATGGTTGCAAATGTGAAGTCATTAGCATATCCTTGCAGATACCTGCACAGACACAATATGGTGCAAAATCACCGGGAACTTTAGATTAGTTTATCAAAAAATTTTAGGTAACCTCACCCTGCAACTTGACCATCAACCAGCCATGGCCGCCAGTCATCAGCAATGGAGAAATTAACAGCCTCAATCCATTTCAATGTTCCCAAGTATGGTATAACCATGTCATGGTCACCACTGTGAAGAATTAGTGGCGTACGTCTGTGAATGATTGTGATCCTTTACATAATTACATGAATGAACAAAAGTAGAGGGTAATTTTTTATATGAAACCTGTATATGAGAGCTCGGTACCCTCTTTTGTTAAGATGGAAATGAATTTGTGCAACACTTTGTACATCCCTCTCATAGAGCAAGTCATCGTTGCATCTCCTCCATTGCCTCAAAGTTCCCTGGCAGTTTTCAGAGTGCTTATACAATTGCATACTGATATTCATTTCCAATATTGGAACACTGATACCTTTCTGATATGAAGTGCTGTTTGGACATTAATATCATTTGCCCAGATGCCAAGGAGGAACGCATTATAGTTCTGGAACACATACATGTTGTCGGTAACTTAGGACACTAGGGATCATGTTAGTTTATGTAGACTTGTGATAAAGGAGTTGCAGGTTTACCCTGCATCCAAATTGAGGGAAACCGGCTGCCATTTGCGAGTTCATTCCATGATTCTCTAGCATGTTTCTTCGCGATCTCTCAACTACTTTGTGTTTGAAGTCAGGAGGGCACTTGGGCTCCAAAACATGAGGATTGTGAACTTTTGAAATGCACTATAAAAGCAATATCTCTAATGTGAGTGTTAAAAAGGTGTCTTGTCCAAATGAGGTTAAAGTGAAAACTTGGTTGCCTCTTCTTACCTCTGAGATGACTTCAAGATTAGATATACACTTGACACTTTTATTGCTGGCCTTTTCTTTTAGATACTCCCCTCTACAATTCCTTTTTGCTGCCTGAAACAAGACATGAAATTTAAGGCAGCCTCCAAGTTATTTCCGATGCATTTTGGACCTTTGGTATTACGAGTTTGGTGTTTTGGTAACGTTACCTTATAAAGTTTATCGGATATGAGTGCCATCCGATGAGCAAATGCAATCCTTGAGTTCTCGTCAAATCTTGGATCAGTTGCTGGATTACCAAGCAAATAACCCTGTAGGAATTGTTGAAAATGTTACAGGTTTCTTCATCCCAAAAACCCAAAACCGAAAGATATATACAATGTGACTGATACTAACTTTGAGATTTGATAGGGAACCTGTATGCTGCTTCAATCTCTGCAGCAACATGGGAAACTTGGTCAGAACACAACATAGTGATCCTAGTGGCAGGCTACATCAGTGACCGAAAACTTGTGTTGTTTATTTTACTTGTTTCAGGAGTGGAGATTGGTTTGAGATGCCATCTGAGATTGCTTTAACAATTTTTGGCACTACCAACCCAGAATAAGAATCACCAGCAACATAGAGTGGGCTTCGAACGAACATCGGATGCTTCAACAACCACTGTACAAAATTAAAAACTGCACATGTAAGTGTCTCTGAGTCGACAAGAAACCTTTCCCCCTCAACCAAGTTAAGTAAACTAGAATGTATCTGAGTTGAGAAGTTCTATATTCACCTCCCTAAGAAATCTATGAGCCTGATCTGCATACTTTGTATCTGTGGACTTGAGACCTTGGCTAGTCGTTGAATAGGTAAATCCAGTTCCCGCAGGTGCATCTAGGAATATTATGCTGGCAACCTATACACGTAAATTTTCATCACCCAATCGGGTTGTCCATGAAATGCGCGCGCGCACACAAACACATATATAGATATCTCTGTATGTGTGTATAAATGGACTCTTACCTTTGTCCATGAATGTGAGTTTAGTGCCAAAGTGGGCAAGCTGCCATTGTACTCCACATTGTTAAATTGCAAAGGCCCTGAATATAAGTTCAAACCAGAATCAATGTATCTGACATGTGCAAGTGGCAAAAAATTATTGTATCCTACAGACCCTTGGGAAAGGGAAGTAACCTATTTCGAAAAGAAGCCCTGAAAGAGCAGAGCAACCAGGTCCTCCGGTGAGCCAGAGCAAGAGAGGATCCTCTACAGGATTCCCTTCCGATTTAATGAAGTAGTAAAAGAATTCCACATCCCCTACCCCTACATATCTGAGATGACATGATTTAATTGTCTGTTCTCTGATAGAAATAACAGAAAAGAGTATTGCAGGCAGTTGAAAAAATTACCCAGTTTCAAGCTTGAAGGGAAGAAGGCCTGGAAACCCAGGAAGAAACTTGATTGTGGAGCAAGCAACTGATGCTGTGAAGAAGACGATGAGGAGACACGCATGGAAGACTTGATTTGGTTTGATAAACGGCATTGCCATATCCAGTCTTAGTGCCTGAGATTTCAGCTGCCATGGAAGGGCTTTGTATTTTGTGCAGGATGTTGGTGAAGTGAAGTCAGCTTGTTTGGTTGCTATGCTCTTCGTGGCTTGAGCTGCAAGTACTTTGCCTGCATGTTTGTCAGGTGCCGACACTTGTCTTGGCAATTACAGGCCTACTTTGTCTCCTACTTAGAAACAGGGATATGGCAAAAATTGGACCCGGACTTGAAAACTTGGTCAGATCAAATAAACAACAAGAATATGACATGAATTTATTTTAAAAGACAAAAAAATCAATGCCTTGAGTCCAATTTGACCTAACTCGACCTGAAATAATCAAATCTTAGTTCAAAATGACCTGAACACAAAATGATTCAGGTTTAAAATGTCCAAATCCAAAATAACCCGAACTCAAAGTGACTGGAATTTAAACTTGAATTAACATAAAATTAAATTTATTCATTTCTCTAATTTCACCCAAGTAAACCTAAAATACTAATTTGAATATGGACTGAAATCTGAATAACCAGATATACTATAGCGGTCGGGCTCATATCAACCTAACATAAAAAGATTTCCCTTTGATTTGGTAAGCCGAAATTGAGATGACTGCTACACTTCATCTAAACAAAACACAGTTTCTCAAATTCCAAAGCCTCTAAACGAGAACAGGATAACTACACAAAGGCAACAGACATATATTAGAAAACTAGATCACAACTGTGTTCCAAATCTCACAAGACAAAAGCAGTTCTCCTAGAAGCAACAGCGCAACTTCTGCTTCTTGGGAACTTGTCTTCATCTTCCCCAAAATCACAAACCCTGTCCTCATCAATCCTCCCCAATCCAACACTTAAACTCCTATCAACATTTCCACTTCTCCTTGATCGCGATCTCTCCATTTGATGATGTTGCTTCTTGTTGAGGTCTAGTTGAACCTTGGCACCCAAGCTTCTGGTTGAAGCAGCCCTGATGAGCTCCCTCAGATCACTGTCATTGTTGCTCGTCTTCATTGAGCCGAAACTGCAGCTTCTGGGCAGGGTGTTGACATGGCCCGTCGGAAGCCCCATCACCGAGCCATAAATAATCCGGTCTGAGCATTCGGACAAGCTTTTAACGTACCAGTTGCTGACCTTCACCAGGATCCTAATGGGTAACTTTAGGAACTTGTTCAGTTTGGTCTCTTTACAAGCCTTGCTCTTGCCCATGTTGCTACTAATAAGTTTTCGCGACAATTTTGATCCGAATTCCAAACCGAAAAGATTAATCAAAGTGAAGAAAAGCAAGAGAGATCAAAGAACTAGTCACGTTATTTTTATGTTTGTCTCGATTAACAGAATATGGATTTTATAAACGGAAAGACTAGTTAGTTCCTTTTAGCTTTTAATATAGGACAATATAAATTTCGTTTCTGGTTGATGGGGTCAACGGGGAAAGGAATTTTGGATTGACCATTGATTTATAGCCTGTTTTTTATGGAACAAAAGAAAAAAGCTTGAGCATGTTTACAGGAAAGTCCATTGTTTTCAAGTAGCCAGATAGGTTAGACTGTGGGATATATTCTTGCCTGACGGACATGTAAGAAATAGGAAAATCTACCACATAGATCCTTACTCTCTCTTTTTCCTTTCAGTTTCATCCCTAACTATTAACTGTTTCGTATTACCTACATAGTTTTTTAATTTGTTTCATACGGAGCCTCCCTTCCAGAAAAACACAATTCTAGTAAAATTATGATTAATTCAATTAGAGAATCCAACATGTCTCTTTTCCTTTTTATTTTATGAAAGACTCGGTTCTGCTATACAGTATCTACCAATAAAGTATAATGGGAACTTTACAGAAATTCGAGGCTCCCGGGCCGTTTATAGCATCTTTGAAATGTTACTCAGCATGGAGAATTGTAGTAAATAATATGGGCATACCCCATTAATCACAACCACAGACCGTAGCAACAGAACCCTTCACTGAAAAGAGACATAAATAGAGCAATATATGTGAGACTTAAAACTAACAAACAAATAGACCAAAAAAAAAAAACATGCAAACATTGGATCCATTATATATTTATTGGACTTTCACTGTTCTTGCCCATCCCACATGCATGCAACATATTGGCCCACCAACAATTAACATGAGCAATGGCACCAGGACCAAACCAGCCCAATCAAACCTAGACCGGACCTCAAGCCCTGCAACCCACCTTCATTCACATCGGTGGAACAACAAACAAGCTAGCTAATGTAACCGGCTAACATGATGGAACGCTATGAAATAGTAGAACAAAAAATCAACCGGTCTGATTTGAAATAGCATCCAAGTCCAACGGGAAATGGTGTATTTAGGAGGAAAAAACAAAACACAGAAAGAGAGAGAGAGAGAGAGAGAGAGTTAATCTGACATGTATTTACATATTGAAATGTTTTCGATATCTATTTTTGTAAAGGAGAAATGAACTATTGTCCATCAATTTTATCTTTGAAATTTTGCCTACTATTCATCTAAGAAGCTTATCAAAATCAACCCATATAATATGTATAAACATCCGAAACACTTATATTAGTTAACCAAGTTCGTTAAATCCATGAAAAGTTCCTTTCTTACCTAATTAATTCCTATTGGACACACTCATTAGTTTTTTTTGTGGGGGGGGGGGGTGGTATCTGTCAATAAACATTAAACCATTTGTTATTTTCATTAACAAAATAATTTGATACTAATACATGATATTAGATCTTTAATTGAAAATAGGATGATAAGTTTGTTATAGTGTCACACAGACATTGTAGAATTTCTTCTTTCTTTTATATATATGAAGAACAATAAACAACCAAAATTGAATATTTACGTCCTGCGCTGCTAGTTCATGTAGTAAAGGATATAAGGGCATAAGACGAAGATAGGGGTTCAACCCCAGCCCCTCTTAGTTCCTCCCATTCAGTTTTGTTCACACCAGGTCCAAACAGGGAGATGCTTCCCCTATTCTCTACGTATAAATATCTCCTAATCCTTGTATCCAATAATAGCTATCTGATTACCAAAATGGAAAAAGTAAAGAATTGAATCTTACATCCTCAAGTGGCAATAATAAGCTAAAGAATTGAATCTTACATCCTCAAGTGGCAATAATAAGCTTTCACTTCTAAATATTCCCTCTTTGAGAGAAGAACTCTACAATGGTATTTGAATTCAACCTGACACATCTTAAAAACATCATTCAAATTAGTTTTAAGGTTGTTTTGGCCTGCTCTTATAACAAGAATTTGACAAATCAGTTAACAAATTTAAGAAGTCGGAAATTGATAGAAAAATGCAAATTCATTCTTTAATCGCATGAATTAAATACCAAATTTAACACTCCAAAGTATTGAAAGGACTAAATTTACCATCGAACTTTTAAAAGTACTAAATTTTATACTAAACTTTACTTGCAAGACTAAATTTACTATCGACGTTACAAAAAGTAACATATTTGCCACTTCTTTGTAAGTGATCATCAAAGTGAATATAAAAAATAATAGTTTTGGTCCTTTATTTTTTACATTTCTTCTACTAGTGCCCTAGGTTTTCTCATTTAATAATCATACCATCTTCTTCAAGAGAAGAAAGATGCTACCCCACCGGCAACGTCATCCAGCTACTGCTCCATTGCCTTACACTCTTAAACTCATGGGCTCTCAGCTCTGGACTCCCACAGGCGCCATACAAGAACAACCAAAGCTCCGAATTCAACTCACCAATACCCAACTCGAACATCTCCTTAAAAAAATTGGATCACCGATGCAAACAAATCTTTTACTTTCAGTATAGAGTGTTGGACAATATACTATAGTAGTATCTACATATTAGATGTGGAAAAGTTATTATCAAGTTTAGTGTGGTAGCTGATGACTTTTTTTAAAAAGACCTTTTGAAGCAAAAGTGGGAATTGCTCAAAATCATTACTATTTCTTGTGTTGTCTGCAATTGCTACAATAAGAAATTAAAAGATTCTTAATTTGATCTACCAAGCAAACCCCTAATTTACAAGTCCTTGATTAATTGAGATTCAATTCAAAGTAATATTAATTTTCCATTGTTCAAACTATTGCTATCAGATTTTGTACATACCTCCTTAATTTTTTCTTAATAAACATCTTTAGCCAAGAGACCAAAAAGGAAAAACAAAGGAAAAAAAAAAAAGCAATCGGTCCAACATTGGAGTAAGAATATGCAAAAACGGCTTTTCAAGATAATTTAAGATAATTCAAATCAACTTCAATCACGTGATGAAGATGTTGAAGAAATGGGAAGGGAAAGTTACTGAGGGGCTGAGCTGGGAGAGGATGGAGACAAAGAGATCATTAGGCAATTGGTTTAAGAAGATGGCTTGATTGACAAATAGGTAAAGTTAGAGCAATAGTAGAAAAAACATAAAAATGAATGACCAAAACTATTATTTTTCCCTTCATTTGACAGTCAATTACCAGTAGTAGTAAATTTTATCTCAAAATTAAAGTTTAGTATTAAATTTTGTACTTTTAAAAAGGCCTAAAGCCTCTTTTGCCCCTTGGACTTTGTTGACTCGTACCTTTAACCCCTTGAACTTTAACTCGGTTTGACTCACCCCTCAAACTTTGAAACGTGGTACCTTTTACCCCTTTGACCGACGGAAACTTGACTTGTCTAGTAACCTGTGGGATGTGTACTGCCTAAATGTTAGTTTTGATTCTAGGAAGATCTAAATGGATAATAAATGAAAGGAGAATGACTTAAGTAGTATTTATACCCAAAGAAACGTAATTATAAGGGAGCAAAAGAAAAGGCGCGAGAGTGAAAACCTTGCTGCCAAAAAGATGAGTATAATCAGAAAAAGACAAGTTGAGTATGATCAGAAAAATACGAGTTGAGTATAATCAGACTTTTCAAATTCGGCACTGTCAACCATTGAAAGAAAAAGGCAAGCTCTTTATGTCTTTACACTACCAGCCCTGTTAGAAACAATTGCATTGATACTATTATAAAGTAAGATTCTTTTTCCCACCATCTGTACTCACAACAGTATGCATAGGTTTTGATAAAGTAGCATGTGCGTAAAGGAAATTTGGTTGGATGCTTATGTAGTTTTGACTTGTATATAAATATATGAGTATTTTTTTGGTAAATTAGTGGACATGGTGTTGTGTCATATTTTATTGAAAGCATTTTGTTGAGGCTATATAAGATTATTAACAAAATAATATACAATGTTATTTATTTTATTGTAGATGGTGAAATTCAAAGTGGACTTTATATTATGCGGGAATATTATTGAAGAATCCAAATGTGAGATATGTTAATTATTTGAAATGTGTGAAAGAATTTGATGGTGAAAGCATGACTTGTTGGTGCATTATGGATGTGCTAAAGGAAATTGGGTTTGATGGGAAAGATTTGAAGACCATGTACTATCAGGTACCCAATTTGTGTCTTAGTGAAGGCCTAAGGGTATTAAATAATGATGATAACACAATGGATATGGTAGGTTGTGCAATTAATAATGGGGGAGTGGAAGTATATATGGAGCACTCCATGCATGGGACCAAAAAATATAAGAATTTACTTAAAAACCCAAGGGGCAGCGATTTTCCTACATCTGAGGATGAAACTACAGGTTTCGAAGAAAGGGAAGTTGAAGAAGATGTCGGGCAGCAAGGTGTTTTGTTTGAGGAACAAACTGAAGCTAGCTATGATAGTGATAGTGATGATAAAGGGGAGGATCAAAATATGGCATTAGAAACTGAACTTGACGACTTTGATGAAACAATAGTACAAGTTTCTGATGAAGAAGTATTATATGGAATATCTAAGGTAAAAAAGCATTATGGTGGTGTTGTGGTAAATGATCCTAGTTTGGCAAGCTTATTTCCAAATTTTTCCTATAATTATCAAGATGCAGTAGGTGGAGGTGATGACAACAGTGGCAGTGAGACAGCAACTGAAGGCTCTAATGAGTTAGACAATTCTGATCTTGGAAGCTTCAGTTCCGAAACAGATGAAGATGGTGTGAAAGTTGTGTCAAGGAGGAGGAATCATTTCCAAAGGTATGATCCAAAGTCAACCACAGTTAATTTTTCAATTGGCTTAACTTTCACTAATTATAATGAATTTAAGGAGGCATTATTGAAGTATTGTGTAACCGAGGAAATAGACTATGATTATGTGAAGAATGAGCCTTCTCGAGTTAGGGTGAAGTGTAAGTCAGAAGGTTGTCAATGGCTCCTGTTTGCATTAAGAGAAAAGTTCCAAGGTAAAATATATTTCATGGTAAAGAGATATAGGAAGAAGCATAACTGTAAGAATGTGTTTAAAATTTCTAAAGTTAAAGCATCATGGATTGCCCAAAATTTTGAAGTATTTGTTACAAAATATCCTGAAATGAAGATCTCTTTTCTCCAGGAAACCATTTGGGAGGTGTTGGGAATTAGAGTTTCTAGAAACATATGCAAAAAGGCCAAAGCAATGATTAAAAAAAAGTTAGAGAGGGATGTTGGCATGAATATGCAAAATTGCATAATTATGCAAAAGCATTGGTAGCTTCAAATTCAGATAATAGTGTTGATATTGAAGTTGAGTTCAAAGCTCCTGGAATTCTACCATATTTCAAGAGATTCTATGTGTGCTTTGCAGCATTAAAGAAAGGCTTCTTACAAGGTTGTCAAAAATTTATAAGGCTAGATGGTTGTTTTCTAAAAAGAGTAGTAAAGGGTCAATTTTTAAATGCCATCGGGAAATATGCGAATAATCAAATGTATCCATTAGGGTGGGCGGTTGTCGAGGTAGAGAATACTTTATCCTGAACTTGGTTTCTACAGCACGTAAGAGCAGATATCCAAACCATAGATGGATGCAATTGGACCTTTATGTCTTACCAACCATAGAGAATACTCCAACTGATCCTGTTCTATGATGTTCAAAGCCTCGTCTATGGAAACAAGACTAACACTGCTGACTCTGTTTTTGTGTTTGACTCCATAAATCTGATCAGCAAGTTTCACAAGTTTTGGTCAAATGTTGTGGTTATGAATTAGGTGTTTGTGTTGTCTACCAAGCCATGTATCATATCTACAAACAACTAAGGATCATCTGCTAGAAAGCAACTGCAAAATCTAGCAAGGATGGATAACTGCAGATTTGCTACCTATTGTTCCATTGGTGAGGGGTCTTCAGAACTGGTGTGATACATATTGTATCATAATTTGCTTCAATTTCTTTTTCCAGTGAATGTTCTAAGGCCCTTTCATACTACTTGAAGAACACTAGCAACGAAGTATGTTGGTCTACATAACCATAAAAAAACGAGGTCACCCCTTGATTAGAAGAAAGAGCAGCAAAAAAATTACCACGAAAATATACTGGAGCCCACTGTTCACGAGCATTGTACACTGCCTGAAGCAATTCATTCTTTTGGAGATCATATTTATCAAGCAGAGATACACATGTGCTAACCTTTCTTGGCTTTCCCTCAGGATATGCCATTTGCAAATGCAGTGGTGAGTTCCTGGAAAGACTTGTTGGGTTGCGGTTTTAATGGCTCTATCTTGGTCTGTTGTGATGGAGGCAGGAAGCCGCTCATTCATTGCAGACAAAAATATCTTAAATAACCAAGTAAATGAAGATTCTGACTCATCAACAATTAGTGCGCAACCAAAGAGAACCAGCTGACCGTGATGATTAACCCCAGTGAAAGATGCAAAAGGAACCAGATACTGATTCGGTCTATACATTGTGTCAAAAACAACCGTATCTCCAAATGAATTATATGCATTCCTAGACCTGACAAGAGGAGAGATCATCCTGGAGTTGTGGTCAAGAGGAGAGATAATCTACTGCAGACAAGTTGCATAACAAGAAACCTACAGTGACCAACAACTTGCAGCAAAAAATCTATAGCAACTAAACTAGTAAAAGCTAGTAAAAAAACAACAGCCAAGTTGCATTAAACCAATAAAAACCAGGGAAAAATCTGCAGCAACTCTGAATAACATTAACTCAAACAATGCACATTACATGATTCATAACTTACAAGGTCCACCCTACAATTTCATCACAAACGCAGTATTCTGGCTAATTACTACTACCATTCCATAACAATAAAAAAGCCAATCCAACACACATGACCCAAACAACTGCCCTAGTATTCCTGACATATCCCTAATTTCACTCAAACTACTTTGTTGTAAGGAAAGAGCAACAGCTATCTCAGGTAATTCTTGGTTCTTGCTTTCACTTCTACTCCTTCCTGTAATCAATGCCTCTTTCAACTGCAACTCCAGCATTGTTGCTTTATATTCCATTTCTTGTGCCCTCATACATTGCTATAAGATTGTGGCCTTTGCTTGAGGTGGAAAAGGGTCATCAATCAATTCCCAAAACCTACATCTTCTTCTCTGTATAAAAAACAAATAGTTACAAATCATTTGATGACCTACAAAAAAAAAATTAATTCAAACCACCAAAAGTATCCAGAAAGAAAATATGCATATTACATTGAAATAATAGTAGTATATATACAAAATGTGTATATTGCACTGAAATGATTTCAGTTAAGGTGGAACCAGACCTGTTTCAATTATTCTATTTCCAAGTAACTGGATAAACTATCTAGAAAAACATTCAAACAATAAAAAACCACAATTTTGCACCATTCGGTTGTACTAATTTCAGAAGCAAATAATAGTGCTCAATGATACAAGGAATCAATTAAACTAATAGATTTTGAGTTGCAACTTTAAAATGCTTAATTATGTATCGGCAATTGTAATCAACAAAGGCTAAAGCAAACCAAAAGCCATTTAATAAACAAAGAGCAAAAAAAGCAAAAGTCCACACAAAAAGGATGCAATGTCGGATCCGTGTACACAGAAAACCAAAATAGGAATCGATGAACATAAAAAAAAATTATTTCAAAACATCAAAAAACTCATCTCATCAAATCTAATAGAAATTACTGAACCCTGAACAAGATAAAATAACAAAAAGAACAAAATAAATAGAAACTCACCTCATCAGAATAGTTTGGGCACCCAAAAAATCGTCTTCTAATGTTTTGTCCCTTTTAGTTATCCAGCTTGCAGCCTTCAAATTACACATACAAACAGGGGCATCTTCACCTTCATGGCTCGTCCTTGCGGTAGGTATCGAATAAGAGACTGAATTTTTGCTCATTGCAACGAATTGAGGATACTGGGTCTAGGGTTTGAAGAAAAAAACGTCTGCCCTGTTTCAATGCTCTTCTCGTGTTATAAACAGAGCAAACTCTCGCATTATTTGGTGGAAACCCACAGCTGGCCATTCATATTACTTTTTTTGTCTACTTAGGTCACATAAGATTTAAAACTGATATTTCTGCGACAGAAGTAAGTCACGTGATAGCACATGCTTCATTAAAATGAGTTGAGGGGGTAAAAGGTACCACGTTTCAAAGTTTGAGGGGTGAGTCAAACCAAGTTAAAGTTCAAGGGGTTAAAGGTACGAGTCAACAAAGTCCAAGAGGCAAAAGTGGGAATTGCTCAAAATCATTACTATTTCTTGTGTTGTCTGCAATTGCTACAATAAGAAATTAAAATATTCTTAATTTGATCTATCAAGCAAACCCCTAATTTACAAGTTCTTGATTAATTGAGATTCAATTCAAAGTAATATTAATTTTCCATTGTTCAAACTATTGCTATCAGATTTTGTACATACCTCCTTAATTTCTTCTTAATAAACATCTTTAGCCAAGAGACCAAAAAGGAAAAACAAAGGAAAAAAAAAAAAAAAGCAATTGGTCCAACATTGGAGTAAGAATATGCAAAAAGTGCTTTTCAAGATAATTTAAGATAATTCAAATCAACTTCAATCACATGATGAAGATGTTGAAGAAATGGGAAGGGAAAGTTACCGAGGGGCTGAGCTGGGAGAGGATGGAGACAAAGAGATCGTTAGGCAATTGGTTGAAGAAGATGGCTTGATTGACAAATAGGTAAAGTTAGAGCAATAGTAGAAAAAACATAAAAATGAATGACCAAAACTATTAGTTTTCCCTTCATTTGACAGTCAATTACCAGTAGTAGTAAATTTGGTCTCAAAATTAAAGTTTAGTATTAAATTTTGTACTTTTAAAAATTTGATGGCAAATTTCGTCTTTTCAATACTTTTAAATAGTAAATTTGACACTTAATCCTTAATCGCATAGTTACATTTTCACTGAAGTACACCATTGCCCTTCAATCTTATAGCATTAGGACGAGTTAGTCTCTTAACTGAAACTTAGTACGCATGAACCCTCAAAGTTATTTAGTCCATGTGGTAACGAGAAAATTAAAAATTTTCATCTTACTACAACCTTGTTTAAATTGTAAAATAATAATAACAATAATAATAATAATAATAATAATAAACGTTAGTCATGCTCAGTTTTATGTTTTTTATTTTCTTAACGTGACCATTTAAAAACATCTACTTTTTACCGCGTTCCTAACGACTTGTATTGGAGTTGACAGAAAATAAGATGCTAGACTTATAGGGGCAAATTATATGCATAGTCCCTAATATTTAATTATCATTTTCTTTTAGTCCCTAACATATTGATTATTCTGTTTTGAATTTTAAGGGTAAATTACAAAAGCACCTTTGTGGTTTGGTCTAACCTATACTTTACCCCCTCTATTTTAAAATACCTACACTTTACCCATACTTTCTTTATACTATCCAACAACAACTTCTAAAACCATAAATTAAACTATCTTATAACTATGTTACAGTAATTTCAAGTTTTTTGATATTTTTTTCATCGCTAACTGACTTTTAAAAAATACTAATATATATTTATAAGAAGAAAAATATATTTACAAAAAGAAAAAACTGATAATTTAAAATGTATATTAACTATAAAAAAAATATTGGAGAGACCGACAATATTTAAAGATAACTATCATACAATTTAAATTACAGTTTCAAAAGTTATTATTGGACAGTATAAAAGAATTAGGGGGCAAAGTGTAGGTTTCCAAAAATAAAATAGGCAAACTATAAGTTAAGGTAAATTTTATGGGGGCAATTGTAACTTTTCCTTCTATTAAAAGTTCTATTTTGGCTTTAAATCTGTTAAAAGTGTTTCATTTTAGTTCTTCATCTGTTAAATCAAAGTAACAATTCCAACATTAGCTTTTCAAATCCTATATAAATTTTTAGTTAATTTTCTTCAAATAAATTTAAACCATGCAATAATTTTTTGATGGTTAATGGAAATTTTAAGTTTTTTTTTCTCTTTGTAAATCAAGATGTATTCTATTTACTAAGAAAAAAGTAATGATTTAAAAATTTAATTAACTGTATAAAAATTATTGTATATATTAAGTTTACTGAAAGACAATTATAAAAAAATTAAAAAGTTAATTTCAGATAATTAGCTTTAGTTAATTGATGTCATATAGTGATAAACAAAATGAAACATATTTAATAAGTTTATGTCTAAACAATACATCCAAAAAGCATGATGATTAAATAATTTTGGCTTAACTGCAGAAATAGCCCCTGAACTTGGCCAACTCGAGCGAGTTGGTCCAAAACTCAGCACTCAGTGAAAATTGGCCCCTCAACTTTGAAAAAGTTAGCAATTCAGTCCATGTGCTATAGTAATTGGCAGTTGGCGTTTAGAGAGGCTGAAGTGGCAATTAGTGGCTAAGGTGGATTTAACGTGGCCCTGCCTTGTCTGCATCAGTGTGGTCAGTTTCTTTCAAGTGTGAGTTAACGATTCTGATTAGAGCAAGTTTCATCGTTGTGGAGGTCCTATCGTCATGGCCTCCAAAAATCACTCTTCTATATGCCGCCACCTCCTTTGCACAGGGAGAAAAGGAAGATCAGAAAGTTCAAGAAGACGATTCGCCACGCTTCGCGCAAGGCCTACGATCCGAATCACGGCCATGAATCAAAGAGCAGTCTGCAAAGCAGACAAAGATGGACTCGGAGGTCGAAGACTGAATTTTTGGCTCTAATAGCTGTGGCTACGGCTTTTACGTCGAACTCCTACTACGGCGTTGTCCTAACGGCAATGGACGAGTCTTTCGATCTCTCGATTGAGCAATTTGTCAGCGAAGGAGGCAATTCGTCCGGAGGAGATTGTAGCGACCTTCTTTGTTTCTTCTCGGCCAACAAAAATGGTGGACATGGCTGCAGCATGATGTAGAATGGCGGTGGTGGCAATTCGTTACCAGAGAAGGCGATTACAAACTGCCACTTCAGCCTCTCCAAACTCCAACCGTCAATTACTGTAGCACATGGACCGAGTTGCTAACCTTTTCAAAGTTGAGGGGCCAATTTTTACTGAGTTCTGAGTTTTGGACCAACTTGCTTGAGTTGGTCAAGTTTAGGGGCTGTTTCTGTAGTTAAGCCAATAATTTTCTATGATGCTATTTTTCACGATACATATCTATTAAAACTCCAAAAAAACCCCCACTTTTGAAACACTTTTTTTTTTTGTATAAAGCAAGTATATTTATAAGTTTTTTTTTCCTATTTTAAACACGAAAATGTTCCAAAAATAGTTCCCCATGTTAGAGTTTAATAGATATATAATTAAGTAAATAATCAGTGTAATCACCGAGCATATCAAAAGAAATAATAAAAGGAATATTTCTCCATACAGTTATATACTTATTGAGCAATAAAAGATCCTAGTGTGCAATATCCTAATCTAAAATAGAATCCTAGTTTGTCAAAATCACAAAGCAGGGAACATATCAGGCCTATTTAAACCTTTTTTTTTTTTTTGTCCTTCTTATTTTACATCAAACGCTTGGTAGAGGAAACAGAGAACATACCGGTTCTTCTCCCTGTTCCCTCACCACCGTCCCTGATCGGAAGGATAGTCAAACGGCACCTCCACCAGCGACGAAACCCGAAGATCTGAATGAACGAACCCGAACTTCCGGAGAACTTGGTTATCGGCGAAATTCAAAGCCCTCTCCATCTCCCTCCAGCAACTATCTCCTTCGTACATCGGGTTGTGATTTCCATTGCAGGGTTGACACCCAGTAAAATGGGTCACAAACGGCCTCTCCCAGCCCTGACCCGGATACCAACCCCGCTCCACCCACTTCTCCCTCACCTCCGCGTAATGTTCGCTCACCGCCTCCGCGTGCCGCCGCCGGAGCTTCTTCTCCTTTCTTTCTATCTCCAGGTACCGCTCCATCGTGTCATTGAACTTTCCGACCACCCCGACCCAGTACGCCTGGAAATAATATCCGGACTCTAAGTAGACCCGACCCATGTATTTATTCTTGTGCTTGTAGAGCATGTAAATTAAAGCGGTTTGATCGTCGGATTCTGGGTTGGTCTTGTCCTTGAAAATCGACCTCTGAATCGGACCCCACTTCGGGTACTCATCGCTCATCGGACCCATATTCGCCCACACGTTCATGAAATCGAGCGACCACTGGCAGTTTCGAATCAGGAAGACGCCAGCGTTTAGCGCCGTCCAGCTTTTGGAATAGAAGATTAAACTGGGCCAGCCATGGACGACGAGATTGTGGTTTCTGTAACGATCTAAAGGGAGTTTGAATTCCATGTCTGTGAACAACGCGTCCGAGTCGACCCACCAAATCCACTCGACCTCCGGGTGGCTCACCATCGCTGCTCTGATCACCGGCAGCTTGGCCCAATAAGATTTCATTTTCGGGTTGAGCAAAGAATTGCTGTAGAATATCTCGATGCCTTGGATTCTGCAGTAGTCGACCTTGTTCTTGAACAGGCGGAGAAGGAGATGGTCTCCAATGGGATTCTCGCATGCCGACGGCTGGGAGCCGGTGACGAGCAGGATTCTCTCCTTAGCGCCGGCGGCGAAAGATGGATGGTACTTGAACCACTCTCTCCGCTTCTCGTCCCAGTTCTCGATCGGTTTCTCGATGGAATAGCTGAAATGGGGGTCATCATAGAAGCTGAGGTCATCGGAGTCGGTGCTCCGATCCGCTGCGTCGCAGTTGTTCGGATTTCCCGGCCATTTCCGAAACTTTCGATGGAAGTAGGGCGACGGAACAAAGGTGGACCAGAAAGAACAAAGCAAAAGAACCGAGAAGAAAGCGAGGCAGGCTACTAAATAGCCTTTGGAGGTGGAGAAAATGGACCTGTTGGTTCGGGAATTCGCCATGGAAAAGGGCTGGGGATTGGAGAGCTCCGGAGAGGCCATTTTTAAGGGTGGGAAATTAGAGGGTTTGTTCGTTTGTCGATCTCAGATTACAGAGTATCTGACGCCATGGATTGATTGTAGAAGTAACTTTCGAGTTTCAAGTGTTTGACTGAATTCTAGAAATCGTTGTCGACTGGTTTTTTGTCGGCTGAATAAATAGAGCATGACTCACTCTGTTTTTTTCTGCAACTCTGTTACGCAAGAACGTCGTGTTGAAAACTAATAGGAAAAATTCCAGATTTGCTCCTCATACTTTGTTGATGTTCTCATTCTTTGTCATTTATTTGCAATTTTCGTGATCTGCCCTTGAAAGTTATTATTATTATTATTATTTGGCCAACACATGAAAGTTATTTGAACCAAACTTCTGACTCTAAATGTTGAGTGTTCCTTTTCAACTCGCCTCTCTCGATTCTTGGTAGGGGTGAACATGAGGGTTTGTTCGGTTTTGTGGTATAATTGAACTAATTTGAAAGGACACCGGTTGTAAAATTTTTCTATCTAACCTAAGAACCAAACAAAACTAGAACCATAGTTCTGTGTTTTTTTGTTCTGATTCTTAGGTTTTTGGATTTATACCATATACCTGTAACAATACTAAAATTTAAAAAAATTGCATTCATAATTAGTTTTATGAAATATTCAATATAATATATAATTAAATTAACATTTAAGTACAAGTACTCGTACTCAGACACATTCAAAAAAATTTAAAATGCTTATTACCAAAATAGTTCAAAAGAGTTACTCGCGGAATATCTTACACCTCAACCAGTTTACTTTCCTTCAGTAATTACAATATTGGCATAATACTCAACATAGAAAGCTAAGCATTTAAAATCATCTTTTTCAGTATTAAAACTTAAAATATGTTGATGTAATGAATTATTGGTTTTCGCATGACTCATAAATAAAAAAAAAACATGAGGATTGTGTCATAGATAGTAGTTTAGAATAGAGAGATCGAAAGCAAAATTATTCAAGAGTAGTCGATTTAGAAAGCGAAGTGATTCAAAAGAATATGAAAAAATTTCATAAATGATCCCACAACTTCCATAAACCCTAAATCCTATATATATATATGGTTCGGTTCCACCTCGAGTTGATTCCATATGAAGGCAAAGCAAACAAAAAAATAATCAATTCTCCTATATGTGGAACCAACCAGCGAACCATGGTCTATTTTTACCCAGCCAACCTAACCCAATAATTCGGGTTGAGTTTTTTTATTGCCCAGCCCATGCTCACTTCTAGTTCTAGCACGCAGATATGTGGTGTTTAACAATTGGTTAATATTCATTTTGACTCCTTTTTAAAGCCAATTAGTATTTATATAATATACTTGTAGCTTCTAACAGCCTATATAGCAAGGACTACAGTTGCCCTTAACCCAATAAACAAAAGTTAGATGCCTTTTTACGCCTTCCACTTTTTCAACTTCCAAATAAGTCCATATCAAATCTATTTGAAAGGCATAATAACACATTTGATACTACCTACGAAATTTTTTATATACCATATAATAATAACTATTGGTAACATAGAAAAACCAGTCCAAAGAAAAAAGTCACATAACAAAGTACTAAAATAGGGACATAACTAAAACTTCTCCAAGTTCATGATCTAAACAACTTAGAGTAACAATTTAAAAGTACCACGGAAATTATATCACCAAACATAGGGCATGTGTTGTGACACTAACTATGACTTACCTGCCACATTTCAAACCAAATGGTTCCACACACCACAAACAGAAAAAATGAAAGATAAAAATTGTCATTACACCTACTACTAGCCCTAATACACTTTTCACCTCATCCTCACCCTCATATACTTTAGTGTGTGTATTAAGAATCGAATCTAAGGATGACAATGAAGCGGATCAAGTACGGATTTGCCATATCCATCGCTCACCTGCTAAGGCTGGCTAGTGGAAAACTGTACCCATGTCCACCACCTGTGGGTCACGGGGTGCCCGCGAATTATCCATGAAAACACACACCATTATTCTTCAAACACTAATCGGCTAAGATACCACTAAAAACCAAAGGAACAAAAACTTTGAAAGAGATTTTGAAAGTAAATCTAAAGGTTGAAAAGAAGATTGCCACAAAAAACAACCCCAAGCAAAAATCCAAAAAAATCTCAAGTAGATCAAATAATGAGAAGTAAACAGAAGAAGAAAACTAGCGGTAGTGTGGTAAAAAGTAGAGACTTGGTTATATTATATAGGGTTTATGTTTATTTTTGTTTGATAAATTACACTTTGATCACTTGAGTTACTTATTTTTTTCATATTAGTTTATTATTTTAAAAAGTTACAATTAAGTCATTAATAGATAAAGGAAACTTGTGGCGGTTGTAGGCACGGCGGGTTTACCCATGGGGTAAAATCAAAATTCATGACAGGTAGACAGGTACAATTTTCACAGAATATATGCAACTTGTAAGTTGGGTATCCGCGGATTGTGGACTTTACCCTACCCACTGTCATCCCTAATTTGACCTTAGTAGCGTGATGAATGATGGACTCGATAGAAGCATCTGCACCGTCTAATGCTGCAGGTCTCACATGGAATCCACTCATCGGACGGCACAAACACATTTATTGCATCCGTTGTCCGTCACGATCAGATTTTCATTAAGGATCTTATATTAATAGTTCCTACAGATTGTTTCTCTAATAAGATCACTAATAAGATATATGGCAATCGATATAAGAAAATAAATTCACCTCCTAATTATTCAGGCAACAAATATTGTTCAACGAGACCCACCAATAGATTTAAAAAAAAAAAAACCAAAAACCAGTTACAACTAGCTAAATTCGACTTTTGCTTTTGGTCCCTAAATTTTAACTGAGTCTTTAAAAAGCTTGTTAAGCATAATTTCAAAAACTTCGATGAGCAATGAAGAATAAAAATATGCTTAGATTAGATGTGACTTGAGTACAAACATAAAGTTTATGATGAAATTGCGGATTTTGGGTGTAATTGTGTAAGAATGAAAAATTATTACCAGCGTCCTCTCAAATCAAATTGCCAGCCTTGTAAGAATTTACTGTTGATACATCTAATAAATTAATTGTTGATTGCGTTCGTGTTGTATAGATACCGTTAGCGGTCTTCTATGTAGCATATTCTCCATTTTGGAACATTTTTTATTTATGTTAGAGTTTTAGATAATATATTAATATTATTAATTAAATAATTAAAACTCAAAAACATCTTTAACATAATTTTTTTGAAAATTTTTAATACTAATCGCTAATACTAATGCTAAGTGGGCGCATTATATTCTTATTGTTTTTCAGCGATTCAAACTACTATCGAAGAAAACAATCAAATAAACCATTTTTATGAATTAGTTATTACATTTTTTATGAAAAAGACTTCATTTCAATTAATAGTAAGTCATACAACTTCTAACAATATAAATCTTTAACTAACAACAAGATCCTAATTCTAGAGTTGCTTTTGGGCGTGAGTATAATAATCTTTATATAGATAATTATACATGATTGATTATGTGTAACTAAATCACATCTATTTTGTATGCTTGAACGGTAGTACACTATTGGTAAGAATATGAGATGAAAGCACTATGTGAAGGGTCATTCAATGGATCGGGCTTAATATTTGATAATTTGTTTGTTAGTTGGTCCAATTTAATGTTGATATTATTTGTCTAGTTTGTGTTGGTTTATTTGTTAGTTTTGCATTTTTATGGGTTCTTCATTCAGGTTGTAGACGTGACTTTTATTATTCACAAGCATTTTTTTTGGGGCATCACCGTTCTCTCTCTCTATGAGAGTTTCTCTCTCTTTATGAGAGTTCCCGTTGAAAATACTTTTCAGCTTCCTTCAATATTCGTTATCAATCCTCAAGTACTAATGCTTGATTCCTCACTGATCTTGGTTATGACTTTCGTTCTCAAAGTTGAATAGAAGCTCTGAATCAATCGGCTCGATAATAACACCGTCTTTCAGCGTAGCTATTCGATTGAATCAAGTCTTGATCTAGATCTGTGTTCAAAGCCAAGTGCATTTCTGGATTGAAGGTATTGAACAATGTAGATGATCTGCGATTGAATGGTAGAATTGTTTTGTTGGTAAGATAGGGGCGAAAGAAAGATCGCCTTCTTCCAAAATTCTTGATTGATTTCTTGAATCTTGTTCTCTGCTAGAACCGTGGCCGATGGGAGTAGCTGGTATTTTTAGGTTTTGCTAACATTGCAACTGTAGAAGAGTAGTTTGTCATAGAATAACAATTGGTACTTCTATTGACTGCAGATCACAGAATCGATGGAAGAGACAACTGAGGGTGATGCTTTCCCCAGTCTAGAGTCTGAAGAGACGGAGGAATTAGTTCTGGAACTTCAACCTGATTCGGAAACAGGTGATCAGACTATATCACTAGTTGGAAAAATCATATCAGAAAAAAATTGAATCAGAAAGGAATTATGAATATATTGTTGAAGATCTGGAAAACCTATGGAATTCATGTGATTAATTTTCTGGATGACAAAATGGTGCATTGTGTGTTTAAGGAATGGGAAATGATCGACCGTGTTATGGTTGATGGTCCTTGGCACATCATTGGAAGTATACTTTCACTACAGAAATGGATGCCAGAGTAATTGGTAAACAGTTTGGCCAAGTGCTGGAGGTGGAAGACCCAGGAAATATGGGAAAATTCTGCAAAGGTTACCTTAGAATCAAGATAAAAATAAATGTCAAGAAGCCCATCAAAGCAGGGTTTTGGTAGAAGAAATCTCTGGGGTGCAAAAAATGGATAGCTGCAAAATATGAAAGACTAGGGGATCTATGTTATATATGTGGTAGGCTGGGACATTCTGACATTAGTTGTAGAATAGTTACACAACCAGTCTTGATGAGTACTGGTCAGCAGATGTTTGGACCATGGATTAGAGCTGCTACACCAAGGAATACAGAGGAGATTGTAAAATCTTTTCCACCAAGGCCAGAACATTTATTGCCTGGAACCCTAGTGAAGTCTGATAAGAGAATAAAAGACATGTCTGTTCCATCAACAGAATCTCCGGAGAGCCAGGATTCTCAACAAATGTTTACCTCCCAGACTGGACCACTTTATGCCAACATGGAGATGAATACAACTCGTCAACTGGGATTAATTCATCAAGGACAAGAGACTGTTAACTCTGAGGAGATGAATACAACTGGGACAGAGGAAGATGAGACTCTGGATATAGTGCCCCAGAAAGGGGGCTGGAAGAGAGGGAGACCTCCAAAAAGGAAAACAACTGAAATGGAGAATTTGATTGAGGCAAATGTAGACAAAAAGCTGAAAGAGAGCAATACATCTGAGAATGGGTCTGGTGACTGCCCTTCAGTCACCTGGGAGCCATGATTCTCATGAGTTGGAACTGTCAGGGGATAGGGCCAACTCTGACAGTTCAGAATCTTGCTTGGCTCCTGAGGAAATACAAACCGCAGATATGCTTCTTAATGGAGACAAAGAATAAGGAGGAGAAGCTAGAAAAAGTGAGAAGGAAGGTTCAGTATAAAAATGCATGCTATATAGATCCTACTGGAATGTCTGGAGGGCTTGCACTTTGGTGGTCTGAGGTTGTCCAAGTTAGGGTAAGTATGAAGACAAAGAATATGCTGGATACGATAGTTACAGATGAGAAGAATAACAAAAGCCATATTACTTGGGTGTATGCAGACCCAAATTTTCCTGACAGGAAGAGAAACTGGGAAAGTATAAAAAGGCTAGCTGCTAAAAATTCCCTGCCATGGTTATGCATAGGGGACTGGAATGATATTGCTGCTCAAAATGAAAAAATTGGGGGTAGGCTGAAAGCACAGGATAAAATTATGGAGTTTCAAGAAATGCTTCTAAAAACCAATCTTCAAGATGTTGGTTTCAAAGGACAAAAGTACACCCGGTCAAATGGTAGAAAGGAGGGAATAGTCCAAGAAAGAATAGATAGAGCTCTAGTAAGCCATGAATGGAGAAGGATGTATCCAGATACACAAGTGTACCATTGTCCAAGGATAGGCTCGGATCATTGTCCCATAATCCTAAGAACAAAATGCGAAAACAGTAGGGGCAGGAAAAAATTTAGATTTGAGAACATGTGGACTAGAGAACCGGCATGTAGGGAGACTATAATAAAATCATGGGATGCGAAGGTAGGCAATAACAGCTATGCATTGCAGAGAAATTTAAAAGGATGCAGTAGAGCTCTGAGAAATTGGAGTAAAAGTTACTACTCGAACAACAGACAGGCGATTGAAGAATTGAATGTGAAGTTGGTTGATCTGCAAGACAGCATTACACCCTTGGATAAAAAAGCTGAAAACCAGTTAATAAACCAGATTGAGGAATATTGGACTCGAGAAGAAATGTACTGGCAGCAGAGAAGTAGAGTTGATTGGCTAAATTTGGGGGACAGAAATACTGCCTACTTCCACAATGTGACTATACAGAGAAGAGCATCAAACAAAATCCTAAAAATTCAGAATGAGAAGGGCAGCTGGATGGAAAATGAGGAGGACATCATAAACATGTTCAAACAACATTATACAGAGCTTTTTACTTCAGAAAGTCTGGTTGGCATGAATGAAGTTCTGGCCCATGTCAAATCTGTAATTCAAGAAGAATTAAAAGAAAATCTCCAAAGGGACGTGTCAGATGAGGAGATTAAGTCAGCTGCCTTTCAAATGGCCCCGCTAAAGGCTCCAGGACCTGATGGCTACCCAGGAGTATTCTTCCAAAAATATTGGGATGAGATTGGGGAAAGTGTCATCACAGCAGTCCAAGCATTCTTTACGCAAGGTATCTTTAATACTGCTCTAAACAAAACAACTATTGTGTTTATTTCTAAAGTTCCACACCCAGAGAAAGTCACACAATTTAGACCTATTAGCTTATGCAACTACTGCTATAAAATCATATCTAGAGTACTTGTGAATAGATTAAAGAATCACATGACAGATATCATCTCGCCTTTCCAAAATGCTTTTATTAAAGGGAGACAAATCCATGATAACATATTAATAGCTCATGAAGTATTTCATTGGCTAAAATCAAGAAAAAAAGGCTTAGATTGGAATATGGCCATAAAAATTGATATGGAAAAAGCGTATGATAGAGTAGAGTGGTCTTTTTTGGAAGGTATTATGGAAAAGATGGGGTTTCCCCCTAGATGGATTAATTGGATTATGACTATGGTTACTTCGGTGTCTTATAATCTTATGATCAATGGAAAGGAAACTGACTACTTCAAACCTACAAGGGGTATAAGACAAGGTGATCCATTATCACCATATCTGTTTATTATTATTACTGAAGCATTGTCCCAAATGCTAGTAAATGCAGCTGAAACTAAAACAGTAGAGGGCATCAAATTGAGCAAACAAAGTCCTGTCTTAACCCATCTATTATTTGCAGATGACTCTCTATTCTTTGGCAAAGCTAGTATCAAGAATGGTCATCGCCTGCAGCAGATTTTTCACAGTATTGCCAGGCTTCTGGGCAACGAATCAACTTAGGAAAATCTGCTATATACTTCAGCCCTAACACCCCTACTACTCTGCAGGATAAGATTAGCCTATTTCTGAAAATACCTAAGGAAGAAAAGCCAGGAAATTACCTTGGACTGCCTACTCAGTGGGGGCGATCAAAATGCGAAGCATTGGCATTCCTGAGGGATAGAATTATCAAAAGACTCCAAGGGTGGAAGGAAGCATTACTCTCATATTCAGGCAAGGAAATTCTCTTGAAATCTGTCATTTCTGCCTTACCATCATATGCTATGACTTGCTTTAAGTTCCCTAGGAAATGGTATTAGAACATTAACTCCTTAATGGCAAAATTTTGGTGGGAGGGTAAATCATCAGAGTCTAATATTCATTGGAAAAACTGGGATTATCTAACTATGCCAAAGAAAAAAGGGGGAATGGGGTTTAAAGATTTAGAAGCTATGAATATTGGACTTTTGTCAAAACTTGCTTGGAGGATTATCACGAACCCTAAAACCTTTTTAGCTCAGGTTCTTGAAGGAATTTATTTCTCAGATGGAAATCTGTGGAATGCAAAGAAAGGTCATAATCCTTCTTGGGGATGGACTAGTATTGTAGAGGGAAGGGATTTTTTAAAAAATAATGTTTGCTGGCAAGTTCATGATGGTAATTTTATATCCATATGGAATGATCCTTGGATCCCAAATATAAGGGGATTTAAACTTCAGCCGAATATAGACATTCCATTGGAAGTAAGAGATATGACAGTAGGAAATCTTATAGATCCTTGCACCCACACATGGAAATTAGACAAGATATCAGATTTGATCTCTCAAAAGGAAAAACAGGCCATACTACAGATACCCACTAGCTTATTTCCAGGAATAGATAAGCTAATTTGGCCTTATGAAAAGGCAGGTAGTGTAACAGTGAGGTCAGCCTACAGAATTCAAAAGGACATTATTCCTAATACCTCATCTGCTACAACATCACATCAAATAGACCCTGGAATCTGGAACTTGACTTGGAAGACTAAATGTACTCCCAAAGTTCAGAACTTCATGTGGAGAGTCTGCCAAAATGCTGTTGCTGTCCGGATGAACTTAGCAAAAAAAGGTATCAAAATCCATAGTAGATGTCCATTCTATTCTTATGCTGAAACAGTGGAGCATATGCTATTACAATGTGAGTGGACTCACTTAGTTTGGTTTGCATGCCTGGATTATAAACCTCAAAACTCAGAAATTCGAACTTTTGACCAATGGTTCATTGAAGTATGTCATTCAATAAAGCATGCTCAAGAGGAAAAAGAGATGGTTAGATCTATTATTGCTTATACATGTTGGTTTATCTGGTTGGAAAGAAATGATGTTGTGTTTCAAAAGAAAAATATTTCTCCTGAGACAGTTATATGCAGGATCCAGAGAACAGTTGCTGAGTTTCACCAAGCTCAACAACAAATGGGAAGGAAAAATCACAATATACACACAGCTGTGGACTCGGAACATTGGAGCAAACCAGTAAGGGGGAGGATAAAGCTCAACGTGGCTGTTTGCAGAGGGAAAACTACAGGAATGGCTTACCTGGTGCGAGACTGGCAAGGGAATTCAATGGGAAATCAGGCCAAGGTTGAAGCTGAAGGCTATAAGAAGGTAGCAGTAGCAGAAACGATCAGAACAGCCCTCCAAGACATGATAAAGCTGGGACACACAGCAATTGAAATTGAGTATTCGGACAAAAAGACTAAAGCCAGTTTAAAGGATAAGGGTGACTGGAAATTAGGCACATTAATGTCTGATATTAAGGTGCTAAAATGGTTTTTCTCCTACTATTCTATAAAGGAGATTTCAGATAAAGCAAATATGTGTGCTTTTAGTATAGCTAAGTGGGCAAAAGAACAAAAGAGAAAAAAATTGGACAACTTGTCCCTCTTATGTGTATGCCCCTCAATACTTGCTGGATGTTCAATTTAAGCCTCCTTGAGGCTTTGTAATAAAAATGTGTTGTGGTTGTGCTCAAAAAAAAAAAAAAAAACAAGGGTTTTCCTTTATGGTATTGGAGAGATATTTGTGAGTAAAAATATAAAGTTTGGGTTCTTTATGTCAGGTTTATGCAAAGTTCCAGATTGTTATATGAGTTGTAGATATCATATGGTCTTCATATAGTGTAATGAATACCCATTGTAAATAATAATAATAAGAAGAAGAAGAAAAACACAAAAAATAATAAAGAAAATAAAACCCAGAAAATTCATAATTTTTTTTTGTAAAACCATAATCTAATAAATCCATATGCTGACATTTAATCAACAACTGTCGCAATTATCCGATTGAAAACCACAGTTGTTCGATCATCTCCGAAAGACATCCAAATTCCAAGTCAGAGAAAGAAAATGTATTTGGGCTTTTATAAAACAGATATAAATTTAATAAACAAAAATACGTCATTTGTTTGAAAAAATACTCCATCTATTTCATAAAAGCTGATCATTTTACTATTTATAGTAATGAATTTATAATTTTTGAAAAAAAATTATAATAAAAATATAAATTTTTTATATAAAATAAAATCTTAAATATTATAGTTTCTAAATATTATTTTTATTTTTTTTAATACATAGTAATATTAATATATTCAAGTCACATACTTTACTAAAAAGGCTAAAATGATCGGTACAAAAGGGCGAGAGCGGTAGAATTACAGAAATAGTTCAGCTGGAGAGCGGATTGGTGTAGCTAGAGTAGGCTTTATTATTCTTGAGCTGCATTAAGTGCAATAAATCCCAATCAGTAAGCCAGTAACGTACCCCTGAAGATATTAACAAGCCGCAAGAAAAATTAGCAAAGCCTTACTCTGCCATTAATTTTTAGTATTGAGTAGAAGAAAGAGTTATACCCTTTAGAAAAAAAAGAAAAAACAGAGAAAGAAGAAAGAATATTGTTCCCCGTCTCTCAAAACATTTGTGCACTTTTTTAGTTTTCTTTTAAAAAAAATTAATATTGGGACACATATTTATTTATATATTTTAAAAAATGAAAAAATGAAAAATAAAAAATATATATTTTTGAATCTTTCGTAAAATTCAGACACGATCCACAAATTTTGGATGAAAAATTAAAAATTATGTTCTATAAAAAACGATTATATATATATATATATATATGAGAAGCGGGTTTCAATCAATTCGGAAATATGGAATCCAGTCCAAATTTGCTTGATTTTTCTTTCCTACTTCATAATACCTTCATATGTATGAGTTGTTTGATAGATTATAATGATAAAATTTGAAAGTAGTTATACAAATAGGTAATATGAAACCATTTTAAACCTAAAAAAAGATAAAAAAAAAAGTGATAAAACATTTTAAGACGTATATCACTTTTCAACACTAATGCATGTGTAAATTTTAGAAAACTTTAAGGCTAGATGTGTAAATTTTAAGGACTAATTTGTGAATGTTTGAAAAGTTTAAGTACCAACGAGTAAATTTTTAGAGACTATTTTGCTAATCTTTTAAAGTACATAGACGAAAATATTTTTAGTGGAATTAAATTGTGTGGCGTTAGTCCGTCACTATTGTTCTTTCCTGGAATTCATACTCGGAATCACGCAAAGGATAATCTTCACAAGCTCAGCGGACAAACTCTATCTTGTTCACTCAAGTCACCATACTCTTTTTCAATTGAAAATTATGTTTTACACCTAACATGTTAGTACTTAGTAAGATGGAATTTTTTAATTAATGTTACTATTATGGAGTGTTCACTCAAGGGTTCTCGGAACCCTACGAAAATAAAACTGTAAAAAGTAAAATTTATAAAAAGTAATAATCCGTAAAAATGTTATCATAATGTCACTTTTCAACATTTAGTTATGCATGTCAGCATATGTAAATTTTAGAAAACTTTAGGGCTAGATGTGTACTTTCAAGGACTAATTCGTAAATATTTGAAAGTTTAAGGACCAATGAGTAAATTTTCAGAGACTAATTTGCTAATCTTTTAAAATACAGAGACTATATTATAAATATTTAAGAAGTTCAGGGCCTAGATCGTAATTTTTGAGACACAATTTAGGCAACATTTTCGGCAAGTATAGGACTTTGACGAACGCACAAGGTTCCAAACACAACTTAGAAAAACACATGAGATGAGAACACAAATGGGAATCAACAAATTAAAGATGCTACGTTAGCATCGAGTGAAAAACAGGGTTTCACCGGCAGAGGAGGACAAAAGAAGAAGATTTGCAGGCCATCGGATGCAAATTTTAGAAGTTATAGGCGACGGTGATAAAAGTAAAACAGAGGAGAAGCTTGGGTTTCATGGTGAATTGGTGATATTAATTAAATATATTTTAAAAAAAATAAATGATAGTTTATAAAGGACACTTTTATATTTTTAAATATTTTCTTTCAATTTTTATAGTTTGTGTTGTCCCATAAAGGAATTACTTTTATATTTTCATTCTAATTGTGTGATTAGGTAAAGATAATATGAAAAGATTTGTATGATATGCACATATGCCACTACATTCTTAATTTTGTATAAGAGGGAATGATTAAATATGTTATGCTTTTGTCTTTCACGTATGAGTTTTTTTTTATAACGACATTTAATATATAAGCATTTGAACAATGATATTTGGATTTCTTCAAGCTACATATGAACTTAGAGATTTGTCACTTGATCCATCCATATGTCAGAATGCATTTTTTGTATTGGTCCAAGATCTCCTAATAGCTGGTTTCGGTAGCTTCATTGAGTCCCATCTACTCCAAACTAGAGCTAGGTCAGATATTTATTTAGTAGGGAAGCTCTCCTAAAACTTGAACTTAAAACCTAACTTAAGAGATGTTTTTTAACTTCACCTCGCAGAGATTTTTATTGTCAGAATGGGCTTTAGCACAATGGTTATTGGGAAAGGCAACCGTGAGCAAGTGCCAACACCAACAACTTCGAAAAAAGTCTCCAGCACTTAAATAAGTAAGAATATAAAATATTCATACATAATTATATAATGACCATTTACCATTGACCTAGAAATATAATGGCATTATACAGGCTTTGGAGAGAGTGCTGATCTCAGGGAAGGCCATTTGACTTAAGGACAAAGGCACAGTCACTAGTATGACATTTTTCTATAGCCTCCCTAAGCTGTTATGTGGGCAGAGGGCCTTGGGGCCTCCGTCGGGCACTTGAGCCGATGTTCTTAAAGGTACTTTAGTACCATAAGCAATACCAGTTGAAATAGTTTACTTTGGAATTTCTTAGCTAACTTTTACGAAAGAATTTTCAAAGTTTTTCTTGTCAAATTGGAAGGACTTGGGGAGGAGACACAGGCGTGAACTACGGATGCCGTAACATTTGAAGCGGATATCGCCAATTTGCGGGTGTGAAAGATATTAAATGAAGGCCTAAATGTCTATTGGTCCCCTGAATTATAGTGACTCGGACACTTAAGTTCTTCAACTACCGGTCACATTAGTTTGAACCTACAACTTCCAAGAATCGGTCACTTTGGTCTAAAATGCTCACGTGAGTGCACGTGATGTCGACGCTGTCAGGCATTTAATGGAGCGACAATAGACGATGCCTTGCCGCCGATGTCATCATCACATCTGTAGCACCTCAGGCTTTTCCGTGAGCCACTCCTGACGTTTTCCATCTCAGAAGCAACACCTCTATTTACTGGTGACGTTTTTTCCGTCACGCACGCCGTCGTTTTAACCTAGACTGAAGATCTCGCCGGAATTCATTACCCCTGACTGTGATCAATACTCCCTAAGCATTCAAACATCTCTTTTTGGAGCTCATAATCATTTCCCAGAAAAGAGTTTATAACACGTTGACAGCCTACTCTGTTTTCGTTTGTGCCGGAGAAGAAGACTTGGCCTCTTGGTGCAAAAAGTGTGATTTAGTCCTTCATTTTGTAGGTAATGGTTATTTAGGTTACTATATTTTTATAAATTTTAATTTAGTCACTCTCTTTTGTTGCACCTTATATCTCTAATATGTATTTTGACCCACTCTGTTTCTTGGTTCAATTTAAACATGCTTCGTTAAGTTTAAGATTTGTGTGACTTTTTTTTTAAAAGATTTCTAGGTACTTTGACTTTTCTTTTTTTTTTTTTTACTTATTTCATGATACTTTTAGGTTTAAGTAAATAACAACTAACCATAATTTTTTTCTAAAAAATAAATCTTAGATGTGTTATTTCTTAATTTGAAAATTAATTCATGTGACCAATAGGTATTTAGACCTTCAAAATTGTATTAGACTTATAGTACATACGAATTTTCAGAATGCAAATTAATAATTATTTTTTCTTTATTCTATTTTATTCCTTTTAAAGACCTTTACCGTCTAATACATGTCTCATGAAGGTACAAATATTGTTCTGAAAAATAAAGTGCCTCAACATGGTCATACAAATGTATGTTAAGCAGTATGTTTGGCTTAAAATTTTCAAGATATTCAAGGCATGATGCATAATGGATGCAAAGAGACGAATATTTAAGGACAAGCAAGCAGCACAAAACAACAATAAATAAAACTAAATTCGTATATCTAAAAGTTAATCTATAACAATGTATACGCACTTATACCTAAATATAAAAAATAGTTAACAGTTATTACCCTAAAAAAAAATATGTATTAACTGAGACATAAGGTGTCAAAAGGCAAAGTGACTAAAGTGAAACATATGAAACCATAGTAGCCTAAATAACCATAACCCACGAAATGAAGGACTAACTCATCTTTTTCCCACCAAGAGGCTAAGTTTTCTTCTCCGCTCTTCTTCTCTGGCACGAATGAAAACAGAGCAGGCGGACGTGGTTATGAACTCTTCTCTAGGACGTGATTTCGAACTCCAAAAAAAGTTGTTTGATTGTTTGGGGAGTATCGATCATTGTCAAGGGGTAATGAATTCCGGTGAAATCTTCGGTCAAGGTTGGAATGATAGACGAACAGGACAGAACTGCGTCCCTGGTGAGTGCAGGCGTTGCTTCTAGTTTGGAAAATGTTAGGAATGGCTCATGAAAAACCTGAGGTTCCACGGATGTGATGACAAAGTCGGCGGCCGTTGCCGTTCCGTTAAACGTCTGACGGCGACGACCTCACGTGCACTCACGTGAGCGTTTTGCTGAGTTAAAGTACTAACGTACGAAAATTCTTGGATCCACCGGGTGGACATACACCCGGTTAGGAAACGTGAAAGTTACAGTTAAGTGGGCAGAATATGGAAACATGGTTCAGTTAGGAAGTCACGATTAGTGTAATCAATTTACCATTTATATAATATTCAAAATGGATATTTTTCATACCAGTTTGAGTTGCGGCAATTCCCTCCTTCACAAAGTTCAAACTCTTTTTTTGCATCCAAGAATTCTCGTTATTCAAGCATCAGATCATTTTTTTGTCGAGAGATTTTTTTTTTCTTCTGAAAGTTCGTATAAAATGGTGTTTGACCTAAACGAAAGCCCAGCAGTTGAAGAAAAGGGAAAAGAGGTCGCTGATGACTGTCTGAATTATGGAGAAGAATTACGAGGTTTTTATGTAATTTATATGCATATATGTGTTACACTGTAACTTCGTAATGGCATTAAGGATGTTTTTTTTATGCAGCAATCGATGCTGAAGGAGATGAAGAAGTGGATGTCGATGGTGGTGATGAGGGAGTTGGAGTCGAGGAAGGTGAAACTGAAAACTGAAACCATTCTCGCATTTTAGGATAGTGTGTTTGAATTATGTGTGAATTTGTTTTCACATTTGTCTGCAATTTTGTATGTAACTGTGTGGCATATGTGTTAAACTGTAAATAGTATGTATTAAAATGTCATATAGTTGTACGCTAATGGTTGTATGCATTATAAACCAGTATATTTTTTATCTATTTTCAGATTATATTGTCGACTACTCTATGATAAAAGGCGATAATGGGTTCGAAGATGTATCCTTCGAAGGTGTTGGTTTTGAGAGTATGGAAGCAGCATATTCATTTTTTAGTCGGTATGCGGTGAATAATGGTTTCAAGGCTCGTCGAAATAAGCTTCGTTGGAGGCAAAATCAAGTTATTTCTGTAGAGTACTGTTGTCACCGGCAAGGATTCGAAAAGTTAGCGAAGAATAGTGTAGAAGCACCTTCTTTTCGTAAACATTCTTTGCGTTGTGGATGTGGTGCATATATAAGGTTTAAGTGCAATGAAGAGGGTCAGTGGGTATGTGATTGTCATGTTCAAAAGCATAACCATCCTTTTCTGCCAATTCAAATGCGACATTTGCTGAACACTTGCAAAGAAATGTCAGAGGAGCAGTTTGGGACAGTTATGACATTGGTGAATAGTGGAATTCGGATAATTGATACGGTTAGGGTGTTCAACAATGAAGCAGGGGCCCCCGAGCAATCTGGGTTAAAGAAGAAAAATTTTTACAATAAAGTAGCAATGGAAAGGGCTAAAATGGCTGCGAAAGGTGATGCTGCGTCACTCGTTGAATGTTTCAAAGAGCGGGTTAAAACTGATCCTGAGTTTTTCTATGCGATTGAAATTGATGAAATGGGTGGATTGAGTAATTTCTTCTAGCGGGATAGCCAAATGAAGGCTGATTACCTAATTTTTTGGGATTTTGTGTCGATAGACACGACTTATCGGACAAACCGATACAACATGTTCTGTGTACCATTGGTTGGTGCAAATCACCACCGGCAGAATGTAATGTTTGGTTGCGCTTTCTTAGTAGAGCAAAAGGCCAGGGCGTTTGAGTGGCTATTGAGGACATTCTTGAGGAGCATGGATAAAATCGAGCCCAAGACACTTTTCTCGGATCAAGACTATGCATTTTTACAAGCTTTCGATAGAGTGTTCAAGGAGACAAAACATAGATTGTGCTTGTGGCATATAGCGGAGAAGGCACCTACCAAGCTTCGTCATTTGTATTGTCGTCCTGGATTTCGAAACAAGTTCATGAAATGTCTATATGATTGTTTGACGGAAGAGGAGCTGTATCAGACATGGAATGGAATGTTAGATGATTTTGGGTGCACTGATGAAAGTTGGTTGCAGTCATTATGAAGGGTGCGTGAAAAATGGGCTTCGTGTTTATGTAGGGATGTTTTTTCTGGAGGTACTTTTCATAAAATTATTTTTATTGTTTCATAAAATTGTATATGATCTATATTGTGTTCTCAGTATGGTAGGCAATGGATGCATCTACTGTTTATACGTATACTTCTGTGTATAGTATGTATGTTAATGGGTGGTGATTGTTTTCTTCATTATGTGAGTATGTAGTAATGATATGTGCCTCTGGTGATGCAGGTACGCTTGCTACTCAACGTAGTGAGAGCACTAATAGTGTGTTAACATCGCTTGCTAATAAGCAGACAGGTCTTTTTGATATTTTCAAAGCTATTGAGTTTAGGGTGAAGGAATGGAGGCACAATGAGCTTGAGAAAGATTATAGCAACTATGCGGAGTATGAGGTAGCTATCCCAAATGACTTGTTGATTATGCTTCTAATGTTTACAGTTTTAGAATTTTCAAAGACTTTCAGGAGCAATTGAGTTTTGCTGTTGGTGCAAAATTTAATCTTGTGCACACTACTGGTTCCATTGAAACATTTCAAGTGTCGTTGGGTCGCCGTAACCCTTATGAGTTTTCGGTCACGTATGATCCGATGACAAAGTCAGTTGATTGTTCTTGCAACTTTTTCATGTAACAAGGTTTTCTGTGTGCTCATGCTATCCGGGTGCTAGATGTGAAGGGTGAGGAGCAGATTCCCAAACAATATATTCTAAGGCGTTGGTCTAAAAATGCCAAGTTATACTTGGTCGAATGTGAAAGTAATGAAGTGGGATAAGAGCGCTTACAAAAGTTCTGTTGGCGGACAAACTCTATGCGTGAGTGTATTAATCTTCTTGATCACTGTGTTAATGATGCCACAGCAAGGACGCGTTTCAATGACGGCCTTCAAGTATTGAAGCGAATGGTGCTGCAAATAGATCCTAATGTCGGCTCTAGCTCTACTACGACTATTGGGACAGGGACTCGTATCCGTGATCCAGAGTTTGTGAAAACCAACACCTTTGGCCGGAAAAGGATGAAAAGTGTAATTGAGAAAGCTCAAAAGTCAAGAGGAAGGAAGAGGAAATAGAAAGTTTTACTTAGTTATGTTTGTCAAAATGAGTGACATGTGTTCAACAATATTTTTTCTTTCATTTTTCCTATTTTTCTCACTCAAGATGGATTGAATATTCTCTATGAATTTATTTTAATCTTTCACAGTACGTTATTATTATTTTTGAATACGGTTCTTATTATTCTGCAATATGTTTGTACGATTATGGCATATGATTGTATCATTGTGCCACATGATGTCAAACGTCATGTACGAAGTTGAAATATCTCTATAACATTTTGGTAATAGGGACATGTTAACCTACATACCGCAATGAAGCTATATATGAATGTTACCAAGTTAGTAAACCATCCAATATTTAGTTTACTATTTGACCGCATGGTATTATTATTTTGGAATATGGCTTTTCCATTCTGCAAGATACGTGTACAATTCTAGATTAAGAATGTATCATTCTGGAATATGTCTGTACGAATATGGAATATGGAATATTTAGTTTACGAATACCGTTATGTACTTTAGCTGAAATATGTCTCCAAAAATTTTGGTAATGGGGACATCTGAACCAACAGGCCAAATAAACCCATATCAATGTTACCAAACAAGTAAAGCATCCAGTAATAAACTAGGAAACCATCTAATATTCAAACACTAACATAGATAAAAAGAAAATATCTTAATACTAAAAATTTTCTTCTGCAGCAAGTTTTGCCTTCCTCATCACCTCAACCCTGATTCTATTGGTTTCATCCTTTATAATTTCAGCTGCAATCGCCCGCCGGTAGTAACGTGATGTCTTGTCCTGTAGTCAACATACAACATAGGTATGACGTCTAAGTTAAGTCGATATTGTAATCTGTACTCACATTCACAGTACATAACAGTAAACTTACCGGTCCAAGATCACTGTCAAACTCTTCCCTTCAAACAGTTCCATATTTTTCATAGCAAACACACCACAGTCTTTATTATTTGACAAATATGATTTGCCTTTCATTCTTTTCTTCCATTTTGGTGTCATATGTCCCCATTCAAAGTTCTTGAACACCGAGCGTTTTGGGTGTTTAATTGAGTGAAGGTACTCCATTAAAAGGATTGTCTGTAAATATGGAATTACTCACTTTGCAAGTAACATAGAGAAACGTAACATATAATGTGTATAATGCCTTACCGTTTGGCCTTCCAGCTCACCATACAATCTGAAATCCTCTTTCAAATTGTTGATAACATGAATTATTTCGTCCTTGAAGTCTATGCAGACAACATAGTAATGTCTGTGTTGTAATATGGGTAGGAAAACCTGTGGTAAAGTCCAATGTTACTTCTCAATGTGGTAAGAATAAACAAAAGATGGCAAGTGTCAACCAATATGTCTAGTTTTTTTATACCAACTCATATGGTGTGATGGAGGGAACCTTATTCACGAGCAGCCAACCATTAATGGTTTCAGACAATCGCACAATGGTGCTCTTGTTCTCACCTTCCTTTTCACTGCTCAATTCAACTCCAACATGATAACCCCCAATAACTAGTTGCATTTTATACATAAAATCAGAGCTTCAATAATACATACTATACTGACAATTAAATGTATTCTTACACAGAATCATACATATCATATACAGAGTAATACATGTCTTACCCACATGTGTTCACCCGACAACAGTCAGTGTAAGATGGTTTGCTACTAATACATGTATGCTCACACAGAATAATACATATTATGCACATAATAATACAGTTGTTCACCCAGATATGTGCACTTAAGAACAATCGTCTTGGAACTAATCGTTCACGCTCCTTTGCATTAAGGGCCAAACACCATGCATCCATGATCGTAATGTCTATTTCGCTTTTATCTCGCAAAGTGAGGAAGCACTCTCAAGAAACTACATGGTTGTGGCCATCATCATATAGTAACTCCCTAGTAACAAACAGAGTTGTTAGACAATGCACGTTCATACATTATACTTTTAACATTATCACATATGAAACCTTACGATTTATCAAGTTCGGCACGCATCCCATAATCTACAAGGACTACATCATCATCGAGGATTTGATACTTAGCACCGTCCTTCCTCATTCCTTGCATGAACGGTGACCGTAAACATGCAGCCTTGACTTTCTTTCTATGTGGCCTCATTGTTGGAAGTTTGGCAGTAGCATTTCCTAATGCATCTTTATCCTCGACATCTTCTACCCCCACAATTGTGTCTCCTTGAAACCTTGATCCAAATCAAAATCACGTTCATCATGTTGTTCATTCTCAACTGCAATGTCTGCAGATTCCATTCCCTTCATTCTTTCCTGCCCTTTGGCCTGCTTCATCCATGTCCCACATTTACACATTGCCTACATTATCTTAACATGTTTAGTATAACTTATGGAGATAATAACCAAAACTATGCATTAACAAATACCTGTAGACCCGTACAACAGCTGACAACAAGCCTGCGTAATTTGGTGAATCATTTCTAATGACTCATTCGTAAACTGGGTAAATTGAGAGCTGCTAACATTGCCTTCCTCTATTGGCTTCAGAAACGGATGTAATTCCTTCTCCATCTGTGGGAATTGACTGCTCACTCTCTCAACTTGAGATCGGAACCGTTTGTATGCCTCGCTTGTCTCTTTCTCATATGAGATAAGGAGATTCATTTCACTCTCCCAAGACCCGGAGGAGTTTGGCATATCCACCGCCTTTTTATCCCCTTTCTGGCCTAAGTATTCAGCTACTTTATTTGCTTCATCAGTATCATTAGGCGGAGCCAACCGGCCGTGGCCAAATCCACCAATCTTTCTCCTTTCTTGCAATAGCCGCCTCAGTACCGCATCATGTGTCCATCCAATTATACGCAGTACTTCTCTAGGGATCATCCGACGATAAAAAAGGACAACCCGGTCAAGATATAGCATATGTATGGACAAAACGATAATCTTCTATCAGTTTTAAACATTTAGGATACAGAATAATACAGTTAGCACGTAGTTCCACACATACTAGATCTATTAATACTCATAAACAAAAATGTATACTCATAAACACATACAATACGTAGATAAGTACATATTGTATCTACATTACTACATTGCTCACCCAGTTTAACATAATATCACAACCGCAATTGAAAGTAAATGATCAGAGATTCAAGCTTACTTGTAGGAAAAGGAGGCACTCATTCAACATCTGTGGCCTGGTTTCCTGTTTCCACTTGTACATTTCATCTCCCAACTCTGCCAGTGTAAACGCACAAAAGTTCATCTTCGGGACATCCTCAAAATTTCTGATAAATCTCAAGAACTTCTAGTTACAATGTGCTCGGGAAGCAGGTGCCAGTAACCTTGAGACAATATAGACAATGAAATTTCGCTTGAACTCGTCTCCAGCATCCTTATCTTCCTCCACTGCTTTGTCGATTGCAGATACATACGGTCCATCTTTGTTCTTTGTATTGCATTCTGGCCACTTTGCTGCAAATGCCTCCCGGACATTTGAATATGTCCTAGGACCAAACGGTATGTTTCCATTTGGCAACCCAAGAACCAAACGCACATCATCATCCACCAGCTCAATCTTGCTAGAACCGAGATCAATACTCATGTTGATTAGGTTAAACCTTTCAACCATCCAATTTATCAGATCCTTACACACCCACCTACATTGCAACCTTAAAATGCCTCTGAACCCCATGTCTTCAACAACACGCATGTGTTTCTCAGATGCTAATAGCGTTTCAAAAACCTTAATGATCTGTCGGGGTGAGCAATGTGTATTAAATCTGCATGAAACAATGCAACTTAGTTAGTTAAGGTAACACTTGAAATTTGTAATGTAAGATCATCCCCCAAACGTATAATCAAATTTTAAACCTATCACTTTTCCCCTCATCCTCTTCTAATTCTACTGTTTCACTTTCCCTTGCCCCCGTTGACTTGCCCTTATTGTGCTTAGTTCGTCATTCTCTTACTAGCTTGAATATAAGCACAAATCAATATGAAAATACGTACTTCAATAACAATGCAAACATAAAGCAATGCTACTTTGGTACCTTTCCTCCCTCCCGCTCTCATCATCTGACTCTTCACTGATGATGTAAAAATGTTGTAAAAAATTAGTAGAAACTAGAGTGAGTAATGGATTAGTAGGCGATCAGAAAACATTAGCCTCAATGTATTAAACTGTCGATGCAATGTATTCAACTGTGCATGTAATGTATTAAATTAGAAGTATAATGTTTTAAACTAAGTTTTTGGTACCTTTCACTCATTCCACTGCTTTGTTCCTCTGAGTCTACATTGACGTAGTACTCATCTAACTTTGCCTTTTGCTTTGGCTTTCTTGAAACACTTCCCTTTTCCTTCACTGTTTCACTTTCCCTTGCCCCCGTCGACTTCCCCTTCCTGTGCTTAGGTCGTCCTTCTCTTACTAGCCTGAATATAAACACTAATCAATATGAAAATACGTACTTCAATAACAATACAAACATAAAGCAATGCTACTCTGGTACCTTTCCTCCCTCCCGCTCTCATCATCTGACTTTTCACTGAGGACGTAAACATGTTGTAAAAAATTATTAGAAACTAGAGTGACTAATGGATTAGTAGGTGATCAGAAAATATTATCCTCCGTGTATTAAACTGTGGATGCAATGTATTCAACTGTGCATGTAATATATTAAAATAGAAGTATAATGTTTTAAACTAAGTTCTTCATACCTTTCACTCATTCCCCTGCTTTGTTCCTCTGACTCTACACTGACGTAGTACTCATCTAACTTTGCCTTTTGCTTTGGCTTCCTTGAAACACTTATCTTTTCCTTCCTGCCCAAATATTTTTGCACATACTTAATTCAACACCCATAAATATCAAATCCACTATACCACATACAAACTACACTTAAATACATATGTAACCTACCGCAACACATATTATGTTAAACAGCATAACAAAGTAGGATACCTTTTCCATTTCTCGCTGCGCATCTCAGACACATCAGTTTCAGCATGTGATTTCCTATAAAATTTAACAACATTGCACAACTTAATTATTATACAATGAATTAACAAAGAATTTTTAACTTCCCAATAAGATGAATTACCTCATTTCCCTCCTGCCATGACCAAGCTTTCCTTTACCTTTAGGTTTTGAACTCTGTGCACTTCCTCCTGTTTACGCTTCTGCAACCTTGTTCTTGCCCGTCCAGACATTACTTCCTTTTCTCTTATACTTTTACACTCCTTATGAGGCCGCTTAACCCTATATAAATTATAATACATCATATCATCTCGTTAATAGTACCCCTACTCACTCATATTCTTATACTTTTACATACCCGATTATTTCAAATCTGAGTCATCGTTCTCTTCTTCACCCCCTTCCGTTATAAAACATTCCATTGAACTACCTTTACTTGCACCTCTGACTTGACGGACAATAACGGGGGTTTCCTTATATGGTACCCTGCATACCAGCAGACACTTTAGCTCCCATTCATATCACCACCGCACAAAAAACTAGTAAGACAAAATGAATTCAAAGGGTTCTCCATACAGTTGGTACTGTGAATAGTCTATCTCCCCTGCTCCCTCCTCACTAGACTCACCACTTCCATCTTTCCTGGCCATCGTCAAGCTGTCATTATTTACAGAAAAAAAATACCATTAACCACTATATCTCATGCACATCCGAAAATAGTCCATGTATACAACTGATAATCATTGTAACAGTATTCCCTAACAATGCGATTGTATTAGTTGCGTAACCCCATGCAATAAACTGGAATGCAACTGTTATTCATTTGAAAATGCAACCTATCATTCTGGGATTCCAGTGTATTAAACTGCATTTGCATAAACAAACCAAGTTATTGGACTGAAAAGGTAACGTATCATTCCGTATTACTTATGTATTATTCTAGTTATATAATGTACCAATATGCACACCCCCTCTACTAAACTGTGATAGCCCATGCAACACACACTAATCATAATGGAAAACCCAACAATCAAATAATCCGATAACATACTTACATAAAACACTACATATCTAACTGGGGACATAATGTATAATTTTGGTTATCCACTGTATTAATCTGTATGTGTGCTGTCCCATTTCACACACTAATCGTAATGGAAAACAGGACAATACATACAAATGCTGTTTATCTTAAAATGCAACCTATCACTCTGGGATTGCAGTGTATCAATCTGTATTCGGAATAGAAAACCTCACAATCACACACATAACCCAACAACAACACCATACAACCACCATTCATGAACCTTACTGGACTGAAAAGGTAATGTATCATTCTGTATTCGTTATGTATTATTCTAGTTATGTAATGTACCAATACACACACCCCCTCCACTAAACTGTCATATAACATGCAACACACACTGATCATAATTGAAAACCCAACAATCAAATATTCTGATAACATACTTACATAAAGCACTACATATCTAACTCGAAACAGAATGTATCATTTAGATTATCCACTGAATCAATTTGTATGTGTCCTCTTCCATTCCACACACTGCTCATAATGGAAAACAGGGATAATAAATTCCCAGTGCATTGAACTGGAGTACAAATGTATCAACGCGTTAGCCATTCTGTTTCCCATTCTTTATCTCCCACATTAATACATATCCCACTCAGTGCCATACATTTTATAATCAGATAATCACAACAATAATTTCATACATTTTGTTCTTCCACCCACTATAACATCACAACACTAATTTCAAAGAAATCGCAAATCATCTGCCGAACCCATAGAGTTTCTAGCATTTTGATACAATTGACTTATAACCCAAAAAATCATGCAACAATTCCTGGAAAAAAACTTCGAATCTCACCTTCGCAAAAATCGCGATCGTTCAGTCTTCCCTGTCACGACGCGACTCCCCTATCCCGATGCCTGCTCCCCTGCGCAGCCGCTTCGTAGATGCCGGAGATAGGCGGTGTCCTTAACTCTCCAGGCAGACGGCAGCGTCTTCCCCGATTTCCTGACTTCCGGTAAGGCGGCAGTTGAGTTCAAGGAGCGCTCAATCGTCGGTTTTAGGGTTGTGGGACTGGTGGGAGGTTTTTGTATGGGATGTGGAATCAAAAGAGGTAACTGCCTCATCGTATCCCTGTTTATCGCGCGTTCCCCTTTTTTAAAAAATTTCCTTGACGGAAGACCGCATAACGGCGTCAATTGGTGTATATACACCAGGTGTATATTCTCTATTCTCACTAACGTAACCGATTCCTGAAAGTTCAGGGTTCAAATTGATGCTGTTGGTAGTTGAGGGACTTAATTGTCCGAGTTATTATAATTCAGGGGACCCATAGGCATTTAGGCCTTAAATGAAATATATATATATGAACATTAACCCCATAACCTAAAACAATTAGTGGGGTCAAAGTATTAAGTTGAATTTTATTATAAAATATATGCAATTATAAAGTAATTTTTACCAAGTTGAGTTGAAGGGATTAGTTATTATATTATAGACCTATGTCTAATTAGACATACTAATCTATCTTCAATACCCATATATATAACTCATAATCCAGCTAAGAAATTGACTAATTTACCCCTAGACCAAAACTCACTCTCACCTCTAAAACTCTACCTTTGTCGTCGCTTCTGCCACTGATTCAACCGTTGTCTTCTCCGGCGAACCATCACCCATTCCAGATCTTGCCGTCATCATCTGCCTCAAGATCTTGCAATCGCTAGCCTCTAGATATTGTCGTCACTCGCTGCTCCTCTCCTCCGGATCACGTTGCCGCTAGCATCCAGATCTCGTACCTTCTATTATCTCCAGATCTCAGAGTTGTCGCTTGCCGGATCACGTTGATCATTGCCACCAAGTTGCGTCACTCATTGCTTTCAAACCACAAAAGTATCTGCAATAAAATGTAAATGTGTCTAATATAGTATATGAAAGTATCTGCAAAGTAATATAAAAATAATTTATTATAATTTGAAATTAAAAGTATCTAAAGCTATAAGAATAAGTGTCTGATTGAATATTACAAAAAATATAAAAAAAAATGTAAAAACGTCTGAAAAAAAATGTCTAAATAAACTTATGAAAAATTTGTTATCTTTAAAAAATAATTGTTTGTAATAATAAAAAAATATTTGAATTTATAAGAATAAGTATCTGATTGATGTTAAAAAATGTCTAAAGAAATATATAAAAATACTCAAACCAACTTGTGAACAATTTATTATCTTCAGAAAATAACGGTTTGAAAATAATAGAAAAAATGTCTGAAAAAATATAAAAATGTTCAAACAAAAATGTAAAGTGTTTAAACAATATATAGATAAATAAAAGTGTATGAATTAATGAATAAAGAGGTGTCGAAATAGATATAAAAAAATATCTAACATGAAATACAAAATATCTTAACAATAATTAATAAAATAAAATTTATTTTATTTATTGGGAAAACAAATCCCAAATAGTCTCAGGCATTCTCTCTTCCTCTCACATGAATTTCCTTCACTCACCGTCATCATCTTGATTGGGAAAACAAATCCCATCCGCCGCTGGACTTCCTTCACTCATCGACCTCTCTCTTTCACCGCCGATCGCTCTTTCTCTCTTCGTCGCCACCTTGTCCCGCTCTCCGATCTCTCTTTCTCTCACCACCGACCTCTCTTTCTCTCACCGCCGATCGCGCCTTTCTTTGTCGCAGCGTGTTGCTGCCGCCGCATCCATACCACACCATAGCTGCCACCTATCGTCTTCTCTCATCCCGTCTAGAACACCATCGATGGGCTGCTGGAGAAGCTGACCTCTCTTTTTCTCTTCGTCACCGCCTTGTCCCGCTCTCATCTTGATTGTTCTCGTTGTCTCGTAAAATCCGGTACGTCGAAAACTGGTGGTAGACGCGGAAGTCCACCCGGTAAGCAGACCAGGCATTGCTTGCGAACATGGATGCTCTTTCAAAAGAAGTAGCGGAAGAAACATGATTTAGGATTTGGGTTTGCGTCTGATTGAAATTATGTAGAATAGTGAGAGGTAAATTTGAAAATACATTGGTATGTCTAATTGGACATATGTCCATAATATTTATTATAGATCAATTGCCCTCATTCACTAATTAATATGGGCAAAAACGAGCTAAGTCTCTTATCAAGTAGTTTGAATTCGAGTTCAATCCTTTTGTTATTAAGTCAAGTTTCGCGAGTCTCAAGCCGAGCTTCAAGCTTATTACTATTCAACTCGAACTCTTATTGAGCCTAACAAGTCTAATATTTTTTAAATATAAAAATAATATTGATTTCACTTTTAATATACTTAAACCAACAAATTCTAATTTCTATTTTTTAAATTGATCTCAAACCCCAAATAGAACTTAGAGCCTATCAAGCCACAAAGCTGAAACCGAACCTTTTTTAACTAAACTTCAAGTCCCATTTTTTGAGCTCGTTAAGTTTAAGCTCGAGTCTGAGCTGTGCTTCAAGCGTGTGATATTCAATGTTGGCTTAACTCATTTCCTCCCCTACTAATGAATGGCTTTGCCTTTGTCCTAAATTATTCCTTAAATTGTAAAATCAACCCTAAAGCAACAAATACAGTAAATCTATCCTTAAAGTAACATTTTGTTATTAAATGTAAAAGTTTATATTTGGCATTTACTAGATTTTTTAAATTATATTAAATAATAATATTTATTTAAAATTTTTATATATAACAATCTGTTTTCACCGGATTAAATATGGATAAACAAAAAAGTTGTTACAACAATGAGTAGATTTTAAAAATTAGTAAGCACTTAAATTATTTATGTTATATTTTTTTGGTTCACTTGATTTTTTTTTTGTTTTCTTATAGATTTGTACCATATTTTAACTGTTTACATTTATTAATTGGATGCCTACTAAAGGTACGCAAAAGGAAGGAAAATTTAATAACTAAGGATAACAAAATTTGATCCGACTCAACAATAAGGCCCAACTCACCCAAAGTCAAGCCTAATTTGACCTGATTTGAACAGAAAAGTCAGTAACCCCAAACTTGACTGTGCCAAAACCAACCTGAACTAAAATCTGAAAAAACTCAAACTCAAATGACTTGTTTAGGAATCATATGATATTTGAAGAATAAATTAACAAAATACTTGTTTTGGTTTGTTTAAAGGTCTTCTGGGACTTATTGGTTTATGAATCTTCTAAGTTTATTAGTTTAAGGATCTCAATCTTATTGTAATTAGCAAAAATATAATACTTCCTCCGTCCCAATTTACTTGAAACGTATTCTTTTTTGGGAAGTCCCAAAAAGGTTGAAACGTTTCTTCTTTTAGAAAGTTTAAACAATTAAATAATCCTTTTACACGAAACCCAATAAAGACTCTTTTTTTTAATCTCCACTCAACCTCTCATTGCACAAAACCCAAAAAAGAATCTTTCTTTTTTTAATCATTATTTAAACTTTTACTACATAAAAAATTAACACAAATTACATACACCTTAATCTCCATGTCCAGTCAAATATTTCAATTAATTTGGGACGAAGGTAGTATTTGTTTTCAATTATTCCTCCAATTTTGAATACAGTTAATGTAGTCAAATATTTTATTTGACTTTTTTTTATTTGTCTCTGAGGTATACTTATTAACCCTAAAACCCTAGACCACAATCCTAACCCTAAATTTTAAAACCCTAAATATTAACTTTAACTTTTACCAAAAACCTTAAACTTTAAACCCATAATTCTAACACTAAGCTTTACCATAAATCCTAAATTTGAACTCAAAACCTGAACCTAAACTCAAGTAGGGGTGAGCATTATTCGGATAATATGGCGGAATAGGGTTATAGGGCCCTGAATTTACTTCCACTAATAAGCTCTTAGGGAACTATGATCCTACTTGGTTACAATTGGCTAGTTATTACTTGTGAAGTATCTTAATTCATCACATGTAACTAGTTATTTAGCCTATCCTGTATAGAAAATATGCATGCATTGTCCTGGCTATGTAATAACAATAAATAAAAACAACATTGAAAATAGTGTCACCGCAATTCATAAAACACAATTCAAAACAAGCCAAGACATAAAAACTTTAGTTGCTTTAACTTCAAGTAACAATCATGTGCATACATCTCAATCTTATATACACTCAAATGTAACCATAGTGTTATACACACCAATGGACACTAGTAGAGGCAATCTTTTTGTATGAAAATATCATGCATATAAAAGAAGCAACTTATATCTACTAAGATCAATCCTTAGCTCTTCACTTAAGCAAGCTAGCTACAAGTGATGAACAACACTTTTCTTGTACCCACTTAGCCTCAAATTGAAAGGCAAACACTTTAGTCAGTACTAGCTTATACCATAAGTAACTTAGAAACTTTGAGTTTCCTAGTTAGAAAATACCTTCAATCCAATAAAACTTAGTCTTACAGCTGCCCCTTACCAACTATTAAGTTTGACTAGCCCGCTTAATACCTACACAACACTTAAGGGGTGAGTACTCAAAAGTATTCAGTAAGGAGTTCGTACCTACAGGGATAAACAAAATGCAAGTATGCAAAGCACGACAAACATACAAAAATATATATAACACACAAAGCAGAGCAAGCAACCAACAACTTAACCAGAAATAAGAATAGAAACAACAAATAATGCAATTAATGGATGGATGGATAAATGAATGAAATATGCACAAGTAAATGCACTTAGGATTTCCTTACACTTGTAGGTGCTAAACTTGCCGTGAGCTCTCATGGTCGGGGTACTTGGATACTAACCCTCATATCTTATGCTAGTACTTAACTAATCCCACGAAGTCCTCTTATGGGTGTCTTAGAGTAAATCGTCACTTAATTAACCATTGTCTGCCACTGACGAGTTACTTAGAGTAAGTTACTGCTTACTTCTTCCTTACCCGTCTCTTCCCTTAACTTATTGTGTAGGGTAGCTGCCTTATGTGGTTCAACTTACCAAGTTCTTCAAGCTTAGCTTAGGGCTTATTAGTAGCTTACTTATCAAATCCCAAGGTTTGGTTAGGATCCTCTTGAGTTTTTTTTTCGTTGCCCTAAGGTCTATGACCTTCGACTTAGGGCAACAAAGAATCTGAAACTCGCCATAATCCCCTTAGTGCTTTCTTAACAACTTAAGTGCTTTAATCCCCTTAGCCACTATTACATTACTTAAGTGCTTTAACCCCCTATCTTAACCACACCACGTAGCTACCATCTAAATGATGCATAATAACTTAGGAATGAGTCCTAGACCTAACTGAGGTTACAGAACATCTTAAATTGGCTTAGGGATGGCAACTGAGAGATTAAGACATCCTTGAGGTGGCCTGAGCTTGAGGAACTTATGCTTTAGTGACGCCATCGACAACGCGTCACCAATGGCATCAATGCTTGGGCTTCTTGGAAGATCACTGGTGACACGTTGCCAACTTGTGTCCCCAAATCGCGTTGACAACGCGTTGCTACCTTACGTGAAACTTGCTCAATCTTTTAATCGCCGAAGCCAATTCACATGGGTCTTGTTTCTACTTCATTCTCACATGTAATACTACATTTCTATGCATTATTTGAGATGAATTAACTTAAATCCATTACCTCAAATCATCCTTAAAGAAAGAAACAAGTAACAAGCACACTTCAGCTCCAAAGAATTCCTTTGAGTTCCAAGCTTGAATTCAACCAAATTGGACACTAAGGGAATGAAATTAAGACCATTTCTAACCATTTAACAAACTTAGAACTAACCCACAATGATTAAAGACGTTTACCATAGGGTTTGAACCAAAAACTTGTAAGAACAACTCAAAATGCACCAATTCCACAAAAAATGAGCTAAGAGCTTGTTGGGATGGCTTTGGGACCTTCAAATTTCATTAAATTTTGGGTGATTTAGGAGCTTTGATGGTGGAGAGCTATGGAGGAGAAAGAGCCACGAAAATGGAAAATGGGGGAGATGATGAATAGTTCTACCTCTTCCAATTATAAAGCCAACCACTCCAACTTAGTTCAAAACTCTTTTACTTAACACTTTGGCCCTCAAACTTAACTTTAATTTACTTAAGCCAGTCACACTCTTACTACACCATCACTCCTTGGTCCCAAAGAGAGGTTTTTCTTACCTGCACACTTGCCCTTAAGTCACTTAAGCCGTTATAAAATATAATAGCTCAATTTCTCACTTACTGCATTTTTCATCATTAACTTCCACTTTTGGTTTAAATGGCTATAAACACTTATAGTTTTAACTCAATTATCTCAAAACACTTGCATGAACCCAATTTCACTGGAATTATGGTCCTGCCATTGACTTGGGTCAAAATTACCATTTTGCCCTCTTTACCCTTTAGGTGCCAATTACACTTTGAAACTCAACTTAAACTTACTTAGCTAGCTTTCCTTGCTTAATAAAACTTATTTGAGGGAAAATAACTTGGGATTTACTTACCTTGACATTCAAAATAGAGGAAACACTAAGAAAGCCTTTATAGATAAAACCAAAAAAACTGAATAATCCAATTAATTTCGGACAATTTGGTTTGGGTTCTTGGTTTTCCGAGTCAGTTCGGTCAGAAACCAAACTATATAATCAGTTCTATGGTTTGGTATCAAGTGTTATTATTGAAATTGAAAAAACCAAATTAACTGAATTGTAAATACTAATTTTTTATGAGTGCTGATTAGGGATTTACCTTAGATATATAAATCAAATTTTCTCACCTAGCCCTGGACTGAAGCAGACAGCTCTCTTTCTCTTTTCTTTTATTGCGAATATGCGACCCGACCATGCTTGACTCCATTGATCTCCTTCAATTTTTTCTTCTTCTAATTGTGTTATTTATCCGAATTAGCATTCATTGTGGATGAAGATCACCATGATTGACTCTTTCTTTGTGCTTAGAGGTTTCCATCTTTGTTCAGTGAACAAACCCTAACTAGTTGAGCATGTAAATTTTCCAATTTAAGGCTAATCAACTCCCATCTACTTTAGGTGAGTGAGATTTACTTGTTTGGTGTATTCCGGCTAGTTAATGACAGTGGATGACTATTAGTGGAAAGGTGTGATGGAAGTGTTTGTGGAGATGTGCGAATGATGGTTAGTTTCTAATTTTGTGACCAAAATCTCCTTTGAAAATTCACTAGTAATTATGGATTAGTGCTGATTTTGATGCCAGAGTTACTTATGTAAAAAATTTTGCTACTGTTTTACATATGATGTAACCAATATGTCTTATAAATTTCAAATGAGATGGGGAAGGATGTTGAAAATTATGAATTGCTGCTGATTTTGCTGCTGCGATTGCATTCTTGATTTTACTGCTGCAGTTTATTACTAATTTTGCTGTTGGAGTTACCTATATGAAGAATTTTGCGGCTAATGTTGCTGCTGTAGTTGCATTCCTGATTTTGCTGATATAGTTTAGTGCTGATTATGCTGCTGGAGTTGGTTATGAGAATAGTTTTGTTGTTGGTTACTCTATTTGTATATAATTGTGGAATCTAGTACTGCTGTTGATTGGAAAGCTGTTTTTTGGGTGTTACAGTCAATAGGCTTTTTGGATACACCTAGGATTTGCCATGGACCACTATTTTGGGATTTTGATTTTTGAGGTGCAGGAAAGATTGTTGTTGGCATTGATTTACTTACTATTGTTGGTTGCTAGTTAATCTTTGCCAACTAGAAACTCTTGTCCTGTTAGTAATATGTAATATTATGATAAACAAGAAGCTTTGATGGTTTGATATGGAAAATTTCAACTTTGATGGTTTGAGATGCATTGTTTAAATCATTTTTAAATTTATTTACTGAGTTATAAAGTATTTTGGTGAGGAAAAAGGGAAACTGAATCAACAAACCGAACCAATCAAAAATTTCAACTTTGATGGTCTAAGATGCATTGTTTCAATTTTAAAGGGCTGTTCGGTTGGTTCGATTAATATATTTTATAACAAAAAATCAATCGATTTCAGCTACTTCGGTTGGTTGTTAACCGAACCGACCGATTAATCACCCCTAAACTTAAGACTCTGATCCTAAACTTTAAAACCCTAAACACTAGCCATGACATAAACCATAAATCCTCAATCCTAACCAGAACCCTATACCTAAATTAAATTCTAATCATAAACTTAAACTTTACCCTTAACATCATCCCTAACCTTTATCATAAACCCTAAATCTAAACTCTAAACTCTTAACCTCATAAGCCAAAACTATAACCTTAACCTTAAACCTTAAAACTCCAACATTAACTCTAAACCCTATATCCTAACCTTAAAACCTTAAACCATAAATATTAACAGTCAATCATAATTCTTACCTTAAATCTTAACTTTCATATTTTATTACCTTTCATATCTGGTGAGTCTTATAATGGAAGTTTCCATATTCAATAGCTTCTATTTTTTTGGAGCTGCCATATTTAGTAAGTCTCGTATTTTGGAAGATAACTTCTATAATTAGTAATTTTCATTTTTTGATATTTCCATGATTAGTAAGTCTTGTATTCGGGGAGAAAATTTTCATATTTAGTAACTTTCATTTTTTTGAATTTACATATTTAGTAAGTCCTATATTTTGGTAAGAGATTTCCATATTTAGAAACTTTTATTTTTTAAGGACTTTTATATTTAGTAAGTCTTATATTTGAGGATGAGACTTCCATATTTAGTAGGTTTCATATTTGGGTTCTTCCAAAACAAGTAAGTTTTGTATTTAGTAAGTTTAATAATCTTAATATGAAATTATCAAAATTACAACATTAGTCCTTAAACTTTTCAGCATAATGCAATAAGGTACATAAATTTTAAGAAATTTCATTTAAGTCACCTATAAGAATTACAAGATAGGTCCTTGAATTTTTCAGATCTTTGCATTTACACCCAAAATTTTTAAAATTTTATAATTTAGTCACTAATAATGAACTAGAGTTGCATTTTGTAGCAATTTCACAGAAAATTCATCGAGAGTATTATAAAGTATTTCCAACAATGTTAAATAACCTAAATATGTACTAAAATACAATGAAGAACATTTTTATGAATTTTTTAATTAAACATACTAATTAACTTAAATTAAATGGCATTAAAAAAAATCAAATCCGTTCATTTAAATTTAAAAAAAAATCAAACAAAAAAATGAATCAATTTAGCCATTTCGGCCTATGCATTAGTAACGCTACTGAACCTGGCAGTCAACTCAAATTTGGTGTGAAACATTACTTGAAGTTACCTGAGACTGAAAATGCTTTGACCTGTATTAAACATGAACTCAACTAAATCAAACACAACCCAACTTGAACATGAAATCTACTTAACTTGAAATCAACCAAAGCCTAAGTAACCCAACATGGACCTGAAATTATACCAATTCAATTAAACCTAAATCTGAATGATCTAACTCAAACCTGACATGACCCACCTAATTGTCATCTTAATTAATAACAGATTTTAACTTTAAAGGAAAAGCTACGTTCATTACCATGGCAACAGATTTTTCGTAACACATACTTTTGGAAAAGGAAGCAATTCTTTATCGACTAATATTATAAGTATCGAAAAATTAATAAATAGCTTGAGCCAAGTGCTTAAACACACAATTTGATCTACAACACTATTACTATGCAATGCGGCAAGTAAGAGGAAACCCTCCCAACCTAAGGATGGCGAATGGGTGGACAAAATCCACTACCTGTGGATATCCATTTGTGAGGGGCGGGTAAGCGGGTAAAAAAATTCATGATGAGGCAGATGTGGGTAGCAAAATATACCTTTCTAGCAGGTGCAAGTGGGTGACGGATTTGGGGTATCCACGACGGATTTACCTGCATACCAGCCAAATATAAAATAGTCTAAATCCTAACTCTAGCTATCCCTCCTCGCCTCCTTACCTCAGCCTATTAATCTCCTTAGCTAGTCGCTATCCTGCATTTTCTTCTATTCAAAAATTAGATGTTGCTTGATTATCTCCTTCATTCATATGACCCCTAATCCCCAGAGAAGTGAAATCAGTAGAAAAGCTTATACTGATTGTTGTTCAAACCTTTTTGGGAAGCAAATCGGTGGGGAAGTTAATCGATTTCTATAATAAAGCTCATCAATTTTGATACTTTTTGGGATCTTGAAGTGCTGCCTGATGAAGCTTCCATCAAAGGAAGCCCTCCTGCTTCGAGATATGCACACCATCATAATCGATTTACTGGTGATGAAGGTTGTTTGGAGCATTTAATCACACCTCCACCTGATGCTTTAGGTGACAGAGATGATGGCTGTTGCTTCCGTCAAGACACTTCCAAGCATCAAGCTAAGGCTTTGCTTGGCGCTCTCCAACTGCAATGGCTTGATGATGATGCAGAGTGTATTGCTATTTTTAATGTTATTTACCTTGTGTTTAATTTAATTCGATGCTTATGAATTTTGGTTCCCTCTTGCTTGTGAATATCTGAAGTTTCACTTGTTAAAGTATTTGACTGACAGTATTTTTTATGTGATATATGTCTTGGCTTGTGATGGTTTACATGTTGAATCTCTGGTAGTAAATATAAATTGACTATTAACTATAGAAAATCCTTGGTTATGAGTTAATAGTGTGATGCATCATTTCTTCTCTAACCAATTTTTGTCTTTTCTTTAAGTTTGGAACTAGCCTATAGAAACTAAGGTTTTTAATTATTTGTTAGTTTTTTTTTAGATATACGGTTTGGAATCCTGTTGTTCACAAGCAATTCTTTAGGTGGCTATTAAGAAGTATGCAGATGGAAATGAAGTGTTTGTAGGGTGCTTGCATGTTTATTCTATTATGAATAATAAGTCTGTATGTAGGTTAAGTATCTATTTGTATGATCTGTATGCCAGTTTGCACACAACTGCTCCTGAATGTTTCAGTATGAAGCTTAGGATGCTTATTAAAAATGAAATTTTGGTGGTGGAATTTGGTGGATATGGATTACCTGTGTGTATGAATACTTACGGGTAATGTTTGTGGGCGTGAAATTTCAACTGTTGGTGGATACTCGCCAGTTTGCGAGTAAGCAAAAATCCTCGGGCATGGATGGCAGGTGGGGAGTATCGGCACCCGATCCACCCCATTGCCATCCCTATCCCAACCCCCACACATTGGAATGAACTTCATATCTAAAAAAAAAAAAAGGGAATTCTTTTTAGTGTTGAACATGGTGTTTAACTTTTTGATTTGGCGCAGAATTTTGAGTGAAATTTCTTTTACTAGGACATGTGGTATAAAAAGTTTACAAGTTATATCGAGGTATTTTACAGTATTTTACATACCAATGATTTTTTATGTATATTTTGTCAGTTTACTGTAATATACTACAATATTTCTAATAGTGTATATCATTGTATGTGGTTTACTGCTATGCATAAGTGAGTTAATTTTTTTGTTTTATATCAAGAGTACATAACATAAATATATAAAGTAAAAAGTACCAGTAATAAACATATTTTGACACAAACATTAATCTTATTATTTTTACCAACAATTACTCCCTCAGTCTCAAGGTTTATACTCTATTTGTCATTTTAGGTTATCCCAAAGTTTCTGCATCATTTTCTAGTTTTGGCAAGTTTTATTATGCATAATGACTATTTTGCCCTTTTTACTTTGACTTTGAAAAAACAAAACTATCGATTTCCTTCCTACAAATCAGTCCCGATACCATGGATGATTGATCGATGGCTGTCGACGACAGTGATCTCCCTATCCCCCCCCTCACTCAGCCTATTTTTCCCTTGTGGGGGCCAAGCCACTGTCGAGTCCAGTCTCTTCAAAGCAGTAGACCGCCCCAACTATGGCTAAGCCGTGCTCTTCTTTGCCGCGACCTTACTGTCGACAAGGTCCGTTAATCTGTCTCTGTTTATTTCAAGAATCACCTTCTCTACCCATGGGCTTCTTCCTCTGATCCCATTGTGTCCCGAGTCTTTGATCCGGAGATTGAGCGAATAAAATCGAGAGCTAGATAAGTGAGGTTCTCACTGTTATAGGAAAACACAATTTCCCAAAAATTGTGGTTGACTTTGCTTTCTATCATTCATGGAGTTGTCTTCCTTCTCCAGTTCAAACAGGTATCTAATGAAATTTGAGAACGAAGACAAGAAGAATTTTGAATGGTTTTCTTCATACGCCGAACAAGCAAAAGTGTTACATATATACACAATGTCATTGTCCTTGTCAATCTCTACTTCCCTTAAACAATTGTATAGTTTTTCCTAATATACCATCACCCAAATCAAGTATACAAAGGAAACTGGATATATACAATTAATGCTGGTTTTGTTTACTCCCTCGAGTTGGAGCATCAAGATTTATGATACCCAACTTGCCAAGAAGAAACCGAAACTGCTGCTTATCCAGACCCTTTGTACAAATCCACTAGCTGTAGATGTGATGGAAGGTAACGTGGAAGAAGTTCCCCAAACAACAACTTCTCACTAATAAAATGACAATTTACCTTGATATTCTTGTTTTCTCATGGAAAAGTGGATTGTTCGCTATGTTTGTAGCTAAGTGGTTGTCATAAAAGAAACTTGTTTCGACCATTTGTCTTGAAAATAACTCATTTAGTAGTCTACGCAGCTAGATTATCTCACTTGACTCCATTGCTATCGATTTACATTCTGCCTCCAGAGAAGATCGAGACACCGTTGGTTGCTTGTTACATCTCCAGGATATAGGTAAAATTCCCAGCTAAACACAAATTCCTATTACTGACCTTTTTATCAAAGGACAACTCACCCAATTTGCATCACAATATGCTTTCAAAATCATATCATTTACTTGCTCTAACAAAAATCCTTGGCCTGGGCAACCCTTCCAATATTTTAGCACACGAATAAGCCACTCCAATGTTCCACCGGAGGTTGTTGCACAAATTGACTCAGCACATGCATGGTATAAGTACTGTCAGGATGGGTTATTGTTAAATATAATAATCATCCTACTAACCTGCGATACTTTTTTAGGTATGAGAAATAGTCTCCATCTACATGTCCTAATCGATGGTTTTGTTCTGTTGGTGTATTAGCTAACTTATAGCCTATGAGCTCAGTTTCCTTCAGAATGTCTAACACAAACTTTCGTTGATTAAAAAACAAGCTTGTTGGGCCTCGAGCAACTTCTATGGCAAGGAAGTATTTCAAGCTTCCTAAAGCTTTAATCTTAAAATGATTATTTAAATAGGTCTTAAAACATGAGCTAGCCCTAGAATTGTTTCTTGCAAGTTTATTATCATCAACATACACAAGAAGGCCCATGAAAACTTTTCGTCTCTTGTACATAAAAAGCGTGCTTTCTACCTTGGACTGCACAATCGAACTTTAGAAGTGCTTTTGCCAGCTTTGCAAACCAATTTCTGGGAGCTTGTTTCATCCCATATAAGGATTTTTGTAGCTTACAAACTTAATTTTCTTTCTTGAAACTAAACCCAAGTGGAAGTTTCATGTAGATCTCTTCATGCAAGAAGGCATTGCTTACGTCCATTTGATATAGCTCCTAACCCCTTGCTATAGTTACTGCCAAGGAAAGTCTCACTGATACATGTTTCGCTACTGACGCAAAGGTTTTGGTATATTCTTCTCCTAATACCTAACTGAATCCCTTTACTACTAACCTTGCTTTGAATTATTCGATACTACCATCAACTTTGTATTTGATTTGATAAACCCATTTGCATCCTACCATTTTTTTTAGCAGGTGGTAAGCTCACAACTTTCCAGATTTTGTTGTCTTCCAAAGCTTTGATCTTTTTGTTCATCACTTCAATCCAATAATTCTCTTCAATGGCCTTTGTATAACTATTCCGTTCATCATGTGAGCTGATGGCCACTAAGATATCTTTATGATTTAAGCTAACTTATTATAAGAAATGTAATGCGCTAAAGGATAGGTTTTACCTTTTGACACCTTTTGAACTGGCTTTCCTTTAGATGGGTCTAGTACTTAGTCACACACATAGTCATTTAAATATTTAGGTATTCTTCTTTCTTTTTAGGGCCATCCCCCCACTTGGTCATTTCTTACCACTTCTTCACTGGAAACACCTTAATCAGTATGTGTTTTTTGCTTATCATCACACAATTTTAACTCACTTTGATCACTATTACTTGTAGCATCATTCACTACTTGTTCACCTTGTGCCATTGTACTTGTTTTCTTTTGACTGAGGGTTAGATCTTCATCCCCCTCTCTACATAGGCTCACTTCTTCTGTAAACACTTTATGCTCCCCCTCACTCAAGACTTCCTTCAACCTGCCTTCTTTGATTTTTTCGAATGGAAACGTGTCTTCATAAAACTATACATCTTTTGAAATGAAAATGTCCTTTCTTTCCAGGCTATACATCTTCCACCCTTTCTTTCATAAGGATAGCCAATGAAACACATCTTTCCCTTTCTTTAAATTTATCTTTCCTTGCAGTTTGTCTTTTTTACATAGCTGAGACATCCGAATGTTCTAACATGTGAGCAAGACAATACTGATACAAACAATGCTTTGAATGGTGTGTGACCTCTCAACACATTACTTGGGTATAGTTGATTAAGCATGTTGTTATCATGATGCATTCTCCCCAAAATTCCAATGGTAGCTTTGCCTGAAACCGCAGTGCCCTAGCTACATTCAAAATATGTTGGTGCTTTCTTTTAACTCTTCTATTTTGTTGAAGGGTTTTGACACAAGATGTTTGATGCATTATCCTTTGGTTAAGAGAGAACTCACAAACTGTTTATATAAACTCAGTTCAATTGTCACTCCGAACTGTTTTAACATTAGTACCAAATTGCCTTTGCTCTATTACATAGAATGATATAAACATTTTCTGAGTTTCTGACTTATTGCACAACAAATATACCTATGTGCTTTGAGTGAAATCATCAATAATAGTTAAGAAATAATGTGCTCCTGAGAGTGACATAGTATAATATTGACCCCGTAGATCATAATGAACTAACTTAAAAAGATGACTGGCTTTATTTTCATTTGAATGAAAAGCAAGCTGAGATTTTTTAGCTTGATAACAAACATCACAACCTCTTGTGCTGTTTCTTTTGAAAATAAAACAACATGCTACTGATAAATAAGATAAACTCTTCATCGAAGGATGTCCTAGAGATCTATGCCATAGCTCTTAAGTATCTTCTCTAACTGTCATCACTTGAGCACTATGTGTGCTTTATAAGTAGTAGACACCATCCTTAAGATCACCCAGTCTAATTAGCATCTGTTGGATTGGGTACTGAATCACACAAACATTCAAATAATAATTAATAGCACAACCCATATCCTTACTTAGCTTTCTTATAGAGATTAAGTTAGACTTAAAATTTAGCACATACAACATGTTCTGTAGTTCAATATCTTTCTTAATGACAATATCTCCTTTCTTGCCCACCTTTAGTGAAATACAATCAGGTATAAGAACCCTTTCATCCTTCCCTGTGTTTCAAATATTTTTTAGCATGTCTAGATTGCTTGTGACATGGTGCGATGCGTTACTATCCATTATCCAATCTGACAAACATATAGAGAAAAAGGTCTTACCGGGGAGAGCATCATGAACCATGCTTGATGATTCATTGGTACTTAGCAATGTCATTAGTCGTTCAAATTGAGTTTGCATAAAAAAAGGCATCTATACCAGATTTCCAGACTCCTCCCTTGTTGTGGCTGTTTGCCTTTGGACAGCATTAGTGTTTGCTCATCTAATCCCGCAACCACCATCTCAACATCTTCGACCATGGCCTCCTCTACCTGCACCTTTATTTTTTCAATTCTCAAGATATCCGATGATTTCAAAGCATCGCGACTTATCATGCCTAGGTCATTTACAGTGGCTACAAACTTCAAAGTTGGCTCCAGAATTTCATATTTCACTAATTTGTCCCTTCTGTTCTATCCTTTTTTTAGTTGAAAAGGCTACTGCCTATGATCTTGGATTCTCTCATTGTCCTGCTTTCTTTTATAATTCTTCTCTTGATATCATAGCAAAGCATCAGGTAAATGAAGGCAAGGAATCCATGCAAAGAATATTTGTTCTTATAGTATTATATCGATCATCCAATTCTATGAGAAACTTGTATACTTTCCCATTCTCCCTTTCCTCCACCAAATTAACCAATGCTATACATCTTAAGCCACACTTGCGCACATCAATTTTGCTATGTTGATCTAGTTAATCCTAAACTTCGTTCAGTTTAGAGTAGTATTCTGTCACACTCATTGAATCTTGCCTCAAATAACTCAATTCACCCTTGAGCTAATACACCCAAGGACCATGCCCTTGATTATACCTTTGTTGTAGCTCATCCCACAATTTTTTGCATTCTCAAATGTGATAATTGTGTGTTGTATGCTTTGATCAACACAGTTAAAGACCCATGAGACAACCATCGCATTGCATTTATCCTAAGCATTTTTGTTGTTTTCACTACCTTTAACTCTGCTTAAGGATCCATCGATGAAAAATGCCTTGTTCTTGGATCTTAAGGCTCTACAAAATGCTTTCTCCCACATATGATAGTTTTCTCCATTGAGCATAATTTGACTGATGGACATCCTGGGACTGTCTGAAGGACTGAGGTAATTAACTAATGTCAGATCGGTAATCGAAGGGATCCTCACGCTAGAGGAGGAATCGTTGTGTTGCTTTTGTTTGAACTGAAACCTTGGACTAGATGACCTGAACTTCTTGTCAATGCAGACCAACAATTGAGTTGCACAACTCCTTTCGATGAAATAATGAAGATGAAAAAAAATTTCACTAAGGCACTGATACCATGATGAAATTTGAGAATGAAGACGAGAAGAATTTTGAATGGTTTTCTTCATAGGTCAAACAAGCAAAAGTGTTACATATATACACAATGTCATTGTCCTAGTCAATCGCTACTTCCCTTAAACAATTGTATACTTATTCCTAATATACCATCACCCAAAGTGAAGTATACAAGGAAACTAGATATATACACTTAATGTTGGTCTTCTTTAGTTTCGTCTGAGTTCGAAGTTGGTGGGGAGAAATTTCAAATGTAGCATATGGGAAAGAGAAAGGTGGGAGAGAGAACCTGAAATAGGTTCAATGTGTAGCAAATTGGAAAGAGAAAGGTGGGACTAAGGGTAAAATTGAAAAAATATACATACTTTCATTATTTTTTAATGTTTGTGTCAAACACAAATGGAGCAGAAAATTCTAGATGGAAGGAGTAAAATTTAATTGGCAAAGAATTTTAATATAATCAAGATTTAAAAATTGTTATGATTCTTTCAAAGTTTCATCTTGTGTATTGTGTGGCACAGATGAGAACAAAATCACAATGTTACATTATGTTGCTTTTGTAGGATAAACTAAAAAAGAATTGAATGTGATATTAACAAATGTATTGTCATTATTAGAGTATTTTTTTTCTCATGTATCAATAAGTTAGTTTTGTTGTTGGATAATATTTATTTTGTTCTATATATGTCATTTTTATGTGTTTTTGTATGAAAATATTGCCTTTCATACCTATTTTATTTATATTGGGGAAATTATGATGGGAATAATCAGAATACATATAAAAATGTATAAAAAACTATATTTAATGTATTTTATCTTAAATAAATATTCTAATATTTTATTCCTAAGAAATTGAAAACATTACGTAGCGCTGCATATAATGCGGTCTACCTATAACTTATGGGATATGTATACCCGATGATACTGGTATTTAATACCTTCATGATAACCATAGCAAAGGAATAATTGGAACAGGATCTTGAGATCTCCCCCCTTAAAATCAGGCCCTAGATCGCTTAGTTATATGCATCTAACTTAAGACATGTTGCTTATGGACCTTGTTACGATCCCAAGCATAAAAGTCCACGCAAGACGTCCATGCTCAGGATCTTCCACTGTGGAAGACTAGTAGCTCAATCAACCACCATCTTTCAAGGCATGCATGAAACTCATTTCTCCAACCCTCTTCCCAGAACAAGAATCGGTATAGGCAATCTAGAATATTAAATTTAGGAATGATTTTGCAACATAACAAAAGGTTTGGGACTTCAGGTGTTATTATTCTCAAAGTACACAAATGTTCTTCTGGTTCATCGGAGCAATTGGCCTAATTGAGCTATACATTTAGGTAGGATGCCGATCCTAGGGCATTGTTTTCAGTACCAGGACTTTTACTGACTAAAACTAGCTGGCAACTTCTCCACCAGCCCTCAATATACATACATTTACTTTATCTCCAATAACCTAGCATAATAGTCTGTTCATCTACAATGGATCACAACAGAAGACCTCGAACTTGATTCTAGGCTAGCTTCACCAACTTTAGCATCCGTATAGGTCTCGCCACTTGAGATAGACAAGCCCTGCACGATAATGGGTATATGCTCCAGCTACAACCAATACATGGAACAGTTGATGGCTGTGCCCGGCAATGTCAAATTTGCCGGGCTTCCATCGTTCTGGAATCCTCATGGCATACACCAGCGCTCCAATTCCATACAAAAGTCCCATGAGAATCTCGTACCCGGTCGTATGAAGGGCCTCGGACTGGTGGCGGAATAGGATAAGCTTGTGCAGGATAGGTGCCACACCAGACAAGCCCATGCCAAAGAAGAGGGACGCACGAATTGTACGAAACTCAGGGTTCTGAAAAGCCGGCATCAAGGAAAAGCATACGGTGGCAATTCCCAATATTGTTATGAATACCATGTAAAGATTGCGGAAGAAAGGATTGCACATGAAAGAATAGTACACAGGAGGGTAGAAAGAAGTCGATATGAGAGCTGCAATCCCAGCATAGTCTAGCCGGAGCATGATATATGACATGCGCTCTGAGTGGCAGGAGAGGAGGTGACATGTGCTGCTAGCAAGCAAGCAAAGCATTGCCCCACCCAAGAATATGAAAAATGGCCACCTTGTTATTGGTCTCAACATTAGGGGTGCAATTATGTTCGCTACATCTTCCTTCACGCTTTTCTGCATTTGATTTAAACACAATCACATCAGCTGCATCCAACTTAAATGTTTGCAAGACAGAAATGAACCAATGTAATCCAATGCTTTCCACCCAATTTTCCATGGTTATCTAAGTTCAGATGATCCAGCTACCTCACACCTAAAACAATTTTACTAAATCCTCTAAAACAGTCTCATCATCTGGCCTATTGTTAATTGCACACTTCTCCAGCACCATCCCAAAAAACAAAGTTTATGGTTTAACCTATGAGACAAAACTTCCATCAATAAATTTTCATGTGCTATTTGAAAGGCATTCGAACAAGTTATTAGATAACACCACAAGTTACCCAAGTGGTTGAACGAAAAAAAGGTTATAGTCCACATGGCTCAAAAAGGTCAGTTAAGAAACTGGAATCATGCTTTCGTATTGAACATTTGGAAGACTAGAATTTACTAATGACCTTAATCATCATAGTGGAGAGATTCCATTAAAGTGTAGAAAGATTAGATGACTTGATTGAACCATGAACTTTCAATCAATCAATCAACTAAGACTTAATCCCAACTAGTTGCAGTCGGCTAAAAGAATCCTGTGATTCTAATTAGCTCAGTTGGTAGCAAGCTCCTTTAATAGTCCTAGAAAGGCAAGTTCTTTTTGAACTAAATAACCCCCAGCAAGTTTACATCTCCCATTACCTTTGTTAGCCCTGCCTACATCTATCCTATCACTCTTATGCCGTGGCGCATCCATTGGTTTCCTTTGAATGTGACCAAACAATCTAAGGTGGCTCACTCTGATTTTATCCTCAATTGGGGATGCATTTACAAAGCTTTTAATGTTTTCGTTAGAATTATTCTCATCTCGGCTATATTCAGTACCATAAAGGATGGCTGGTCAGATGGCCATCCTACGATATTGTCCCTTCAACTTGAGAGGCACATTTTTATCAAGTACTCCCTCCATCTCATATCTATTGAACCATTTGGTTTCACATGAAGATTAAGAAAGTAGAGAAAGTTTGTGTTGTTTCCAATTTTGTCCTTAACTTTTTACACATAAATCAAGAAAATTGGAAAATGTAAATATTGAAATAATAGTTTGAAGGGTAATATGGCAAAGTAATTTACTAAATATGGAAATGTTGCAAAGAATTGGGGCTGCCCAAAATAGAATGTGTTGCAATAGTTTTGGGATGGAGGGAGTGTAACTTTAGTGACACTTCTCCATTTTGTCCAGCCTGCTTTGATTCAGTGACTGACATCCTGTTCACGGTCTCCCTCCTTATAACTAAATGAACCATGGTGACCTTTCAAGAATAAATTTCCCACTAAGCCTAGAACTCGATCCTTCTATCCTTCCCATCAACTAACGGTTGTCTCCTTCACCTGATTACCAGAAATTTTACTTCTCTTACATTTCTAGTTCAACTACACCACCAGAGGGAAGAAACTAGCAGAGAGAGATAAAACCTGAAGGCAAATCAGGCAAGAAACCTAATTTCAACCCTGAACCATGGACTGCTTAAGGTCTAAGTCACTGATTGGGGGTTTACCTTTCCTTCTTTCTTTCTTCTTCTGTTTTTTTTTGGCCAGCTACCCTTTCTAATTCTAGGAGAGAGATTGAAGAGTAACATTCTGGAAATTAGAATTTCCAGGTGAGGATCCATTTTCAGTTCCGCACTGCTGTTTAATTTTACTTGTTCTTCAAGTACTGAAATGTTAATTACTAATTAGTCCATTTAAATGCTAGGGGGTGTTGAAATTTAAGACAGAAATTTAAACTGGCCTATGGAGCTCATCTCCTTACTGATTGAAGGGAAGATCATCATTTAAGAACACATACTGCTGCTGAGGAATCTCAAGGAATTATATCTACTGTGACTTTTTGACAGGTTAGAAACGGAGAGTATCGTGTACTGTAGACAGTTAGTTACACCAAGTTCTTTTATCAAATCGTACTGACTACAGTAGATTGAGCTCACCAAACTTCTTTCACTTTGTAATTAGCTTGTTTCTGTAGGTGAGCCAGAGGTAATTATCATGTGATCATTACTGAGATTATGAAATCACATCTCTTACTATTTACACTTCAGATCCTGAGCACACTGAAGTTAGCAGGCATTAATTTTGCTGTTGGTTTACTCATTGTTGGGTACCAGTATCATTCATGGTCACGAGGTTCATCCTTAGTGTTCCCAGGTTTTACTGTGCTAATAAGTGTGCTCATCTATTTGCGGGTTTCAGCTGTGGAAAACTGGTTTCAACTCTGCAGAAAATCTTAACTTCCTGAAGCAGCATATGGCTGAGACTGAAATTTCGAAACTTGATAAATTTCTTAGCTCACCAGAAATGGATTTTTGTTATTTATGCACTGTCCATTCAAGAAGTATCCAGCTAGCTAGTGAATCTCTCCTACTGAACTACCAGCGACCTGAATAACAAGCCAAATCTTAATGTCACAAGTTTTACTTGCAGTGTTCTAGAATGCCCTTTATGGGACCAAGTACAATATTAAAAATTTTAAAGGTGTGAGAATTATCTGTTCTTCGTCCCTCAATTTGGCTCAATGTCCCCAAACAAATGAATCCCAGACATTGCCCTTTTAAAATCAAAAAATGATAAGTAGGTCATTTTCCTGAATGGAAAATGGGAAATCATGGTTTTGTAAGCATCCATGAGTCAATGTTCTAAATAGAGTATATTAGTTTTCCAAAGGCATAGCCTCAGAATTGAAAGAGTCAACTTGCTGAAGGATGAGAGATAATCTGGGTTGAAATGATGACATGGGTCACAATTTTTATTGAAACAAAATATCAGTTGGATAATCGGCCGAAATCATAAAGCATAGTGAGACACTCACCATTTATGTCATCTTATCCCTTATTCTTTTATTTCTAAAATCAATCATTTATAGTAAGTGTGCTCAGCCGATTGCAACACTCTCATCCTTGCTAAAGAACTTCTTAGGTACACTATATCTTTTTACCCCACCACCTGCTTCCCAAATAAAATAGAAAAGGAAACAACCTAAACTAAATTAAATTAAACCTAAAAGAATGATAGCTGACAACTTTTCTTTTCACCATATCCATATTCATGTACATACTTTTAGCTGTTAGCAATCCTGTCACGTTCTGTCGTAGCAATACAAACTACCCCATGCTACTAGCTTGGATATTTATTGTAGATGTTGCCGCAATAGCTGATTTAGTACCATTTCATTGTGCCTCATTAACCATCATCCTAAACTGCTAGCTCAAGTTGCTTTCAGAAGTCTGATAAATAGTCAAGAATCTTCAAACTGCTACAAATATGCCTAGAGGGTGTCATAAGATGCTACTGAACTTTGACAAAAGGCATGATATGAAATTCAGGAAAAGAAAACCACACCAAACTCATAACTTTTCTCATAAACACAGACTTGTTCTATAACAAGCAGCTCTAACAACTAAATGACATTAAGAGTATCTGATTTCAGCAAAACTTCTCGGTCCATAGAAACAGTTTTTCCTTCTTTTTTTTTAATAAAAGGATATCCCACTATGCATATTCTGTCCAAGTAGTATGATAAAAGCCTTACTATGCTATGGAAATTTTAAAAGATAACCAGATCAACCAGACAAGGAAATATAATAATACGCTGCCCTTTCCCCCACGGGTACTCTAGTCTAAACCAAGACAAAAATAAAATAAAATAAAATAAAAAGAAATAAAGATATGTGCTTGTTAAATAACTGCCCTTGTAGAAGCATAAAGAGACATTACCAGAACACAAACACTGGTGTGATTCCCACTGGAGAACCTCTCTGGCAAACAATTATATAGGAGTTCCATGACATGCCAGCTTTTTAGCTCGTCCCTGAATTTATGCAGGTCAGGCATATGGGGTAAGGAGGGGAGGCAGGTTATGAGCTCTTCATGCAATTTATGCAAATCGGCGTTTCTCAACACTTCAGGAATATGCTGCAAGGAATGAAGATCAACAACCTTGGGCACCTTGGTTGCAGTATATATTGTAAGGGCAAGGAAAAGGAAGAACCCAATCAAATGCCTGCAGAAGAAGCAATTTATGCATAGACTAAAAGGATGATTTGAAATTTATGAATCATTAGGCCAATGTTATAAGAAGAAAACTGCAGAATACACATGAAATTTTCTCAAACATGATGAATAAAATGCAATAGAACAGTCTGTTATTGTCTGCAATGTTGAATCAGTAATACAGCATTCAACCAGCTATAGGAAAAGCAGTTCAATTTTTATGATAGAGTGACATCAGTGTAACATGAACTTCTGAATGGTTTTCAGCTCCAAAAGGAGCAGGAAAAAGCTAACATGCTTGAATGTTTTTTTGGTTTCGAAAAGATGCTTAAATGTCAATTGCACATACGGTATACTCTAATGTTTTAGGCACAAAAAAATCCACTTCGCTGCATGTTTCACACTTTCACTTGTTCAGATATCAAATATAACTTGATTGCATCAATGTTCAGACATCTCATTAATATGTTACTAACACGAGCCCATAATGATAAAAAGGTCCCACTCCCACCAGATATGACAGAGCAGTAATTCCTCACATTAAAGTCCACAAAAGTAAGCCAGCAAACCTAGAAAAAAACTTACGTCCAGACATTTAGTGTCTCATTGTGAATGGTGAAAATGCTCAATAAAACTTGCTTCAAAGGCCATTCTGACCGATAATGTCTCAAAATATACTCATTGTCCTTCAAATACCCAGGCAAAGAATGGTACTCCACCAGCTTATAATTCACCTTCTTCCATAATCTCTTCCCTTTCCCTTCCCGAATGGAACACGATCTCTGTTTCTCCAATGTTTCCGACAACCCACTAGCATCCTGGGGCTTTCTTCGTAAGCTACACATTTTTCACCAAATCTAGAGGGAGGAGGAAAAAAAAAAAAGGTTGAGAATACATACCCAATACAGAAACCTCGTAGGCTTAGTCATTTTGTTCTCAATTCTTCATGAATAAAACTTAGCAACCAAACAATCACTACTTTCAATGTTTCAAAAAACAGTTCTCCAATTTTGAAAATTCACTGCTTTAATTGGGGTTTCCCCGTTGAATTCTACCAGAAACAACACGTTTCTTACATTCAAGAACAAGAAACAGAATGAAAAACAGAATCTCCAAAATTAGAAGAAAAAAGAAAAAGAAAGCAAAACCGGACGACCCTAAACAATTCCTATTAAGTTTCACAACAAGCTTAGCCAATCTCAACAACGACACACAGGTGTTTTATTCCATGATCAATCAATAAGAACGATAATTTTCATCTCAGAAAAACAACAGAGACAAAATACATTTCCCCAATTCAGAAGCACCTGAAATCAAGAATCAGGACCTGACAATAAAACCCTCAGCTGTGGCTCCCCTACGTATTCCGGAGATAATCTGAGGAAGTCTGGAAAGAGACGACAGGCCAATGATCAAAGAGTCAGCAAACGAAACATGACGAAGAGTTGGAGGAACATGTTACTAGAACAAATACCGACAATTTCTAACCGATGAAATCGCGGCTGACAGGGAGCAAGGTCGTCCGGACTCCTTTAAGTTCTCGAGTTCAGGAGAAAATCAATCAGAGATGAGAAAGAAGAAAGTATGGATTCGTTGGAAAGAATAAAAAGATGCTTTGATGCCAGATTGCCATTATTTTTTTTTTGGTAATGATACTTAAAATATGGCCTAAAGCCCTCTTTCCCCACTAAACTTTCTAAACTCATACTTTTACCCCCTGAACCTTGAATTGGGTCGACTTGCCCATCAAACTTTGCAAATTGGGACTTTTTGCTCCCTTGACCCAGTAAAATGAAGCATGTGCACCAAAACAAATATAAAAAATGTTAAAGGGCTAACTATATCATTTGTCTTATGATTGACTCTTGTGAGTAGACAATAAGAGCAAATGCTTCAGTTTCACATATGAGACTACCTATCTTTCTCTTGCCTTTGGCCATACATTATGGCACGCTCCTAGCTTGCCCTGGTGATACACAAATTCAGTAACATATATGTCTTATCTTCCTTACCTGACTTAAAAGTTAATATCTTGGAGATTTTTTTTTCTATTCAGCTTCTTCTTAACTCACAGTTCAATGGGTAACAGTGTACCAATGATGATCAGTGAAATTTGTTTTCTCTTTTTATTAGGGCATAGCACTTATAGTTTATGTCCTTCAAATCGTTCATGTACCAAATCTTAAGGTAATCATCTGAACTTGTTTAATTCTTACTTTAGATACTAAAGGGGCATGCATGTTTTGGTTCTTGGCGCCTTTACCCTCTAGTCCCTTCTTGGGGTTTGGCAAGTTCCAAACCATTTCAACGATCAGTTATTCAATTGCTAAGTTTGATGAGGTTTTGAGATGGCAAGTTGTATTTGTGGTTTTTAGTTTGCTCTTGGATCCATATTGACAAGTTAAACTTCTCATGGAATCAGGCTGGAATAGTTCTTCTTGCATGTGCTTTCTTGTGGGATATATTTTATGTGTTTATTTCAAAATAGTGCTGCCATGAAAATGTGATGTTGGGTTAGTAGTTATTTCCGTCCATTGTTGGCTAGTTCGATGTTTGTGAAGTCCCCTTTATAGACCTTGGTATTTATTTAAGGGGAAAGTTACAAAATCCCCCATGTGGTTTGGTTTAACCTACAGTTTGCCTATCTATTTTGAGATGCCTACACTTTGCCCTTTTTTTTTTTTACATTGCCTGATAATAACTTCTGAAACTTTATTTAAACTATACGATAATTATCTTCCAGTAATTTTAATCTATCAACTATATTTTTTATAGTTAATAGACATTTTAAACTATCAGTTTTTTCTTTCTGTAAATATACTTTCCTACTTGTAATTATATATTAGTATTTTTTAAAGGTCGGTTGGCTATGAAAAAAATATCAAAAATCTTGAAATTACTATAACATTATTATCATACAATTTAAATACCGTTTCAGAAGTTATTATCAGACAGTGTAAAAAACATAGGGGGCAAAGTGTAGGTTTCTCAAAATAGATGAGACAAACTGTAGGTTAGACCAAACCACATGAGGGTTTTTGTAATTTTCCCTTTGTTTAAGTGACGCTCATTCCACCCTAGAATAGATTAGTGATCCTTTACTAATTCATTTGCACTAGAAACAACAATAGTAACATATACTGCTACCATGTTAATATTGTTTCACAAATTTCATCGTTGTTTTCTTGCTAAAACTAAAGGAGAATATATACCTAATACTGTAGAACTAACAAACAAAAGAGTAAAGATGATATAAAATAACTTTAAAGAATCAAAAAGTTTAAGGAAACACCAACTTAAAGTTACCCAACTAATGTAGATTGGAAGTAAAGTACTAAAAAAAAATAGCATTAGACAAGAGCATGTATTTCCTTACATGGCTTAAAACAACGGCTATATGCTGCAGGCATCACAAAAGGCCCAATCAAGATCAAATCATGCAAAGAGAATTTGATATATCTAAGAAGTCGAGAGCTTGGAAATATTAGAAACTCCAACAAGAATCAAGGCTTTGATTTTACAGGCCTCGTCAAAACTGTAGGCCAGCAGTTTCTCATTAGCAAAGTACAAGTAAGATGAATGAGAAGTGAAAAAGCTAGTTATTAGCAGCATAACGGGAAGTGCCTGCTAAGAGTGAAGAAGAAGAGTCGACTTGGATGCTACAATTCAAAAGAAACATTTAACTGAAAAGGGTGAAAGGGGGGTCATTTTACCACCAGGGTGAGCCAGGAGCATCCTGCAACGTATAGCCAAAGATAATGGAAGGCATTTTCAAAGGTGAAACTGAAGCTTTTGTGCTTATTGTTTGCTCACAAGAGACAACCATGAGACAAATGGTTTAGTTAGCCTTTCAAATTTTCTTTTATCATCATTTAGTACATGTGCTTCATTTAATTGGTAAAGGGGACAAAAGGTCCCAATTTGCAAAATTAGAGGGGTGAGTCGACCCGAGTCAAAATTCAAAGGATAAAAGATTTGAGTTGGCAAAGTTCAAAGGGCCAAAAGGTCTTTAAGCCCTTAAAATATATATTTAAGGTAAATGGATTTACAAGAAAAGTTTTGAGATAAGTTGCCTGTCTCATGAAACCTGAAGAACGTCGAGCTGCATTTGGACAACTTATTGATGAGTATATATTTAAGGCAAGAGTTAAAACGAAAGTTTTGGGGGTAAATTGTCTACCTCATGAGACTTGAACAACCTGTTAGTGAGTATATGTTAAAGATAGGAGTTACAAGGAAAGTATTATGGGGTAAGTTGCCTACTTTACAAAACATGGAGCTTTACAAAACATGGATAACTTCAAGCTGTGTTTGGACAACTTATTGTTAAGTTTGTACATTGAAGTGTCTTCAACATGCCTTAAACTTGAACCTCAACTAGGGGTGATATCTTGCTTCATTAGCTGAGCCAAGGAAAAGACGGTGCCAATTTCTTAATTTATTTAGTTTCCCCAATGTGGGAAATATTTGGCTAAATTGCAACATTGTTTCTAGGCTATAGCCTAGTTATATAAATCTACCTCTCAAGTAATGAATGTGGAAAAACTGTCTTTAAATGAAAATTTTGTTGTAGGATTGGGCTTCCTATCTACAGATATCTGTCTATCACAACAGAAATATGATATGATGTAGATATTTAAAATCATTTAGGGATGGGAAGAGCAAATGTTGATCTTGAAGTCAAAAGGCAAAACTCATTCTTGGGCTTGGAAGAGGAACAAAAACATTTTGTTGTTAGATGCAATGAGGAGGTAAAACCAATTAGCCGTGGAAGCTGACTAATTTAAAAAGAAGATTTTGTCGATCCTATCAATTTAAGGAACTATTTTGTGGGAAAACGTTATGGTGTTTAAGTTGTGTCATGCAGGGATGGGCACGAAAACAGGTCATATTGCACCATGGAGTGATCCATTCTCTACATTAAATGGAAGAATCCATAATCCAATTCAATCTGTTTGAGGATCAAATATTTATGATTCATGACCTGCCCTACTCTATATGTGAATATCCATCGACTATCCAACCCACTTCACACTTAATTTTTTATATTTAAATTTTTATTTTAGATATTTCAAAAAAAATTTTGAATAATTTTTAATTTATGACACACACACACACACACACGTACATACATACATATTTGGAGTGTGTTATGTCTTTCCCTAGATCAATTTCATAAAACCTTGTTATTTGTCCTTTTTTATTTAACAATAAGAAAATGGAAAAACTAGAGAATCATAGCATCACCTGTAACAAATTGGTTAGCCTTAATTAATAAAAGAGTAGTTAGTCGGGGCACATAGTGCACTAGTGTACAAATAGCACTCTCATATTTTATGAAATAATATATTTGTATGAATGAAACAATACATTCTTATGAATGGAACAACATATCATATTATATGAACATTATCATATAAAACAGCATATTTATATTAACGGAGCATCACTTTCTATTGAAAAAAATAACAAAATTTATAAACAGCACATCTTATAAAAATGAATAATATATTACAAAATGACACATTATTTACAAAAATGCTACCATGCTTAAACAACAAATCTAACAAAATAAACAACACTTCTTACTAAACGTTATATCATAATATACGATAACACAATTGTATGAATAGAAAATCACTTCTTACTAAATAAAAAAATATTATTTGCAAACAACTCTTCTATCCAAATGAATAATAAAATTTTATGAATGGAACAACACTTCTTCTGAACGAAACAACATTATTTACAAATATTACATCTTATGAAATGAACAACATAGTACAACACAACACATTTGTATAAATATAACAACACTTTCTATTGAAAGGAACAATGATATTTATGAACAACACATCTTACAAAGTAAGTAGCATATTATAGAACAGCACAATTATATAAAAGAAACATCATGTTTTACCAAATGGATCAACAAAACAAATTAAGAATCAGGACCTAACGAGAAAACCCTCAGCTACAACTCCCCTATGAAAGGAAGTCTGGAAAGGAACAATAGGCCAATGATCAAAAAGTCAATAAATGAAACATGACAAGGTGTTGGAGGAACATGTTACTAGAACAAATACCGAAAAGTTCTAACTAATGAAATCGCGGCTGAGCGGGAGCAAGGTCATTCGGACTACTTTAAGTTCTTGAGTTTAGGAGAAAATCAATCAAAGATGAGAAAGAACAAAGTATGGATTTGTTAGAAAGAATTGAAGATGTTTTGGTGCTGATTTCTTTTTTCTTTTCTTGGAAATAATATTTAAAAAGAAAAGTTACAAAACCCCATCCCCTGAGGTTTAGCTTAACTTACACTTACGCCCTTATCTTTAGAAACCTATACTTACCCCCTAAATAGTAAACTTTATCAATCTCCGTTAAATCAGGAAAAAATGAAAATTTATCTTTTACACTACCTTGTCTGTTAGAAACTATGACCGATAAACTTTTACATCCAACAAATCTACCCCGATCTTCAACTGACTGATTTCATGGCTCGATTTCAAAAATAAAGAACAGGAAATTAGTTCCTAAACAACCTCTATACTTTCAAAATTGTACCCGATTGGCCCCTATGTAGCAAGCAATGTTTGTGTTTGAAAGGGGTTTATAATCCTAAAGTTCAATTCACTACTAATCTCACCTTATCTGGCTCCAATTTATACTAACTTTAATGAATCTATTTAATGAACCTAATCATAAAATTCAAGGGGTCAGTTCAATTATAAACTAGTATTGAAATTATGAAATGATAAGACTTTTGTTCCACCCTAAACTGCATAAGCCCCACTCATTAATGATGACAATCGCAACTGTGGGCAGTCATCTGGAAACTATTTGAGAGTTCATATGCTCTTTTTGGCATTGATCAGTTTAGTCTAGAAACCAATAAAAAAAAAAGGCTATATGATAATTTAGGGGCCAAATGGGGGCTTAAGGCTTTTAGCAATTGTAGGTTGTTCATGTTAGTATAGTTACGCAAGTCAATGAAAGAAAAACTCAATTTTACTTTCTCTATTTCCTTAGATAAGTTGAATTGACTATAATGCCCCTAGCAGGTATTAACACTTTGCTAAATTAACTAAAAACTTATAAAAAAATTACATGTGGCAAAAATCATTTTTTTCGATTATCAACAAAACTTTGTTGGTTAAACTTAATATATATAACACTACTCTTTGAGAATTGCGTCTCAGTTGCATCATTTGAAATATTATAGCTAGACCTAGTATGTAATTGAATGTGAACTATATTTGACAAATTAGCAATCCAATATATTTTTTAATAAAAAAATATTTGCAAAATAATTGTTCCATTAAGTTGGAAGTAAATTGTCCATTAACAGCATAGTAATAATAGTAACAATAATAATGATAATAATCTAAATCAATTCAATAAAGAAATAGAATAAAGAAAAAATTTCTAAGATTTCAATGAAAAATTAGTTATGGAATATAAAAAAGGCGGGTGTGATCAGAGGAGTATGAAGTATCTATCATAATGATAGAAGGCTAGACACTAACATTAACAAGTAACAAGCACTATCTTTTTATATTTCTTACTCATTTTTTATTGAAATCTTAGAAACTTTTTCTCTGTTCATATTTTTTTTATTGAATTGATTTAGATTATTATTATTATTATTATTAGTGTTATATATATGAAGTTTAAGCAACCAAGTTTTATTGATAATTGAAAAAATGATTTTTTTCACATATAATTTTGTACAAGTTTTTAATTAATTTAGCAAAATGTTGTTGCCTTCTAGGGACATTAGGTCAATTCAGCCTATCTAAGGAGACATGGTAATAGGATTTTTGGTTCTCAATGTTATGAGATGGGGTAAGTGAAAGATTCATTAAATCTCATATAGTAAGGTGAAGAATTCTCAAATAAGAAAGGGTAAATGAAATTTTCATTAAATCTCAGGAAGGTTTTTGAAAATTTCCCTATATCTTTTCCTAAAAATAATTTCTCATTTGTTCTTCTTCACAACCATAACATTATAGTAATACATTTCTATGTAGCAATCATTCTTGTAATAACAACCTTAAGCAATGCACCAAAAGATGGGGTTTATATCCGAAATAATTTATGTGATTCTTATCACGAATGTTTGATGTTAATGGTAAAATTTGTTGATTATAATACTCAATATCATGTTAAGATCAATTATGTACTTTTAACATATTGTTTTGATTATGGTAATTTTTTTAATATATTTATTAGCATTGAAATACATGTTATGTTTTTATACTAAATACAATTTGGAATCATGTGGCAACATAGCTAATGTAAACTAGTCTAGTAAATTATTTTATCATATTATGCTTTAAAATTTTTAAATATTCATTTTTTCCAATTTTTTTTTATTTATGTGTAAAAAGCTAATGGTAAATAAGGGTGAAAAAGGGTTAACCTTTTTTCGAATAACTTGAACTCAAGCTCAAGTTGAGGCTTTTTGAGCCAGGCAAATTCAAGCTTAAGCTAAGGTTGAAAAATAGACTCGAACTCTTTTCGGGATGAGCTCGAGCCTAAAGGAACTCAACCCTCATGGGCTCACAAGCCTAAAAAGACTTATCTATTGTCTCTTTCCCACCAGGTCTGATTCCTAACCCTTAGTCCCCTTACCCCTTGTGCTCATGAGTTTCAATCTTAGCCTTCACGAGTCTGGGCTCCCAATCAGCCACCACCAGATGGTGGAAGCACGGCGATGATGAAACCCCTTTGAGCCACCGCCAACGGTGATTAGTGTTCGTGAGTGGTTAATCTTGGTAGCATCTTCTCTTCTCTTCTTTGTCGTTGTTACTCCCGGCCGCAATAAGCTTCAATTGCTTCAACTCTCATTCAATCATCGAAATCGGAGGTCGAACCCTTGGGTCCGATCCATTGAAAATGGGTCCGATTCATTTGGTTAACAAATTTTCCCCTACAAATTTCCCTAAACCACAGGATTAGTTGGATTCCCTATTGCCAAAGCACCTCGAGTCGACGATAGCCAAGGCAGCCGATGATCGCCACCTTTTGCAGTCCAACTGCTTAAGGAAGAAGATGGCTCTTTTGTAAAGTTTATGAAATCAGGGTAGAGTAGCAAAACGATTAGAGTTTGGGATAGAATTTGTAATTTTCCCTTAGTTATTTAAGTATAAAATTACAGATTAAGTCCTCATCTTTCATCTAAGTTATAGTTTTGAGACTAAAGATTTGAATGCGTCATTCGAGCTCGGCAAGCCCTTGAGCCAAGCTCAAGCCTGTCTCGAGCCAAGTTTGAGCCTAAAAAATTGGGTTCGAGCAATTCGAGCTCAAGCCTGGGTAATACCAAATAACAAATGGGCCGATCCTGGCCCATTTTCATCCCTAATGGTAAATGTATAAATAACATAAACTCTTTTTTCTCTTTGTTAACCTCTGTGTCAAACCAAATGCTTTTTTGAAAAGGAAGAAGTAATACATTGTGATGCTAGAAAATTTGCAGCAGATTAATAATGAAAATATTGCATGAGAAATCCTAAAGCTTTTATTTGGATTGCAAGTCCATCCTTAGCCTCTCGGTTATTGCTTAGTGGTCACAAATTTTCTCTCCATTGCACATTCTTCCCCGGTCTCAGGCTAGACCAAGCTTGTACAAATATCCAATTTTTAGAAAGGAAGAATTAATAATTTATATGCTCCATTAACTACCATAAAATTATAAAAAAAGTTTAAATTTTCTAAAAAATAGTTTTTAACTTGGTTGAATTTATTAAATCTCACATAACCATCTGGCATCAATTGGGTAAATGGCACATATCATTCTTGAGCTAAGACTCATGTTATGGATTCATCTTGGAACTACAAAATATTACACTGTTCGTTCTCTAACCATAAAATAATTGCATTAATGTCCTTTCGTTAAGTCGGGCTATTAAAAAGTAACAAAATGAGGGGAAAAGTGCATATTCAATCATAAAACTTAGTAAAATTTTTTATTTGAGTCCTAAAATTTTAATTTTTTTTTCTAATTCAGTTCTAAAATACGTACATATTATTGTCTGGGTCTGTAAACTTGTAGCACTCACCCCTTCATTCGATCTCTAACTTATTGCAATGACGGCAGTGGCTACAAGGAGGAGCTGGCGGGATGGGTCGTTGCAGTACTGTGCAGCGATCCTGGGACGGAGGTCGATGGTGGCACGGGGCTTCGGTGACGGCAAAGATCAACGGCTGGGAAGGAGGACGAAGGGCTGGTGAATTTGGGGCTTCTTTTTTGGTTTAGAAATTGTCAGCACTAGATAGGAAGCTTTTTGCTCAGCTGTTGTCGCATTGAGGTCATGGAGGCTAGACGGCGGTCGGAGTTGGGCTAGAGAATGAAGAACAACGACTAGGAGCTCGTGGGTTGAAGGCTGATGGAGACAGGATTTGGTTAAAAATTAGGTTCGGTTTCTTTAACTTAATGTGACACCACCCGAGCAAGAAGCGATGAGCTCCGTCGCCAATGCTAGTGTCACCTTCCATCAACGATTAAATTCTAGAACTCCAAAAAAACCTGAGGGGTTGAGTAGATCTGAGATGAAAGACTGAGTGGAGCTAGCTTGCTATGAAGGCAACTGAAGTAAAATAACTGGAAGTGAAGGCGGGAAGTTGTTGTCGCAGGGAGACCTGGTTATTAATGAAGTGGCGTTTGTTGGGAAGAAGGATTTGAAGGAGAAATCTAACCCGAACTTACCCCTGAACAGTGAAGAGAGAAGAACGATAAGGGATAGGAGTAAAAAAAGGCCCAAAACCCAGAAATCGGGAATTTTTTTTTTTTTGCTTTTGGCTTGACTGTCGTTTTTTGGTTGAACAAGCTGTGAGCCTGGCATGGCTTTATGGGTAGGACAAAGTAGCTGGAGGAAGGGTGGCGAGGGTGGCGAAGGGAGGAAGGAGCATCTTTTGTCTCGTTTTAGAACTGAACTAGAGAATTATAAAATTATAAAATTTAAATAAATTTTTTTTCTAAGTTTAGGACCTAACTATGCACTTTTCCCCTCAATGCTCATTTCCATTACTTTTGAATGATTTGACCTATTGGTAACACGAATGTTGTAACATTTTCATAATTAGAGGACGAACATTTTAATATTTTGTTGTTTCAACATGAATCTGTAGTATAAATATTAGTTCAGAGATAATAGGTGCTATTTATCCAGCATCAATTTTCTAAAGGATAAATATCACTAAACATCTTGGAAGTATGCCACATGTTCCACTTTCATCTTGGTAGTATAAAATATTGCACCATTAGCTAAGGAAATATGTAGTTGCATCATTTGTTCTTCCATCAAATCTTACCTTCAGATTGTGATAGAAAGTTGACTTGACGGGATAAATGATATAACACAAGACATACTTCTAGCATCAGTAGTGCAATATAAGGCAAACTCTCAAATGGTAAGAGTAGACAAAATGATGAATGACACAACAATTACATATTTCCAAGATAAATGATGTAATATTTTATATTTTCAGAATAAATGTGCAATGTAGGACATAATTTTAGGATGTTTGGTGATGTTTACCCCTTTTATAAATTCTAATATAAAATTCTCTATAACTGTGTTCTCATTAATTTAGAGTATGCCATAATTTTTTATAGTTAATAGAATATGTAAATCATTATTAAATCATTATTTTTTCCTTTCTAAATCAATTTCTATACCAACTCAGTTTAGCCTAAGGCTATGGACAAATTTACAGTAAAGGAAATAAATTTGGAACTATTAAATAATAACTGAGATATTAGTGATGAATCTACTATTCAAATTAAAAATTTAGGATTTTGTACGTAATTTACGCGACTAACAATGGTACAAAAGTCATGAGGTACCACTTTTGTAAAAAAGTAGCAAGTAACAAAGTCTAGCACCATTGATGTTTTGTTCATATTTATTTCGGTATCATAAAGATTAAAAGAGTTAATTAGAATTTGTCCCGAAAATTTAAGTGATAATACAGTTTGCCCCTTTTATTTAAAAAAATATACACTTTGCCTTTATCTTATACTTTACCGTATTAAAAAAATTATTTTTATATTTATAAAAAGAAAAAATTGATAATTTAAAATGTTCCTTAACTATAAAAAAAAGTAATATATAAACTGTAATTACTAGGAGATGACTGACATATAATTTAAATTAAGATTTCAAAAATTACTTTTCACAGTGTAAAAAAAACAGAGACAATATGTATATTTCTGAAACGAGAAAGGGCAAACAGCAAATTGTAATATTACTTAAATCGCAAAACTAAATTGTAACAAGCCCAGATCAAAATGACAATTAAATTCAAACACGGAAGTTATGCAAGAGAAGAGAAACATTTTAAAAAAAATGGGGATAAAAAAGGGCTTGATTTGATTTTTTTTAAGGGTAAGCTTCATTTTTTATTATTTAGAAATAAAATGATCATTATTCTAACGTATTATTATCTTTATCCTAAATTCTTTGCTTCATTTTAATTTTTTGACTTAAATTTGACTTTTTTTTATAATTATATAAATAAATATAAATCAAATTTAAGTAAAAAAAAAAACTAAAACGTTCCAAAGTACTTGGTGCAAGAACATCTTATTCGTGGCCTGCTGAGTTTGGTACACATGCAGTTATCTGCTATTGCCTAATCGCCGGTAGTCACGGACGTGAAAGTTTGTCCAAGGGCAAAAAGCCAGTACCTTTTTTATTATTTTTATTCTATCTCTCTCTTTATTATTATTATTATCATTATTATCATTATTATTATTTTGTGGTTCCGTTTTCTTTTAATCTTTCTATAAGAGACATTGTGAGCAGAGAGAATTAAGTATAAATTCTTTCAGATGAAAGCATTAGATCATAATTTGAGGTTGTGGTAATTGACAAATATCCAAATCCATGAAATTCCAGGAAGCCCAAGGACTAGTGTTTCAAAGATTATTGACGACATTTTCACTAAGAATTCCTAACAGTACAATATTGGCTCATTTTTTAAGACTTTTAACTTATAAATTAATTATGTTAGAAAGCAAAAGATCATCTCATTGTTCCCAATTAAGACCTTACTTAAAGATATTCTCCTTCACCCCCTCTCTCTCTTTTCCCAGTTTTTTAACAAATTAGGTAACTATCCCGATTCCCGACACTTAGGTGAGATGGCTTAGACGATAGGGCATACTATTTTCTTTCTAAATGTTACATACGTTGATTTGGTAATCTTTTAGATTTCAGAAAAGTAGATATCCAATTTTTTCATAAATCTTGGAGTAAAAACAAAAAAAAACAGTAAGGCAATTAGGCTTCCACCAAATCATTGACCAACTTCATTCCTAATTAAGCTACAGCATTAAAGCCACAGCCACCTAATAATTCTCTTTCCCAAACCACTAAACAAAATCTCCGTTTGCTGAAATGGGAAATTGCCATGCGGCGGAAGTTGCAGCGGTGGTGATCCAACACCCGGCAGCCAACAAGATAGAGAGGATCCACTGCTCCGTCAGCGTCAACCACGTCATGGCTTCCAATCCTGGCCATTACGTCGCTCTCGTCGTCGCTTCGCCGACGGTTGAAAACGACGTCGGAGGCGGCTCGCCGCCATTGATGCAGCTCAAGCTGCTGCGCCCTGATGATACTCTGCTTCTCGGTAACGTTTACCGCCTCGTCAGCTTTGAAGGTACGTGCCTAAGTACCCCATGTTCATAACATTATTTTTTCTTTCTTTCTTGTAATAGAATCATTTATACAAGATATAAAGGTTAAGATATGTAAGTGAAAGGAAATACTCATTCTTTGAGGGACACAGAAATTACCCAAACAAATATTGAGACATTAAGACATTATACGAGGGAAGGAGGAGGTTGGGTTTAAAATCCCGACATTTCATACCCCTTTTTCTTTAGCCACTAGGTCAATAACTGCTGAATCACCATCTTTAATAGTTGCAAATAATGACATGGGAACTTGAGATCCTACTTCAGTATTTCATTTTGATTGGACTCGATCGGCTTAAAAAGCTGGGTTAATGATGGTTTGAAACCTTTCATCAAGGTAGAGACAAAATTTTGTTGCGAGTTTTATATCATAAGTGATTAATACAGTCTTGACTTCATGTTTTTATTTTCTTAGTGAGAGGATCAATACATTAAATTCATCAGGATAAAAATAATATTATTTTCCAAAGTTAATGGACTCTGCACAATTATTCAAAAGTTGAATGGGGAAATTGCCCAACTAGGACAATGTTCCCCGTGAAATTAAAAACTTGAAGGCAACGTTGTAAGAATTGAACTCTAAGGGAAATCAAGGAGGCCTTTGATTTGTGGTCTAACCTGTAGCTTCCGGTTCATCAACCATTCTAAATAAAAATCATAAATGCTACATACTATCATAAAGAAAAAATTATTTTGGTTCATGGTTCACCGGTTTGAACGATTTTAGATAGTTTTGAATGGTTTAATTAGTTTTAACTAAATATTTAATAAGCTGATAGCCAGACCACCAACAACAACAGTTTGCTTTCGAACTGGCCGGTCTGATCTGAGTTTTACATCACTGGCTTGGGGTGATAATATTCGGTGTTTCTAATCAAAACAATGTTTAGAAGAGTAGTGTGCTAAAGCCATAGAGCTTCTGCAAGAGTGAATTAGTTATTTGAATGCTACGAGTATATATTTTCTTCGTCTTATAATCATCAACATTCTTCAAAAGAACTTTTATCCAAAAATAATTGGTGCTTTTGTACCTTTTTACGTTTTCCTCTGGTTTTACAGTTTCCAATATATTGTTCTTGGAATGTCTTCTAGGTTCTAGTTATAAATTTTATGTATTTGGGAAGAAGGGTAATAATGGGAAAGTCTGGCAACATGCCCATGTTACATTATATCCTTAATTTTTATAAAAATAGCGAAAATTTCAGAATGTGTGGGTTGGAAGGAATACTATAAGTCTAAAAGCCAGAAATTTTTTTGGAGTCTCTGAATTGCTTGGGGTTCTCAGTTGAACAAACTCTGAACTAAGTTGTGTTATTTGTGCGGTCAGATGTGCTGAAAGAGTTTGGAGGGAAGAAGCGCGTGAAGGTGCGGAGAGGAGGGTTGTCGGCAGCAGAACCCAACAAGCATGACATGAGTTTCCAGGACAGTAGGGGGAGATCCCAAAATTGCAATTATGTTGAGGTAAAACCACCCTCCAGCTGGCTGTAACTTTTAAAAAGTTTAGAGTAAGTTCCATTTAACTTAAATTAACTTAATTTAATATAGTTTATTTTTATGTTTATATTTTTTTTACCTTAAATCAATTTTATTTGAAAACTAATATTATTTGGGTGAAATAATCCATTTGGAACAAAAGTTTTATGAAACTATATTTTTCTTTTTTTTATACATTAAAAAATAAAAATTCATAGAAATTTAGCGACATGATAAAAAGTTTTGTTTCAAATGAATTATTACACTTATATAATATTGAATTTCAAATGAAATTGATTCTAGGTGAAAAAATATAAAAATAAAAATAAGTTATTTTAAATTAAATTAATTTAAGTTAAAATGAATTAACTATTAGCCTCCACACTCTCGGTGGGATGGGAAGGGTCTTATCCTACCACCGGCCCGATCCTAAGACACCACTTTCTCTTCAATATACTATAACTACAAGTTGGTGAAATGAGTATGTCAACATTTTAAGGACCAAAATAACAACTGAATCATCAGTATTGCAATATAATATAAGAATTAGGGAAGTATGAGTTTGAACTCTAGACGTTCCTCATATACACTCAACCCTTCAACTCAAAGCTCCAGTCAATCTCATCGTATCAGCCTATTTTTGTATTAGATATCTTTAATTCATCTAATTTGATCAATCTGCCTGGAAAGTTTTGGGGGCCAATCAAATTACAGAGTAATGGTTGAATTATGAAATAGTGAGGTTTTCTGAAACAGTGAGGTTTTCCACCCCAAATTTGCGTAAGAGTCACTCATCGGTGACAAAGATTGTTTCCTATGCTTGGGTACTCATGGGCTAAATAATTAGACATGGAAAAGTGCTAGATTTGTGGCAGCTTAATTAGTGCCAACTACGGAATTAAGGCTTATGTAATCATTGTGTTTGATAAGTTTTATCTAAACCTACATATAATATAATTGACCTGAAATCTAAATAATTATAACATGATTTCCTCAGGGATATATGTACACTGGAAGTACAGTGATGCCGATTTTCTAAAACTAAAAATAACTTAAAAAGTAATCTAGATAAATAATTATTAATTTTTTAATCTAGATAAATAAATAGATTTTTTTTTTCCTTTTCTTCTTTTTGGCTCACATACATAAAAAAGTCTTGAGTCGGCCTAAAATTGTTACCGTAAAATGTGAAATTGTCCCCACCAACCAAAGTTGGATTGGCAAAAGGATACTTCGGCCCGAGCTGAGACCCGGGTTCAAACCCCTTCCTCACATGGTAAAATTAAAATATCAAAATATGGTTTAAATGATTAATTACAATTTACCCTTGAAGTTTTGGTGAAATTACGTATATTCCCCAGCCCTTTTTATATAGTCTAACAACAACTTTTGAAATCTTAATTTAGATTATACAGTAATCATCTTCAAATAATTTCAATTTGTATAGTAATTTTTTTTACAATTAATTGATGTTTAAAAATATTATTTTAAAAACTAAAAGAAATAAAAAAAGAAAAACTAATAATTTAAAATTTCCATTAACTATAAAAAAAAGTACCATAAAGATTGAAATTACTGGAAGATGTTTAACGTAATATCTAAATTAAGATTTTAGAAATTGCTGTTGAACTGTATTAAAAAAATGAGTAAAGTGTATATTTCTGAAATTAAAGGGGCAAAATATAATATTATCTAAACATCAGGAGGCACATTGTAATTATCCCATGGTTTAAAGCCTTTTAGGTTTTGAGAAATATGTAAGTCATCACTTAACACATTTAATAAGATGCTTCAATGCAAAATTGCAAAAATACTTAGAGTTTTTCCGAGGCCAAAAATACTTTATTACAAGCAACTAAAATTTTATTGTTTTGGAAAAAAAACTGAAGTGAAATTATTCTCGGCTTTTTTACAATTAAAATTTTATAGCAAATTTTAAGATTCAACACACATTTTTCGTAATAAATTTTTATATACTAAATGCATAAGGCTATATCACTATTAATTGAAGAGTGCATCAAAATACCGCATTTTATTGCAATTGAGATCTTTTAGGTTTCGTACAACAAACATCTTCACCCTTCAGTTTTAGGATAGTTAAATTTCATCCCCACTCTTTTAACAGATTCCAATTACAAAAAAAAAAAATCCATATTTTTTTTGGTGTTTTTAGTTAACATTGATACTCCTTACCTGCTTCAGCTTTTTACTTGATTTAAAAGTATTTTTTCCTTATCCCTTGTATATAATAAATGCACAAGGGTTATTCAATGTTTAATAAACAGAAAATAAAATAGTGACATTTTACCTTTTTATTTTTTTGTGTTTTCCTTGGTCCCTTTTTCTCTATGTGATCCTTTTCGTAAAAAACAATTGCTTTGTTTTTTTTAGTGTTGATCACCTTTTGACTAGGTGATTACTTCCTCAGGGCTATATTGTCACATTTTCCTTTGGTTTAAATTCGTCCCAACACCTGATTTATCAATTTTTCTCATTTAAAACGTAAATGTTATCTATTTATCATTTTCATCTCTAAACATTTCTATATTATTTCTATATTCTAAAATAAAACTTTATCACTATGATTTGTCTAGCTTTAGGCATGGTCTAGATTGCTTCCAAACTTTATTTTAATTTTGAAGTCATTCCTATATTTTCTAAGATTATAGATCGTTTTCTCTGCTGTAACACACAGGCTAAAATCCTAGTATAGTGGACCAAAAAGCATATATAAAAAAATAAAAGGTCTATTGCACACTCGAACATTTTTGTTTTAAAATGAAATAAGTAAGGGCTAATTACAAAAACTCTTGAGGTTCAGTGGAAATTACAATTTACATCATCATATTTTCAAAAGCTTGTGCTTTGCCCCTTAATGTAGGGAGAAAAAGATCATTTTTACATTTAAATAGAGAAAATTGATAATTTTAACTATTAACCAACTGTCAAACTATTATTAGAAAAATTAAATTTATTGAAAAAAATTAATATATAGTTTAAATTACAGTTTGAAAAATTGGTACTATAAATATGTACACACACAAGAGATTGCTCACATTCAAAGGACAAAGTACATAATTCTAAAATAAAAGAATATGAAATCTATTTTCACCTAAAATTGAATTGTCGGATGTTTTTGCACTTAGCCTAATAAGTTAGCAAACTCAACAACATAATTAAGAAACTTGTTTCTTTTTAAATTATACTAATTTCCATTAACTATTAACTAGGTCTATTGATTGTTACGTATTTGGTAAGTTAACATGTTTTGGTGAGACGTCTATATAGGCAATTAAAGTCATCCAACATCTGATTGGGGTATCTGAACCCAAAATATTTGGGTGAACTGAATTAGTAAAGTACGACTAAGTTCAAGGTGTAAGTTAAAATTTTGGCCACAAAATAAATACTCATATAAAAATTTTATTTTCTAAAACTCACTTCGGATTTGTAACTCTAGTATTATTAAATTTACTACTTAGATTCTCTTGAGCATTTTGGAGTTACGGACAATCTCGGTAATATAATTGCTCCCTTTGACAAAAAAAATGACAAGTAATTTTTTTTTAGTTGTCCAAAAAAGGGCATTTCATTTTCCTTTTTGGAAAGTTTTTAATATCTAAATTACTTTACTACTCTCATTTAAATCTCTCAATAAAAAATCAAAAAAATATATATTTTTTTTAATTCTTATTTCAACTTTCATGACACAAAACCCCAAAAAAAAAATTATTTTAGTTTAGGATAAAAATGAAAAAAAATAACACAAATCACATATATCTTAATCTCTATATCTAAAGAAACGTATAGCATTCCCAGCGAAATGAAGAGTTGATACGTTTGTCAGAACAAGATTTTCCGGGGCATTTTCTTTAATTCTTGATGATGCTACAAATTCATGAGCATTGGGCGTTCTCCTTTTTGCTTATGTTGAAGCTCCAAAGTCGTAGAAAAGATATAGGTGGGTTTAATCTTGGGACTTTTTTTTTTTTTGGGTCTGACTTTTGGTCATAGAAACTCTCAATTGGTATTAACCCAAATGACAAATTAATTGAGCTGGATCCTGAGTAGAGAGGAGGGAGAGGGAGTAAACTATCCCAACACCTCCATTTATAAGACTCCTTTTAATTTTGGAATTGGTATAAACAAAAGAGATTCAAGATGCTTCCCTGTCATTTTGACAATGGATGGTGGTTGTTTCCTATTGTCATTGCAGAAGATGGAGCACCAAGTCCAAGGAGAAGCGAGTAACGGCAGCCACAGCAGCTTATATACGAGAAGGCATCAATGGAGACCAACCTTGCAAAGCATTGCTGAGGTCGGGACGATGGCTCACTCAATATAATAAGAAGAAAATATTTCCCTCGACACCGGCCAGGAGGAAGCGACTACTTGTATACCTCCCAGAAATCTCAATTAGCTGATTAGGAAAATATATTTTCTTAAATCTTCAATAAACTTTGTACAAGAGCAATTAACCGCTATGGTAACTACTTATTACAGTATCTGTATTGATTGTAGATTTGAAATCGTGGTCGGCCTTTGAAAAATTTCATAAAAAATCTCTCCGAAGATGAAGATAACTTCTGGATGCTAGTTTGAAACCCACAACGGTACTGTTTAAAGTAATTTTACTGACAAAGCAAATAATTTTTCTTGGCCAAATGAAACCCATCATTTCATATTAGGTGGCTAAAAGTTTGGAGCAGCTACACAATTGTTGTTACAAACCTTTTATTAATTAGAAGGCCCAGATGATGCTGTTGCCAGAGGCTCAGAGGCAGATGAAGTGCTAGCTGGTTCTGATGCTTGGCCAGCAGGTACTGGAGGTGCAGGCCTCGGAGGTACAGGATGCGGGTATGGCTGATTTCCAGGCTGTGCATGGGGTGGAGGCACTGTGGAAGGATATGGAGGATACTGCTGGTATGGTGGGGCAGGTTGCATATACCCATAAGGTGCATGAGGCGGGCGAGGATACTGACCATGTGGTGCTGGCATAGCCTGATAACCATAATGCTGTCCTTGCGGCTGTCTCTCTGGCCCGGATCTATTCTCACTATCTTGAGATGGAACAAGGGCACCCATCCTTTGAGGATCCATTGAAGGATAGTATGCTCTATCCTGCTGAGGCGGTGGCGGTGGCGCTGGCATGTTATAATATTGCATAGGAGCTTGGTCCTGTGAGTATGGCTGATACTGGTTCTGCTGTTGAGATATAACTGCACGGGGCAAGAGTCCACTGTGAGCAAGAGCTGCCTGTTGCCTCGCAGCCTCTGATGCCTCGAGCTCGGGTTTTGGAGCCTGTGGTTTACCCCACATCAGTTTCAACCTCAGCCCCTTTATGACAAGCTTATTCGAGAGCTCTTCAGCAGCCTTCTCTGCACCTTCTCTGGTTGTATAAGTCACAAAAGCACAAGCTTTGTCAAGTACCATCTTAACAGATTCAATCTCGCCATGGGCATAAAAGTTGTCTCTCAAATCCTGCTCAGTTATCCTTCTATCCAGCCCACCTACATAGAGGGTTCTAATGCTTTCATCCTCAGGAGGTTCTAGGGATGGCATTTCACCTGCCTTGCTGAGTAGCTTCAAAGCCACAGGATCATTCATCCTGCAGGATTCCATGTAAAGAATGATGATAATAAATCACATTTCCGAAGGTTCAGAGATCACAGAAGTAGGTGGCTAGTTCCCGTATCTATATAAAAATCAACAGAAATTACTAAAACAATTCACATACACATGCATACCCATCAAATGAACCCTAGACGACATGAGTTATCATGAGTATGAAATATGATGAAAACAACCACCACAGAGCAGGACTCATATAATAAAACAAAGAGCCTAAGCCAGTCACCACAATGAAGAATAAAAAGACTTCTACTAGCAGATATTGTATAGCCAGCAACAAATTCTTGTATGCATTAAACTAGCGAATTTAACAAAACATGTGGTAAAATCTTACAGAACATTTTTCAATTTATTTGTACCCATCTGCTTTATTTCATCAATATGAAGTTCGCTAGTGCAATATTAACTACCAAGAAGCAACCAAAATGGTAATTACTCACAATTTCTCAGACATGAAGGAGAAAAAGCCATCACTAATCACACTTACCCATAGTAACGGTCTTTTATATTTTGCTGTGACAATTCTCCAGTTTCAGGCATCTCATGCCTATATGGGCACTCAGCACCTCTTGTACATTCACCACGAACATAGAAACTACAGATGTGTGCTCTGTTCCTTTTGTAGTAGGGTGTTGTCCTTTGGAGCTTCAATATTGTGTCATTTGGCCGTACTTTTCCGTATGAGGATTCATAATCTATACCAGCTCGAGCCTGCAACATAAATATGTTACTCAAAAGTTAGAGAGAGAGGGGGAGAGAGAGAGAGAGAGAGTCACATGAGTTTCGAACCAGCAGCTTCTATGCCATTAACATTAAAAACTCTCTTGCCTAACAGTATGTACAGCTTGAAGGTCTCTACACATTGATGCAGGAGAAGGGAAAGTACTGAGGACTCCACAGAAGGAAAAGTTAAGATCTCTACTGTTAAACAAGTAGCCCAGCAAAAACATATGTTCTTTAGAGTTATCTATGAAAAAAGCAATCAATGGAAACAAACAGCCTTTAAAAGCTATATGCTTCACTCACAACAAAATAGTTCAAGCTAATAACAGAATTATGTCAACGACAGAAATGCTCAAGTATGATGTTAAACTTGAATTGACTACAGAGTAAAAGGAAGCAGAAACCTCACCAAAAACAGCTAAAACAAATTTGGACCACCGGAAAGCCATGAATATAGACCAGATTGCAAATTACTCCCTAGCACAAGTAGGAAAGCAGATTGAAACTCTTGACTTAATTCAGAACTGAAGATCTCAACAGCTGATTTTCATATGGACACAAAGCACCAAAAAGAGAAGATCCAACTAAGAGCGTAAAGATCCTCAAGTTAACAATTAAAGCTGAGTTATAAATACGATTTTTTAGCCAAGAGTTACAAAATGCAGACAAAACAAGTGAGGCAAAGGATAAGAACGGATAAATCTTGAATAGCATTTGGTGCATGCTTAAGTTAGTCAAACAAAACCTAATTTTAACACATTCAACTAAACCAATTCACTTGGGAAGTCTTTTGAAGCAATGGTAGATAGTATCACAAAGTAGCTCCAACTTTCTACAACAAATCCAGTAACCAATAATATACATACCCTGCGATCATGCTCCTCAGCAAAATACTCTCTGTTAACATCACTCTTTGGAATAGCATCATTGGAATTTATACTGAGAGCAGTATCACGAACTTGGACTGGCAATCCATATTCCAGGTCCAAAAGGCATACTTGACAAACATTTTTCAACTTGCTGCAGGTCTGGCAAATTTCTGTCTTTTTGTACCTTGCATCCCGACCAGGCCTCCACCTAAACACAGTGAAAGGACGAGTGCATATCTTGCATTCCTTATCATAATCTGCTTTGGTCTGTTAGTCAACATACAAATCAATAATTAATCAGAGCAAAATGTAAAACACAATAAAAATATTTTGCCGCATTAAACAACTAGAGTCCTCCAATAATTCACCCCAGTTAGCCCAGATGACCCAGATAAAGTTTCTATCTCTCCTCACCAGAAAAGGACCGCTCACGGGATGAACTAATCAACTCAGACAACAAATAATCATACACAGTTTAGAGGGAAATTCCATCAACTAGGGTTCCACTGAAACAAACAAAATTGCATATTCCTCAGCGAAACACAATGACATATCAAATATAAGACATGAAAAATATGTGGCAGAAAAATGAAGTACCATGCGGACATAAGGATTGTCACCAAGGCAAGACTCGCAAATAATAGGGAAATCAGACCGTTCCCAGCCATCTGCCTCGTAATCTCTTAACAATCTGTGAGCCATGAACCCTCTCCTACCTGCTGTGTCACAAAAGACAGAAATCAGGGAAAGCAGAATATGGAATTGGAATCGGGGTGTCCATGATACGATTTTGGGAAAAAAGAATGAAGCAAATCATAAACCAAAAATGAATTAAGCCGAAACGGGTTTGTTTAGGGAACTGGAGGCAAAAACAGATTGAATCCCTAGAAATCACAAATTCAAAATAACAATCAATTATTCCAAGATTGAGCAGCATACTTGCAAGAGGATCATAAAACTCAGCAACACGACAAAAAAAAAGTACAAAAACATAAATTATCACCGACGAGGAAGAGAAGCCTACGCACTCTGTCAAACGAAAACGCTGCCAACGCCGGCGAACAACGAGAACTGTTGATTAAAGAAACCGACGTTCAGCGAGATCTGTATTGGGAAAGCTGCAGCTGCTGAAGATGAGAAACGACTAAGCTAAACTCATGAAGAGGCACAAAGAAGCGACGACTGTCGCCGGCGCTGTGAATCGAAGTATATGAGTTAGGGATCGAGTTTGTAGGCAAGATGAGGACCGAAAATGTTCGGTTTAACTGTATCTGTGGCCCCTAATATTTAATTATTATACCATGTTGGTACCCTAGCCTCGATTTCTGGCATAGAAAGTCCCTAACGGCCGAACCTCATTTAAATGTTTTATTTTGGACATTCTGTTAACTTAAGGTGTTAAATTGGACGAAAAAAGGTAAAAAACTAGTTTTAACCCTTGAAAATTTTACATTTTCCCTAAAAACTTTGAAACTCTCTAACCCAACAATCGAACCACTATCTCCAAAATCCGCCACACATGTCCCTATTCAGCCACCGTCCTCTGCCGCCCACAGGCCACCGTGTTATGTTCTCACCCTCACAAAATTAATCATTTTGTTCCACAATCCAATCAAACTAGAATGTCTTAATTATTCCAAGTGCGCGTGAAACAACCCTATACACAAACGAAACAAAGACAATGTAATTCGACAAGGTGGAGGGCACCTGGGACGGGGGTAGTGAAGTAAAGGAAGGTGGTGCGAGCAGTGTCATTCTAGGCCTCCTTAATTAGAGGTTCTGCAGAATTATGGTGATTCGAAAGTGGAGCCATTGATGGAGACGGTGGCTTTTTTTTTTTAATTGAACCGCAGAAAAAACTTATATTAGAATTGACTGAAATAGCACAAAAACTCTTGAGAATCAAAATCAGTTTTAGTAAGATATTATAGCTGAAACAGCCATCCACCAAATCTCCATCTAAACTAACCAATTTGAAATGGCTAACTTAGTGTTATACACTCATTCTTCCTAACAACAATTTAACTTTATGCATCTATTTTTCAGTCATAAATTTGACAAAGCTTGAATTTCCCCAAAAATATTTTCATTATCTACTTGCTAGACCTCATCCACTTTCCTATTTCTTTTCCTCCACGAGGACCAAAGGGTAATGCTACAAATTGCTTGCCAACCTTTCTTTTGTCTTTTGCTCATGAAATGACCCACATCATCCTCTAACACTTCTGCAATATTGAGGGCTGAAAGGTGTTCGACACTTCACCAATCGTAGACTTGTTTCCATGTTGCTACTGCTACTGATGCATAGTGGGCCGACCCGGCCCGGGACCGAACTGGACCGGCCATGCTCGGTCCTGTGTTTATTGGGCCCGGGCATGACCCGAGTTGAGGCGTGCTGGGCCTGACCCGGTTCTGGGTCGAATCCAGTCCTTGGCCCGCAATTTTTAATTTTAATTTTAATTTTAATTTATATTTTTAAAAATTTATTTTAATACAAAAATTTTTAAAACTATTAGTTTTAAGAGTAAAACACCACCACCGGTGTGAAAATTTATTAATTTTAAAGCCAAACGGCACTTACATAACATGGAACGGGCTTTACATGAGTCAATAGCAAAATGTTCCATAAAAGTAAATGCAAAATAAAAGCTACAATCTGTGCTAAACAGCAAAATCATATCAAATACAAAGTAAGAAAATAATGAGCAAACTGTGAATTTAATCATCTATCTCATCGGGGTTTTCCTCGTCGGAACTCTTGTGGTCTTGTAATATTAAAACTGCAATACCCCAATCACGGTTGCATATACAAACTTCAACTACATCTGCTGATAACCATGCGTGTTTATCTGAAATTACAAGCTTTCCAGCACTGAAAGTAAACTCAGATGCAACAATTGAGACGGGAACAGCTAGAACTTCTTTGGCAATTATGGAGAGTATTGGGAATTTGTTGCTTCTTGCTTTCCACCATTCTAGAATGTCGGTCTCACTATTCTTCCAAACAAAGTTGAGATATGCATCCACTTCATTAAGCCCAGATGCTGCAGCACGGGGCCGTTTAGGGAGTTGTTCCGCCAGATTGAATGATGATGAGCCCGACAATGATGAACACCCGATGGTAGAGAAAGTAGTGTTCCCAACCTTATCCTTATGCCGGTCGGCATAAATCTTAAATAACTCTCGTAAGTGCTCATCAATAATGGCAGTTATAGCATGAACAGAAATATGTGTCATTTCTAAGAAACTATAACAACCTTCAAGTAGCTGCTGTGTACCCGTGATTCTGACAGTCGTGTCTAGTGCAAATGTAAGTAAATAGATCGAAGGTATAGTACGGAAATATAAAATCCATTTGTCTTTCATGGCCTTGATTGTGTCTTTTAAGAACTCGTCATCTTTGTATTGGTTAGAAACCCATGCAATGTTGACCATATGTATTAAAACTTTGTGCGATGTAGGATAGTATACACTGGAGCAAAAAACAGTGGCATTATAAAAATATCGCAGCGCATCAGCTATTTTTGACAGTTTATCCCACATCTCTTATTTCAAAAGCATTTTCTTTTCTTTGACATTTATAAAACATGTCATGTGTGCAGTATATGGCATCGCATCCATCAACATCTCGTAAGTGGAGTTCCATCGGATGGGACAATCAAGTTTAAAACGTTTCCAACTAAAATCGAGGTCATTTTGCAGACAATATTGCTTAAATTCTTTGAAAACTTTGGTCCTTGACTTAAAATAATGGATTGCCCATCTAAATGGAGTAATTTCAGTACTCAAAACTTGAAGACCTTTTTGGACAGCTAAGTTTAAAATATGACATACACATCTAATATGAAAAAATGCAGCATCACGGACAGGTTCTAGTGATTCCTTCAATGTCTTAACCGTGACATCGTTATTTGATTATTTTATGCATTATCAAATGTTATGCTAAAAACCTTGTCATGACAAAAAAATTCTTTTAAACTTTCTAAAATTACTTAGAATATGTTCCAACCAGTATGATCAACCTTTATCCACTTAAATGCAATGATATGTTTTTGAATGACCCAACTATCATCAATCAAATATGCAGTTATACAATAATAATCTTGACCTAGTGGTGAAGTCCACATGTCACTAGTGAATGAGATAAAATTATCAAAAGCAGAGAAGTATGCTTGTAAGTTTGATTTACCAGCTTCATAAATTTTAAATGCCTCCCTCCTAAGAGTAGTCTTAGATATTCTTTTAAAAGCTGGGTTTAAGTGTGATTTTATCCATTTTTCCATGTGCCTATCTTCTGATTGTGTAAATGGTTTTTCAGTTAACATCATCCATTCTACCATGCCTTCTCTACAATCTTTTTGATTGAATCTAAAAATACCTGATCCGCCAGCAGTACTTACAAGTTGTGTCTGACCGCTGGTACTAGCAGCTGCATTTGGACATAAATTCGGATGCTTATGTTCCATGTGACGTCTCAGTGTTTCTGTGCCAGAGTTCTTCTTGTGCGCGAGCTTTTGCTTGCAATGTTTGTAATGTGCGAACCTCGCATTATTTCCATGAGCATCCTTCTCAAAAACTTGGTCAAAATGCTCCCAAACCCATGCGGTGAGCCTCGACGTCTTACCTTGTGGTGCAAGTTCGAGTTGATGGCTTGTCGGGGTTTGTTGAAAACCATCTCCTCCACCAACATTCTTTGATGTCGTTGGCTCCACCTCCTTAACGCCATCATCAGAAAGTTAATCATCGAGCCCCAAGTTGTATTGACTCATATCGAATTGCTCGTCATCATCAGTTTGTTGGATATAAGCCCCATGGGTCGCCGGTCGGGAAAGACCATGAAAAAAAGACCTCAAACCAGTGCGGGATGAAGAGTTTGAGGTCTTTCCCTTTCCTTTTGATGTCATTTGTGTGAGAATAAATTGAGAAGATCACAAGCTTCGAAAGTAATTAAGGAATAATTAAGAAAAAAATAAAGATAATAAAATTGAGAGCTTCAAAGAAATAAGAGAATGTATTAGTAGAGAAGAAGAGATTGCTAAGATTGATGTGAAGAAATGGCGGAAATGGCCTCCCTATTTATAGGGGAAGGCCTTTTTTTTTTTTTACTAAAAAGCCTTTAGAATATAGTTATTACGGGGGGCAAAAAAGTAATTTCTTGGGGTTAAAAAATGTCAGCCAACTGTTACAGGGACTAAGTCTGTAATTTTCCCTTTTTTTTTTTGAATTTCGGGGCTATTAGAGCCAGGCGACCGTTGGCCGGTCTCGTGCTGGGCCCAACTACGAATTGGGCCGTGCCGAGCCCACTTGCCTCCCTCTCCTCCTTAAAGCCCGAAACTGCCCCTCCTTTCACCGAATTTTACCCGGGCCCGTGCCGTGACGGGTTTGACCGGTCCTAGGCCGTGCTTGACACGAGCCGATCCCGACCCGGCCCAATGTTCACCTCTAGCTACTACTGCTTTGCAATGTAATAGGACATGTTCTGTTGACTCCTCCGCCTCCAAGCATAATGGACACACAACATTAGGAAGTTCCACTCTTCTTTAAAGAAGATTGTTTTTCGTTGGTAGCCAATTTTTTAGAGATTTCCAAACAACAATATTCACCTTTTGTGGTATCCAAGGAAGCCATCTTGAAGGTTGATCACCCGTTGAAGCTGGAAAATAAGCCTCTTTAATTAAACTTGTCAACTTCTTAACCGAAAATATGCCATTTGCTTATAGTGTCCACCACCAACCATCCTTGGAATTGCTATGAACTTGAACATTACACAACATAGATGACAACTCCTCAAATTCACCACACACTCTCATTCTTAATGCTCTCCTCCACTTCTACCTCCAACCCTTCTCTCCCTTCACGAAACAAAATCTATCCTTCACCAAACAATTTTTATCATAATCCAAGTTATATAACCTAGGAAAATGAGACAACAAAGGTTCCCCCCCCATTCCAATCTCTCCAAAACTTCACCGAGTCCCATTCTCCCATCCTCATTTTGAAAGACGGTGAAAAAACTACTCCCACATTTTCTAACTCGCTCCTTACCTTTACTATACTCCCCCATACCCCACCACTCTGCCCCTTCATTAAACTTTCATCAAGACCGCCACCCTCACCATGTAAACTCTTAATAACTCGAACCCATAAAGCTCATTCTTCAACCAAGAACCTCCACCACCACTTTCCTAATAATGCCGGATTTTTTATATCCAAGCTACCCATACTCAACCCATCTATCTCTTTTCTATTTAACACCATACTCCAAGCTACCCAACTTATACATTTACCTTCCCTTGAACCTCCCCAAAAGAAGTGATTTCTTTTGGTTTCAAGAAAATTCAAGACTCTCACCGAGGCACAAAATAAGGAGAAGAAAAACAAAGGCAAGCTTCCTAAAATAGATTTAATAAGAACAACAACTTCAATTTCCAACAGCTTAATTTTCCAATTAAATTTTGCATCACTGGCTACCATTCCTTCACCCTTCTCATATTTGCACCCACCGGCAGCCCGAGGTATTTAAATGGTAGCTTGTCTGCTGTACATTTCATCCTTCTTGCCATTTTTTCCACCTCTCTTTGCAGCACCCCAACTCCACACAGCTTACTTTTATTTAACTTACTTTTAGCCCGAAGACTAATTGGAAGCATTTCAGTAGTCTCATTAAATTTAAGGAATTTTCTTCTGACCACTCCCCCATGAAGAATGAGTCATTTGCATACTAAAGATGTGAGATCTTCAAGTCTCCCTTTCTTGCTGCAAAGCCATTAAAAATCTTCTTTCACAAGCCTCCACCATCATCACATGCAACACTTTTGCCACAATTAAGTACAAAAATGGGGAAAGTGGATCACTCTGTCGCAATCCTCTCAACATTTTGAACTCTGGAGTAAGACTCCCATTGCTAACACAAATATAGTTGCAAAATCCAAGCAGGCTCTGATCCATCTCCTCAATTTTGTTTTGAACCCCATCTGATCCATTATTGAGTCCAAAAAATTCCAGCTAACAGTGTCATAAGCACGTTCAAAATAAAATTTAAATAACAAAACCTACTTTTTCTCCCTTTTGGCATAAGCCATCAATTCGTTTGCTATAAGGATTCTATCTAGAATCTGTCTCCCTTTAATAAAACCTGACTGTTCTTCACTAATTATGTTTTCAATCAACAATTTCAATCTTTCAGCTAGGATCTTTGAGAAGATTACAAGCCGATTAGCCTTATTGGTTATTAGTATAAAATTAGCAACGACTCTTATAAGGGAAGTTCCAACTTAAAAGGGATGGGATAAATTATTATGGAAGAAATTCTTTGATTGTGCTGCCTTGCCAGTCGTCTGCAGCGAAGACCACAATTGCTTATTCGATCAAGATCTTTCCCATTATTTGCCATTCGATAGTTTTGGATCTTATGAAATGATGGGAACAATGGAGGAGATATTAGAATGGGGAAGAAAAGAAGAGCGGAAAGTAATGGTGAGTTTTCACTTGGAGAGAGGAGTGAGTGGTGTTTTGGGGGAAGAGGGTAGAAGGAATTTTGTAAGGGCGAGAACAAAATACGGTGGCCTAGTGGGTGGCAAACGACGGTGGCTGAAGAGTAGGGACTTAGCTAGAAATCGTGGCAATGAGGTGGGGCAAAAACGTGAGTGTTGGTGGGTTGTTAACAAGTATAAATTTATGATGAATAATACAAAACATCAAATATTGTAATATATAAACTCATGAAATTTAAATGTCTACAATAATTTAGTTCAAAATTTAACACGGTGCTCCTTCGAATCCCTAAAATCATCAAGTATAGAATCCAAACTAATAGTCTTTGCAATTTCTTTTTCAATATACAAAAGCAAACTATCAGCAAGAAAATCATTATTCATCTTATTTCTTAATCTGGTTTTCCCAATCTTCATATCTAAAAATGCATGTTCTATAGTAGCAGTTGACATAGGAAGAGTCAATATACGGATCAATCTATCAATAAGAAAGTAATAACTTGATTTCCCCGTAGCTACTAAGACTTGGCATAATTCATCTATTGATGATAATCCTTCAAAGTCTGATAAATTACTAATATCAGTATAAAAATGTCGTAATTGAAACAGTATCAAGTCAAGTTCATAACTTGAAAAATCATGGGGATAAAATTTTTGTGCAAGGCTACAAATGGACTCAATATCAAATGACTTGAACCCGCCTTTCGAATTCAAACATGAACTTAACTTCAACTAATTTACTTAAGAACAACGACAAATATTCTCCAACTTACTCTTCTACTTGTTATGAAAAATTGGACAAGAATAACAATGAAAAGAAAATTTTTATCATGATGATTTGGGAGTCACAAGGTAATTGGATTTAAATCATCATAAAATGATGCAAAAAAATTATAATGATAAATTTGTTTGTAATTAATACTAACTTTTGTATATGTTTTTTTACATGTTCTCCAATAACATATGCAAACAAGTCAATCACATAAGTGATAAGCATAATACGCAATGTTCTATTACCATAATTCTCATTTCTCAAGTAAAGTAGTATGAAGATTCAATTTCAAGAACAGAGGAAGCTATAAACCCGAAACCGGAAACATAGGAATTAGGATCTTACATCTTAGCTTCACTATTGACTGATTTAGTACACTTTATTTACAAATTTGAGTGAGCAATTGATAAAGAAACAAAAAATTAAAGGAAAAGAAAGGAAAATTGAGAAAATGCCCAACCTATGTCGCGATTCAGGTGTTGGACGCGCGGGAGTTTTGTCCAAAAACTCAGACTTGAATTCAGAGATGGAGATGGACAGAAGGAATGTTGGCGGTGGGGAGAAAAAACTCAAGCTGTTTGGGTCACTACTGGCGATCTAGATCGAGAAAATCATCATCGTTGCTGAAGAATAGAGGGATGGAGTGTCGGAGCCAGGAGGGGTTGGGCCTAATTCGTTTGCGACTCGTGATCTTCCTATTTCTAATTTTGGTTCCAATTAAAACTTTTAAAAAGGACAAAATCCACAAAAGTCCCTAATTAATTTAATAATTTACAAACAAGTACCTAGTTTTAATATTTTTACAATTTTTATCATATTACATACTACTAATAAAAATTTTTAAAAAGCTAGGGGGGGCGACAACCCCTCCCCACCCCAATGCAGCTACGTCCCTGCTGGAGAGGGATGTAAGTGTGGCGGACTGTGGAGATGATGATTTAATTACTAGATAGGAAAGTTTAAAGGTTTTTAAGGCAATGGGAAAACTTTTAGGGGTTAAAATTAGTTTTTCACTTTTCTTCCCGTCCAATTTAATGCCTCGAGTTAACAGAAAGACAAAAATGGAATACTTAAATGAGGTTAGAGATTTTGTATGTAATAAATTAAAGCTAGGTACTAGGGTCTGAAATAGTATAATAATTAAAGGTTAGGTGACACTACACAATAAACCCAAAAACATTCTTTTATAAAATTGTTGGGCTAAATCTGTTTTACTACACTCTCGAACTTTGTCAACTTGGTCAAATAAGTCCCTTAACTAGAACAGTGATCAACTTGGTCCTTTAACTATAAACAGTACATAAGATATTAAATACCGCTACTGCTAGATATACTATACCCTGTAAATTATAGATATTAGTTTCTTTTCTCTTACTATGTATGAGTTTATTTTTATATATTTTAATTGTATATATAATTGCCTAATTATTTTTTATAATAATAATAATAATATATAAGAGATTGAAAATAAAATTATATTTTATACATTTAATAAAATTTAGTTATTTTTATTTTTATTTTTTGTTATAAAGCAATGAATATAACAATTATATGAATAATGATCTGTTTAAAATTTAAAAAGTGAGTTCGATAATTTTTCTTTCTTAAGTTTCCCAAAAAACTAAATAAAGAATAGAGCATCAATACTTAATCATCAGAATTGGAAATGAAAACTTCAATTAATTCTTCAAACTTAAATGGTAACAAAGGATTAAAATGATTATGGATATAATTATAGTTGCCTGAAGTTATATATCCAAAGTCTAGTTATTACAAACTTAAAAGTTTTTATTCCTTCCTCTAACTAACAAGGTTAGACTTTTTTTAATTACTATGTACTCCATCCATCCCATTTTACTTGAAACGTATTCCTTTTTGGGATGTCCCAAAAAGTTGAAACGTTTACTTTTTTAGAAAAGTTTAAACAATTAAATTATCATTTTACACAAAACTCAATAAAGACTCTTTTTTTAATCTTCATTCAATCTCTCACTGCACAAAACCCCAAAAAAGAATCTTTTCTTTTTTAATCATTATTTAAACTTTCACTACATAAAAAAATAACACAAATTACATACACCTTAATCTCCATCCCAGAGAAACATTTCAAGTAAATTGGGATGGAAGGAGTAATTAGTTTTGCTTTAAAAAAGTGAATAGCCCAATCATGTATAAATTTGGCATAATTAGTGCATCAAATTTATTGCCCAATAAATTTTAGTAACCGAAACATTGAATAAAATAATAAGTAATTTTAATAATATTACTACCATAATATTCTAATTGGTAATGGCAACAATAACTATAAAAAAAACCTATGTAGTCCAATAGAGGATGATGACTAAATTATAACTCAACAAAGATTCACGATGATGTCAATACAATAAAAGTCAAATAAATAAAGTGTATTTAAAGTCTCTCTAAAATATTTTGACATTAAAAAGTCAATTGAAAAGGTTTAAAAGGAACAAAGAAGTTCTATACTGTGCCACATAGCAATGTCAACAATGACCAATGGATGTCCTCACCTATGTGGTACTTCAATCTTAAATGATAAAAAAAAATTCCTCCCCAATGTCACCGATGACCAATCAATGTCCTAATCCATTGGTGTCCAATGACCTTTTTAGCCCTTTGATTTTCTAAACACTTTTGTGTAAGTTAAGTGCAGCGAAGGGAAGATGCAAAGAGGCAGTGGACTTTTGGGTAAGATAATTGGTCTTTGTGTTTGTTTGCCATTAAGTTGCCGATGTTATGTGATTTTGAAATTTAGGGCCTAAATCTTTAAATTCTTACAATTAGGTGACTGCATTTCTACAAATTGATAACAGGTTAAAATCACAAGATAACACAGGCAAAGTACAGTACTCTCTATAGTTTAAAGACCCAGATTTAAACAGTACTATCTATAGTTTAAAGACCCAAGTTTATCTAAATCATGGTTTTGGGACTAAAATGACTGAGTTACAGGGTGCAAACTCATTTCCTTTCACAAGGGGAACATGTTGGTATTGAAAATTTTGTAATTTAACTCATAAATCAAGGTTTTGTAATTCATTTTCAAAATCTATAACTTAAACAAATAGAACTGGGAATACCAATTCTTGTGGAGCTTAACAATTTCTTGGTGAAATCAGGTTAAACATCTTATATTTATGGTTAAGAAAGTTGCTTGTGCGAAATAACAGTTACGACACAATAAAAGCTCTTTGGTAAAGTAAGCCTTTCTACGCACTTAGCTGGGTGCCTGGGAAGTGCCCTGCTGCAACAGCCCATACACCAAAGTCTCCCAAGGGGCCTGCCTACCTTAACCCTCAAAACTTTAACAAACATCATACTACACTTGCAAATATGTTTCAAATGTTGAAATCAAATGTATATATCAAAAACCATACATATTATAGACAACAGGATTCGAGCCTAGAAACCTTCATTACTAAGACTAAAGGTCTACAACTAAGATGTATAGAACAAACATATTACTTGTAAGCTAAGCCTCTCCTCAATAACAAGAATCCTCACTGAACCAGCAGTGACCCATTAAACACTGCAACACTCAACAACAACCCACAGTTATAAGCAATCTGGTAATGAGATTGCAGCTATAGAACACTAACATTATAAGAATCAGAAATCAATAAGTAAACAACAGTAACATCAATAAAAGCTCCTGGAAAAACATCACCTATGCTAATTTAATCGAATAGTCATGCTCATGAGGCATTGAGTTTTTCGATTCATTTATCTAATACCCCAAAAACAAGTCTAGCATATCATTAATAATTAGCTAGTATCTGAACCAAGCTAGGTACATTCTCCTTGAAGCCATTATCACTCAAGTTTTTACTTGTCATCACTCCACTTGCAACACTAAGATTGAACAACTAACAATTTATGATTTATTAATTAAACATGAACAAACAACATTTCTTACCAACTCCTTTGAGCCCTAGTGAATCAAAGCTGCTGAACACTTTTCAATGCCTTTAACTTAAACAATAAGTTACTATTGTTTCTTCACAGGACAACTTTAATCTTGTCACCTAAGACCCAATTCCAACAATTTATTGCGTTTTCTCTCAATCAAACCAACTAAAGCTCAACCTATGTTTTTTCTTCAAGGATGAAGTTAGACTAGATCGAGTTACTGTCTAGCTAGAAGTTGTATGGCGAAGCCTTTCATGTATGTAAGGCACAAACCCCATTCAACCCCTTAAATTATTCCTCAGTTCTAATTTGGCACCATTCTTTTTATTTGGCATAACCTAGCTCCCTAGAATTCTTCTACACAACTCTCTTCTACCATTCACCCCAAAAGTCCTCAAGTTTTCTTAATTGAACATTCTAGTCACCAACCCATCTTTAACCTCAAACTAGTCCATCAAGCACCTAAATTTCCAAAGATGTTAATTCAACTCCTTACATTTTCTTCCTCACAAAAGTTATCTAACCTTGATTATATATATTTTCCCCACTTAATCCCTTAAATTAACATACAATGGCCCTCATTCTTTAAAGACAACCAAGCTTCAATATTAGTTATTGGTTATTTAACAAACATACTTAATCCCCTTGACGGAAACTTTGGAAGCAAGTTTCCTGTACAAACTTAAATGTGTAACTATATATAATTTGTTCACTAAGGAAAAGGGTTATGGCAGTTATATGTAGCTTTGCTTAACTTTCACAAAACAGCTACATTGGTTTCAAATGTTGATAGTCAAGTATTTCAATAATGATCAAAACCAAATGAGCTCACTAGATGTTATTGACATCGACCTATATAAGGATTCTACTAAAAACCTGCTTGCCATTGACCATTTTTTTGTTCTCCATAGAATAAGTGTTGCTTCGAGGGAAGTGAAGTATTCTGTGATTGACCTTCTCATTGCAGGATATGCTCCCCATACTACATCATAAAAAACTTTCAACTGGATGACATTATTTTGAGGAAACAAGTATCTTTATCCTAAAGCATTTTTTATGTGCCAGAACAACCAAATTGCTACATTATAGTGATCAGTTATGGGATTTTGCATGTACTGACTAAGTATGTTTACTAAATAGGTAATGTGTGGCCCCATTATTAAGAGATATAGTAATTTCCCAATTAATTGTTTGTAAATTGTCGGATCCTTTATAGGGGCATTTGTTGATCGGCCAAGGTAATGTTGCTATTGCATGGGTATTTTGCTGGGGTTTACACTTGTTAATCTGACATCTATAAGGATGTTAGTGCATACTTTAGCTCATAATATCCTATTAGGTCTTAGTGCTATCTTCAATCTAAGAAAATATTTTAAACTTCTCAAATTTTTCAAATGGAATTGTTTGTGAAACAACTTTTTTAGTTGCTTACATTAAACTTGATTATCACCTACTACAACCATGTCATCTATACATTCAGATGTACAAGAAATAAGTCATTAAGAGCTTGTTCAGCATATGTTAAATAGCGTCAATTAAAGTGTTTTCGTTCATATTGGTGGGCCAGTCAATGAGCCTACATTTTTTGTTCTGATAATGCCCTTAGCCTAACTTGCAGACGACAATGACCAAAAAGAAGAAAAAACAAAGAAAGAGCATAAATGTCTCCTTTTTGCTTGCGCCCGATTTTTCTCATCTCCTTTTTGGGTGCTTACCACCGGCATTGTCAACGGCATCGACTCAGCCTTCGCCCACCGCCTTGCCCAATAAGGCCTTCATCTCATCCTCCTCAATCAAAATTCACATCATCCTCCACCATGGTCTTTATTTATGGTCTCCCTCTATCGTCAACATCCCTCTCTTTGACCAAAGCCACCACATCCACTACCCCAGGAACAACAATAACCACAATTAACCTTTAATTCAATCGTCCATCCCATTAAATTTCCCTCATAACTACTCGACCATTTTCAAGTCACTGCTCTTGCGCCGACTTGTTTCCTCCTGAGCTTACCTAGTGGTGGGTTTTGTTAGCTCACCTGGTGGTGGGTTTTGTCTTTGTGTGGGGGGTTTTGGTGGCGAGAAAACTAGAACATGAGAGTAAGGTTAGGGCTCAACTTTAATGCCCAAGGTCAACTTCACTAGGTTGTGTGTGGAAGGTAGGCGAGGAATGGAAGAGAATGGCAACAATGGTCTTAATCTTACCATCGACGATGTAGTTGAGCGAGACATGCTCCAAGATCATGATGTAGAATAGCGAGAGAGAGAGGAAGAGAGAGCACAGGGAAAAAAAATTCAAGACCATGGTTCGATCGTAAATATTTACATGGTTCACTGACAATAATATTTGGGGAAAGTGGGTCAAACTTGCCACCTTGTAAAAACATGTTAACTTGCCCAAATTAATGCCAAATGATCAAGCCCTATATTTTTGTGTAAATAATGATGACTTAGCCCTTGATTAAGCAAAACCACAACCTTTCAGAGTAGCAAAGAGCTTTTCAAAGCACTCTCAAGAAGCTTAGTTAGCATAAGTAGATGATTTGATTTTAATTTGATTTAGGTTTAATGCTAAATATATCTAATTGCTCATGTTTACCAACTGTTTATCTTTATCCTTTTTTTTATTTGTGATTCTTGTCTATAAATAGGTCTTTGTTGCTCATAAAAAAGGAACAAAAAATATAGATTAGAGGGGAAAACACCATTTGGTACTACTTTGAAACTTGAGGATTGATGCAAGATGCACTGCGATAAGATGAGATTAGAGTGGTTAAGATCGATTAAAGTTAGGTAGATTGTCCAAGTCAATATCTAACCCGACCTGTTTGCATATGAGTACCTTTTAAATGCCTGAATTAACCCATATCCGCATAATACCCACATTTTAATTGAGTCAGATAGGTTTGGGTTAGTTGGTTTGATGGGTTGGGCGGTTGGATGAGTACACCTAGAAGATCCTGGAACTCCAATAAGAATATTAAATGGTGAAATCTTGATCAAATTAGGAAAAGATCTTGAAAAATCCCATAATTACACTTTTAGTCCACAATTTGGCTTTTGCCTTTAGGTTTAACCCACATTTGCTCAAAAAGTTTTTTGAGCTCATAATTCTTTTTTGGTTTTCAATTGAGCCCAAAGAAAGCAAATTTGTTCAATAAAGCCAAAAACTTCCTAGCAACATCAATTAAAGCCCAAACTCTTTCAAATTGTTCCCAAATTTCTCATAAAAGCACAAAATTTGTCCAATTTACCCAAATGGCTCAGATTTGATATTCACAAATAAAAATGACCTAATTAATGCCTAAAGAAATATTAAAAGATTCACATACAAACTTTGTGATATGATACGACAACATTGAGGCATAAAAATATTAAAATGCCCCTAGACAATAATGAAGATTTTTTATTTGTAAACTAACCTATGACACTCAAGAGACCTAATACACCTAAATGAAGAGTCAAATTGAGTGTTAACGGTGGACTTCTGTCTCTATCACCCAAACCCAATGGACTAAGTTGCTCCAATTTAGGAAGTTTGAGCGTTCTGTGACAAGTTCTAGTCGGACCATGCCATCCGAGTATATTAAGTTTTTGGGCCAGCGGCGCATATAGGGCTAGGCCGAATTACGATTTTATGCCCTTTCATTGATTTTCTCTTTATCACTTCGCACTCCAATATTTGAGCCAAGCCCAAGCAAAATGAAGGCATTTATTTATTTTTTTGGTATTAATAAGTAAGTGTATAAGTGGAAGATATTGATATAAGTTAAAGAAAAGGCACAACAACTACCGAACCAGTTTTTTGAAGTATGCTCTATGAGGTAGGGAGGTTAGAGCTTGAATTATGAGCTTTTCCATATCAACCCAAAACCTTAACCATCTATCTTCTATATATAAAAGTTGGGTTTTAATAATAAACGCAAGCAATAAATATATTCAATTTTTTAATTTTATGTTAGTCTCTTAACTTTAAATATCGTACAGTTTTAGTCTTTAAGTTATTAACTGTTTTGTTTTTGTCCTAAACATATTAAAAATATTTTAGTTGGTTTATCACCAAATGCTATCACATATTAGACTTAAAAAAAAATTCTAATTTTTACTTTCCTAAAGATCATTTTTCAATCATATATTATATCATATAAATGTGAACTAAATTTTTAGATTTATTAATTTAAGTTTTAAAAATATATATTAGATGAGTAAGTTTCATGAATAGTCTATTAACTTAAAATGGCGCACTATTTTAGTCACTAATCTATTAATTGTTCTATTTTAGTCTAATGAACAAATTGTAAAAAAAATTTCAAATCTTTAATTTGGCTGGCAAATACATTTATAACCTCTTAGTTGTTACTTAATGATTTCAAACATTTTCCCTCTATTGCAAATTTGTCCTTGGCTCTAGGCTAAACAAAATTGGTACAAAAATTTGGTTTATAAAAAGAAAAAATTGATAATTTACATAGTCCACGATCATCGAGAGGGGCACAACCTTGTGAGATTAACCATCAATGTATTGTAGTAAAACTTTGAATTTAGTAGAAAATAGGTTTTAAATAATTTGGGTTTATTAAATCTCACATAACTATCTAACATCAATTTTTTAAATTTTAATTTAAAATATTTGGTAATTGTGCTTCCATTAATTCAGTGTGTGCCATACTTTTTTGATAGTTAATAAACTATATAAATCACTTGTTTCCCCTATAAATTAGTTTTTTGTACCAATTCGGTCTAAAATCAAGTCATGGATGAATTTGAAATGAAGAGAAAAGGTTTGGGACCACTAAACAACAAGTGAAACGTTAAGGATTGATTTCCAGAAAAAAAAATTAAAAGCTTGAGATTTTTTTGTGCAGTTTAGTCTGATTGATTTGTAGAAAAAAAAATTAAAAGCATGAGATTTTTTTTGTGCAGTTTAGTCTGATTGATTTGCAGAAAAAAAAATTAAAAGCTTGAGATTTTTTTGTGCAGTTTAGTCTAGTCTAAACTCATTAAAAGTGTCTCATTTTGGTCTCGCCAAATGGAATCACATATCATACCTCTACAAAATGTTAGTTTTAACTTTTACTTTTTTAAAGATAATTTCTTGAATCACATATTATTCTATAAATGTTAATTAAATTTCTAGAATTATTGATTTAAGCATTAATAATAAATAAAGCATGTGATGTTATAATTATAATTTTATTTATATTTATTCTTCATTATATAATCAATATTTTTAACATTTCTTTATCTATGCCATATGGATTGAATTTTTTTTTTTGTATTCACTCATTACATTTCTATGATGAGAATGAAAATGTAAAGCCATATAGGAATCCTTTAACACATGTATATTTATATATTTAATAAATAAAGAAAACTGAAGATTAAACTACAAAGACTATCAGACTATCTCACGAACAGTGAGATGGATAATTTAAATGTTATTTACTGATATGATCAAGGAAGGCACAACCAAGATAGGCAAGGACCCCTTGAAGATATCTAGTGGACTAATGACAAGGAAGAAAGCTAAGGAGCTCACTAGTGCACTTCAAGCTTTTGTCTCAAGCTTTTTCATGGAAGATGGACATAAAATTTCACAAGGAGCTGATGGAACTTTTAAGACACCATATAAGGATGATGGCCAAGCTTGGTACTCATTCCTAGAGTGCCTAGACAAGTCACAAGGTAAAGAACCCCAAGGGCACCCCTTAAGTGAACCCTTGGAGCCCCTTTGAAGTGTTTCAAGGTCATTTTGCATCTACAAGTTGGATCTTTGAGCTCTAACATTTCAAGACCTATTTCCAACATTTAACAGGAAGAATCACATCATTGGAATTCAAATATTCAAGCTTGGAGCTGAAGATACAAGCAAAAACCCTAAATAGCCCATAAGCACCCGAGAAGACCATTTGGGGGTTTTTAGGTCCAAACTTGTATTTGCATTTTATTTTTGTTAATTTCCTGGCTATTTAAATTATTTAGGATGTTATTGAGGCTATGGAATTGATTTAGGTCACTTTGAAAAAGTGGCATACGCTGCACATATCAAACGTATTCAAACTAGGTGTTAGAGTCCTAGTTTGACTAGGTTTTCTTAAGTCCTTTGTATCTAGGTTTCTTAGGTGACTTGGGCTGCGAATTTTGCTGAGTCTTTTACCCTAGTTTAAGCCTATAAATAGGCACATATTTTGGTTGTAAAACACAGCCTTTATATGAAATAATATTGCTACTTTGAAAAGAAATTCTCTTTTTTTCTTTGAGGACTACCTTGGTGCACAAGTTGCTTGTGTTCTTCGTTTTCTTATACTTCTTGCTTCTAATCACAAGTTGATTAGGGGTGGGGGTTTAAATTCAATCTCTTTGATGTCTTTTGGAGCTTGAAAAACATCTTAGGTGGGTTTCTTGGTCATTATACCAAAGGGGTTTGCATCAGTTGGTATTAGGCCCACAAGTTCCATTCGAAGGACATATCTTTGTGTTCTTGTTTCTCTTCATTTTTCTTTTAATTTTTCCCAATAATTTTATGTTTTAATTCTCTGTTTTAATCTTTTTTCTTCTTGTTTCAGGTCTGTCCCTTTTGTTTCTATCCTTGTTCAACTAAAAAACAACAAAAACAACAAAAAGAAGTCAACTAGTGCTACCTTGTGTTCTCGATTTTAGTTTGTTTGTTCTTTTTTTTTTTCCTATCTTTTTATTTCGTATCCAACCCTATTAATCCTCTTTATTTTCATTATTTCTAGCATCCTAGAGTCAAGAAAACACCAAAAAAAAGAAGGACCCAAGTTCAGGAAGTTTCGGTATCCAAAAAGTTGTTTTAAATTGTGCATGTTTTCATAGTTTCTTGTCTTGGCTGAGTAGAAAACTCACTTTTTGTCTTTGGCAGCAAGGAACTTCAAGGAGAAAGTTGTTCTAGCATCAAAATAACAAGGAAAAGAACAAAAAAGAACAAAAGAAAAGAAAAGAAAGGTGGTTTGTAAAAGAAGTTGCAAAAAGTGTTTTGGTTTTTGCGCCCACAAACCCTAACCCTTTGTTTTGAGCTTAAAGCTTTTCTTTGTGGTTCTTGTGATCATCAATTGCAAGAGCTTCATAGAGTCTTTTAATGCTTGTTTAGCCCACCTTTTTTGGAGTCAAAATTGTTTTCAAGAATTCAAGTTTTCTTGTGTGCTTTGAGGACAATTTTCTTAGAACTTTTGAGGACTTTTTAAATAGCAATATTTTCACTAAAAAATTGAGTGTTTGAGTGTTCATATTTTGAGTGAAACACGTGAGGTGAGTGTGTGTGAGGATATTTGATTTCAGGAGTATGGAGGGCTAGGAGGATAGGAGGATGGAAGTGAGACACAATGAGGAGCCTACCATGAGAGAACTTCAAGAAACTCTCAATAGACTTGTGGGGAGAATTGAGGACATAGATTTGAGGTTGCCAAGGAGACCTAATCCCATCTTGCAACCAAGGAGAGGTCCAAGGAGAGAAGAACCCAAGGAGGAAGAAGGACTTTGGCATGACCATGGGCTTCCAAGGAGGGGGGAGCCAAGGGAGGACAATAACCTCAACTCCATCAAGCTTACCATTCCATCCTTCCAAGGGAGGAGTGATCTAGATGCATATTGGGAATGGGAGCAAAAGATTGAGATGGTGTTTGAATGCCATCATTATTCTGAGGAAAAGAAAGTTAAATTGGCTACCATTGAGTTCACTGATTATGCTCTTGTATGGTGGAATTAGGTTGTCACTTCTAGGAGGAGGAATGAGGAGGAGCCCATAAGCACATGGAGAGCCCTTAAAGCTTTAATGAGGAGGAGATTTGTGCTTAGTTACTACTATAGAGACCAACACCTCAAGCTTCAAAGGCTTGTGCAAGGCCAAAAGAGTGTGGAGGACTACCACAAAGATTTGGAGATGACCTTGACCCGAGCCAACATCATTGAGGATGAGGAGACCACCATTGCTAGATTCATCAATGGCCTTAACCATGAGATTGCCAACAAAGTGGAGATGGTGCCATATGTCAACATGGAGGATTTACTTCATCATGCCACTAAGGCCGAGAGGATCATCAAAAGGTCTAAGGCATCCAAGATGTCTCAAGGAGGAAGCTCCACATGGAGGGGAGCATGGAATAAGGAAGCACCTAAGCCAAGAATGGAGGCCACCAAAGGAGGCTTGTCTTGGCCTCAACAAGACAAGTCCAAAACTCCACCTAAAGATGTACCTAAGGCAAGGGAGATTGAGTGCTTCAAGTGTAGAGGCAAGGGGCACTACATGAGAGATTGCCCAAACAAGAAGGTGATGATTCTTAAAGATGATGGAGAGATCACATCCGAGGATGAGGATGCCATGGAGGAGACACCACCTTTGGAGGATGATGAGCAAAACACACTTGAGCCCGAGGAGGGAGACTTTGCATTTGTGGAAAGGAGAGCTTTAAGTGTGCAAGCCAAGGAGGAAGCCAATCAAAGAGAATGCATCTTTCACACTAGGTGCCGAATCAAAGACCAAGTGTGTAGCCTCATTGTTGATGGAGGAAGTTGCACCAATGTAGCAAGCTCAACTATGGTGGAGAAGTTGAAGCTTCCTACACAAAAGCACCCACAACCATATAGGCTTTAATGGTTGAATGATGCCGGAGAGGTAAAGGTGGTAAAGCAAGTTTTGGTTCACTTTAAAATTGGTACTTACAATGATCAAGTTCTTTGTGATGTTGTTCCTATGCATGCTTGTCACATTTTGCTTGGGAGGCCATGGCAATTTGATAAGAAGGTCACACATGATGGAGAAAAGAAATTGTACTTGTTTGTTCATGAAGGAAAGCCGGTTACACTTACTCCACTTTCACCACAACAAGTCTTGGAGGATCAAAGGAAACTTCAAAGTAAGGTTGAGAGAAAAGAAAAGGAGGGGAAAGTTGAGGGCAAGAGTGAAGAGGGGAAAGCCGAGAGAACAACTGAGAGATTAAGTGAGAAGAGTGAACATGAGGGGAAGAAGAGTGGAGAGTTCCTGAGAGAAAAGAATGAGAGGAAGTTGAGTGGAAAGAAAGAGTGCTACATTGCAAAAATGAGTGATGTGAGGAAAGCCATTCAAGCACAAAGACCAGTGCTTCTTTTACTTTACAAAGAGTCTTTACTTGTTATCAATGATCTAACACATCTTCCTAGTGTTGTTTTGTCTTTGTTGAAGGACTTTGAAGATGTGTTCCCTAAAGACCAGAGAGGTTTGCCTCCCATGAGAGGCATTGAGCATCAAATTGACTTAGTCTCGGGTGCACCTATTCCTAATAGAACAGCTTATAGAACCAACCCCAAGGAGACTAAGGAGATTAAGAAGCAAGTTGAGGAGTTGTTGGCTAAAGGTTTTGTGAGGGAAAGCATGAGCCCTTGTGCCGTACCTGTCCTTTTAGTGCCAAAGAAGGATGGTTCATGGCGCATGTGCATGGATTGTAGGCCAGTCAACAAAATCACTGTAAAGTATAGACATCCTATCCTTAGACTTGATGACATGCTTGATGAGTTGTATGGTTCTACTTTGTTTTCAAAAATTGATTTAAAAAGTGGGTACCATCAAATTTGGATGAGGGAAGGGGATGAATGGAAAACTGCTTTTAAAACAAAATTTGGACTTTATGAATGGTTAGTTATGCCTTTTGGGTTAACTAATGCTCCTAGTACTTTCATGAGACTTATGAATCATGTCTTGCATGACTTCATTGGTAGGTTTGTTGTTGTTTACTTTGATGATATCTTAGTATATAGCAAGAACCTAGAAGAGCATGTTGGACACCTCACACAAGTACTAAGCACTTTAAGAGGGCAAAAGTTGTATGCTAACTTGAAGAAGTGTTCTTTTTGTGTTGACAAAGTTGTTTTCCTTGGTTTTGTTGTGAGTTCACATGGAATTGAGGTGGATCAAGAGAAGGTAAGGGCCATACAAGAATGGCTGACCCCAACTTCTATCACTGAGGTAAGATCATTCCATGGGTTAGCTAGCTTCTATAGGAGGTTTGTAAGGAATTTTTCTTCCATTGCTGCACCTCTAACTGAAGTTATCAAGAAGAATGTAGGATTTAAGTGGGGGAAAAGCTCAAGAGGAGGCTTTCGGGTTACTAAAGAAAAGGTTATGTAATGCACCACTTCTAGCTTTGCCTAACTTTGCTAATACTTTTGAGGTTGAATGTGATGCTTCAGGTATAGGCATTGGAGCTGTGTTGATGCAAGGAGGCCGCCCCATTGCATACTTTAGTGAGAAGCTCAATGGTGCTACCTTGAACTATCCCACTTATGACAAAGAGCTTTATGCTTTAGTAAGAGCTTTGGAGACTTGGCAACATTATCTTTGGCCAAGAGAGTTTGTCATTCATACTGACCATCAAGCCCTTAAGTTTCTTAATGGGCAAGGTAAGTTTAATAAGAGCCATGCTAAATGGGTAGAATTCATTCACTCAAGCAAGGTAAGGATAATGTTGTGGCGGATGCACTTTCCAGGAGGTATGCTTTACTTTCTGCTTTGGATGCTAAAGTGTTGGGTTTTGAGCACTTGAACAATTTATATGTTTTAGATCATGAATTTGGTCCCAATACAACCTTAAGGGAACTATTCATAAAGGAAGCTCATTGTGGAGGACTTATGGGACACTTTGGACAAGCCAAAACCTTGCATACCTTGAAGGAGCACTATCATTGGCCGAATATGGTAAAGGATGTAAAGAAGGTTTGTGATCAATGCATACCATGTACGAAGGCTATGTCCACTCACACTTCACAAGGTTTATACACACCACTTCCTACACCTACTCATCCATAGGTTGATATTTCAATGGATTTTATTGTTGGATTGCCTAGAACTAAAGGAAACTAAGACTCAATCTTTGTTGTAGTTGAGAGGTTTTCCAAAATGGCTCACTTTATTCCATGTAATAAGACTGATGATGCTATACATGTGGCTGAGTTATTTTTCAGGGAAGTTGTTAGACTTCATGGAGTTCCAAGAACCATAGTTTCAGATAGGGACTCTAAGTTCCTAAGCCACTTTTGGAGGACTTTGTGGGGAAAGCTTGGCACTAAGCTTTTGTTTTCTACTTCTTGCCACCCACAAACTGATGGGCAAACTGAGGTAACAAATAGGACCTTAGGCTCTATGCTTAGAGCTATCATTGGTAAGAACTTGAAATCTTGGGAAGATTGTTTGCCTCATGTAGAGTTTGCTTACAATAGGTCCATGCATTCTACTACTAGTTTTTCACCTTTTGAGATTGTGTATGGTTTTAATCCTTTAACTCCATTAGATCTTTTGCCATTACCTACTCATGAGGTTTCTAGTTTGGATGGTAGTAAAAGGGCCGAGAGCATCAAGAGGTTGCATGAGAAGGTTAAGCAACAAATTGAGCACAAAAATCAACAAGTTGCTAAGAAAGCCAACCAAGGCCGAAGGAGAGTTGTCTTTGAGCCTAAAGATTGGGTTTGGTTGCACATGAGGAAGGAAAGATTTCCAGCTGCAAGAAGGACTAAGCTTCATCCGAGAGGAAATGGTCTATTCTAAGTGATTAAGAAGATCAGTGACAATGCATACATGCTAGATTTGCCAGGTGAGTACAATGTGAGTACCATTTTCAACGTTTCTGATTTGTCTTTGTTTGAATATGCAGATTCATGGATGAATCATTCTAAGGAGAGGGGAGTTGATATGATCAAAGAAGGCACAACCAAGAAAGGCAAGGACCCATTGAAGATATCAAGTAGACCAATGACAAGAAAGAAAGCTAAGGAGCTTACTGGTGCACTTCAAGCTTTTGTCTCAAGCTTTTTCATGAAGGATGGAAATGGATTTTCACAAGGAGCTACTGAAACTCTTAAGACATCATATGAAGATGATGGCCAAGCTTGGTACTCAATTTTTGAGTGCCTAGACAAGTCACAAGACAAGGAACCTCGATGGCACCCCTTAAGTGCACTTAGTGGTGTTCATTGGGCCGGTCCTAACACGGCCCAGCTCGGGACCGGCTCGCTTGGAGCACGGCACAGGCTCGGTCAAGACCGGCACGGCACGGGCCCGTCAAAAGACCGGCTGCATGTGGGCCGTTTATGGGCCTGGAGGAGGGGGGAGCGACGTGGGCTCGGCACGGCCCAGGAGGCGCCTGGGCCCGGCACGGCATGGGACTGGCGGTGGACCGGCCCGGCACGGCAGCGGCGCGCAACGGTCAGGCCTCCCAACGTTCCAAAAAAAATTTTAAAAAAAAAGGGAAAATGACAGCTTCAGTCCCTGTAACGGCTCCCAGCCCTTTTTTGACCCCAGAAATTACATTTTTGCCCCCTCCAACAACTATTTTGTAAGAGTTTTTTAGGCAAAAAAAAATAAGGCCTTTCCCCATAAATAGGGAGGCCATTTCCACCATTTCTTCACACTAATCTTAGCAATCTCTCATTCTCTACTACTATATTCTCTCATTTCTTTGAAGCACTCAATATTATTTTGTTCATTCTCAATCAATTCTCAATTACTTTCAAGGCTCGTGATCTGCTTAATTTTTCGTCACACAAATGGCATCAAGAGGAAAGGGAAATGCCTCAAGCTCTTCATCCCGCACCGGTTTGAGGTCATTTTTCCGTGGCCTTTCCCGACCGACGACCCGTGGGACTCATATCCAACAAACTGACGATGACGAGCAATTCGATATGAGTCAATACAACTTGGGGCTCGACGATCAACTTTCTGATGATGACGTTGAGGAGGTGGAGCCAACGGCAGCAGGGAATGTTGGTGGAGGAGATGGTTCTGAACAAACCCCGACAAGCCATCAAGCCGAACTTCCGCCAGAAAGTAAGACGTCGAGGCGCACCGCATGGGTTTGGGAGCATTTTGACCAAGTTTTTGAGAAGGATAGTCATGGAAACGATGCGAGGTTCGCACATTGCAAACATTGCAAGCAAAAGCTCTCGCACAAGAAGAACGCTGGCACAGGAACACTGAGACGTCACATGGAATCAAAGCATCCGACTTTATGTCCAGATGCAGCTACGAGTACCGGCGGTCAGACACAGCTTGCAAGCAGTGCCGGCGGATCAGGTATTTTTAAATTTAATCAAAAAGATTGTAGAGAAGGCATGGTAGAATGGATGATGTTAACTGAAAAACCATTTACACAATCGGAAGATAGACACATGGAAAAATGGATTACATCATACTTAAACCCTGCTTTTAAAAGAACATCTAGGACTACTGCTAGAAGGGAGGCATTTAAAATTTATGAAGCTGGTAAATCAAACTTACAAGCATACTTCTCTGCTTTTGATCATTCTATCTCATTTACTAGTGACATGTGGACTTCACCACTAGGACAAGATTATTATTGTATAACTGCACATTGGATTGATGATAGTTGGGTTATTCAAAAACGTATCATTGCATTTAAGTGGATGGAGGTCGATCATACTGGTTGGAACATATTCAATGTAATTTCAGAATGTTTTAAAGAATATTTTTGTCATGACAAGGTTTTTAGCATAACATTTGATAATGCATCAAACAACGATGTCGCGGCTGAGACATTGAAGGAATCACTAGAACCTGTCCGTGATGCCGCATTTTTTCATATTAGGTGTATATGTCATATTTTAAACTTAGCTGTCCAAAAAGGTCTTCAAGTTTTGAGTAATGAAATTACTCCAATTAGGTGGGCACTCCACTATTTAAAGTCAAGGCCGAAAGTTTCTAAAGAATTTAAGCAATATTGTCTGGAAAATGGCCTCGAATTTAGTTGGAAACGTTTTAAACTTGATTGCCCTACCCGATGGAACTCCACTTTTGAGATGTTGATAGATGCCATGCCATTTGCTGCATACATGACATGTTTTATAAATGTCAGAGAAAAGAACACGATTTTGAAACAAGAGATGTGGGATAAACTGTCAAAATTGGCTGCTGTGCTGCGATATTTTTATGATGCCACTGTTTTTTGCTCTGGTGTATACTATCCCACATCGCACAAAGTTTTAATGCATATGGTCAACATTGCATGGGTTTTTAACCAATACAAAGATGATGAATTCTTAAAAGACACTATTAAGGCCATGAAAGATAAATGGATTTTATATTTCAGTACTATACCCCCAATCTACTTACTTGCATCTGCACTAGACCCGACCGTAAGAATCACGGGTACGCAACAGCTACTTGAGGGTTACTATAGTTTCTTAGAAATGACACATATTTCTGTTCATGCTATAACTGCCTCTATTGATGAGCACTTGCGAGAGTTATTTAAGATATATGCCAGTCGGCATAAGGATAAGGTTGCAAACACTACTGCATCTACCATTGGGTCTTCATCGGGCTCATCGTCATTCAATCCGGCTGAACAACTACTCAAACGGCCCCGTGCTGCCGCATCCGGTCTTACTGAAGTGGACGCATACCTTAACTTTGTTTGGGAGAATAGTGAGACCGACATTCTAGAGTGGTGGAAAGCAAGAAGCAACAAATTTCCAATACTCTCCATCATTGCCAAAAAAGATCTAGCTGTTCCCGTCTCAACCGTTGCATCGGAGTCTGCTTTCAGCGCTAGGAAGCGTGTCATTTCAGAGAAACGCACAAGGTTATCACCAGATGCAGTTGAAGTTTGTATATGCAACCGTGATTGGGGTCTTGCAACTTTAAGATTACAAGACAACAAGAGTTCTAACGAGGAGAATCCCGATGAGATAGATGCTTAACTCCACTGTTTACTCATTATTTACTTACTTTGTATTTGATTTGATTTTGCTGTTTAGCACAGATCGTACCTTTTATTTTACATTTAATTTTATGGAACGTTTTGTTATTGAGTAATGTAAAGCCCGTTCCATGGTATGTAAGTGCCGTTTGGCTTTAAAATTAATAAAATTTCACACCGGTGATGGTGTTTTACTCTTAAAACAAGTAATTATACAAAATATAAAGATAAGCTTAGAATAACTATTAATCTAGTTGTTCTATTTACTCTGTTGGGCCCCAAATTTTTTTTTTGGTTTATGTACTATTTTCTAAGGTAAGACATTGATGAGCATAATTTGTTATCTTTATCTCTAATTTTTTTGGTCATTATTTTATTTATTGTCTTGTAAAGTAAAATCTTGGTAATCATGGTTTGTTTCTTTAGCATGAAGAAATAACTTTAGTCCTTAAGGTTTTAATAATTGACTTAATAAAGGTTAAAAAAAATAGTTTAACTCAAAATCAAATATATCATAGTTTCCAAACTTTTTGGTCAATTTCTTACCTTTTATTTTTATTTTTATTAAGTTATTGATTTAACCTTTGATTAATTAACATAAATTCAACATAATATTGTATTTCGTCATATTTTTTCATTATTGATGATTGAGATTTTTATAATGAGTTATTTACTTTAAAAGATCCATGGTTCAATAAAGTACTTTGGTCCATAATTGTTAAAATTGAAAAATCCATATTATAACTATTACTCTAGATCTTCTATTTCCTCTCTTGGTCCTCAAGCTTTTCTTTTTCAGTTATTGTTTTATGTACTATTTTAAAAGGTAAAACATTACTTACCAAAATTTTGTTCTCTTTAACATACCGAAAATAATATGTTTTTATTATTTTGTTTTAATATCAATTTGTAAAAATATAAAATGAAATTAAACTTAAAATTAAAGACTAAAAATTTAAAATTGAAGACTAAAAATTAAAAATTAAAACTAAAACTTAAAATAAATATAAAAAAATTACAAATTTAAAATTCAAAAATTAACGGGCCAGCTCGGATTCGGCCCAGCTCGGCACGGGACCGGGTCAGGACCGGCACGGACCAGGCACGTGTCAACCCGGGCTGTGCCCGGGCCCAAATAAATTAGGCCCAGGACCGGCCGGTCCGGTTTGGACCGTTGAACATCTCTAAGTGCACTCTTGGAGCCACCTTGAAGTGTTTCAAGGCCATTTTGCTTCTACAAGTTGGATCTTTGAGATATAACCTTTTAGGACCTCTTTCCAACATCTAAGAGGAAGAATCACACCATTGGAACTCAACTATTCAAGCTTGGAGCTGAAGATACAAGCAAAAACCCTAAAGAGCCCAAACTACACTCGAGAAGACCATTTGGGGGTTTTTAGGGCCAAACTTGTATTTGCAATTTATTTTATTTATTTTCCTCTGTATTTACATTATTTAGGATATTATTTAGGCTATGGAATTGGTTCAAGTTGCTTAGGACAAGTGGCATATGTTGCACACATCAAACTTGTTCAAACTAGGTGTTAGAGTCCTAATTTGACTAGGTTTTCTCTAGTCCTTTGTACTTAGGTTTCCTAGGTGACTTAGGCTGCGAATTTTTCTAAGTCTTTTACCCTAGTTTAGGCCTATAAATAGGCACATATTCTGGTTATAAAACATAGCATTTTACATGAATAATGTTGCTACTTTGAAGAGAAAAATCTCGTTGGTTCTTTGAGGATTACCTTGGTGCATAAGTTGCTTGTGTTCTTGGTTTTCTTATACTTCTTGTTTCTAATCACGAGTTGATTAGGGGTGGGGGTTTAAATCCAGTCTCTTTGATGTCTTGTTGAGCTTGAAAAGCATCTTGGGTGGGTTTTTTGATCATTATACCAAAGGGGTTCGCATTATTTACAAGTCTCTAAATGTGTGCTTATGCATAATAATCAACAAATTTTATGGTTAAAGTATAAAATTTTGCTCTTATCCAGTCAATTTATCTCATTTCTAAAGTATTATAAAAGTTATTAATCATCATATCATTCAATCTACACAAAGTCAAATATTTTTGTCTCATCCTATAACACTTTTTCATCTATAATTTCCTTTCAAGTTTTTTGCTCCTAAACAAAATGCCCAGAAATCCTCTTAATTTTAAAAAAAATTCAAAAAAAAAAAAAGAAATTTACATTTCTTTATACACCTTATATTTACTTTGTCTTTCAACCATAAACAACTTCACTATTAACAATTTCTACTAATTTAGTTGATTTGAGAACAATTTTGTATTTTCTCTATCAACATAGACAACTTTAATGTCAGCAATAGTCTTTACTTTAATTTAATGTCATTTACGTTACTTCTGTATAGAGTATATTTCTTTTCTTCTTCATTTGGATTTAGCTCTTTTATTGTGAATACATTGCAAAAAAATTTTCTATTTCATACATGACAACTTATAAATCAGTAATCAGCGAATACCTTGAAGAAAATGATTAAAAAAACTCACTATCTCAAGTCCTATAGTTGATTTAATAATTGCATTTTTTTAATGATTTTTCTACAATCTATCTTTACCTTTACTTTTTTTTTTAACAAATAAAGTCATTCTTTACCACATATTTATAAAATATATTAATGAATAAAATAGTTGTCTTTTCTTGATATGTGTTGATTAGAAAAACATAAAGTTTATGCTGGTCCATAATCATCTTACTTTATCATAATTTCTGATTTGTTATAGAAATAAAATAATCACAATGAAATTTATAATCAAATAAACACAATTTTTTGAAACTTTAAAAAAATACTAGCCTTGTGCATCGCACAAGTATGTTTAGCTAGTTACATAAAAAATAGGATATTGAGGGCCAATTCATTTCGCAAACTCCCGTTCTTGTTAACACGTTAAATGTGAGATTTGGAAATATTTAATTAATTGAGTTTGAAAGTCCCCTAAACTCGTAAATATTTACGGTCATCCCAATTGAATCCTTTTCCCAGCTTCGCTCTGTCCCTCATCGCCGCGCTCTCAGCTATCCTCATTGCCACTCTTCATTTGTCCTCATCACCGCATCCTCCTCGCCTCTATCCTTATCACCCAACTAGATCTGTCATCTTCTAGTACTTCCAATTTCGTCGCTCGATCTCACAATGAAAATTCATCGTCTTTACCGCGTCCTCTTCTTCCAGCTTTGCTCGTCCCTTATCTTTGCCCACTCTAGCCGCCCAACTAGATCTGTCATCTTCCAGCACTTCCAGTTATGTCACGCGATCTTCGGATGAGGAATTCGTCATCTTCATAGTGTCCTCATCTCCCAACTTTGCCTCGTCCTTTATCTCCACCCACTCTGGCCATCCAACTAAATCTATCATCTTCCAGCCAAAGTAGTCCATCACGATCTCCCAATGAGGAATTCGTCATCTTCACCGCGTCCTCACCTCCTAGCTTCGCCCTGTTGCTAATCTTCATCCCTCATCTCACTGCCGAAATCGATTGTATGAGAGACAAGCTAAAGAAACCATAGTAGCACAAGATAGAGATCAACGTTCTGGCGCACAACTGGGGTGAGAAGCGGCGATGGCGGTGGTAATGGTGGTGGCGGTGTGGGTAGGGCAGGAGACTGGCGAGATTAACTAAGACTCGTAGAAGCCGTAATTTTACTTAGATTGGAGGTCAAAATTTTTTAATTGAACAGCTGGTCAAACATTTGACCCGATAATATATTAACACGGATAGGTGAATGTGAAATGAACCGGCAGGAGGACATTAATTTCTAAAGAGTCTTGAACATGAGAATTCCAGTGCGTCCATAGCCTCTTGTCTGAGGTGGAAATTTTTTAAAGTACATCCCAAGTCTATTTCAAAAGCCTTCGACTGAGAAGGAAAATATCTCAAACATATACATAGTGTATTTCTAAAACCCTGTGAGTCACTGGACAGAAATATCATTTCTAGGACTAAAACATTTTGTAAATCGAGGTTTGATTTAGGCACATCACATAAGGCACTTTAATTTCAAGAGCAAAATACTCTAATTGATTGCTTGAGTACTGATCCCTTATGCTTAGTTAGTAACAAAGCTCCAGGTACAAATTATTTGAACACTCAAGGATTTGCCTTTCTCAGGAAACTTTAAGCATCGAACTATATACATCCCTTAACACTTGCCTTCTTAAGGTGCTTATTAAATATAAACTTACAAGCAGAAAATATTAAACATATGGTAGATTTTTCCATTCTCAGGTTATATTTTGGAATAGTGCCAGTAATTAGCGTTAGAAATTGAAGTTATCTCAACCGGTCATATATTATTTTAGATTCCAACGGTAGCCGGACACTATTTCCAGAAAGGAAGGCCCAATTAAATGGGTGGGATAGCGGGGATATGATCAAGGTACTCACAAAAACACCGCAGATACTGTTCGTTGCAATACCCCGATTCTGCACCTTCTCGAACCTGGCAACAGTTGTAGTCACATTCGTCATCAGACTCGAAGTCATAGGGATCACACTGTTCAGTGCATGTCTGACTCAACCGTTCCCATGCTTTTGCCCGTCTCATCACTGCAAGAACAAAAGCAAAGATTAAGAGAAACAATGAATTTGATCTTTGTATCTTTCTTCTACTTTTTGTTCCATGAATAGCTTTTGCTACCATCAAAACTTTGTAGCAGGATATGGTAAATTGATTTGATACTAACCCTTGAACATAATATGAGTTCAAGAACAACCCGATCAGTAGTATAATAAGTGGCATGTTGAACTAAAAATGTCCATTAGATCAATTTTGTAGGAAAACTGCAAAATTGCAGAACATCTAACAAACTCTTAACCCTTGTTGTTGCTTGTTCCTAGGTCTCACACGTATACTTAGCCCCTTAGCTTCTGTAGATCAAATAAATTTCTCGATCTCAACTTGTACGGCAAAGAGAGAATATTGGAGGGAACTCAGGGTTCCTTGTGATTCCAGACTGTACCGCTAATTTACACTTAAGTAACATAAAGCGTCCCAAAAGTAGGAGTGTTAGGCGAGAGCAACGGTGGAAAAATGTCACTTTTTATAATTTAAGTAAGTAAAAGTATTGTAAAAGTGAGAGCAAAAGTGGCACTTGAGAGCGGGAGTAGGAGCAGTGACCCATAGTAGGACTGTGTGACTTAGATTTAGACACACTTACCTGAGATTCTGCTGAGCAAGCAGGTGCTTCAGGGCCTTGAGATTGCTCTCTATAACTCCCACTCCAAGTCTCTTGCTGCCAACAGCAAGCCTTGATCTGCCTCTACTACAGGTTAAATGAAGCTACTTGATCACGAGCCCCCTGTCACTATAGTGAACTGCAACCTACTACAAGCTAAACGACGCTGTTGTGGTTGCCTTTCAAGAGGAGGCCAAAACTGGAGCAAGAAGGGCTGTTTTAAAGTGTATGTAGGGCAGCGATGAAAATAATTCTGGTCTGGACATTGATTGGGCGCTGATTGTGGCTCAATTTCATGACCAAGGAGCAGTGCTTAAGCATGAGTGAAGGTTGACTCCGGGCTGCTATTGGCTGCACATTTGATCAGGTATTTAGCACAAAGAGGCTAATTTTGAAGTGGTTCTGTAACAGCTACTGGACAGCAGTGAAACTGAGCTGGGAGCTCAGTCGAGCAAGGCTCAAAGTGTGGATTTAAGGCCTCAAATTTATGTATGTGAAACCCTAAGACATTCCTTATGTTTTGATGCGAAATGGGTGAGGGTTACATGACTAATGCGGCCGTAAGTTATACACTGATGGGAAATTGTTCTGTTTCTATGTTTATTATGTTGGTATCCACTTGATGCTTGCAAAATGCTTCGGGCTAGCTTGGTGTTCACTAAAGAGCTGAACTAAAGATGATTTTTAACAATGTATATGAAAATCCTTTTACGTAATGGATGCTGAAAACTTGATTCAGTAGGGGAATACTTGAGGTACTGCCTTATGATATTATGATGTACATGATATGTTTTGATGTAGCTTATGCTTGGTTTGGCCTGGTGCACCCTAGATGCTATGCTATGTGATGTTTTATATGTTAATTTTTTGCTTAAATGTCTCCTGGAATTACATTCTGGGTTGCTTAAATGATGTTGTCTGATGCTTTACATGATGCATTATATATGTGTGATGCCATATGGTACTTTAAGTGATTTTCTTAGCTCGGAGCCTTAACTACTCTAGGTATCTAGTTGAGTGCTACAGAAGTTTTCCTAAACTAGAGCCTCTAGAGTGTCAGAGATATGAATTTTGTGTGCTTTTAATCTCTTCCACACAATATATACTTAGGCTTCAATCATATGTGAGCAAGACTTGGGACTTGACCACTTTATTCTAGTCCCTGTGAGCCTTAATCTTGTTTTGGAGCAACTTTGGTCCTACTTAACACCAATGGCAACTGCTTGACTCATCCAAAACCCTTAGCAACAATTTGTTTTACTTATTACTTGAACAAAACAACCTTGCCTTTTTAGTAACGCCACCTTGCCTTGGGCATCTTGACCCTTCAATTGGTTGCCAAGCATTCCCAACAACTCTGAGCTTCCGGGCAACTGAATGGCGATGGATTGGCAATCAGCTGGCATTAACTAGTGACCAATGTCGGTCACCAATTAATCACTAAAGTTTTTTTTTTTGTGTGATTAATCAACGATTGATTGACAACCAAATGACAGGTGACTGAAAATTTAGCCCCTTTTTGGTTGAAATTTTGCATTTCTCTTGTAGGGTTAGCTTACTTTATCTCCAACCACCTTCTTTGTTCCTCCTGGTCTCCAAAGTGTCCTTAAATAGCAAAATAAGGCGTACTTCTAATGGCATGGCTAGCTACCACTAAACACACATTGTTCTTGCAACTCCACTATCTTGACCACCACACTGTTAGCTTAATCAGCTAATCAAGTTTACTTAGAACACGGTCAAGCAAGGTGATTAAAGAAAATATGTCATAGATGGAATGCAACCATGTAAACATAAGCAAAATGATAACGTCGTAAACTTCAACGTTGTTACGTACCCAAGGTTCAAGGTTTGACGCCTCTCCTACATATCATATGTATGAACAGAGAAATCTAAAAGATTGATACTAATCACAAATACTGTTATCAAATGAAAACCTTAGCAACAAAATTTAATTACGTACCGGTTGGCGAAAATATGAGGAGCAAGCTGCAAGCAAGCATGAAGAAGATCGTAATTGCAGAGAGAGACTTGGCCATGTTTCTGTACCAGGTGAGAACGCTGATAAATTAACCTACAATCTTGATAATTCATATATAGTGAAACATGAAAGACATAATTAACGATATTCCATATGCTTGCCCTCGAAGTATAAGAAGCATTTAAGATTAAAAAAAGGAAAGTTTGTCATGGTTGTAAGAGCCTCATTAGACTGGCTGTTTCAACCATGAACTGGTTCTCTTGCCGGTCCAGTTATCAAACATTTGGTATTTATATCATATATGTATATATAAAGACAAATAAATAAAAAAGAAATAAAATAATTTTGATCACCAAACAACAGGTAAAGGTTAAGAGCCTGACGCATGTCTTCGTTAGGATGGGGGGATTAATTGGACTGACGATCCAATCAGTTAACCAGTTGAGCCGTGACTGAAAGCTTGACCCATTTCCATTTTCTGTTCTTATGACATTGGTCCAAACATCCACCATAGAGACAACGAAAGAATCTATGTGAGACTCGGCCAGACTGGAAGAGCTGGATACATAAGGGTTATCACAATTTTCGTTCTTTAAGAGGGCAAATTGTGTGGGTACAGCCCTAAACCTTTTGGGATGATCTCAAATCAGTCTCCAACCATTATCCTTTTCTCTTTTACGTTCCAAATTATTGTCTTGGGCACATTACTTTTTCTAGTCTGGTTTCTCATGGGGTACCTGGAAATGTATGGTGGAACCGAGCCTATTGCTTGCCCTGTAAAACATAAGTAGTTAAGCTCGATGCTCTACCAAAAACAGAGGTATACCTCTTTGGCCTAATGGCTAAAGATTCTTGGAGATAAATGAGAGGTTCAGGATTTGAATCTTGGTCTTCCATTTCCTATAATATACTACTTTATTAAAAATTGTTTGGTTGTCATTTTGATCTCAAAAAGATTGATATGTCCTTTTTTCTAATTATTATAATAGTATATTTCTCCCTGTACGATACTTCTAAATATAAAAAATAATAACAATAAAGGTGACAAGTTATTTAGCTAAATTTTATAAAAAAAATATTTGGTACATCAAATTTAAAAAAAATGAAAAATAATTACTTTCTATTTGATATTCATAATATCAATAAATTTTGAACTTTTTCCAAATTTTATAAAATTATTAATTTAAATACAACATCTTACTTACAATTTTTAGTATGTTGTTTTCTAAAATTAGTTAATTTATAGCTTTTAATAGTTTATTTTGCAATATTTCATTTCAATTTTTTTTACAAATTTAGCTTCAATAATTGGAATTATATTTTTTTTTATAAAAAATGGTTTTATATGTTTTTCAAAAATAATTGAAAAGACTTTTAATTAAAGACCTTTTCGATTATTTTTAATAATGGTGAATAATTATTTTGGTTGATAATTTTTCTCAATGTTTTCGGCCTTGATTCCGTAGCTTACGAATTTTTTTAAGGTAAGTGAATTTCATTAATTAAATAATGAATAAAGCACCGAATACAGTTAAAAAAAAAAACAAAAGAACAAAACTCAACTCCAAGACCTACGAGCCACTGTAGAGATTTGGCGCACCTGAGTTATACACTCCAACACACAAATCAAACTTCATTTTATTGACTATTTGTTTAATGATCCTTTGTATCTTTTTGAAGTATCCACGGTTCGTCGTACAATTTAACATATTTAAAATCGCATTGACGGGTTATATAAACAATTATTTGCTTGTATAAGCATATAGCTGCAATAGATAGTGACTAAATATTTGTGTTACTAGGAACATATATTTTTTTTTTTTGTAGTAACTAGTGACATATAGGCAGTGTCGGAAACATGATTTTTTGTTCTAAGGGGGGTGAGGTTGTGATAAATTGATAAATTTTTACAATCTCATACAAACCAAATAATGCAGTTCATATAAGTCATGAAATTTAAAAGAGTATACAAACATGATTAAGCCTACTTGCAAGAGTTCAAATTCACATCTCAATTCATACATCATCATCTCAATTCATAATATAACACGACATTTTTTCATGTCTCTAAAAATCATCAATCATTGAATTTAAAATGAAAGTCTCTGCAAGGTTATTCTTAATGTACAAAACTAAAGTATCAACAAAGAAATCATGGAAAAGTTACAATTACCCTATGAGGTTTACTTTAATCTACAGTTTGTCTTTTTTTTTTTTTTTTTAAACCTATGCTTTCCCTATAGTTCTTTTATACTGTCTAATAACAACTTCTGAAACTATACTAAAAACTATATGATAGTTATCTTACAGTAATTTCGATCTCTCCAATATTTTTTTTATAGTTAATAGATATTTTAAATTATTATTTTTTCCTTTTCTGTAAATGCAATTTTCTTCCTATAAATGCATATCAGTATTTTTTAATGGTCGGTTAGCCATGAAAAAAATATTAAAAATCTCGAAATTACTAAAACATAATTATCAGATAATTTAATTTAGTATTTCAAAAGTTGTTGTCGGATACTATAAATGAAGCAGAGGGTAAAGGGTAGGTTTTTGAAAATAGAGGAAATAAAGTGTCGATTAGATCAAACCACAATGGGGCTTTTGTAAGTTACCCAAGAAATCATTATCCATCTTATTTTGCAATCTAGTTTTAATAATTTTCATTACTGAAAAGGCACGTTCTGTAGTGGTAGTAAACACAAGAAGAGCCAATATTAGACGAATCAATCAATCAACAAGAAAGTAATAACTTGACTTTCCACTAGATATCAACACCTGACATAATTCAACAACTGATGATAACCATACAATCTCTGGCAAATCCCTCACATCAGCATAAAAATGTTGCAACTGAAATGACAGTAATTCAAGTTCATGTCTTGAGAAATCTTGCAGATAATATTTCTTTGCAAGATTATAAATAGATTCAATGTCAAAAGATTCAAACCTATCTTTTGGGTTCAAACATGAGCTTAGCCTCAAAAGCTCAATAATACGCTCACTGAACCTTGAAGAAATCTCCTGCAACTGAAAATTGATTACTTCATTAAACACATCAAAGTGAAAATAATGCTCAACTGTAATATCATTCTGTCAACGACCATTATGACTTAGAAAATGTAAAGCATTAAAATCGGGAATAATAATATTACGTTTTGAACTAAATGATGTGACCATGCTAATAAATGAATTCTAGTCATCTCTCTTTAAATCTTGAAGCAATATTGTGCTTTGGTAGTGGTGTCTCATCAGTATGTCTCTAGCACATAATTATGCTACATCTCTTTTTTCATTTTGTCCTTGTTAGTTTGATTCAGATTACCAAAAAAAAAAAAAAAGTAATTTGAGTGGACGATTTTTTGGGAGACACAACTTTCTTTTGTCTTGCTTAACTTCCAAGCATCTCTCTCTTGTACATGTTTGGGTAAATAGCACCATTGGTTCCAACCTTTAATCTTCATTGCATATTAGTCCTCAACCTTTAGCTCATTGTAGAATGATTCCATACTTTATAATTTATTGCATATCAGTCATTAGCCTTAGGTAAGCCAGAGTTGGCACAGAAGCTTGATTTACAAAGAGAAAAATTGATAATTTAAATAAACCATGACTTTTTAAAAAATTATTATACAATTTGAATTTATAGAAAGGCTGTTTCCAAGTAGTATAAATTATAATTTAAAAATTTAATATGAAGTGCATGGGAGTTAACGATTTTTTTTTTTTGCAGTAAATTGGTCATTTAAACTACTGGCCTTTGTCTTTATATATATGAAGTCTGTTTGCCAACTCAGTATTGCCTACAGAAGGGACTAATGTGCAATAAATTAAGTTGGTTTATAATTCATTTATAATGAAATAAAGGTTGGTGAAAAATTGCAAGAAAAACTTGAGATCAATGACCGTTTTTACCTATGCATGTTAGACACCCAAGCATAATGAGTATTCCTCCTAACTGTTTCGGAAAAGCTAGAAAAAGGAAAATTAATTAATCATTTTAAATATCAATTGAATATATATTTTTGTTAAAATTCTAATTCTTCAAAAATAAATAAACTATATTTTCCCCCAATAATAAACAAAATATATCATTTGCACAACTTGTCACTACTTCCCTCATTTATACGGTTTTTTCGTCCCTTTAAATTAAGGAGAAATAATTCATCCCTTCCCGTGCCTCTAATGAGTTTTCTAAATTTAGAGATTAAATATGGATGACGCCACCAATCCCCATTTGTTTTAACGTTTTCTGTTTTCAAAGCCAAAGGCCAATTTTGAAAATTTGAAAAGATTTTAATAGATTAGGGACATACAAAATTAAGGTTCAGCAATAATTTTGAAATGTTCCCAAATTATTGAGGAACTCACACAATTTACCCTCCTTCAACAAGCGTTTTTAACAAGGATTGAAACATCGATCCTTGTGATTTGGAAGAGTCCCACATAGGGAGAATTCGACAGAAGCTATGTGTATTTATTTATATATTGATATAGGTTTAAGTTATCATCGCTCATCCATTAGAACAATGCCATGTGCTGAACTTCATAGACATCTATCTATGTAGAAATGCCAGCTGGCTAGGTTTAGTAGGGATGGTAATTTGGTGGATCAAGTTGGGTTTGAGTCAGGCAATTCAGGTTCTGACTTAATTTGATCAGCATGGATTCGGCTCCAGATCAGGTTCATATTAGGTTATATAGATTCGGGTTAATTTCAAGTTTTGGTTGGGTTGAGTCAATTTTATTTATGTCGGGGTTTAATACAAGTTGGGTTAATTTTAGTCTCGAGCAACTTTCAGGCTGATCGTTAAGTTCACTTAGGTTATTGGTGCATACACCAAAATGATTGAATTGATTTAATTTTTTTGTTCAAAATTTTGTTAAAATTTAAATTAAAGAATTTAATTTTTGGGTGCAATGTATAGTTTAAGTTAGGTTTTGTGTTTAGGGTTTTAAAGTTTAAGGTTAAGATCTTGTGTTTAAGTTTAGATTTAGAGTTTACAGTAAGGGTTACGGTTATGCCTAGCGTTAAGGTTTGGGTTTACAGTTTAGAGTATAGATTTAGGTAGAAAGTATTGGAGACAAATAAAGAGTTGATGAAATATTTGACCACATTAACTGTACTCAATATTATAGGCAAAATAATTAAAAAATAGGTTAAATCTATCATGGATCACCTAGCTTATTTTTTTGTCCTATCCAGGTACCTTACCTTTATTTTGTCCTAGTGAGGTACCTTTCCTCCTATTGTGTATCCTGTTCAACTACTTTCCGTCAAATTGGTTGTTAGATTGGATGGAAAATAATGACGTGGCAATAAATAATATTAAATAAACTTAAAATGATAACTTCAGTTCTCAAACTATTTCAATTACTAATTCTAACCTTTAAAATTTTACTTAAGCTAATTTTACCCCTCAACCTTTTTAATCTTCCATCTTTACTACAGCCACTTCACAAGCTGCCCACCTAGTCACCGCTGCTGACCACCCTCCAGCCACCAGCTACTAGCCCAGTTACCAACCACCCTCTAGCCGCTAAGCCCGCAACCGGCCCCCGCCAACACTTTAATTCAACCCGCCGAATTGTCCTCCCGTTTTGTTCACCGCCACCTCCCACACTTCTCCCTCTGTCATTCTCTGATTTCCAATTTCAAACCTAGGAAATCAAACGTCGAATCAAACCTGAGCCACAATCAAACCCAAGAAATCAAGCGTCGAATCAAACCCGCAGTTTCAAACTCAAAAAATGAAACTTCAAATTGAACCTAGAAAATTCAAGCGTGGGAAATCGAGAATCATGATAGGATCTGCACGGGCGATGTCTGAGACGATTGCCGGGCTCCGGCGACAGGCTTGGGAAAGATGAGACTGACGAAGGATTTGAGGAAAGAAAGAATGAGGGATTCGGAGTTAGCGTCCGATTTGGGGAAAATGGTCGGTGCTCGATCGAGTTGGTCTCGGGGAAAAGAGAGTCGGTCCTTAGGAGTATGGCCAACAACGGGGTTGGCGGCAGGGTTGGCAGCTGGGTTGGTGGCTGAAGGGCAGTCAGCAGCGATTGAGGTGAAGGGTAGTCAGCGACAGCTGGGGTGGAGGTGGTCGGCGACAGCGTGTAGGAGAGGAGTTTTTGAGGGCAAGGGTTTTGAGGTAGAATTAATTTGGTGGAAGTCCAAGGGTTAGAATTAGTAATTGAAAAAAATTTGAGCACTGAAATTATTATTTTAAATATATTTTGGTAATATTTAATATCATGTCATTATTTTCAGTCAAATTTAACGTTGAAATTAACGAAAATTACCTAAATAGTATACGTAATAAAAGGTAAGGTATCTCGCTAAGACAAAATAAAGGTAAGGTATCTGAACAGGACAAAAAAATAAACTAGGTGATCCTCGATAAATTTTACCCATTAAGAAACAAATATTACTTTTGTTGCTAACTAAAATACGATTGATAACTCCTAAACCAGTAAATCCTAGAAGACCATAAACAAACCAAAACAAGTTATTTTGTTAATTTATTCTTTAATTGACATAAGATTCTTGAGCAAAAAATATTTTTAAAAATATTTTTTTGTTTCTTAAATTCCATTGTCATAATTTATGTACAATTTAGATAAATGATCAATATATAAAAAATATATATATATTTTAATCTTTGCCGACCATATATTGTATGTTAATTTGAGTTAAAATCGGGTCCTATCAGGTATTATCATCAAGTTATTTCAAGTTTAGGTCAAGTCAATATTTGGTTTGGGTCATTTCGGGCTTGAGCCATTTCGGGGTTTGGGTTATTTGGGCTCTGATTTTCTTAGGTTTCACTTCAAATCGAGTTCGGGTTCTAATCATATTAGATGCAATCGGGTTTGGGTCGTTGATTTTCTAGTTAAATCAAGTTTGAGTTCGGGTGGGTCGAGCCAAATGACTGGGTCAGATCAGATTCTGTGATCCTGGACTAAGTTGAATATTTGAAAAGGTTTTAATAGACTAGGGACATATATCTAACAAAATTAAGGTTCAACATTAACTTTGAAATATCTCCAAATTATTGAGTAACTCCCACAACTTACCCATCCTTCAGCAAGAGTTTTTAACAAGGATTGGAAAATCGATCCTTGTAAGCTATTGGTATTTATTTATATATTGATATAGGCTTAAATTATTATCGCTCATCCAATAGAGCAATACCATGTGCCAAACTTCCCAAACATCCGCCTAAGTATAGATGTCAGCGGATAAGATTGAGATTGAATTTAGCTAATCGCAAACGCTTTACATGAGTAAGGAATATGTTTAATTTCTTTAGATTTTTTTATATTTTTAAGTATATTTTTAGAAGAATGTTTATATTTAACAATTAATTAATAACTAAAAAATTATAAACTAAAATTATATATTGTCATTTATCTTAAATTATAATTTTATTTTGAACTAAAATCATATTATAAATATAAATATACTAATTTGGGAGGGATATGGCCAGAGTCAAGTAGAATTAGTTAATTTTGTGGCCTCACCTTGGCTTTGTGTGTAGGGGTGGTAGGTATTTTTTTTGTGTGTAAGATCTCTCTCTTTCTAAAAAAATCATTTATTTAATTTTTAAGAGAAAGATATATTCATGATATTGCCTCTGAATTTTTTTTTTTTTTGCATTAAACCTTATTCTAAAATGTGTTGATTGAAAAATTTTTAATATTTTTTCTGTATAAAAGAAGCGGAAAATAGCAAAATTTTTTAATCAATGAATTTTAAAATAAGGTTCAATGCGTAATGACCATAAAGTTTTTTTATGACAAACTTATGTGATTTTCCAAAAATGAAGTTATTATCATTCATCCAATAAAATGAAGATAGTATCTTTTCTCCACTGTTGATGATCATTGCAAACGCCTCTCATCAATGATAGTGTGATATCAATACCGGACCAGAAGTCAAGCCCTACCTGACCTGGTCAAACCCGCCCCGCCTCACCCTGGAGAAAGCCCACTAAGATATGGGTTGAATATGGGCCCGAAAGGAGGAGGAGATGTAAAATGGATCGCCCCGGATCAGGACCCGACCCATGAACCGCCCTGCCCCGCCAGACTGGACCGAATCGGACTGGTCCAGGCCTAGCGCCTAATTTTTTTGCACACAACAGAAACCTGCAAAAAAAAAATTTTTAAATGGGTTAATTACACAGCATGCCCTCCAACGGTTTTCTGCTCCATTTTAACCCCCAAAATTCCATTTTCACTCTCCCAACAACTAAATTTTAAGGACTTTTTGGTCAAAATAATTTTTTACCTTCCCCTATAAATACCAATACCATTTTCACTCTATCCTCACACAATCACTCAATCTCTCTTATTCCTCTACTATATTCTCTCAAGCATTCTTCTTATTTTTTTAATCTTTTCCAAATTTCTTATTAATCTCCCCCTAATATCTTCAGAATCTCCTATTAATTTTGCATTAATCACTACTATTAATTCGTGAGTCATGGCTTTAAAAGGAAAGGGCAAGTCGACAGAGAGTTCATCTTCCCGCACCACCGGCCTCCAAGCCTTGTTCCGTCGCTGTTCTCGGCCCGCCGATAAAAGCATCTCAATTCAAGAGTTGCACGACAATGATGCCAGAATCGATATGACGAATTATGATTTGGGTCTCAACAATCAATTATCCGATGACGAAGTGGAAGATTTGGATGCGATGGCGTCCAAGAATCCGTCAACAGAACCGACAACTACAAGTCATGGACTCGCCGTGGAGAAAACACAAACACAAGGTAAATCCCCGAGACTAACTGCTTGGGTTTGGGAGCATTATGAGCTCATACATGAAGGGGAATCGAGGTACGGAAAATGCAAACATTGCGGGAAAAAATTGGTGCATAAAAAGAATTCTGGCATTGAAACGTTGAAGCGGGATATTTAAAATCAACATCCTAACGTCCTCCCCAGTGCCGGGACTAGTTTTGAAGGACAAACACAACTTGGGTCTACAACTAGCACCTGCGGGCGAGGTATATTTTGTTTTAACCAACAATCTTGTAGAGAAGGTATGGTAAATTGGATGATTCTTACCGAAATCTTGGACAAAATCACAATTAAATCCTACATTTAGAAAAGTATCTAGGAAAACTGCTAGGAAAGAAAACTTTAGATTATTTGAAGCCAGAAATCAAATTTGTAAGCCTATTTTTCTGCTCTTGATCATTGTGTGGCATTTACTTATGATATGTAGACATCACCTATAGGTCAATCATTCTATTGTGTTACTTCTCATTGGATTGATTTTGATTGGATAATGCAAAAATAAAATTTGTCATTTAAGGTTATTAAAATAGATCATACTGGTTATCACATATTCAATTGCATATTAGAAAGTTTATGTGATAGGTTATTTTTGTACTTCTCAAACAATGATGTTGTCGCTTGTCTTTTGAGTCAAATATTGAAACCACCTCTCAACGGTGCATTCTTTCACGTTAGATGTATGTGTCATATTTTGAACCTTTGTGTGCAAAAGGGTTTAGAAGTTCTCCAAAATGAGATTCTGCCTATTCAGAACTCATTAACATATTTGATGTTCAGACCTGCTGTGTTTCCTGAATTTAAAAGCTTTTGTTTTGAAAATCAAAAAGGATTTTCTTGTAAACGGTTTAAACTGGATTGCCCAACCCGTTGGAACTCCACATATTTGATATTGCAAGATGCATTCCCGTATGCAAATTTGTTGTCACATTTCATGAATTTAAAAATGGGCTGTGAATTTCTTACGATTGAAGTTTGGGGAAATGTTCTAAAACCGGTGAATTGCTTAAATTTTTTTACGAGGCAACTGAATTTTTCTCTGGTGTTTACTACCCAACCATTAATCAAGTTTTGTTTCATTTAGTAAACATTACGTATGCTTTACATCAGTTTAAAGATGATAAGTTGTTAAAACCGACTGTCGAAGCCATGTGGGCTAAGTGGCTTCAGTATTTCGAAAACATTCCACCTATCTTTTTAGTCGCTTCTTTACTTTACCTATATGTCAAATTAATGGGCACAACAATATTACTTGAAGGAATTTTTCATACTTATTTAGAAATGTCTTATATAAATGTTTTGGCTATGTCTACTACTGATTCCAAGTACTTGCATTCTTTATACAAGTTATATTGTGAGCGGCATTCAGATAAGATAAGATTCGAAACTCCTCAAACCGAGTCTCCAAGGAGATCAATCTCCTCAAGATTCAACCTGGCCCTCTAAATGCTCAAATGACCCAGACCGATGACATCGGGATTAGCTGAGGTAGATGACTATCTTAACACAACGTTTGAGGCAAGCAACCTCGACATCTTGGAGTGGTGGAAACAAAAGAGATCAAGATTTTCGATCTTGTCAATAATCGCACAGGAGGTTCTTGTCGTTCCAGTATCAACCGTCTCATCCGAGGCAGCGTTTAGTACCGGAAATTGGTGATATCAGAGAAACGATCAAGATTGACACCCGATGTGGTAAAAGTGTGTGTGTGCAACCGAGATTGGGGCCTCACAGCACCCCGGCAGCAAGACCAAAAGAGTTCAGATGAGGAGGTAATATCCGATACGGAGACTTGAATTTTTTTTTCAATCATACATGTAGTTTGTATTTGATCTGATTATCCTGTTCAGTACAGATCATAGGTTTCTATTATTCATCATTTTCGGAACATTTTTGCCATTTTAAAATGTAAGGCCCATTCCGATTATTTGTAAGTATCGTTTGGTTTTTTAATTTAATAAAACTTACACCGGAGGTGGTCTTTTTTTAAAAAAAATATTTATGACATATATAATTAATTATGTTTCTAATTTTTTAAGAAAAAAAAAATCCAAACCCGCCCCGCCCCGAACCCAGCTCGGGACTGCCCCACCTGCGACCGGGCTAAGCTCGGTCCTCGTGACCCAAGACTGGGACCAACCGGGCCCGGGCTGGTCCCGGGTCAGGCTGACCCGGTTCCCACATTTATGGCCAAGGCCAAGCTTCATTCACTAAAACCAAGCTCGTCAAATTAATTTATGCTAGTGATATCTAAATGGGCCAAGGCCCATCCTTCATTCGCTAGCACTAAACTTATCAAATCGACTAATAGCAACCCAATAAGTCTAGAGTCTTAAATACGAAATAGAGTCCATAAACGAACACAATCCCCTTTATCCATCCATCACCGGGGGAAATCACTCTCAAAATAGGACTCAATCCCTATGCCCACAAAGCACGTAATTAGCCTATAAAATGGGGTATTGGAGAGAATGAGGTACATTCTTATTACTTAGTTACTACTAGCACAAACTTTTTACTCAGCCATAGTAGAAACTTGAGTGTTAGAGGGTTCTTCTTGGGCACACAACTCTAGGGCCCCAAATCGTATCCTTAGCTGTAGATCACCAATCCCCATACTTGCCTTGCCCAATTGCAAATTGGATATCAAATAGCATTGTTTGGGAGAAAGACATTATGTTCAGCACATGGGGATGAAATCAAATTAATGACCCGATTAGAAAATAAGCCTAGGATGATGCAGTAACTAGCGTAAATCATATTCTGGAACCTTTATGTTACCCCTCAGCACCACTGAAGTAGTTTTTCAGTCACTTTGGCAAAAGATAACCACCTCCATTGATACCCGACTCACGGAAAAACACTAGCATCTATCTTGGACAAGCAATTTTAAGGATGCACTTAGAAGGCTTAAAGGGCTCTTCATTAAGTGCTAGAATAAGGAGCGTAAAGCCATCTAGGAGATGCAAATAGGCCATAACCGGCTTCTTTGAGAGGCTTGTAGCCATTAAAAGACAACATAAACATAGTTCTTTACCTCCTTGATTAGATAGATGAGCGAATGAAGGATAACCAAGTGTCATTTGATAAAGAGCCCTTTATTAACACTAGTTACATGCATCTTTAACCCTTGACATAGGAAATTCACAACACACCTACCCATTTGGGGTTTAAGATGCCTAAGGCGGACTTTTATTATGGTTTCACAAATCCATTAAATCATCTGCATAGATATATCATGGTGATGTAGATAGAGGGAATTAACAACACTATATTGTGCATGGCACTTAATTATAATTTGGCTGGGGTGACTTCTACATGTTTCAGGACCACCAATAAGTAGAACATCTGCTTATTCGATGACCTTTCATAGGTTTTTTGTGGAAATTCTTAGGAAACTGCACATCATCAAAATAGTGAGTCAAAAAATAGAAATATGGTAAGGCCAAATGAGTCACTTAAAGATCATCTATTGAGATTTAATGAAGAGGCCTTCTAGGTGCCTGACCTAACCCCAAACACCAAACTATTGGAAATAACCAAGTGAATTTTGCCTACGTTCTAGTTTATGTGGAACCTTCAAGAGAATCTAGTACAAGATCTGGAAGAATTTTACAAGCTTACCTGTCCACACATTTAGGAAGAGGACTTGATCGGACAAATGAGTGAAAGGGCTCTAAGAAGTAGTACTCAAGGTGCCAAGTCCTGTTCATGCACCACTCAAGGAGATAAGGACAAATATATTATATGCTTTAGAATGCCATCACACGATGACCAACCCAGCCCATTGTTAGTAGATTACCCAAAATTGGAAAAAAGTGCTATAAATACCATTAGGACTACAATTATGATATTCTTACTTATAAGGAACTCAAGGCCTTCTTAGAGAATTGGTCAAGGAGAAAAAATTATGGGAATATTTACAGGATTCATCACCCACTAGAAGAAACCCCCATAAACCTTAACAAGATGATAAGTTCTAGGGTAACAGTAGGAAATACCATGACAAATATCAAGGATGAAATACATCCAATGTGCTCTATCGACAAAAATGGAGCTTGTAGGTGTTACATGATCAATGAGTGAAACATCATCAATAAGTAAAATAAAGATTTGTAAGATTGCTCAATTGAAGGCATCAAAACTAAATAACTTGGTCTAGAGAATTAATGGCTCACAAATTCTGGTTCCCCACTTTAATCCACTTCTTATTAGGGAAAATATTGTGAAATTTAAAGTTAGAATGGCATACATGGACATAGGTTCTAATGTGAATATGATCTTCAGCCATTTATAGAGTTGTTGAATATTAAGAGATCTTCCTTGAACCCCATTTCATGGACCCACTTTTGGAGTTGGGAAGAAAAAGGTTGCTACCATTAGAACTATTGAATTGGCTCTAATGCTTATAGGTATGAGACAAGGAGGAACTTAAAGCCTTAACGATTCTCAAATGGCAAAGTTCATGGTGCTAGATACCTATCTTCTTATATCACTTGCCTTAGAAAACCTACCCAAGTATAGTTCTACATCAAAATATATATTTGATTATTTTTTTGTACACAGAATCAAGTATATAAGTATAGAGTTTGAAGGAAGTATTGTTATCATATATAAAAAAAGGAATGCCAGCTTATTTGGGACCCAAAAAACAACTGAACCAAACCAAATGATATTTTATAAGATTGGGGAAGGGGGAGAGGTGAATCAAGCCTCAGGGGGATGTTATTATATTATGCCAAGGAAGGTACAACAAGGAAGAAAAGTTATGTGGCAAGCCTTTAGGGACCTCAATCCACAAAGGATTCAAGATAGGTTGAACCTCTCAAGGAATAAAGGGAATGGGTGCCTGAGCACCCTTTGAGGTTAATTTAGTATTGGCCATAATAGAGCTAAAGGAGGCAGAGATAGCTTCTAAGAGAGCTACTAGTGAAAAAAATTCCTTGAATAGGTAAAATAACCTGTGGTTATGTTTCCTAAAGTTAACTTATATGTATTCACATGGTTTCCTAGTGAAATGCTTAGACTAAACCTGAAAATAACTTCCCAAATGTTTGGTGTAGACCCTGAGGGCCATCAAATCAAGTAACGAAATAGGTAGAATACCCACCCCAAATAGCCAGGAATTCATTCGAAATGAGGTTTAAAAACTATTAAAGGCTTAGATTATCAAGGAAGCCTAATAACTTGATTTGTTGGCCAATGTGGTCCTAGCAAGAAAAGATAATGAAAGCTTATACATGTGTTTTGATTGCATAGATTTTAATTTAGAATACCTAAAAGATCCTTATCCCTTATCGCTTATTAACCGACACTTAATGGCAAAGTTCTAGATCTTGAGCTTCATGGATACATTAAACGATTACTCTCAGATTAGTATGAGCCTAAATGATGAAGAAAAACCATTTTCACCATCAGTGAAAGAATTTATTGCTATAAGCTTATGCTGGTTGGGCTCAACAATGCCATGGCCATATATCAACAACTAATGCATAAGGTTTTCTTGGAATAATTCAAAAGAAACATCGATGTTTATAAGGATGATATAATTGTCAAAAACAAAGTTCTGGAGTACCATATGGAGGACCATGAGGGCTATGATGGTATAATATGCACCTAAACCCTTCCAAATGCCTTTTTGGAGATGGAAAAGGAAAGTTCCTCGATTATATGGTCTCAGGGATGAGGGTTGATCCCAATTTAAAAAAAAGTGCAAGTAATTTTGGAGATGCCAATCCTAGAAAGTCACAAAGAAATTCAAAGGCCAATGCAATGATTAACAGCCCCATGACATTTTGTGTCTAAATCTGGAGATAAGTATTAGTCATTTGTTAACATTTTGAAGCGAAATAGAGCTTTCTAGTGGATGAAGAATGCTTATAGTCTTTTTAGAACATCAAAATTTATCTGCAGCAATTGCCAACACTTTAACAGCCTCGAATGGGTGTTGTGTGTTTTGAACCCTAACCGCAAATGCACGGTGGACGTTGGAGTTAGGTAAGAAAGAGTATCATTTCTATAAGTATTGATTGAATTGCTTGCCAAGTACCACTACCTAAAGACTACTTTAGCTAAACTAACAAGACTGAATGAAAGGCTAAACAAATAAATTGATGAGTCTAAGTTAATCTAAGCTAAGTAGAATGCACTAAAATAAGATGCTAGGAATGCAATGAAAACTTGGGTTTTTTAACAAATTACTAAAGCACACTTCCTATGAGTTCACTACTTGTCTTGTTTAGTTGGTGAGCCTAAGTTAGTGATTTGGTTCTCTATGCTTGTTGGTGAAGTCATCCATTTGAATTCTTACTTTCCCAAGTGAAAGAATTCTTCTCTTTATCCTAAACTTAATAAGGATTTTCATCTAATTACATGCTTAGAGCGAGACATTGAAGCTTAATTTACTTTCACCTAATGACTTATATTAGTTTCCCAACAAGCCTATTATCATTAAACCTTTCTCTTAGGTCCATCTTAGGTCCAATTACTTGCAATCTTTTTCAAGAATTTAAAAGTAATTTATAATGCAACCAATTGTGGCCATCATTTAACTAATGCAACAATAAGCTCAAGAGAAGAATAAACAAGCATTTGATAGAAAATCAACTTCACATAACCATAAATTCATCAAACATAATCAATCTAAGTAGCTACTTCCATAGAAAGTGCCAAAGAAACTACTACATAACTAAGTTAAACATAACTATGGGAATGAAATAAGGAACATCCATGTTCAATACAAAGAGAATGAAGGAAAGAAGAAACCCAAAGCCTATAGATGCTTAATTCCTCAAGCTCCTAGAAGACTTCAAATGCTCCAAGCCTTCTTCAAGTAATGCCCAAGAGTGCTTCATAAGAGGATGCAAGAAAACACAAGGTGTGGTGACAATGGAAAAACCTAGCTCTAGCTCTTAAAGAAGAAAAATATCTCTCCCTTAAGCTTGGTTCTAGGTTTCTCTAAGGTGTCATGCTTATTCACCTACCCATTTGAATAGAAATCCTTGGCCAATGAAGAGCTGGAGTTAAAAAACATGTGGTGGACCACAATTTCCCAGGTGCATTGAGAACTCATTGCAAAAATTGAGGAGATGGTGGCTACAGGTCCCCCAATGTTAGAAGAGGGCGGTGTCGCATCACTAGCATTGACGATGCATCGCCAATTATGGAATTTTTAGGCACAAAGTTCCCTTCTTTGGCAATGCGTCTTGAACATTAGGGGACATGCCCTCAACTTGTAAATCCACAGTTTGACTTTTTTTAACCCCGTTTTCACTCCGCTTGCTCTTGCTTCATTCTGATACTTCCACGATATTCTCCAACTTGCATAGAGTCAGAACAAAGCAAGAAGCAATAAAAAAATATGGTCTAAATTGATAGAAATTAATGATCAAAGTTGGTAAAAGTCAGCTATTTTGACCGATAAATTATGCACCTAACACTGGGGGATGCTTAATGTTGTATCTAGTTGTACATAATAGAGCCAGAAATGCTGTAGTAATTAGGGAGGATGAAGCTAAATAATGGCCAATTTACAACATCAGCAAGACCATCTAGTAGACAGAGTCTAGGTACCTCACAGACCAAAAAGTAGTACCTACATCGATCAAAGATATCAAAAGAATGATGTTGTAATTTCAGACCCCAACCATAAAGTCTAGAAATAGTCTTTTCCCGCTTGAGAGATGTTAAAAAAGCCATACCACTCCAAGCAACTATCCAAATGGCAAACTAAAGTTAATAAGTTTAACATCCAATAAAGCATCATAGAGCTATGAAAATCCATGTATTAATTGATCATATGGCTGAAATATCACAAGACTTCTTTGACCAACGAGAGTGTTAGGAAAAATAATTAGTCTAAGAATTATTTGTAGGTGGAGGCCTTATGGTAGGAGTAGTCCTAAAATAAGTCATGGGAATGGCAACAACTAAGAATATTAAGTTCATGCTCTCAGTGACTAACAATATAGCCTAATACAAACATTGGTTTTTGGACTCCAAATGGCATGACAAGTATGAGTCAAAGATCTTACCATCTTCAATAATTCATAAATTGTAATCCATCAGACCAACGGGCAATGTAGAACAAAAGACCCTACATTATGTGAGTATTTATTCTTGATTAAGAAAGTAATGCAAAATTTTGCTCATGCACTACAAAAGAAATGGTCAAAAACCAGTTGCTTACTTTTAGTTGTATTTTTATTGCTCTATGGTAGGTATAAATGAGAGGTAAAAAATCAGAATAAATTTGTAACTAAATACCAACTAAACTAAAATCTCATCGCTTTTCAGTTATAAACTAAAATGGCGGGAAATTTTACCACCAATGGGGGAATTGGCGCTTACTGAATCTGCAACTAAAATGCAACTAAAATTGCATAATAGTTACATTTCAACTGTTGGACATTTCTTAGTTGCATTTTCGTTGCTTATAGCTACAACTGAAATGCAACTGGAATTGCATTACGGTTGTATTTCAGTTGCTAAATAACTATCAGTTGCATTTTAGATGCTTAAACTTACCCCCACCTTAAAACCTTTTGCAGACCTTACATTTCCTGTCTTATAATCTTCTCGATTCTTTCAGTCTCCAGCTCTAACAATTTTTCTCTCATCCAACAATTTATGTTGGTGGTTCAAGGAGATCTACTTGCACATTGTGCTTATCAAAAAGTTATTGAGGTATTTTTTATTTTTTATTTTTAATGTTCAAGTTCAATAGATTAAATATGAAGTTAATTAAAAGTTGCTTATTTATTTAGTTGCATTTTGATAATTATGCATTCATCTGAACAGTAAAGCTCTCATCTATGATTACATGTGTGACTAATTATAGATGTATACACTTGTTGGACTGGTTCACAATTCAATAGTTGTATATATTAATTTTAGTCAACTTTGTAATCATAGATTGTCCAAGTCAAACAGTTTAGAAATGTGTGATGAATATCAAATTTTATTATGTTATATGTCTATTATGATGATAGGTAAATTTAGTAGCATTGACTTGATGTTCCTCGGATACATGATTCGAGAGTAATTTCTCAAAAACAATGTATTCTAGGGAGTTAAAAGGAAATGCTACTGAAATTTATCCAATTATAAACAATTAGGGGTGAAAATGGGCCGGGCCGAGCCCTAGCCCACTAGGCTCAGGCTCAGCCCCTTTCATATTCGGCACTACCCAGCTTGAGCTTGAATTGCTTGAGCCCAAATTTTCAAGCTCGAGCTCGGCTCGAGATAGTCTCGAGCTAGGCCCGAGGCCTTGTTGGGCTCGAATGACACATACAAATCTTTAGTCTTGGAATTATAATTTAGATGAAAGATAGGGACTGTATCTGTAATTTTCTACAGAGATAGCAAAAAGAGGGAAAATGACAGATCATATCCTAAACTTTCTAGTTTTTTTTAGCTTTACCCTGATTTTACAAATCTCACAAATGAGCCATCACCTTTCTCAAGACGAGCCTGAAGTACAATTCAAGCTGCAGCAGCCTTATTGGGTACGTGGGAGTGAGATCAGCCAGCGCAATATCCTGGTACCCAATCAACACAAACATCGAAGCAAAATAAGTGAAGTTCTACTACTCAACAGTAAGCTCCGCCGCGGGGGTGGCTGCTGAGATTATTGAGGACGGCGGTGCTCGACATTGCTACTTGCTTCGCTTCGCTGATTGCTCGAGTCGAGAGTGGATTAAAAGACTGCAACTGAAGAGGCCTTGCGGGACTGCTGGCAATAGGCTCGACTCGACGGGCCTTGGGGCAGAAGACTGGGCCCTTCCAATCGCAGATCGAGAGCAAACCCCTTATCTCCTCGCATGATGCGACTGCGTTATGTTGGAAATCAAAATGATTCATATTTCTTATAAGCTTCGACTTTGCATAAGAACACCTGTAAAAAAAAATGACTCATGAGTCATGATATCCACAGACGAAACGGATCAGAACACTAATTTGCGCAACAAATCTGGATCTAAATCATCCATTCTTCAATCTCCCCAAATAACCCATAACCCAAACACATAATCAAACAAAGCAACGCAGATCTACAAAATCGTAGCTCCGTAGATACAAGAAGATCCTCTTCCTCGAACTAATTCACCGAGAAATTGAGAAACACCAAACCCTCTACAGTTTAAATCGTGGAGACTGACAAGAAACAAGACCTTTGACAGCAAAGGCAAAGGGTTCAGCTCGAACATTACCGGATCTCTTAGAAGGAAACAGGAAATTAAGGGAGAACGGCGACCAGATGATCTAGATCTAAGAAAGGGCGTGGAGGAGAAAGCAAAGAAGAGAGTACCTGGAGGAACCCTCTGACTCCAAGAGATCAGACGAGCGCTAAGGCTTGCCACGATGAGGAATTGAATGGATGGAATTGGGAAAGGTAGAAAGGGACAAAAGGTGGGCCTGTGAGGCCCGCAAGCCATTGGGGCCGGGTTTCTTCAGGCTCGAGCTCGGCCCCAAAAGAACTCGAGCTCATTTTTTGGCTCGAACTCGAATGAGCTCGGCTTGAAAGGTCTCAATTCGAGCTACCCGAAAAAGGCCTGGCTCATTTTCACCCCTACATAAGATGTTATCTTGCCCATATTGTATGAATAATATTGATACAATTTGGCTGAAGAATGGAAGGAAAGCATTTTGGATTGATTGCCACAAAAAATTTTTACCACGTGCCCATTCATTTCGTAATAATGTAATGAGTTTTACTCATAGGAAAAAGGTGCAAGGTAAAATGCAATTATATTTATCTAGTGAAGAGATGTTGCGTACAATTCTAATATTCAATTTCTCCCTTTTGGTACTATTTTTGATAAGGAATGAATACCTGGATACGGTGCAACACATAATTGGACAAAGTGTTCCATATTTTAGGAGTTACTATATTGAAAACATTTGTTGGTGAAACACAATTTGAATGTTAAGCATATTGAAAAAAATTGCTTTGAGAACTTGTTTAACACAATAATGGATATTAAGGGTAAAAAAAAGGGCAATCTACAATCTCGGATGAATCTAGAAGAGATGAATATTAGGTTAGAATTACATCTCAGAGAAATCAATAAATCAACTGTCAAACCAAAAGCATCTTATACTTTAAGCCTGGAATGCATGAAGGAAGTATGTTTATGGCTGGCTGAAAAGTCTCAAAATTTTTTATGGTTATTTATCAAACTTATCTTGTAATGTGAACATGCCCAATTTTAGCTTTTATGCCTTTAAGAGTCATGATTGCCATGTCTTTCTTCAGAGATTGCTTCCAATTGCAATGTGTGGATATATTCATCCAGTTATATGGGAGGCAATATCTAAATTTTGTTCATTTATCAAACAATTATGCACAAATGTGGTTCAAGTCAAAGATATAGAAAAATTTGAGCAGAACATTGTAGTTACTATTTGCAAGTTGGAAAAGATCTACCCCGCTTCATTTTTTGACTTGATGGAGCATTTGCCAGTTCATCTCCCACATGAAGCAAAACTTTGTCATCCAGTGCAATATCAATGGATATACCATTCGAAATGTATGTTTTTATCAAAAAAATTTTATAGAATAACAAATGGGTTTTGTGCTTGTTCAATTAATTTTTTGTATTTAGTGAAAAACCACACAGGTTAATGGGAACATTGAAGTGCATGGCTTGAAACAAAGTTGCAATAGAGGGTTTGATTGTTGAAGCATATTGTATCAAAGAGATGTCAACATTTTGCTCACATTACTTCGAAGCAAATGTTCCATCAAAAATTAATCTTGAACCTTGAAACAATGTTGGAAATGTTACAAAAGCAAATGATATAGATCGGCTACAAATATTTGCACAAGAGTGTCGGAACATCCCAAGACAAGGTGTTAAACAATGATTGTTAGACCAAGATGAATTACATCAAGTGCACCTATATATCCTCTATAATTGCCAGGAGATTGAACCATTTGTAAGGTATGTGTATTGGTTGAAGATTAGGGATTGATTCACGGATTCTAATTAGGCAAATTTTTATATGATTTTGATGTAGAAATTTTGTTTATAGCTTCTCTTGTTTTCTCTTATACAGCCACTTTAATAATGTGACAAAAAAGAAATTCCCAACATATACAAAGACCCAATTACAAAAGTTTAGTGATGAAAACCTTACAAATTGGTTTGCACATCATGTACATTAAAATGTTTTACACATGGTGTGTGTGTATGTGTTAAAGGTGAAACATGAGGATCCAGTGGATATGACTTTTATGGGTTAATTGATGACATAATTAGAGTTGAATATCACATGGTTGGTCTTGATTTATTCACTTTATTCAAGTGAACGTGGTTTGACCTAATACTCGGAGTTCGGTCACATGAATTAAGGGGAGTTGTGGATTTGAAGTGGAAGTCCAGGCTTTTACCTCCTAAACCATTTATATATACGACCTAAGCACAACAAGTTTATTATTGCCCATATCCAAATTCTAGATTTATGTCATTATTGGGCAGTTGTGGAAATAACGCCACGTTCATTTATTAATTGTGGGACAAGTTTGCACAACCAAAAAACTTTAGAACAACTCCAAGCTTCTAATGAAACTTGTGGCCTTGATGAAAGAGATGAACCATATCAAGAAATAGAGATGCATAACCCAATGATTATAGATGATGGTCTAGCTTTTGATCAATTAAACATACTTGTCGACTTCACGTGTTATGGTGAACTAGTTAACCCAACCGACCTAATTGTCCATAATATGGATGAAGAGAATGGTGGGGTTTTGCCTGTCATCAAGTGATGAAGAAATGGAAAGTGAATCTGACGAAGGTCACTAATGGCTTAGTGAGCATTTTGTACTTTTTATTTATTAATTGTTGGACAAATTAAATGCATGTAATTTTTTTTTACGGAAAAACACATGTAATTTAAAAATTGCAGGACAAATTAAGTTTTTTTTTATGGCCTCTATTTGAGAGAAAAAACCAAATACAGAAAATAAAATACATGCTAAATAAAAAAACAACCCAAATAGGAAAAAAAACACCCCAAGTGGAAAAAAAATCCCAAATGGGAAAACAATCCAACCCAAATAGAAAAAAAACCAGATGCAAAGAGAAAAAAAATGTTACTGTAGCAGAACAAGTACTGTAAGTGACACATCCAGACCCAAAGAAAACCCAAACAAAAAAAATGACCCAAATGCAAAAAAAACATCTCAAACAAAAAAAAAATACACAAAGAAAAAAAAACCAGTGTAACACGGTGGGTTATTGTTCTAGGAACAGTAAAAGCACTTAAAACTTTAGTATATATAATATTTTTCTAACATGTATGTTTAATATCAATTTTAAGAAAATCTATAATTAAAAGTATCGTTTAAGATTTAATTAAAATTGCTTATTAGTTTGTCTGACTAATATAATAAAGAAATTTTCCAGAAAGATAGTTAACTTAAATTCTTCTTTTCCAACACTAAAACTCTACACGAGGGAAAAAAATTAGAGAGATTTAAATGTATTTTTGGAGCTTATGGAGGCAAATTTTACCACTGGGAAGCCACTAGATCTAAACTCAATTGTTATTTAGTTGTTTTCTTTTGACTACTGCATTCATGACTGAAAATTCCAACTAAAATTTAAATGACCTTTAGTCGCTTTAGAATGGTAAATTTGGATGTTTAAAAAAAATTTCAGCCAAGTAAAGTACCCATATGCTAGATCACCTTCCTATGAATTGGCGAAAGTCAGGTCCTCCACTGCCAGTGGCTTGCTCATGGCATCTTCACTATTGCTCTCCCCACAGGTAATTCTCTCTCCATCCTTCCACCCTCATCGTCTTGCCAATTCCTCCCTTCTCTTCCTCGAACTGTAACCCTTAACCCAGCCAATAAACCCGCATAACTCCCTTAACCCGGTAACAACAAGCTCATCTCGGGCATACCCACTACTATTTAAGCATCCTCACCGTCTCCTTTCTCATTCCCAGTCACACCCTCTACTCTCTTAGAATACTGTAATTATTTTTTGTATTCCTTAGAATTCTTTTTCATTTATTGATTTTAGCAGCCGAGAAGAGGGGGAAAGGACATTGAAGTAAAGAAAAAGGCTGTGACAACAATAGGTATATAGTTGATGAGGTTGTTATTAATTGTGACTTTAATTTCTTTTGTTTTTGTTTGTTCGATTGATAGTGGACCAGAAAATAGAAGTTCCGAGTCTCTTCTGTTAACACGAATTTTACATGATTAGTATGTGTTTTATGTTTAAGTTGTTGGATGAGGATGTAGGATATGGAGGATTAGGAGGTAGACTCGTATTGCCTATATCCAGGCTTTTAACTCTAAAAAAATATATAAGAATTTAAAGGCCTAGAAAAGGAAAAGAAAACAATTGAATAATAAGCTTGAAAACTGAGACACATGGTGCATTTGTTGTTTTTTATCGTGGAAGTTATTTTATAATAAAAATTCTTATACCCATTTGTCTTATGTATTGGTAACAATGATATTAGTTTTATGAATAAGAGCAATTAGAAAAATATGTAGCAACTTTGGTTTTTGTTTCAACTTTCAACTACTAATGATATGAATGTTCTAATTTAATACAATCAGGTCAATTGTTTATGACCATTTCATTATGTGTGTTTTAATGTGCTTATAATATGCGTGGTCCCTGCCCTCGACATGGTGGTTGGGGGGACCCACCTAGGTCCACACAGGGTTAAAGAGACTCATGTTCATCGGAAGACATTACCCATGGTCAAGAATGAACTGTATATCAACCAACTATTCCCACATCAAGTGTAGGGACATCTTCTGCCCCACCATCATCCAATACAAGCGGGCTGCATCATCTTGACATCAATCCTTAAAACTTCACAGATGATGAGTTTTTCCTATAGTTCATAGATGTCCAGCATAGTCATACCCTAGAACAACCACAGGTAGAGGAGTGGCCTACACCACCTACCCATGGAGCACCTCGAGGCCTTAATCGATTAGTCGAGTCATCAGCCCCTGATCCAAACAGGCAAATCATACAGCCACTCAAGTGAGTGTTGCATTTAATTGAATTGAATTTAATTTAATTTAACTTAAGAATTTTGTTAAAAAAAACCAAGAATTTTGTACAAGTTAAGGTAATATGGTCGGCATCTCCTTCCTATATTAAGAAAACAAGTGTTAAGTTTTTATGCTTCAGGTTTCTTAAATATCAACTTTTTCTCATTTATGTTTATTCATTTTAGTCCTTTTATTTATTATAGTAAGCACTTGTTCAACTAATACACTTATTTGCATTTAATTTGTAGAAATATTTTTGATGGAGTGATGTGGACGATATTACAATCACTAAGTTGTTGTTCAAGCAATGTGGTGGATCTTTGAAGTATAAATTATGTCGGTCGAGGAGGGCTACGATAAAAAAGCTACCAAACTTCTATCCTAATTATGATTACCATGCCTCAAGCATTTGTGCCAGCAGAGCTCAACCCCCATATCTGGGAGTCACTTTGTGTCCAATGGAATGATGATGAGTGGAAGGCAAGATCAGCTAGGGCAGCTGCCAACAAAATGGCTGGGCTTAAAGCCAGTGGTGTAGCATAATATGGGCCTACTCCCTAAAAAGATGCATTGGAAACGAATGGTATACTCAATTTTTAAATTTTCATTTTTTGTTTTTAAGATATTGACTATTATCTAAAACTACTTATATAGAAAGAGGAATTGGGTCAAAAACCAAAACTAGATGAGTTTTGAAAGAAAACCCATAGCAGCAAAAAGATGGGTAACTATATTTGTCCTCAGGGATAGCCTATCAGGGTTTTGCTCATTCAATCTAACTATTAACTTTAAATTTTTTGTTCCATTTTATTATGTTCTTGGAGAATTTAATGAGGTAATTAATGCTATTGTAAAGAATGGTGTTTATTAATAAAAGTTGTTGATATATTGTTGTAGATATGCAATGTATGATGAATGGCATAACTAACACTGCTATAATTTTCAAAACAAAAAAAAGGTGACTTTTCTTTTTAAACATTTACTTGCATATAGGAAGATTATACATATGGTTTGGTTGAAAAGCATGGTCATGATTCGAAGCATCATCCAATATTTGATGAGGTTGAATCGCAGCGCTCTGCTGGGGATCACAAAAAGGGTTTTTAGCTTGGCGTTCCAGAGCATCTTGTTGACCCTTTCAAATATACATGTCATTGTGTCTAGGTATGACTTAATTCAAAATAACACAATATGATCTTATTTTCTGGGACATGGTTGTTGCTCTTTTCTGAAATATGGGTATAATACCCTTTGGTGGGATAGGATTTTTTTGTTTGCTCTTTTTTTAAGCCAATATAATTAGTACCTAATTTGAAAAAAATATCAAGATAGAAGCTCTACATATAACCATGAGCTTGAGATGGCTTCTACTTCAGGCTGTGAGTTTTTCATGCAAATAATAAAATGTCTTGGTCATATATACCTAATAGTGTTCCTTGAAAAAAAAAACAAAATAAATAAATAAAGAAGATGAAACCTGGACAAAAACCTTACTACTGGGTGTTTTAGAATGACTTGAACTACTTCTTCGGTTGGACTTAATGGAATCTTAGTTCCCATAATATTTGTATTAATCATTGTCTTATAAGTTAGAACACCATTTAGTTGATGAGAAGCCTAACTCATGTTAGTAACAAATTCCCTTTGATTACTAAGGCAACTTCGTTATTATTTTTTTCATCCTTTTTGTAGGCTGACATTGATGAGCGCATCACACAGCTTGCTACCAAGCTAGGGCAGTGTCGGGAATCTCAAGAACAATTGAGCTCCTAATTGCAGCAAAAAGATCAAGAAAATGCTATGCTTTGGGCTGAGATGGCAAAGATAAAGCGTCAACAGGATGAGGCGTCGACAAATGACTCTCAACGCATGCATGATTTAGAGGCTTAACTACGAGCTAAATTTGATGCTCGTTGTAAGAGGTCGGTTGAGGCTACCATCAAGGCTATCCTTAGCCGTATGCAACTTCAAGGTCAACTTTCTTGTGCACCACTAGCAACTATGTTCTCACCAACTTCTAGTTCAAAGGATGTTGATTTTGGTGCCTCCTAACTAGGTTTTTTGTGTCTTCTATTTTGGTTCTAGGCTGCTCTATGTTTCTATTTGGGGGCCTCCAAGTAAAGCTCTAAGGTGCTTTAGGCATCATATTAGGTGTTGGGTTTTAGTTTATGCGCTTCTCCATTCTTTTGTATCTATCTGATGAAGGTAAAAAATATTATTTTGTATCACATTATTATTATTATTATTATTATTATTGTTGTTGTTGTTGTTGTTGTTGTTGTTTTTGTTATTGTTGTTGTTGTTGCTGATGTTGTTGTTGCTGTTGTTATTTTATTATTTTTATATTTTAGTCTAGCTAAAAATTCTATATTAGAAATTTAGTTTTAATGTTTTATGTATGCTTATTTGTAACATTAAGCAACCAAAATTACACTAGACATTTAAAAATAACTTAGCAACTGAATTGAAACTATTGTTCTATTTTAGTGGTAAATCAGTTGCAAAATTAGCAACCAAAGTTTTAGTTGTTATAATGGCACCAGTCTTCAAAACTAGTCACTGCAATAGTCTCCACTTTTTTAGTTGCTTTTTTCAGTTGTATTTTGGTTGCTTGAGTCTAGCAACCTATGAAAAAGCAACTATACTGCTTTTATGGTTGCTTTTTTTAATTTTGCAACTGATTGCCAACCATATTGTCCATGGCATATGGCTTTTATTTTTGTAGTGACATACAACTTATAAAAATGCCTATACTTAGAACATGCAGGGCAATACTAAGTGCAAGGACAAGGTTGATGTCTCATTGAAGGTCCTGAAAACACCCATATCAACTTTCTAGTCTCCAGAGATAATCTAGAGTTAAGATTGGAGGGGACCAATCAGGAAATATTTGACCACTGAGAATGTGAGAACGTCACTAACTGCTTGATCAGGATACACTCAGCAGATTCCATATTGACTAGTAAGGAGCGGTACTACGAAGGATTCTCAGCCTCTATGCAAAAGTGTTCGATTGCAGAAAAGACGATGCAGGTGCTTAAGGAGATTTATGAAATATGATGTGAATCTCATCTGGGCTTTGAATCATTAGCCTAAAAGGCACTCAAGTAGGGTTTTTCTGTCTCATACTTAGGAAGGATGAAGAAGACTATGTTTATAGATGCCACACATTCCAGTTGAATCATATAGTCTAGAGGTTGCCTTTAGAAAGGGCTTACCCTCATGCCTTTTTTGGTTTGGGTTTGGACCTGATAGGAGCTCTTCTAGCAGCAATGGATGGGGTAAAATATTGCATTATGGCAATGGAGTACTTCACCAGATGGGTAAACATAGAGCCCTATAACCATTACTTTTGAGAACATTCAAAAGTTTGCAGGAAGTCCATTTGTATGCAAGTTTGGATGCCTAGAGTGCTTGTTGCTGACAATGGAACTCAGTTTGATAGTACCTACTTCAAAGCGTTCAATAAACTCAAGCATTATGCTGTATTTTTTCCCAATAGCTACCCACAACCTAATGGCTTAGGTGATAATCACAAATAGTCATCAAAGGATTGCTAAAAAAGTGCTAAAGAAGTGCTAAAGAAGTGCTTGGTAGATGGCAAGGGAAACTAGCCTACAAATCTTCGCTTTATACTTTAGGACTGTAGAACAATACCAAGGGAACTTAACGGAGAAAGCTCTTCTCCTTAGCATATAGGACAAAATGCTCACAATGGTAAACTCAAGCAAAAAATCCTTCAAGCATGAGGCCTGGTACTCATGAAAACGGAGCTCACATGGCAGTCTAGGACATTGAGCACTCCGATCCAAATGGGATGAACTTTATATTGTTTCAATCGAACCTAAGAAGGGAGTGCTTTAGTTGAAAGAGGCCTATGAGAGGACCTTTCATAGGCTTTATCATTTTGATGACCTGAAGCATTATAACCCCTGAGTTTTAAATGATGTAAAACATCTTATTTCAATAAAGTTTACTTGATCTTTGTTATGATTCTCTTTAAGTGTTTTGTTGATACCAACATATGTAACCCATGGACCTTAGGTAATCCATTATTAAGTTACCACATTGATGCTAGGCCTCCCTTCTTAAGCCTAGGGCTTTCCTAATCTAAAAGAAAAATTCTCTAAGTCACTTCTCTTAACCACAATTATGACCTATAATGGCCAACAAATATTACTTTTGGGCATGATTTGCTACTATGGCAGGTATAAATTCCAGAAATTGTGAATTTTTGCTTAAACACCCATTACCCGTGTGTTATCATTGGTTTTCTTGCAACTGGCATATTAGTGTATCGTAGCCTAAATGTGAAAATGACATCGTAAAATCAAAGGAGAGGGCTTATAGTTTCATCAAGAATTGATGACCCCATTGTTCTATGGGAAGGCTTAGAGACTTACATGGAAAATGGTGGGAATTTAGAGACCCTGAGAAAGGTTTAAACCGTGACCTGGAAAATAGAAAGGAACAAACAAAGAAAAGGCAAAATCGAGAATTTGGGGCCCAATTGTCCAATAGGGTGGTTGGAAGATCAACATGGAAAATATTAAGAACTCATGAACGGAAAAAGGATTAACCATGGCGAAGGAAACAATTAACGCAATAATTACTTTAGGGACTCAATTGTCAGAACCGAAAGTTTGGAGACTAACAAGCAAAATGCCGAGAATTCCGCCATCGAAAATTGGGTTTAATCAAAGGCTCAACGAAGGCAAATAAATGATCAATTTTCTTATGAAACGATGGCTTTTTCGGAGGAAAGAGACTACATTCAGAATAATAATAACCACCTTCTAACAAAAGCCATCGGCGTCTAGAAAACCAATCGTTTTTACTGTTCATATATGTTGTGGCCTTTAAAACGTCAAAAGGTGTAAGCATTTCCTTAATGGTCAAAATGGGTAAGTATTGACTTATTAGTTAAAAGGTAGAAAATGAAGAGAAAAAAGGAACGACTAGGGGCAATTTTATCATCAATATTTTTTACGTAAATTTATTATTAATGTTAAGATATTAAAGTAAATTTGCTCTAATCTTAAAATATGGGAGCAAATTTGTTACCGACGTCAGTAAAACAAAAGTGAAGCGGCCATGAAGTCAAACTGCAAATTTTAACAAGGGGGAAATTTTCTCTCTCAAAATGTAACATCAATAAAAAAATTTACATTAAAAGAATCAGTGGGTTCCCCTCTCATAAACATTAGCGGGAATTATACCCATTTTCCCAAGAAAAAACGAGAAAGTAACAAGAACAAGTGTGCCAAGATTCTCACTCCAAGGAAGCATATAGTACTGTTTTCTTGTTCCCTTTGCTCCTTTTGTTCTTTTCTTGGCGATAAAGTTCCCAAACCCAAACCGCGTTTTTCCCCCTCGGCAACCGCACCATGGCACCGGAGTCGTAAAGTCGATTTCCTTTGCCTCTATATATCCACCCAAGTTTGCTTCTTTCTTCCATCCATCAACACATAATCAACCAAAAACCAAGACCATCTCCTAGCTTCAAGTTGAACCACGATGAGCTATTACAACCAGCCGGCGCCTCCTGTCGTTGTGCCTCCTCCTCAGGGTACTTTCAATTTCCTTCCTTTCTCTTTTTTGGGGGCTTTGGTTCCTCCTTTGTGGTCAATCTTCTTCATGGAGGCTGTGTTGGGTTTAATTTTAGGATATCCTGACAAGGGGCCCTACCCTGTGCCAGGGTACCCGGCGCAGGGCTATGCCTATCCGCCACAATATGCCCCTCCGCCACCGCAGAGGCAAGAAACAAGTTTCCTCGAAGGATGGTGCGTTCCTCTTTTTTAATAAACTCACATCAAAGATAATTTATTGGATATTTTAAATTTTGGTTCACTAAACTTTATCGAGTTGAATGGTTTGAACATTTTGGTTCTTGAATTTGAATTGATTAACTCAGTCCTCAACCCATAAAAAAAATAATCCATTCGTTTCGGATTAACTCATCATTTTATTTTATTTTTACTAAAATTTAACCTGAATGTATTTATATTAATATGTATATAAAAAAATTTGAAAAAATAATGTTTAAAAATTATAATATTTAAAGTTTTATTTTTATATAAAATATTTATATTTTTTAATAAATTTTAAAATAAATAAAATTATAAATTAATTACTATAAATAGTAAAATAATCAATTTTTATAAAATGAAAGGAGTACTAAATTTCTCTTTTGGACTTGCTCACCGGGTAATAGGCACAACTCAAAGGGCACAGGTATCCTAAATAAAGGGAAAAAATCTCTAAAATTTTATAATTTAATGGGTGAATTGATCGGAGTCACCTTTTTTTTGTAAAATGTCTACATCAACAAAGTTCAGATCATCAAAATAAAAATTTAGACTTTTTTAAATTAAGATATATCATAGACATGATTTTAATTTATTGTCTCTTTTTTCAACTCTAACTTAAAATATGAATCAAAATCTATTATATATTTTTTGCAGTTTGGCAGCACTCTGCTGTTGTTGCCTCTTGGATGCTTGCCTCTGAAAATAGCAAACGAGGACTTACCTCTTGCATGCTTAGCTATTAATGTGTTCTGTTTCTCCAACTATTTTAGTGGATTCTTGTTTAGTCGCTTATTTTTGTTTTAGTCAAAAATCGTTGAGGGAAAAATCGATATATGGTTCCCTAACTATAATGAACTTTCTAATGTAGTCTCTTATTTCAACTAATTGCGAGACTCAATATAACATTTCCACTTTCTAAGTTGAGCAAGCTCTTTCAAAATATCGGACTTTGCGAGACAATCAGCTTCTTGATTTCCTTCCTTTAGCGTATGAATAATTTCACACTTGATTCCTGATTTCAATAAACTATCAATTTCTAAAAAAAATCTGCCAATTGCCATTGTTTTGGAATTAAAGACTTTGTCATTTCGAACTTTCCAAATCCACACTTCTTTGCACAAAATGTGCTGCATTGCTTCATAACACCAACGAAAAAGAGAAGTAATGTCCTACAGATTAGACCAAGGAAAACGCTAACAACTAACCGAAGAACTCCAGACATCAGATGAAAATCTGTAATGGATGAACAAATGCTCTACTGTCTCCATCCCTCCTTCACATAACGAACAAAGAGCTTCACTTTCAAGAATTGTTGGCTTTTAAAGAAGAACCTCCCTTATTGCAACCTTTTTTCTGTAGCAGCTGACAGTAGAAAAGCCTTACCTTCCACGAAGCTTTGCATTTCTATACTGAATTAAGCAAAGGATTTTTAGAATAAACCAAGTTCTCTAGTTCATAACAGAAAGACTTCGATGAAAATTTTCAATTTATCTCATACGATCATATTAGTTTATCGCCACCATCAGCTACCATTAATTTGGAGTTGAGTACATTTAGAAAACCACTGTTTTCAGGTATTTAGAAAATAATTGAGTGATTAAGAGCTAGCAGTATCCTCCATGTTTCAAAATATTCAGAGAAAAAATTGACAACTTAATCACATTCCATAATTGCTTCAGAACTTTAAAATTCAAACCATTAGGACCTGGGGGTTTATCCTTCCAACAACTCCACACTGCCACCTTAATTTCAGATTTTTAAAAAGGTTTTTCTAGTCCTTATCTGACACTTTCTTGCCTGTGGTGGGTGTCATACTGCGACATAACATCTTATTTCATAACAATAAATAACTATGCTGGAAGAATAAGAAACTTCAGGATTTTGCTCGCCAACACAACATCTCTTTGTTCAAGGGTCCTAAAAGTGAAATACTATCCCAACCATTCGTTCCTTGAGGCTTGAAAAGGGATTAATCCATCATACACATGGTGTAGTATCTTAATTGGTCGAAAGGTCCTCAAGTCTAAGTTTTAGCTAGTTATGAAATTGATGTTATTAAGTTGATTAGATTTTTTTTTTTTTGGAAAGACAGAATATTTATTAAAGTATAAACAATAGATGCAAAAAGGACCAACAATTATAATAAGGCCTTTCAAACACAAACACCATAAGCAAAAAAACAAACAAACTGAACAAAGCTGCAAGACACACAATCAACAGAGCCAGGGAACTAGGCCTGACATGCTGCAACAAAACTCTCTCATAACACCCAAACACTAATCCACAAAGCTCTGTAAACTATTGACACAAATTATAAAAAAAAAAAAACTTAAAGAACAGGATACTTATCAACTCAGTTATGAAGACCAACATGCAGCCAAGCCTTAGAGCCAACAAACAAGACTTTCAGACTAACAATGCCACCAAAAATCCTCAAGCCTCAATTAAAATGACAACTCCATTGAGCAACCTCTTTCAACATCAGACTTTGTGAGCAGCTTCTTGATTTCCTTCCGTTAGTGTATGTATAATCTCACATTTAATTCCTGATTTCAATAAACTATCAATTTCTAAAAAAAAAATCTTCCTATCTTCATACTGAGACTCAAAATTTAAGGTCCAAACAACAACCGTTCTTGAGTCACTTTATACCCACAATTTGGAGAAAGATAAACCATCCTTTCTAACCACCATTCTTAAAGCATCCTCGAATAGCAAGGACCTCTAGCTCATTGGAGTCCATAACTCCCACTGATTTTGAGAAGACAGCCATAATTGCATATGCATGATCCTTTTAGAAGATATCACCTATGCCCGCAGGGCCAAGCTTCCCGACAATGAAGCCATCTACATTAAATTTTAGATCGCCAATTGGTAGGAGGCCCCAACCTGCAGGAATTATTCTAGCAGCAGAGCTTCTCTCCAATGTAATTAAATCAATATGCATTAGAAAATCCATCACAGAAAATCAACAATTCGGCTAACAAATCTTCACCCAATGATCAACATGCACCTTAATTAAATCAACCAGATGAACCAAAGACATTATTTTGGAATTAAAGATTTTTTTCATTTCAAACTTTCGAAATCAACCATAAAGATGCAAACAAAACCATTATCCACACTTCTTTGCACAAAATCTACTATTTTGCTTCATACCACCAACAAAAAATAGAAGTAATGTCCTACATGTTAGACCAGGAAAAACCCGAACAACTAACCAAAGAACTCTAGACATCAAATGAAAATCTGCAATAGATAAACAAGTGCTCTACTGTCTCCACCTCTCTTTTTGCATAATTAACAAAAAGCTTCACTTTCAAGAATTATTCACCTTTTAAGGAGAACCTCCCTTGTTGCAACCTTTTTTTGCAGCTGCTCCCAGCAGAAAAGCTTTACCTTCGGTGGAGCTTTGCATTTCCATACTGAATTAAGCAAATGATTTTTAGAATAAACTAAGTTCTCTAGTTCATAAAAGAAAGACTTCGATGAAAGTCAGTTAAGGAATTATTTATAAATGACAACCTCATGGCAGAAACATAAAGGAGCTAGAGTAGTCGTCAAATAAGCCATGGGAATGACAATGACCAAGAAAATTAAGTTCATTTTCCCGTCGACTAACAATATAGCCTAATACAAGCATTGGTTTCTAGACTCCAAATGGCATGGCAAGTAGGGTTCAAGGATTTTACCATCTTCAGCAATTCATAAATTGTATTGCATCATACCAATGGGCAGTGTAGAATGAAAGACCCTACATTATGTGAGTATTTATTCTTGATTAAGAAACTAATGCAGAATTTTGCTAACGTACAAGTTAAAAAATGCCTAATACTTAGAACATGCAGATTGATACAAAGTGCAAGGATGAGGTTGATGTCCCATTGAATGTCCTGAAAACATTCCTATCAACTTTCTAGTCTCCAGAGATAGGCTAGAGTTAGGATTGGAGGGAACCAATCAAGAAATATCTAACTATTGAGAACATCACTAACCACCTGATCAGGATACACTCAGTAGATTCCATATTGACCAGTGAAGGGTGGTACTATTGAGGATTCTTAGCCTCTATGCAAAAGTGTTTGATTGTAGAAAAGGCAATGCATGTGTTCAAAGAGATTTATGAAAGATGAAGCGGATCTCATCTGGGCTTTGAACCATTAGCCCAAAAGGTCCTCAAGAAGGGTTGTTTTTGTCCCATACACAAAAAGGATGAAAAAACTATGTATATAAATTCCACTCATGCCGGTTGAATCCTATAGCCCTGAGGTTACCTTTAGAAAGGGCTCATCCTCATCCCCGTTTTTGGTTTAGGTTTGGACCTGATAGGAGCCCTCCCGGTAATAATGGGTGGGGTAAAATATTGGATTATAGCAATGGAGTACTTCACCTGATGGATGGAGATAGAGCCCTAATAACCATTACTTATAAGAACATTCAAAAGTTTGCGAGACGTCCATTTGTATGCAAGTTTGGATGTTGCTTACAGTGGAACTCGGTTTGATAGTACCCTCTTGAAAGCATTCTATAAACAAATGGAGCATTGGGCTATATTTTTCCCCAATAGCTACCTACAGCCTAATGGCTTAGGTGGAAGTGAAAAATAGAATCATCAAAGGAGTGCTAAAGAAGTGCTTGGTAGATGGCAAGGGAAACTGGCCTACAGATCTTCCCTTTATACTCTAGGACTGCAGAACAATACCAAGGGAGCCAAACGGAGAAAGCTCTTCTCCTTAGCATATAGGGCAAAACGCTCACAATGGTAAGCTCAAGCTAAAAATCCTTCAAGCATAAGGCTTGTTACTCATGAAAACTGAGCTCGTAGGGCAATCTAGGACATGGAGCACTTTGGTCCAACTGGGATGAACCTTACATTGTTTCAATTGAGCCTAAGAAGGGAGTGCTTTAGTTGAAAGAAGCCTATGGGATAGGCTCTATAATTTTGATGACCTGAAGCCTTATAACCCTTGAGTTTTAAATGATGTAAAACATCTTATTTCAACAACGTTTACTTGGGCTTTGTTATTATTCTCCTTGAAGAGTTTTGCTGGTACCAACATATGTAACCCATGGACCTTAAGTAATCCGCCATTGAGTTACCACATTGATGCTAGGGTCACCCACATTAGGGCTAGGCCCCCAGCATTAAGGCTAGGGCTTTCTTGATCTAAAAGAAAAATTCTCTAAGTCATTTCTCTTAACCACAATTATGACCTATAATGGCCAAGATATATTATTTTTTGGCATGATTTGCTACTATGGCAGGTCTAAATTTCATAAAATTGTGAATTTTAGCTTAAACACCGACTACTAGCATGTTATCACTGGTTTTTTTTGCAACTGGCATATGAGTGTATCGCAGGTTAAATGTGAAAATGATATGGTAAAATCAAAGGAGAGGGCTTATAGTTTTATCGAGAATTGATGACCCCATGGTCATATGGGAAGGCTTAGAGACTTACATGGAAAATGCTGGGAATTTAGAGACCTTGAGCAAGGTTTAAACCATGACCTGGAAAATAGAAAGGAACAAACAAAGAAAAGGCAAAATCGAGAATTTGGTGCCCAATTGTCCAATAGGGTGGTTGGAAGACCAACATGGAAAATATTAAGAACTCATGAACTGAAAAAGGATTAACCATGGCGAAGGAAACAATTAACGCAATAATTACTTTAGGAACTCAATTGTCAGAACCGAAAGTTTGGAGACCAACATGCAAAATGCCGAGAATTCAGCCATTTAAATTTGGGTTTAATCAAAGGCTCAACGAAGGCAAATAAATGATCAATTTCTTATGAAACGATGGCTTTTTCGGAGAAAAGAGATTACATTCAGAATAATAATAACCAACTGCTAACAAAAGCCATCGGAGTCTAGAAGACCAATCGTTTTATACTTTTCATATATACTGTGACCTTTAAAACGTTAAAATGTGTAAGAATTTCCTTAATGGTCAAAATGGGTAAGTATTGACTTAATCAAAATGTGCAGTTTATTACTAATGTCAAGGTATCACAGCAAATTTATCCTAATCTTAAAAAATGAAAGCAAATTTGTTACCGACGTCAGTAAAACAAAAGTGAAGCAGCCATGAAATCAACATGCAAATTTTAGCAAGTGGGAAATTTTGTTTCTCTCAAAATGTAACATCAATAAAAAAAAATTAACATTAAAAGAATTAGTGGTTCCCCTCTAAATAAACATTAGAGAGAAATTTACCCATTTTCCCAAGAAAAAAGAGAAAGTAACAAGAACAAGTGAGCCAAGAATCTGATTCCAAGGAAGCATATAGTACTGTTTTCTTGTTCCTTTTGCCCCTTTTGTTCTTTTTTTAGCGATACCGCTTTTTCCACCGGGAACCGCACCATGGCACCGGAGTCGTAAAGTCGATTCCTTTGCCTCTATTACTCTATATATGCACCCAAGTTTGCTTCTTTCTTCAATTCATCAACACAAAATCAACTGAAAACCAAGACCGATGAGACCGCCAGAGCCGGCGCCTCCCGTCGTTGTGCCTCCTCCTCAGGGTACTTTCAATTTCCTTCTTTTCTCTTTTTTGAGGCTTTTCTTTCCTCCCTTGTGATCAATCTTCGTCATGGAGGCTGTGTTGGGTTTAATTTTAGGAGTCCCTAAAAAGCGGCCCTTCCCTGCGCCAGGGTACCCGGTGCAGGACTCTGCCGCTCCGCGACAACGTGCTCCATCATCACGGAAGCACGAAAAAAGTTTCTTCGAACCTTGGTGTGTAATTTATTGGATATTTTACGTTTTGGTTCACTAAACTTTATCGAGTTGAATGACTTGAGCATTTTGGTTCTTGAATTTGAAATTAATTAACTCAGCCCCGCAAACTATATAAAAAGAAATACTCCCTTTTCCCAATTTATTTGAAACATATATTTTTTTATGTCCAAAAAAGTTGAAATGTTATTTCTTTTAGAAAAATTTAAAAATTAAATAATCCTTTTACACAAAATCCAATAAAGACTCTTTTTTTAATATCCATCCAATCTCTCACTGTACAAAACTAAAAAAAAAAAAAATAATCATTATTTAAACTTTTACTATATAAAAAATTAATACAAATTACATATATCTTAATCTCCGTGCCCAAAAAAATATTTCAACTAAAATGAGACGGAGGGAGTAGTAAATTTTGCTTTTTGACTCGCTCACTAGGTAATAATAGACACAACTTAAAGGGCGCAAGTTTCCTTAATAAAGGGAAAAAAATATCTAAAATTTTATAGTTTAATGGGTGAATTGATCGGAGCCACCTTTTTTTTTTCCGTAGAATGTCTAAATCAAAAAAATTTAAATGGTTGAAATAAAAATTTAGACTTTTGGCATTTAGATAGATCATAGACATGACTTTATTTTTTTGTCTCTTTTTTCAACTCTTAACTTAAAATCTGAATCAAAATCTGTTAAATATTTTTTGCAGTTTGGCAGCACTCTGCTGTTGTTGCCTCTTCGATGCTTGCCTCTGAAAATAGCAAACAAGGACTTACCTCTTGGATGCTTAGCTATTAATGTGTTCTGTTTATCCAACTATTTTAGTGGATTCTTGTTTAATTGCTTATTTTTGTTTTAGTCAAAAATCGTTGAGGAAAAAATCCGTATATTGGTTCCCTAACTATAATGACCTTTCTAATTTAGTCTCTTATTTCAACTAGTTGCGAGACTCAATATGGCATTTCCACTTTCTACGTTGAGCAAGCTCTTTCAATATCGGACTTTGCGAGACAATCAGCTTCTTGATTTCCTTCCTTTAGCATATGAATAATTTCACACTTAATTCCTGATTTCAATAAACTATCAATTTCTCAAAAAAAATCTGCCAATCACCATTGTTTTGGAATTAAAGACTTCGTCATTGTGAACTTTCCAAATCTACCACAAAGACGCAAACAAGACCATTATCCACACTTCTTTGCACAAAATCTGCTGCTTTGCTTTATTCCATCAACAAAAATAAGAAGTAATGTCCTACAGATTAGATTTGGATGAAAACTTTCCATGAAAAGATTTGGATGAAAACTTTCCATTTATCTCATACGATCATATTAGTTTATCGCCAACATCAGCTGCCATTAATTTGGAGTTGAGAACGCTTAGAAAACCACCGAACACTTCCCTTTCCCAGTCAAAAAGTCTTCTTCACAACTCAACATTCCACTTCCAAATACCATTACCCTACCAGTCAAAAATAAGATTTTAAGCTGCCCACAACTTCTCCAGCTATGAGAACACAATCTAGGATTTGTTTCCCGTTGGAGAATGCAAATTGAGATTTGCCCATAATTGACCCCATAACTGATTTTAACCTTTTTAGATAGAACTTTGGCCAATATTTTTGTAAATGCTGCCAATTAAGGAAATTGGTCTAAAATCATTTAGCCTTTCCGGGCAAGATTTTTCTGGTATTAAGAAAATAATGGAGTGATTAAGAGCCGCCGATAGAGATTTCAAAATATTCAGAGAAAGAATTGACAACATCCAACTTAATCACATTCCAGAATTCCTACAGAACTTTAAAATTCAACCCATTAGGACCCGGGGCTTTATCCTCCTAACAACTCCAAACTGCCGCCTTCATTTCAGATTCTGAAAAGGGTCTTTCTAGTGCAGCCACTTGATACTTGAAAGCTCCTTTTAGAGGCAACAAAAAAAGGACCCTTCTTATTATTGAAAAATGTCCTGAAGTGAGATACAACCTCCCTTTTAGTTTCATCGGAACCCAAATATGGAAATATTTCGAGTTGCAGTCCCCTTGCTTCAGCCACCTTAATCTCAACTTCTGAAACATGGTCACTGTTCCTTTCTTCCTCAAAGACTGAATTGAGTTCTTAACTAAGATAAGATCCTGCTTCAATTTATGTAACAGAGTATAGCTAGCCGAATTAAAGGATGCCAGGGCCAAAAAATCTTGATGTCATCCATGTCCTCTTCCTCCTAGCGTACTTCCCATCTTGTCCAATATCACAGCCTCATTGCTAGTGCTCGGCTTCCTCAGACTTGGATCACAAATCCTAGAAAACTACCTTTCCTACACTTTTTAGACCTCCTTTGAAGTTGTAGTTAGTGGCACTTGAACTTTTCCCAAGATATTATAGGGGACCCAAATAGGCTGATCTATAAAGTCATAATTGCAAAATATGGATCATCCCATTCAATATGGTTGGTGGACACGAAGGGTTCAACTTCTCCAATTTGGAGAAATTCGACCTATGGCAGAGAATTTTGAAGGAGTCCCATCATTGGAAGATTGGAAATGGTTGCTCTATATGGGTATGGGAGGATCAAAGGATCCCCTCAACACAGCTTGGCCCACAAATTATGAGTGGCAGATTTAGGTCTTCCTAATGGTGAAGGGTGGAATATGCCCCCGCTCAGATAGATCTTTTCAGTGGATACTATCAGGCAGATAAATACTTTTGTCCCCTCCAAAGGTTCGTATACCACAAAGGTTGGTTATTCACAGCTAGTGGTTCAAAGGTTGGCTCATCTATTTCATCCTAATGGGGTTTGATTGGATCTGCTCCGAATCTATATTTCTATAGAATAATGAAGAAAGTGTTGGGTTTACAAATTCCTCCAAAAATTTAAAATGTTTCTGTGGAAGTGTTTTCTGAACACCCTTCCTACGGGTGGTAATCTAAGCCTCCATGGTGGCCTTCAAAGTTACACCTGTCTTCATTGTAACGTGGAAGAAGAGACAACACTTCATCTATTTTGGGGTTGCTTTGGTTTTGCAGAAATTTGGGGTACCATTGGCACTCCTCCTCCTCTGGATAATACTATTTCCTGTGAGGCTTGGTTGTCCTCTTTCCTAGGTTCTAATGATAAATGGTCTATTGAATGGATCATATTCTTAATCGTTACTCTATGGATTATTTGGCTAGGAAGAAATAAGTACATTTTCTATAATGCACTCTTCAATCCCTAGTCTCTAATAACTAGGAGAGAAGTAATCATTATAGCAAATCTCATCAACTAGAGACTTCCTATCAACTCAAAGGGTTTTTTATGGTGACCCGCCCAATACGCTTTGCCATTCTTTGGGAACTAGGAAGTTGAAGGCTCCAAATTGTAATCCCATAATTTTTGTGGTGGATGGCACATGGCATAGATCATCGGGCCTTGGAGCAGCCTCTTGGGCATGGATGAGCCCTCATGCTTCCCCCCAATATCAGCAAAGAAAAATGTAGCCGAACTGCTCTTTAGCACTAGAAGTAGAATTGATAGCTATTTTGAGGGCAGTTAATAGAGTGAAAGTTTCTCTTTTACATTACATCACCATCTTGTCAGATTGTTTGCAGGTTTTGCAAGTTCTTCGTACATAGAAAATAGTATACCTAGCCTTGGTTAAGAATTGTAGTCCAGGTTTTTGCTGAGATTGAGAAGTTTGATCATTGCTCATTGGTCATAGTTCTACGATAACATATTTTTCTAGCACACAACCTAGTAGCTTCTTTTTTTTCCTTAATCTTTTTCTCTAATTCTAATTACTAAAAAAAATTCTACATTCAATTATATACTAATACTAATACCTATACCTAAGATTTGATAAGGCATTTGTAAATTGCTATGTTAAACACTTTTTTATATAATTACTTGTACATTCATATAGTATTTAAAGAATTATAAGATCTCTTACTTGTACAAACGTTGTTCACATTCGACGATTTTCATAATTTTGAACATTTCTATCCCTACATGAGATGTAAGCTGGTGATATATATTTAAAGCGAATCCAGATTAGGAATATTGAATCTTGACAAAGAATTCGGGCAAATACATGATGAACCGCTAGGCGCTAGTAGGTTCCCCTACCCAAATATTTCGTCCAGGTTCATGGGAGGGATGAACTGCCCTCCATGATATTTTCCAGCTTCCTTGCGTAGATCAGACAGATATGCCCAAGGTGCCAGAATTATTATTGTCCTGTCCACGAGTAATGAGCTTCACCCAGATCCAGCCCAACCCCACCTCGGTGTACCCAACTCCTGACCGGACTGGATTGGGTCCTTTGCTAATGAGAGTTGCAAATGTTTTCCTTATATCTATATATATTTATAGTTCAATACTATTCTTTATAATACAAAATAAATGTGAATACACAAATGTTATGTCTTCAAAATTAAAGATATGTACTGTTGACACCCAATTTTGTCCGGGCACTGACTTTTACTTAATCTTTTAGTTTATGGGGCATTTTCATTTTTAGGGACTAATTGGTCATTTGTTAGGAGTTTGGGTCATTTTTGTCATTTTAGGGTTTTGCATAGTTAGTCGATCTAGTCACATTTAGGTTATAGGAGTTTATTTAGTTTTGATAATAATTTAGAGTCTTAAAGGTCTTGTAGGGTCAATTTGGGCAAAAAAATGAAAGTTTGGGAGAAAACTGGGGATTTTTGGAAAGTTTTGAGCAAAATTCAAAAGTTTGGGGTAAATCTGTCAATTTTAGAGAGTTTGAGCCAAATCTGGCGATTTTATGGAATTTCAGGAAAAATCTGGGGTTTTTGCAAAGTTTTGGGCTAATCTGATAATTTCTGAAAGTTTTGGGTCAAATTGACATTCTCACAGAATTTAGGGCAGAATAGGCAGATTGGGAGTTTTATTGGACTGAAACTAGTAATTTCACCAGATTATATCTTAATTGGACTAAACTTCTTCAAATTTTATTTGGATAGATTTTAAACTCTAAAAAGCAGTGTTAATCACTTTTTAAGCCCACACTAGTATAAATATGGCTCAGATTTCGAGAGAAAAGGGGGAGAGAAACGAAACCCTAAGCTCCTTACCGAAAAGGAGAGAACTGCAGCTTCAGCCCCTGGTCTCACAGCCCCTCTTCCTAGAAAACCTAAACCTTTTCTTCCTTGCCGCCGCAATCCCCTGGCCCTTTCTCTCCTCTACCTTCAAAGGCCCCGACGTTCCATCTACGCCGTCATCCCTGGTGTTTCTCTCTCCCTTGCTGTTCTCTGTTGCCCGACGCCAGCCGTTCAACGCCGCTCCACGCCGTGCCAGCCTCCTTGCTCCGTCACGCCGTCACCTCCAGCCTTCATTGCTCGTCCTCCCTGTCGCGGCGCGATCCTAACGCCGTCCACCGTCGTCCGTTTCGCCACCGTCACCGCTGCCATCTCTGTCTCCTTCCTCCTCGGTCCTCCACCAGACTCGCCGTCGTCCCTACGTTGCCGCCGTCGCCTCCCCCGCCTTCGCTAGGCCACTGAACGCACGAATCGAAGGAGAAATCGAGCACGATCCGCTTCTCTAGTCGTACCCGACCCGTTTTCGACCCAGATCCGACCCGAATGGTCATCCTTTTTGGTATAACCTCAATCTAGTCCTCTAAGTTTTTATTTCGCTCATTAAGTGGCTAATTCTTTTCTTTTTTCTTTCAGATCAATCACTGACAGCAAGCTTTTCTTTGTTTCTTTTTTTTTGTTTGTTTGTTTTGGGCACCCATTAAACTTAGATTTTTCTTATTTTTCTCATTACACAGACATTAACAAGAAATCAAATGAAGGTAACCCTTTTTATTTTTTTTTAGTACTTGACATTTATTTTCAGGATGTCTGTTTTCGGTGGTTTGATAAAATCCCGAGACAGATTGTTCATTCCATATTCGGTTGGTCTGATAAGATCCCGGTTTAGAATTAAAAAAATTCACTTTCAATCAAAGATTAGGTCAAGAAATAAATAATTAGGAAAAGATAAAACTAAACCTCATGGTACCAATTCCCGGGCGCTTTAATAGGGTTATTTTAGCGTAACCGATTCACGATCTTAGAATCTCTCGCAGACCATTTTTCAGGTATCCAATCGACCTAGGAAAACTGATTGGTCTAAAAATCACGTTGCTACATGTACAAATCAGATATAAGATATGTATAAACTTAATGTATAAAGGAAGTGGAGAATATATACAAATAATGTATAACATACATATACATAAGATTATAAAAATGTTACGGATATATTCAATAATATATATTGGTTAAAATTCCCATAAAAAATAGGTGTAAACATGTTAAATTCTGCTTCTCATCAAATTGAAGATATGTATAAATTAGATGATAGATATATAGGAAACTCAATTTATAAAGTAAATAATGGATATACACAAAACATATAACACATACATACAAATGAGATCTAAGTTATGTTAAAATATATTTCACTATATATAAAAGCAATAAGTGCAAAGAATATAACAAATATCTACAAATTATGTAACACACCGAAAGGCATATTTATAAGATCTTGAAAATCAATATTTTTTAAAAATTAACTTTGATTATTTATATTGAACCAATAGTAGATATGTACAAATTAGAAAATAAATATGCAAAAATTATATAACGTATGTGTATGAACTACAACTTTGCTCCCTCAACATCCCTTTTCAGCGGCCAGGGTCCAGGGACGCCAACCTTTTGAATCATCCCGCCTCCACCATATAGCCCCTCACCGTTATTTCCACCTTCAGGTCAATAATGTGATTTTTGTAAAAACTTAAAGAGGTATTATGTATTTAACCAAAAAAGGGCTCCTCATCTCCTGTAGCCATGATTTGATATGCTCTTCGTGTAAATGTTTAGGGAAAATTGTACAACCCATATATTAATGTAGAAACAATGGTGATGTACATTAATCCCTAAATTTTTCTTAAGCCTTAGTAGAAATAAAACAAAAAACTGTGAAATAACTACCGCCAATGGATTTACAAATAATCCCTAAACTTTTCTAAAGTTGTAAAATAAAAAATAAATAATATATTTTAATTTCAAAAATACTACTCCCTCTATTTCACAAAAGCTGTCATCTTTACTATTCACAGCAATTAATCTATGATTTTATTTCTCATAAAATTTATCGTAAAAATATGAACTTTTTACATGAAAATGAAACTTTAAAGATTCTAGTTTTTAAATATCATTTTTTAGAATTTTTTTGAATTCATATTAATATAAATATATTTAAGTCAAACTTTAGTCAAAAAAGGTAAAAGGGCCAACTAATATGAAACGGAGGGAGTATTTAATAACTCTTAATTTGACAGTAAATTATATATTTATAAAGAAAACTAAGTATGATAGATGATGGAATTTTAAATCAAACTTGAAACAGAATAATCTCAAATGTGACATGTGAATGCTCAATAAAGATTTGTGACTTTCATACAAAGAATAAAAATAAGAGGAATGGGAGGTTTTGGTTTATGGAATAAATTCGCCCCATTTTTACAGACTTGTCTTCAGTTGCGGATCTAAATGAAGGCCCTGTACCGGATACGGAAGTTTCCCCCACCCCACCAAAATGTAGTGGAAGAATAATGTGAATTAGTGAGGCATACGGCAGAAATATGAGAACCGCATGTGCAATTTTTTTGCCCTTGCTTAAGCCAATATTCCTATTACTCCAGTGCTTGTCCTATCCTTTATCAGTATTACATAACATATTTATCAATGGAGAGAAATTTTCTAATCTAACATATTTTTGGCCAAAATCACATATTCTCAGGTTTGGAAGGTTATTTTTTTTATTTTATTAGATTTTACTTTTTCACATCGTGTGAAATTTAATTATTACTTTGAATTTCTAATTAAACCATGAGAGAAAAAGAGAATAACTTAGGTAGATCTAATGTAAAAATTACTATCAACCAGGCATAATACAAACATTATACTTTATGTATGGCCTCTTTTTGCTTATCCAAGTAGTTGATTGATGAACATGAATTCTTCCAAACAACTTAACATTTAAAATGATCAAGAATATATATATATATATTACTGGAACAATGTACTAGTTTATTTTTTATATATATTTTAATTTTATATATAATTACCTAATTATCTTCTATAATAAATAATACTAATATAGTCAGGATTGAAAATAAATCTATATTTCATACATTTAATAAAATTTAGCTATTTTTATTTTTTTGATGTATTAAGCAATGAACATAACAATTAAAGAATCATAAACTATTTAAAATCTGAAAAGTGAATTTGGTCTTCAACAATTTTCTTTCTTAAGTTCCCCCAAAACCAATTGAAGAATAGAACATCATTCCCTAGTCAACATACTTGGAAATGTAAATTTTAATTAATTCTTCAAACTTTAATGGCAAAAATAAAACATGTACGGTTGAGATGCTATTTTATATTTACGTTTTTATATTAATAAAAATTTAATAAAAAATTACTTAAATTAGTTTTTAGTAGGTTAAGAGAATGAAAAGGGAAATAGAAATTGTAAAATCATATTAGTTTTATTGTTTTAGCTAAACAAAGAAGAAAATATTTAGTATAGGAAAATTAAAAATAACACAATTAATTGCATCTAATTACCATATCTCCAACAATTTGATGAAGCAATTGAAACTAATATATAGCAAAAAAAAAGTTAAAATCCATCACCACTCATGCAAAAAGGATAAAAATATTAGATAGAATGAGAAGTTTCTTTTGTTTAAAAAAAATAAAATAAGAGAAACAAAGGAGTGAAATGGTTTTGCATAGAATTAGAATTACCTGAAGTTATATATCCAAAGCTTAATCATTTTTACGCTGTATAGATTTGAAAGTTTTTTGTTCTTTCCTTTAACTAACAAGGTTAGGCTAATTTATACTAATTATTTTTTTCTAATTAATATGTAATTAGTTATGGTTTAAATAATTGAATTGCACATTTAATGTGCAAATTTGGCATAGTTAGTAGATCAAATTTATTGCCTAATAAATGGCAGTAACCAAAACATTAAATAAAATAATAAGCAATTTTTATTGCATTACTACCATAATACTATAATTGGTAACAATAATTATAGAAAAATACTAAAAAAGATTCCAATTAAATCAATCATTAAATTGATAGGTCATGTGTGTAAATGATTAACTATAAATCTATTTGTGTACTTTAATAAGTATAATTATGTTTAAGATTGGTAGAAATAGAAGATGATGACCGACTTATAACTCAACAAAGATTATGAAGATTTCAAAACAATATAAATCCAAAAAATAAAGTGTAGCTAAAGGGTCCCTAAAATTTTTGGCGCTTTGGCATTGAAAGGTGAGTTAAGAAGCTCCATAATTAATGATTTCAATTTATTATTCAGATTTATGCTATATATATATATTCCCACACACACACTCTCTTTTTTCTTTTTTGGCATATGGGAGAAGTTAATGGAAAAATGAGAGATTTAGACTTGCTAATAATAACTCAAAGGTCTTAACACCAAACCATCAAAGTCAAGAATTTAGTTGTCAGATTTACTACTTGTTTTGTGCTAATTCAATTGCAATAGCCAAAGTGCTGACTATCATGAAATGACCAACATGGAAAGAGCGCCAAACATTCTTATGAAAGAAGACAATGTTAGATGCCCCTAGGATGCATGTTTCGATGGAGGGCCTTTGGCACTTAAAGTCCATTTTTGTTAAGGAGAAAGAGGAAAATAAGAATGATAGAGTGATATGAATCTAGAATGCACACTTAAAAATGGCAAGAACCGACTGAAGATAACTAATGGACCAACTACAAGAAAAATAGCAAGGAAAAGAGCTCAAGTACTTCATGCCTTTATCACTTGCTATTTCATGAAGGATGGACTTGGATCTTAATATAGAGCTACTAGAATAGTCAATGAGTCATATTGGAAAGATGGCATAGCTTGGTGTCTACTCTTAGAGTGCCAAGACACACAAAATCACAAGGAGCTCAAGAGCACACCCGAGAGTGCACCCTTGAAGCCCCCATGAAGACTCTTTCATGCCATTTTCTCCTATGGCTTGAATTTATGAGCCCTAAAGCTTCAAGGCCTCTCTACATGTCCTAAAGGAAGCTCTCAAGCCAATGGAACTCAAAGATTGTAGCCAGACTAATGAAGCACAAGCACAAACCCTACATATGCCATGAAGTGCACCCGAGAGCACCCTTAAGGTTTATGGGGTTTATTTTGTGTTCCGGGTTGACTTTTCATTTAATTCCAGTTTATTTAAAATATTTAAGATGTATTTAGGCCTTATGAAGCATTTTTGTCACACGGAAAGCATGCTACATGCGTTGCACCCAAAAACAAGTACAAACCATGTATAGGACTCCTAGTTTGACTAGGTTTTCGAAGTCTTTTTGGTTTAGGGCTTCTAGTATGAATTTATGCCGTATTTTACCCTATTTTTTAGCCTATAAAAAGGCCTCTAATTTGGCTATAAAACTCATAGTTCGTTGCTGAATAATATTTCTTTTGAGAGCCACTCTCTTGAGTTCTTAGTGAACTTACCTTGGTGTACAAGGACACTAGTTTTCTTTATGTTCTTTATACATCTTGTTTCTAACCACGAGTTGGTCAGGGGTGTGGGTTTTAATCTAGTTTTTGGTATGTGGTTGTGGAACTTTCTAGCACCTTGGGGGCATATTTCTTGGTCCATATACCAAAAGGGTTCGTATCAAATGGTATCAGAGCCACAAGTTTTGTTTGAAGATATATCTTTGTGTTCTATTTTCTTTTCCTTGCTTTCTTTCATTTTTTCAGTTTGTTTTTCTCTAAGCTTCATTGTTTCTAATCTTTTTCTTTGTCTTTCAAGTCTGCCCTATTTATTTTCCATTTTTTTCTTTCATCCAAATCAAGAAAAACCACAAAAAAGAATCATCTATTATTACCTTGTTTCTTTTAGTTTCATCGTGTATTCTATTATTTCTTTTTGATTATTTTTGCCCCAGTTCATTAACCTATCTTTGTTTTGTATTTCCAGCATCCGAGGGTCAAGAAAATACCCAAAAAAAAAAACCACAAGCCAAGTTGTTTTAGTACAAAGTTGTTTTTAATTGTGCAACTAAAATTAGAGTTTTTTGTTTCTTTGCTAATAAGTAAATGCATCTTTGTTTCTTTGGTACTAAGAACCCAAAAAGAAAAGTATTTATAGCAAAAACAAATAAAGGAGGGGGGAAAAGAGTTTCAAGAAAGATTTACAAAAAGAAGCTTGCACAAGTACTTGGTTTTTTGCGCCCAAAAACCCTAAAGCTCTCAATTTTAAACCTAAGCCTTGTTTTGTGGTCCTTGCAATCTTCTATTGTAAGAGCTTCCAAGAGTCTTTCAAATTTTGTTTAGCCCACCTTTATTTTGGTTCAAACTTAGTTTTCAAAGAAATTAGGTTTTCTTGTGTGCTTTGAGGATAGTTTTCTTAGAACTTTTAAGGATTCTTTTGAAAGCAATATTCTCACTAATAAATTAAGAGTTTGAGTGCACATATTTGAGTGAAACACATGAGGTGTGTGTCATAAGGATCTTTTATTTCAGGAATCGTGGCTAATTAGGAGGATCGGATGATTAAGGTGAACCTAAATGAAAATTCTTCCATGAAAGAGATACAATATGCCCTTAATAGATTGATGGTAAAGATAAAATACATGGACTTGAGGTTGCCAATAAGGAGCAACCCTATGCTCTAACCAAATAGAGGTGCAAGGATTGAGGAGCCCGAGGAGAAAGAGGGAGCTTGGTAAGAACAAAATGCCCTAAAGAGGGAGGCATAAAGAAAATAACAACTTGAACTCTATTAGGTTCACCATTCCATCCTTCTAATGGAAAAGTGATCTAAATGCCTATTAGGAACGGGAGCAAAAATTGAAATGATGTTTAATTTCCATCATTGCTCTAAGGAAAAGAGGGTAAAATTGGCCACAATTGAGTTTACTTACTATGGTCTTACATGGTGGAATCGGGTTGTGACTTCTAGAATGAAGAATAAGGAGGAGCCCATAAACATATGAAGAGATCTCAAAGCTTTAATCAGGAGAAAGTTTATCCCTAATTACTACTATAGGGATCAACACCTAAAGCTTTAAAGATTGGTGCAAAGTCAAAGAAGTGTAGAGGACTATCGCAAAGAACTTAAGATGACCTTGACCTGAGCCAACATCATGGAGGATAAAGAGGCCACCATAGCTAGATTCATCAATAGTCTCAATCCTGAGATAGCCAACAAGGTAGAGATGGTGCATTATGTCAACATGGAGGACTTGCTACACCATGGCACTAAAATCGAGAGGATCATCCAAAGAACAAAGCATTCAAGATGGCTAAAAAAGGAAGCTTCACATGGAGAGGAACATGGAGCAAGGATGCCAAGAAGGAAGTTCTAAAGCCAAAGATGGAGGCCACATCCAATGCTAAGGGAGTCTTGTCTTGGCCTTCCCAAGACAAGTCCACACCTCTATCTAAACATGTCTTCAAAGTTAGGGAGATGGAGTGCATCAAGTGTAGAGGCAAATGGTACTACATGAGGGACTGTGCAAACAAAAAGGTCATGATCTTAAGAGATGATGGAGAGCTTACATCCAAGGATAAAGATAAACCTATTGAGGAGATGCTGCCACTATTGAAGGACATTCCCAAGGGAATAACCAAGGTAGAGGATGGTGACTGTACCATTATTACTATAAGAGCTCTTAGTAAGTAAGTCAAAGAAGAGACCAACTAAAGGGAGTACACCTTTCACATAAGGTGCCGAGTCCAAGGCCAAGTTTATAGCCTTATTATTGAAAGAGGAAGCTATACCAATGTAGCAAGCTTAACCATGGTGAAGAAGTTGAAGCTTCCTACACAAAAGCACCATTAAACTTATAGATTTTAATGGTTGAATGATGTTGGTAAAGTAAGGGCAGTTAAGCAAGTTTTGGTTAATTTTAAGATTAGTACTTACTGTGATAAAGTGTTTTGCAATATTGTGCCCATGCAAGTTTACCAAATCTTAGTTGGGAGGCCTTGGAAATTTAATAGAAGGGTCACACACGATAGAGAGAAGAACTCATACTCCTTTGTCCACCAAGAAAAGCTAATCATACTTGTTTCACTTTTGCCACAACAAGTCTTAGAGAACCAAAGAAAACTTCAAACTAAGGTTGAGAGAAAAGAAAAAAAAAAGTTGAGGGCAAAAGTGATGAAGGGTAAGTTAAGAGAACATCCAAGAGACCATATAAGAAGAGTGGACATGAAAGGAAGAAGAAAGAAAATTTCCCGAGAGAAAAAAAATAAATGAAAGTTGAGTGGAAAGAAAGAGTGCTATATGGTAAAAATGAGGGATGTGAGGAAAACTCTTTTAAGCACAAAGACCAATACTTCTTTTACTTTACAAACATTCTTTACATGCTATCATTGATCTAACATCTTTTCTTAATGTTGTTTTGTCTCTATTGAGGGATTTTGAGGATATGTTCCCTAAGGATCCGAAAGGGTTACCATCTATAGGAGACATTGAGCCCTAAATTGACTTTATTCTTAGGGCACCTATTCCATATAAGCCAGCCTATAAGACAAACCTCGATGAACCCAAAGAAATCCAAAACAAGTGGAGGAGTTATGTGGCCAAAGGTTATGTGAGGGAAAACTTGAGGCCTTGGTTGTTCCTATCATATTGGTGCCCAAATAAAATGGCTCATGATGCATGTGTATGGATTGTATGCCAGTTAACAAAATTGCTGTAAAGTATAAGCACTTTATCCCTATACTTAATGATATGCTTGATGAAATACATGGTTCTATTTTGTTTTCTAAGATTGATTTGAAAAGTGGTTACCATCAAATTCAAATGAGGGAAAGGGATGAATAAATTAAAAATTTTAAAACAAGATATGGATTTTATGAATGGTTAGTGATGCATTTTGGTTTGACTAATGCTCCTAGTAAATTCGTGAGACTTATGAATGATGTCTTACGTGGTTACATTGGTATGTTTGTTGTTGTTTACTTTGATGATATCTTAGTTTATAAAAAGAACCTAGATGAGCATGTTGGACATTTGAAACAAGTATTAGGGACATTAAAAGAGCAAAAGTTGTATGCTAATTTGAAAAAGTACTCTTTTTATACTGACAAAGTTATTTTCCTTGAATTTGTTGTGATCTCTCAAGGGATTAAAGTTGATTAAGAAAATGTGAAAGCAATCCAAGAATGACCTATTCTAACACCTATCACTGAAATTAGATCATTTCAAGGGTTAGCTAGCTTTTGTAGGAAGTTTGTTAAAAAATTTTCTTCTATTGATATGCCCCTAACAAAAGTTATAAAAAAGAATGTTGGATTTAAATAGGAAAAGGCACATGATGATGCTTTCTTGTTGTTAAATGAAATTTGTGTAATGCACCTTTATTAACTTTGCCTAACTTTGCTAAAAATTTTGAGATTAAGTGTGATGTTTTTGGTATAGTCATAATAGATATCTTATTGCAAGAAGGCTGCTCCATTACTTACTTTAGTGAAAAGTTCAATGGTGCTAAATTGATCTCACCTATGACAAGGAGCTCTATACATTAGTGAAAGCTTTGGAAACTTAGTAACACTACTTGTGGCCAAGGGAATTTGTTATTCACACTGACCAGCAACCCTTAAGTTCCTTAATAGGCAAGGTAAGCTAAATAAGAGCCATGCAAGGTGAGTGGAGTTCATTGAGTCATTTTCATATGTTATCAAATATAAGCAAGATAATGACAACATAGTGAAGGATGCCCTTTCTAGGAGGTATGGTTTGCTTTCTACCTTAAATGCTATAGTGTTAAGCTTTGAGCACTTGAAAGACTTATATGCTTCTGACCCTGATTTTGGTGAAATCTATGCTAAGTGTTCTAAGTTTGCTTTTGAGAAATTTCATCAAGTTAATGGTTTTCATTTCAAATAGAATAGGTTATGTGTACCTAAGACTTCCTTAAAAGAAATTTTACTAAAGAGGCATAAAGTGGAGAATAGATGGGCTACTTTGGTATGGCCAAAACTTTGCATACTTTGAATAAACACTACTATTGGCTGAATATGGCTAAGGATGTGAGAAAGGTTTGTGAACAATGTATTGCATGTAAAAATACTAAATCTTCTCACACTTCATAAATGTAATAACCCTAGAAATTAAGTAAAATAAAATCACCAAATTATTCTAATTAATTAAATAAATAAAATAATAATAATAATAAAATATAAAATTAAGAATCTTGATTCTTAGATGATTCCTTTAGTGGTTATTAAGTCAAATTCCAAACCGGAAGTTCAAAGTCATTTTCTTTAGGCTAGGGGCATTTTTGTCATTTACAACCGAGCATCGGATGGAAAATCAGGGAGCACCATTGGATTCTTCTCAAAAAAATGAGTCAAGAGAAATTTACCTCACTCAATTCTGAATTCGTTTGCTTAGGTTTTCAAAAATTTAGCCAACGCGCGTGTGGGGTTTAAACCGGGTTCGTGCTTTTGTTGTATATAATAATTTCCCAACTAACCCTATTTTTTATTCTAAAAAGTTTCAGCCGCATGCCTCCTTGGAATTTTTTTTGTTTAAAAAAAATAATTTAATTTAATTTACTTACTTATCTATATTTTCCTTATTTTAAAAACCTTATCATTATCCTAATATAACTATAACTCTTTCTTTTAATTTAATATTCTTTTCCCGTATCTCTCCTAGGTCAAAAAGGCTGGTGCGCCTCCAGCAATTAAAAATCCTAGGCAAACTAGAATCTTGGTCTTTTATCACCCAATAAGCCGTAAAGCAACATTTTCTAAGGAAAAGAGAATTTCGGCCGCCACCTTCAAAATTTGCCATCAATTTTTCTTTTCTTTCTAGCCTAGACAATATTGTTCTATTCCGTTCATGAGTGCGAGCAACTGCTAGCGAGTATTTCATTGCTTAAACCACAACGAAGCCGCGGACAAACACCTGATCATCTTCTGTCTCCCCTTATCCTTCCAACAAACCTATGTAAGTCAGCCCTCCATGCTTTGATTCTTAGTTATTCTAGAGTATTGGAACATTATTTTAATTTTATATTTTTCTTAGATTCATTAGATTGAAGAGAAACCCCGTCGGGGACACAAAAACGATCCTACACGCACCGGCGATTCCGAATTCATTTGTGTAAGTCTAAATTATTCTATATCCCTCTTTTAATTTTTTTTCCAGCACCTAAAGGCCTTATATCTTTGCTGTAAATATTTGGTAGATTATCATTAATCCAAGTTTTGGGTTTTTCCACTCGTTTCCGGTGCAATCTTGTCCATACTTGGTTCTAAGCCCCGGTAAGCCACCGTAGCCTCTTTTAAAAATTATCTTGGCTGCCAATTTCGAATATTACAGCCCTAATAATTCTCTTTTCCTTGCTGTCCATGTTGTTACAAAGGGTTAGAAAATCCTTACTTGAAGGTTTGGTGCTTTGTTGGACTCCCGGAGCGTCAGAGATCCCGAAAACACATCGGTAACCGAAATAAAATTTTTTTTTCCTTCCAAGATCAATTTTTACAGCCATTAAATGAGCTTATAAGTTAGTGTATGGCCGCTGTAATTTTTAGGATCAATATCAAGAAGGCTCCCGGCACGATCCCGAATAGGCACGAGGCCACCGAAGACACCCCGAGACCCTTTTTGCCCACTAGGTAAAATTTCGGCCTAGATGTTAAGAACATGAACCTTCCAAGTACCATTTAGGAAAATTTCTAAATTTTAGCACATTTTCTAATTTTCTACCTTACTAACATTTTGTAGGACCGTCCTAGGAAATCGCCCCTTTCGCCGTATTATTCCGAACTAGGTAAGGGGGAAGAGCGGGTTAGTTCTCATGGGCCCTCTTAGGCCCAAAATAAGCATCAACCCGAATAATAAATTTTAAGTAAACAATTGGGCTAAACAAAATCTTTAAATGCGTGGGCAACATGGGTAGGGTAATTAATTAGTTTTTCTAGAATTTTATTTTATTTTATTTTAGTTCTCTTCCATTGAGATGTAATTTTGGTTGGTTGGTTGTATGGTTGTAATGATGTGATGTATGATGTATGTTTGGCGCTAGTATCATACTAGGACCGCTTATAACAAGAATTAAATTAGAAATATGTTAGGACCGCCTAAATAAACACCGCTAGTACCATGTTTAGGGCCGGCGAGACAAACACCGCTAGTACCATGTTTAGGGCCGACAAGCTCATTAGCAACATGATGAGATTGGAAGGAACCGTTAGTGGCATGTTAGGGCCGTAATAAATTATTATAAGCTGATAGATAAAGGATTAGGAGCGTAAATACTAAATGACCAATTTAGAAAGAATTCACGAGAAATGAGATGAACATTTATCACAAATACACTTAAAAGATATCATTGATTGTCATGACATCATGTAACACTAAACTAAGATAACATGATAAAAGAAATAGGATGCACTAGAATCATGGCATTCTACTAAAAAGAGCTAAAATAAAATGAGCTACGGTCATGCATCAATTGGTTGTTGCATATGATTGATGTTTGTCATACACAAGATTGCATTAAGTAAAAGATTTGAAGAGTAAGATAAAATACGAGGCATGCAAGGTTGGTGACGAACCATATCTACATGACCTAACAAGCCGTAAATTTAGACGAGAGGTTCGGAACGGACGATTCGAACCCGAGAGACATGTTAGGGTGGCGGCGGACCGTCCCTAGTCATGACCCGATATTGACACGGAGTATGGAGATATGATTTGTGCACTGTCAGACCATAGCTGGCGAGGGACCATGCTTATGGCTGGTATCATGAGAGGCTCTACCTCGGCGTAGGTATCCCGAGAGGCTCTGGCTTGGTGGCATCCCTAGTGGCACTGCCTAAGAGTTATCCTGAGAGTGGGTGATGTACACACTCACCACCCTAGGTTCGTCCGACGGCAATTAAGTATTGGATTAAGTGATCGATCAAGAAGATATTATTTAATCGGTAAAAAGAATTATGCATATGCATGGTAGTTCAAGCATGCTAGTAGGATTTTGATTTTGTTGTTATGATGTTGTATGGAATTGTTCTTTAATTAAATTGCTACAGCTTAAAGTTTATTATTCGTTGTTGTTTGTTACGGGAATATTAGGACCCACGTGATGGGCCTGATACTTCCCCCTTACTGAGCAAGTTGTGCTCATCCCTCCTCTTAACATGTTTTTCTAGGTGAGTACTATGAGGAGACAGAGTACACTGAACCATATAACGAGGTTCAAAATGTGGAGCAGACTGAGTGAGAGTACGCTGTAGCCCCCCGAAAGTAGAACTGGCTGGGACTGGGTTTTAACTTTGTGTTATTTGATTTCTAAAGAAACATATGGTTTGTTTAAATTGGCATCTTATCTGCATATTAGTTTTCCTGGGATTGTCACTTAACTACTCTGACTTCGTTTAATACTCTTATTGTTTAGAAAATAATTTAAAATAAAATGTTTTACCTCACATTTCTTAAATTATTTTAATTAAATGCCTTATAATTCTGGGGAATTTAAGATATCTTTTAAAATTAAGGTTTATAAAATTGGGGGCGTTATAATAAAAGTTATACACACCACTTCCTACACCTTTTCATCCATGGATTGATATTTTAATAGACTTTATAGTGGGTTTGCCTAAGATTAAGAGGGATTGAGATTATGTTTTTGTTGTAATGGATAGATTTTCTAAAAATGGCACATTTATTCAATGCAATAAAATAAATGATGTTGTGGATGTGGCTCAGTCATTTTTTAGGAAAGTTGTTAGACTTCATGGATTTCTAAGGACTATAGTCTTGGATAAAGACTCTAAGTTCCTAAGTCAGTTTTGGAGGATTTTGTGGGGTAAGTTTGGCACTAAGCTTTTGTTTTCTACTTCTTATCACCCATAAATGGATGGACAAATTAAGGTAACAAATAAAACCCTAGGTTTTATGCTTAAAGCTATCATTGGTAAGAACTTGAATTCTTGGAAAGATTATTTGCCTCATGTAGAGTTTGCTTACAATAAAGCTATGTATATTACTACTGGATTTTTGAATTTTTGAACTTGTGTATGGCTTTAACCCCTTAACTCCATTGGATCTTTTACCTTTGTCTACTAATAAGGTTTTTAGTTTAGATGGAAAGAAGAAGGCTGAAAGTATGAAAAAGTTACATGAGAAGGTTAAGCAATAAATAAGCTAAAAAATCAATAAGTTGCTAAGAAAGCTAACCAGGGCCAAAAGAGAGTAACATTTAAACATGAAGATTAGGTTTGGTTACACATGGGAAAGAAAAGGTTTCCAGCTGTAAGAATAACAAAGCTTCATCCAATAAGAGCTAAACCTTTTCAAGTTGCCAAGAGGATTAGTGATAATGCATATATGCTAGACTTGCCATACGAGTATAATGTGAATGTCACATTTAATGTTTCTGATCTTTCTCTATTTAAACATGCAAATTTTGGAGCGAACTCTTCTAAGAATGAGGGAGTTGATATGAATCTGGAAGGCATACTCAAGAATGGCAATGACCCATTGAAGATAGCTAGTGGATCAACTACAAGGAAGAGAGCTAGGAAGAAAGTTCAAGCACTTCATGCCTTTGTCATTTGCTATTTCATGAAGAATGGACTTGGATCTTCAAATTAAGCTATTGGAATAGTCAAGGAGTTATATTAAAGAGATGGCATAGCTTGGTGGTCATTCTTAGAGCACCAAGACACACAAAACCACACTAAGCTCAAAAGCATACCTAAGAGTGCACCCTTAAAGCCCCCTTAAAGACTGTTTTATGCCATTTTCTTCTACGGATTGAATTTATGAGCCCTAAAGCTTTAAGGCCTTCTACATGTCCTATAGGAAGGTATTAAGCCAATGGAACTTAAAGATTCTAGCAGGACCTATGAGGCACAAGCACAAACTTTACATATGCCATAGAGTTCACTCCAAGAGCATCCTTAAGAGTTTATAGGGTTTATTGTGTGTTTTGGGTTAAATTTTCATTTAATTATAGGTATTTACAATATTTAGGATGTATTTAGGCCTTAAGAAGTATTTTTGTCTCAAGGGAAACATGCCACGGGCATTGCACACAAAAACAAGTACAAACTGTGTGTAGAATTCCTAATTTGACAAGGTTTTCTAAGTCTTTTTGGTTTAAAGCTTATTGTTCAAATTTATGCCTTATTTTACCCTATTTTTGAGCCTATAGAAAGGCCTCTAATATGCCTATAAAACTCAGAATTCGGTGCTTAATAATATTATGTTTTAGAGCCATTCTTTGGAGTTCTTAGTGTACTCACCTTAGTGCACAAAGAAGCTAGTTTTCTTTATGTTCTTTATACTTTTTGTTTTTAACCACAGATTAGTTAGGGGTAGGAGTTTTAATCCAATCTTTGGTACATGTTTGTGGAACTTGCTAGAATCTTGAGGCACTTTTCTTGGTCCACATACCAAAAGGGTTCACATCAAAGATTATGGTTGTATGCTAATGTCTGGGCTTACCTCATTAGGTTAGTGAAGTGGCCTTTTTATAATTGAATGATATGATGACAATGGTAAGTCAATTATGAGAAATTCACTAGGATTATAAAGATTAAGGAAAAAATTTTAGATAAGGAAGTCATAGAGGAGACTATTGGATATTGTCTTTAACCATAAAATATAATCCATTTCTAGATCGTGAAAGATGTGATAATAAATTTTAGGGTGATTTCTCAATAATTAGGATGTGTACATCATTGTGGGCTGTAAGGGACCTCTATCAATATAGTATGGTGGTGCTTGCTTGTAGGGCCTTGTTGACAATGACCTTTTTTTGGCTTGATGTGCTAAGTGATGTCATTAATGTGTTGGGCTTGTATAGCCTGCTAGGTTTTAACTAGGTTTGAATTTGACATAATATGGTATCAAATGCCCAATAAAAGTTAGAATGTGAATGTGGAAATAATGGGCAAATGAGGTCCTTATGTTCTGAAGAGTTTTACTTGTGAATGTGGAATATGAAAGGTTTCCTATACATGAATGTGGTTCCTGCAAAAGGTGTTTATAAAGGGAAGACTTGCTCCTTATGAACACCATACTTATGGTAATGTAATAACAGAGATCTATACTAAGGGTGCTTGCAGTATGAAGACTAAGTCCTTGTCAAGGACACTTGTTCTGAAGGTTTTGTTCAGTGATGTTACCATAATAGGGCCATTAAAGGCTCAAGGCATTCATTGAGTTTTATTGTGGGGTCTAGGTAGGACAATAAAATGTAGAACAACATAGGAGAAAATCAAGATTATGATTAGATTTGTATTAGAAAATGGGATCATTACATCATAAAAAATTAAGATAGCTCATGAAAAGCATTTAAGTGAAAACTTGTAATGATAACATAAATTAAATAGGACTTACCCTTTTGCAAGCACGTGAGTAATGTGTCTTGAATTTTGATTGGCTCTTAACAATTTAAGCTATGATGAAAGTTATATGGCAAGGTAAAGCAGACGATTTACTGGTTTTCATCTTATCGCATTCTGGAAACACTTTGCTCTTTATGTAACACCCTCATATCCCACATGGATGAATTGTGGGAAGCCTTATGTGGATATATAGGCTCCAATTCCAGAACATAAGCACCTAGCGTTTATCCTTTTCTAAAGGATAGCCCATGTGGTGTGGGCAGGTGTTCCGTTGACCGGTTCTAGACTTGGGTCATTACAGATGGTATCAGAGCCGACCCGGGACCACGATGATGTGGCATAGTGGATATGCACATGCATCGTTTACCGGGACTGATCCTGGATTCGAGAGGCTGGCCAAGTAGTCCGATTAGAGAGGTTACTTGGTCCAGGGAAACCAAGGAATCCGATTGACCCCAACGAGGGCGTTGGGTACATAAATGGGGGAGTTTGTAACACCCCCATATCCCACATGGGTGAATTGTGGGAAGCCTTATGTGAATATATAGGCTTCAATTCCAGAACATAAGCACCTAGCGCTTATCCTTTTCTAAAGGATAGCCCATGTGGTGTGGGCAGGTGTTCCGTTGACCGGTTCTGGACTTGGGTCATTACACTTTATGCTCTCTTTTGCCTATATAAGCCTATTTTTTTAGATGATCTCATCTTCATCCTACCATTGCATTTTTTGCTTAGTTCCTATAATATTTTGTTGTAGCTATATTGCACTTTGTTAGAGATGGATGGAACAATGAAGATGAAGCTAGTTGGGCTTAGGCAAGGCATGTGAAAGCCTTGGGAAAATGTCTCCAATGTTCTCCTAAAAGCGGTTTCATTAGAATTTTTTTAGGAAAGTTTTAGAACTATTTCCTATATTGTCCCTAAAAGGACTTAATCTAACACCACTATGTCGTTTGTATAAGGTCCTACTTCCTAACTACAATGGATGGAAAACCTGTTAAAAGAGTTTCGCTACCTAAAGGTGGATGTGGATGATAGGTTTTCCCATATCTAGACAAGTAACCAATTCATTTTAACTTAAGTCAACTAACTTATTTTAACTTTTACATCTTTTTTACTTGAAACCAATTTTATTCTAAAGCCAATATCATGTAGATGCAATAATCCATTTGAAAGTAAATTTTATGATATTGTTAAATTTTTATAAATTTTTCTTTTTTAACGCCTTAAACTAGAAAAATTCATAAAAATTTAGTAAGATTAGAAAAATTGTATTTTCAATGAATTATTGTAGCTATATAATATTGGATTTTAATTAAAATTAGTTCTGGATATAAAGACATAAGAATAAAAATAAGTCATTTTAGAGTTGTAGCAACGTAATTTTTTAGGAGTCACCACCAACCGGTTTACCTAGGTCAATTGGATACCTGTTATGGTTTGCAAGAGATTCTAAAATCGTGAGTTGGTTACGCTAAAATAACCTTATTAAAGTGCCCGGAAATTGGTACCATGGGGTTCAGTTTTTATCTTTTCCTAACTATTTAATTCTTGATCTAATCTTTGATTGAGAATAATTTTAATGAATTTTATTTAATTTAATTCCAAACCATGAATCTTATCAGATCAACCGGATATAGAATTTTAAATCTTGATACTTGATTTTTTTATAATAATTTTATAATAAATTTAATATTTCCAAACCATGGATTCTATCGAATCACCCGGATATGGAATTTAATGAAATTTAGTTTTTATTTATTATTAAATATTTTAATTAATTATTAATCCATATCATAAATTCTGCCGAATTATCCGAATATGGATTTTTAATTTTGGTACTTGATTATTATTCATTTTTTTATTATAAATTTGATATTTCCAAACCATGGATTCTATCGAATCACCCGGATATGGAATTTAATGAAAATTTAATTTTTATTTATTATTGAATATTTTAATTAATTATTAATCCATATCATAAATTCTGCCGAATTATCCGAATATGGATTTTTAATGATCTTAATATTATTTTCCTTTTATTATTTTTTTTAAAATTTTATTTTTTTTCTTTTTTTTTTGAAAGATTTTTTTTAAAGTAATTATCTAATCCATAGATCTAAAAATATACTTATTCAAAACCATTGATTTTTTTTTTGAATCGTCTAGTTATGATTTTTTTTTATTTTTTGATAAAAGGAATAAAAGGTTAACTTTTGTTATTTAAAGGAAATAAAAAAAATAAGTGTCTTAATATTCCACATAATGTTTAAAATGATGAAAAAATAAATAAATAAAATAAAATAAAATAAAGGACAAGGGGGGCTTGGTTGTAATAATAAAAAAAAATAAGGAAGTAAGATGGGCTTTTGGCCAGCCATAAAAAAAAATAAGATTAATCATCCACACAGAGAAAAATAAATCACAGAAAGTAAATAAATAAATAAATAAGTAAATAAAGTTGGGTATTTAAGCATCCACGTAAAAAATAAAGTGCATAAAGTAAATAAATGGAGAAAAGTAAAGTAAATAAAGAAAAGTGGGGCGTTTGGCCATCCACTTAGAAAAGATAAAAGTGCATAAAGTAAATAATTGCAGAAAAGTAAACAAATAAAGAAAGTAGGGCGTTTAGCCATCCACATAACGCAAATAATAAATTACAGGAAATAAATAAATAAAAATAAATAAAATGGGGCACTTGGCCATCCACATAACGAAAAATAATAAAATGCAGAAAATAAATAAAATGGGGCACTTGGCCATCCACATAACAATAATAAATTGCAGAAAATAAATAAATAGAAATAAATAAAATGGGGCACTTGGTCATCCACATAACGAAAATAATAAATTGGAGAAAGTAAATGAAAATAAATAAAATGGGAGATATAACCCTACACACAAATAAAATACTGGAAATAAATAAGGTGGGACATTTAGCCATCTACATAAATAAAATAAAATTGCTGAAAAGTAAATAAGGTGGGAGATTTAACCCTCCACACAAATAAAATAAAAGTGCGGGAAATAAATAAGGTGAGGCATTTAGCCATTCACATAAATAAAATAAAATTGCTGAAAAGTAAATAAGGTGGGAGATTTAACCCTCCACACAAATAAAATAAAAGTGCTAGAAATAAATAAGGTGGGGCGTTTAGCCATCCACATAAAAGTAGGAAATGCAACCTTCCATAAAAAAAAAAGAAAGTACAAGAAAAGAAAAGAAGGTAAACATAACAACAACAAAAAAAACTTGTTAATGGCCCATCTGTAAAAATAAGAAAAGTTAGTTGCTTGTATAAATGAAATAGAAAAGTTGGAGGATTAGAGAGGTGTTGTACCGAGATTTGAATTGACTTTTAATCGAGCTGTGGGTTCGCGAACGGATTTTTGCCCCGATTTGATGTCGACCGGCGGCGGATGATTGGTTGGCGACCGATGCTGGGCTTGTCAAGTGGTGCGGCGATTATCTCCTTTTTCCCCTTTTTACTAGAAGTTTAGGATTACCGTAATTCCTCTTCTATTTTTCTTCATTGTGTTGAAAGATTTTTAAATAATTATCCAAACCATGAATCTTATCAGATCAGCCGGATATGGATCTAAACGTCCTTGAAATCTCAGGACTTTATCAAATCCACCAAGAATTTGAAAGGAACATCTTGTTCTAAGCTGTAAGTCTTACCAGACCAATCGGATTCAAACGAATAATCCATCTTAGGATTTTATCAAATCACCAAGAACGGATTCCTAAAAATTTAAATGTTGCTTAACCAATAATTTGGTACACATTAGATGCATTACAAGAATTAAAATTAAGCTATTCTAAAAATGAAGATAAATAAATAAATAAATATACGTACCAAATCAAAATCCCATGTTGTTCTCCTATTTCAATTTTATGACTATATTCAATGTAAGGCCAATGAACAATAACTAAGAAGACAAAGAAAACAATGAAAGCTTACTGTCAGGGGCTAGTTCGTAAAATAGAGAAGAGTTAGGCACTAAATTGAACAAAAAAAGAAAGATGAGGAGCTAAACAAGTATTGTGCCCCAAAGGATATTTTGACCGAAATCAATTTTTGTCAAAAAAACGTGCGTCAACGGCGGCGTCTCTCCAGCGGCGATCCGTCGACGGCCAAGGGGTGGAATAGGCGAGGAAACGGCGTGGACGGCGACTAAGGGCGACGGCAGGGGAGGATACGGCGAACTGGGTACAAAACGAGGAGGGGGACGCGGTGGACTAAGGCGGGCAGGGCGTGAGGCTGTCGACCGACGACAAGCAAGGAGAGGGAGGAAACCGAGGTGGGCTGAGGCGGTCGGTGCGTGCGGCCGAGGCGGACAGCGGTGATGGCGTGGACGGCGAGGGCGAAGCTGACGGAGGGTCGACGGGACGACGGTGGGGCGACGGAAGAGAGAAACCGAAAGCAGCCGGCGCGATTGGGCGGGAGGCGAGCAAGGGCGGCGGACGGAGGCGGGGAGCGTCTGGAGGTGGCTGCGACGGAGGCGAGGAAGCACGGTGGTCGGGACGGCGAGGCGAGGCGACGGCGTAGCGAGGAAGGTGTCGGCAGAAGGATGAGATGAGAGTTTTTTTTTAGTTTCCCCCCTCGCTTCAGATTCTTTTTTTCTTTAATTCTCTCCTCTCTGTGCTAATCCCTCTCTAATCCCTCTCTCTCTCCTTCTTTTTTTAATTCCTCTCCCCCCCCGTGTTCGGAAAATGCCTGCTAATCCTTCCTATTTAAGATAGAGGCGGCGTGATTACGGGTCAAAAAAATGCAGCCAGAATAATTGAGTAAAATGCTAGTATAGGTCCAAAATAATTTTAGAGTTGCTGATTTAGGCCCATATTTCATGTAAATTTTCAATTTCACCCTTCATTTCTCCCATCTGTCAATTGAGCCTTAAAACTTCAGGATTTTATCAATTAGCCCCAAAATAAAATGCTTCCCAAAAAATTTTATTATTTTTGTTACTTTTTATTTTTATTTTTATTTTTATTATTTTAAAATAATTAATACCCGGACGAAATTGGGTGTCAACAAGAGTCAATTGACTTAAGTTAAAATGAACTAGGTGTAGACTTTTAGCAGAAAAGCCTCTATTTTTTAAGAAGGCTTCAACACGCTAATGGTCTTAGATAGGTTAAAGTTGAAAAAAAAAAAAGTAATACACCACTTTTCATGAAAGTTACAAATCGAAGGCTATTGCTAGAGCTCTGCATCAATCTACAGTGTGGTGCTTATGGGTAAAATCTATTTCCTTTTCTTTACTATTTTTGTTTTGAGTGGGATTCAAATGTCTAAATGTTTTTCTTTCTTACATAGGCTGCTTTGGTGTGCTTTTAAACAACCATGCACCTTATTAACATTTTGAGTGCTAACCTTTGTAGCCAAAAGAGAAAGTGGAATACCTCAGCACCTCTTTAAAAGGCAAGCATGCAAAGTTAAAGGCCTTGGAAAAAGAGTTGGCTACATCCAGCAAATTTTTAGAGAAGGTTGTAAAATAAAGGGATATTAGAGTATCCTAGGGTGTGTGTTCCTAAGGTGGATGGTCAAACCAGTGTTTGTCAAGGAGAAAGAAAAAACTGAGATTGATAGAGTTTGGTTGAGTGCTAACGTTTGGATGTACCTCATCAAGCAGGTGAAATGACCTTTTTTATAACTGAGTGGTTATGATGGTCATGGTGAGTAAGTCCTAATGGATTTACTAGTATCATGAAGATTAAGGAAAATCTCTAAGATAAGGGAGTTACCAAGGACATAGTTGGGGGTCATTTCTAAGTGTAAAATGTAATCCACTTACTGTTAGTAAAGGATGTTATCTTGAATCTTGTGGTGATTTACCACTGAATAGGATGCACAAAGTGTTTTAGGTTGTAAGGGATCTCTGTTGACTCAATAAAAAGGTTCTTGCATACAGGGTCACGTTTGTAGTGATATAAACTGGATTTTATTTGGTTGTGCTAAGTGATGTCGTTAATGTGTTAGGCTAGTACAACCTGTAAGGCATTGATTGGGCTTAACTTGTGCCCAATATGTTTGCAGATTGAAAGACTTTGGTTTAGTATGAAGATTGAAAAAAAGAGAAAATTTTGTATGTTATTTTCAATTTTAATTTGTTGTTCGCTTTTTGCATGCAAATTAAGAAATATATAGGAAATAAATATTGAAATAATAATTTGAATGACAATATAGTAAAGTAATTTACTAAATATAAATGTTGTTGAGATTTAAGATATTTTAAAATAAAAAAGATACTCCCACACTACTAGCTCAGCTAGTGAAAGTGCAAAGGACATGGGCTCCTACAATCCCTTGGTCCCGGGTTCAAGCCTTCGCTCTCATCTTTCCTCTCCTAATACCCTTAAACCTATAGATTATAGATTTTGATTACAAAAAAATAAAAAAGATAAAAAGATGAATATTGAAATGATAGTTTTTATTCATCACTCCAAGTTATGAAGTGTCACCCTTATCCGCAACAAAAGTGGCTATGGGTTGCCCCTTAGGGGTTATATGGGCACAAATTGAAGAGTTCAAAAGCTATTTAGAATATGACTTTAGTTTATGGACTAAAAGAAAATTTTCCTGTTCCCTTAAAAGAAAATTTTCCTTTTCCCTTGTAGATTATGAGCTAAATCTAGATTTCAGCCTTCATGAATAAGTCAGTAAGATGTAATATTTTTTTTTATAATTAGAAAAAAGCAATAAACAAGTTAGGGAATAAAGGATGAAGCAATCTAATGAGCTTCATACACCGTTCTCTTGGAACAATAATCACCGTCCATTAGGGTAAGAGACTCGAAAAAATTGTTTTATTTTGCTGGGTAATTTGTTGCAGTTGTGGCGTCAAAGGCATTAATCCTCAAAGTGTGTGTAGAACCTGAACACAATCAGACGCAAAGGTAGCATTGGGGATAAGGAAATTGTAAGCCACTTTACTAGCTCTTGTAGCTCCGCTTCTATAGCAAAGGAGCGGTAATGGATCATGACTTTGTGTTGTTAATTTGGTTGTCTACTCACTCATTTCCATACCCAAGCTGCAGCCACCATTTTGAGTGACTGTCTCTAGGCCCCATCTGTGACAGTAGTGAGATGTAATATTAATTACATTTTCATTTCACAAGGCTGGGAATATATTCTTATCCCTTTATCTTTTCAGTATAAGACAACATCTTAAACTGTTCAATAAATTTCTTCTAATAATTTTAAATTATGTGATAACTTTTTTTTACTATTAGTATATACTTTGTATGGAAGTGTGAAAGTGTAACTGAACCTTCATAATATGCCAACCATTTAAAGTGTAGTACATAATATTGTATGAAAAACTGAAACTCATTCCCCCCACTAATTAAATTGTATAAAAAGAGCTCTATTGTGTACCATATGTAACAATTTTTTATCAAGCAAATTGTGTGAATGGCCATTAATCTTTAATTATTGTTTTAGTCTTAAACCTATTATTATTTTAGTTTGGTTCCTCAAATGAAATCCATTAACTCAGAATAATTTTATGATACAAACTTTTGATATTCTAATTTAAATATTTTGTAATTATCTTTTAGTAAATCTAAACTATTTAATAATATTTTGACAGTCAATAGACAATTTAATTTAATAACTTTTTCTCCCTGAATGAAATAATTTTAATTTATAGAGAAAATAAAAAGGTAATTTGAATTGTCTATTAACTATAACAAAATATCATACAAACTAAATTTATTGTAAGACAATTATGGAATAGTTTAAATTTTGAGCTAAAAATTTGTTATTAGACAAATACTTTGAGTTAGGAAATTTCATTAATAGAGACAAAAATGAAATGTTTTTATAGATTTAAGACTAAAATATAAATATTTTTAACAAATTTAGAACCAAAATAAAATAATTAACAGATTACGGATTAAACATATCAATAATAAAAAATTAGAACCATCTATGCAATTTAGTCATATTTTATTGGCTACTTAAATGTTGAAGTATGTCTTCACAACTTATCCTGGGTGGTAATGGCTCTGCCTTTTTCACGCTACAGGCACTACTTCGTGACATCTCTTTCTCTTTCATCCTTAAAAACACTTAACTTTAATAATAGGTAGACTACTAGCTTTAATATCTGGCGTTGCTTTTGGTTCAAATTATAGAGAAAATATGGTTGAATTTAAAATGCAAAGTATATAGATATAAAAAAATAATTAAAATGCTCAGTATTGCCATGAAAACAAAAAAAAGTTAAAAATAATAAATAATGCAATGACAATTTTAAATAAAAAATAGATAAAAATGTTATTCACCAACATGAACACTTTACAAGCAAAATAAAGTGGTAGTGCTATGTGTCTTGATAGTACACGTAATAGTTTAAATAAAAATACATGATTGTACAATTAATAATCATATGATATCAGGTAAATTAGTAAGAAATCATATTTAAAATAAATGGAGTATAATATTATGCTAATATAGCATATTATTTTAATTTTTATGTAGTTCTTAGTAGTAATAAAACATAAATTAGATAGGAAATTATAGAATGTCTAGATTAAGATAATTATGTAAGATACTACAAAAAAAATTCTAACAATTAACAAATCCTTGAGTATATTTTAGATGTTAGCATGAGGTGATACAAAATTTTATCTTTATGCACTATTTACAAAATTTTGGATTGTAGAGTGTGAAGAATATGTATGGAAGAAAAAAAAACAAATTTACTATAGTATGTCAAGCTACTAAAACATGTACAAGAATAATAAGAAAAATAAAAAAATAAGTATGAGTATTTTAAGTATTAGTTTTATGAACATAGTCTCAGCTTTCTAGCGTCATTAGAGGACACATACCCCTGTTGTACTCACAAAATTGTCAATTTTATCTTGTATTTCTATAGGTTTTGAGAAACATATAAGTGAGTGCACATACTTTACAACAACCTATTAAAAGAAAGAACATAGTTATATTGAAGTGTTCTGGTAAGTTTTGGAATAGGATAAATTAAATACAAGACTAAGTATAATTGGCTTAACTTGACCCTATTAATAGAGATGACAAAAATAACTTTATTGCCCATAACCTACTCAAACTTGACCACCCAAACCCGACCGTACTTGCAAAGCTTGTTATAAGTTAAACTAATTTTACCTGAAATGCAAGAAAACAGATTTATAGTGGAGTATCAAACTACTAAAATATGTATAGGAAACATAAGAAAAATAAAAAATGAGTATGAGTATTTTAAGTATTATAGTTCCAGGAACATAGTCTTGGCCCTTTAGCATAGTTACTTTCAAAGGACACAGACCTAACTACTACTCCCCCGAATTGCCAATTTTGTCTCGTATGCCCTCCAAGTTTTGAGAAACCGACAAGTTACTCGTCATACTTTACTGCAACTTATTAAAAAAAGGAATATAGCTACATCAAGACATTTAAATGATAGACTTTGGCATAAGATAAATCAAATATAATATTAAGTATAACTAGCCGAGCTTGGCCCCTACCAATACCAATAAAAATGATAGAATTACTATATTACTCCGGACCTTCCCCAATTTGGCTACTCTAATTGACCCTACCCACAAAGTTTTTAGGAGGTCATGAGTTTAACTATTTTTACTGTATCTTACCCTTTATAAATTACTATATTTATTTGTAAAATTTTATCTTTTATTTTAAAATAAAATTATAATTTAGTATAAATTCTTATATATTACCTTATTTTATAAATTTTTATTTATTAATTATTAGTAGACATACATATTTTATTAAAACATATATAAAATATATAGAAAAAATGATGTTTACACACACACACACACACACACACACACTTCCACCACCAAATGGCTAAGCATGTGTTACTCGCCTACTCGTGGAAGCCAAGTATGAACTTACTTATATATTAAAAGGGTATGGATTTAGCAATATGTTCACTGAACCTCCCTCTTCACATCTTTATCTACCAAGGAAAACTCATGACCTATGATCGGCAACCCACCCCCCCAATGAATGCTTAAAAAAAATTCTGCAAAATGAATAAATGCTTTCTATTAAAATATTTGTACTCTAATGAAAATGCTAATATTTTTTTGTGCAAAGGAAAATTGTTCAATATTTTTCAAGTTGATTGTTTTAAAAACCAATGATCTATTACATAGGGTAGGGTTATAGTAAAGCCAGGTCAAGTCCGAACACCCTTAGCTCAAGCTCAATTGAAGTTTTTCATCAAAATTAATTACAGCGTGATAACAATCATATATTAATTAGGTGAATCCCAACTATTGGGTGATTTTTATTTCAAAAAGTTGATAATGATAACAATTAATAGGCGCATGAAAAAATAAAGGGGTAGTTGATTTCCAATTCTATGGTTAAGATATAAAAACCTAGCTAGGGATTAAGTATTAATACTAAATTTGTAAACTAATAATATTTATAGTAAAATTAATCTAATAAAGATCATTATAATTAATAAATAGAAATAAAAAATTTAATCTATTCACTAAAGAAAATGACTTAGCCAAAGAAATTTAACTTGACCTTAATTTTTTTTATTACATTTCATGTTTGACCATCTTTCTAACATAGTATTAGCCTATATTAATTAACCCTTAATATAGTGTTAGCTTATTTATTTAATTATTAATTTTTTTCAAAAACTTTTAAATAAAAATAATGAGGTAATGGAAGAAAGTTATAATTTGAAGCTAACATAGAAAGGCTCCAATCAAGTGTCATGTATTTTTGGTAAATAAACTCAATTGAGTGATGAAAATAATAATAAAACCATCTAATGTAAACTATATTTTATAAATTTAAAATGAAAAAAACAATAAAAATTAACAAAATAAATGAAAAGAAAAAAGAAATTAACAGTAACCAACCACACCAGAAAAAAAATCAAACTATTGAATGAAAAAGAAAAAATGGAACAAAGAATATGCTCACTATTGTCTATTAGTTTAGGTTTTGTTTTCAATTTGTACTCATATATATGAGAAATTTTATAATAGGAATGAGAAAAGTCTAAGATGTAATAAAGGTAATAATATTAACACACATCATAATGTAGTTTACTTTTTTTGTACAATGCATAGTTGACCAAATCAATTTGAAAAAAAAATGCCGGCATTAGTTTGATATGTTAGTTTAACAAAAAAAAAAAGCACAATTTTGAAAATCATACAAGAATTTTAGATTGAATTCAAGCCTTTACAATTAAATAAAAAACTAATCCTTTTACCATTGAGAATAATAAAAATATTTTTGGTAAGTGTTAAAGTATTTTTGATATTTTTTCTAAAATAAATTAAATGTTAACGAGCGTCAATTTGATTTTATTTTGGAAACATTTAATGTTGGCATTCTCATTTGTTTTAGAAGTGATTAAAATTTAAAATTGTTTAAAAAATTAATTGTTTCCTTTTTATGAAAATAGGTTCTGATTGATGTGATCTTTTTATTTTAGATAATAAAATGTTTCCTCTTGAATAAATTATTCTTATTATGTGAAAAATCTTGCCTGACTATTAAATTTCTATAATAGAGAAATGGTACGGGGATTTTAGAATAAATATTAAAGGTTATGATATTGTTGTAAAAATTAAAATTTCCTTATTAATTGCATTTTATGTACAAGATTTTGAAAAGCTTCCCCTTTTGTGTGAAGTAAATGTGTGAATTTATGTGAGAAAATATACCATAAAAATCTACATTAAATATGTTAATATGCGAGAAATTGTAAGGAAGACAATGGAATATTAAAATTTTGTTCCTTTTAAGATGAATATTTTTAGTACCAAAATTATAAAATCTTGATATTGATTAGTAAATAATAAAACTGCCTTTTACGGTGACAACATAACAATTATACATTTATGGGTTTTAAATATTATATTTGTCATAGGTTAAACTTACTAAATAGTATAATTACAAAAATAAGAATTTATGAGTTTTACATAATGAAAATGACACAATTAGAAGATATAAAAAAAATGAAAAGTAACATATTATCAAATATAAATAAAAAAATTAGCATATATTATACAGCATAGATTTTTTTTTCTTGCCTCCCATCAACTCATCTCCTTGTCTCTATCACGTCTTTGTATATTTTATAACATAGCTTTCAATTTTATCTCTGAATATAAAAATAATGAAAAATTAATATTTTTTAAAAGAAGATCCAACAATATAAATAGAATTTAGTTAGAATTGCAATCCAAAAAACAAAATATTATATTTCAAATTTTGAAAACATACAAGATAAGAATTTTATAGAACTGAAATGTATCACTACAAAATAATATTGCATAAATCAAAATAAATTTTTGAAATAAAAAAATACATACATACATACACATATGCATGCATAGATACATAAATACAAAGAGAGAAGAAGAAAAAGTTGAAGAAAAAGACTAAATCTAAGACATCAATGACAAAAAATTATTCATAGTTTCTTGAAAAATATGAATTTTCTAAATGAAAAGAGGAGATGTGCTTACATTTGTGTAGGTTTTGTAAGATTATGATTTGTTAATATATAGAGAGAAAAATGTGCAATAAAGTATTTATTTATGAAATTTATATATTTAAAATATTTTTTTTTCAAATTAAATTGATATGTATAAATTTTGAAATTAATACATAGTTGGCTTTCCTTTAAATATCTTGGTAATTTAAAAAAAAACATAATTTTATAGTTATTGGAATGACAAAATTAAAACATTGGTACAAAATATGAAAGGTGGCAGCATGTGAGCAAAATCACGTAAGCAAGAGTTAAGGAAAAGATGTTTTTATATATGAAAATGGGCCAACATTAAGATATAACTAATTTAAATACCCGGCATTGCCATGAGATTTAAAAAGTTAAAAACATGAATAAAAGTTATAGTAATTGTCTTATTTTAAAAAAAACTATAAGTAATAACATAAACCATAAGAATGTTATATTTCGAATTCAACATTTTTAAAGTACAAAAAAAACTTAAAAAAGTACACATACTAAGATAGTGGGATAAGATTCTTATCCTGTCAACTCATCTAAATAGTATATATTATTATAATTGACATAAATCTTTTGAAAAAAACTTATCAATGGGTTTTTGTTTTTATTTCATTAGTAATGATATCCAGTAATCTAGATAAAAAAAAACAATCAATACAAACTTATATTATACATTTGACAAATTTTGCAATATTATGCTATCGAATTCACTAAAATATTTGTGCACAATAGAATTCACCATGATCAAAGTACTGCATTTTTTTAGCAGAAGTAGCTATGTATTTGAACTCAATATAACTGCCATAAAAAAATAATGGTAAAATTTTATATTATGGATATATATTTGATGGGTCCATAAACCATTAAGCATAATTGTATTAAGCAAAGTAGATACAATCGCTAGCTGTGAATTATTCTATGTCTAAAAGACATTTATTTATCTTTCTAAATAATATAAAAACTTGTAAATAAGTCATCACTTAGTATCAAATTCGGAGGTAGTAGCATGTGTAGCACTATCTTCTTTGCCTACCTCAAGCTCTAACTTTGGGTCATTTTTATCTACCCCTTTAAAATTAAGACCCAACTTGAAAGGATTAAAATATTCGAACATATACTTTGTGGCATGTTCTTCACCTATAAAGCCATTAGGAAAATTCCCAACACCAAAGACAGTCCTCCTTTTATACCGAGGTCTTGATGTATCTACAATCATTGTCTCCATCACTTCATCCGTAGATGCTTCATCTATATCTTCCATTTATGAACTTTTCTTTGATTTGCCTTCCAAATTAACAATCTATTGAAAAATAGGCAATGAATATTAAAATAAGAACAATCTGGTCAAATTTTAAAATTTAAAATTTTATGTACCTTTTGAATAAGAAAACTATTCTTTTCTTTTTGGAATTGGCATTCGATCTTCATGGACTTCAATTGCTCTTGCAATCTCGTATTTTCGTTTATCATCTCCACAAGCTGATATTCCGTATGCACACATGCACTGAAATTTAAGTCAATAATTTTAAATTTATAGAATCCTTCCAAATCTTTGATTGCTTGATAGCTAGCATGTTGTCGACTCTTGTATGTGGATGTTAATGGCTCTCTATGATATACTTGTTTAGTGTGGTTTTTGTTCTCATCCTCTACTTAAATCTCGATGAATGTTAAGAACGTTGGTAAGCACATATTCTCTGTCATAAAAACAACTTTAGGGAGTTTGAAATATTTGAGGATTATTTTTAGCAAGCAGACATAGCGAGTTTGAATAACATCCATTCTGAGAGTGGGAAAGAAGCACTCAAGGTTTGCTTGAAAGACCGTGTACCTTTATTACTTTATATTGACAATTGTATTCATGAAATGTATAGCAAGCAAAAAATTAGTTGAATTTTTGTATTTTGTTTACTTTTAAAGCGTAAATTACTATTCATTTTATGCGATTCACCGAAATTACTAATTGCAAATTACTAATTGATCGAAATTACTAATTTCCAATTACTGTCCATTTTTATGTCATTGACCAAAATTTCTGTATTTTGTTAACTTTTAAAGCGTAAATTAATGTACAGCATAAATTACTTTAGCTACATACAATTGCCAATTACTGATTATTCGAGCCGAGTAAACAGAATAATTGTACTTCAATTGCCATGATTAATTTTCGGCACTCACAATTGTCATTATTAATTATAATTGTACTTCAATTGCCATTAATTGTACTTCAATTATTCTGTTCAATCAGCATTTTTGGCATTCGAAAAATTATAAGTGAAAAAATACTAAGTTTTCGGCACTCTTTGCTTAATTGTCATTATTAATTTTTGCAATAAAGTCAAGTTGCCATTTTTAATTCTTATGGATAAAATTGTCATTTTAATTTCTACACTCACAATGGCTACCATAAATCATTAATAAAATTACCACATGGCAGCCAGCCATAAACTTAGGAGTGGAACAGACACAATCCTCTCTAAAAATATCATGCTTTATATATATATAATTAGATTAGATTAGATAGATATTAAATTATTTGTGGAAAAAATAAATCTTGAAGCATATTCGCGTGTATGATTTAACACCTCCATTGTAAAGCGTGCCTTTGATTCATCAGTGAATTCCCACTCCAGTCGTTTCATTTGTCCAATTCCCACCTGATTTTCCGTTGCATTTATGCCTTTCCGCTCTACCCTGTAGCTTCATTCACCCTTTCCTCATTCTCTCCGCCGGCGCGATCGATGGCAGCCGCCAAGACGAGGCCTTGGAATTTCCCGGTGCACAATCAGCAGCCAGCAGCGCTCGGAGATCACCTGACACTGCTGAGTACCTGCGATTCCCGTCCCAAGTTCGTCGGCAGTGGTCGAAAACCGAGAACGGGAGGGCCAATGGGCATGCGGAGGAGCTGCTCCGCCGTGAGGAGGACGACCACGATGACGACCCAGGTGGTGGATGAGGATGACTGCAAGTTCGTGCGAGTGCTGAGAGAGGCGCAGGCTTATATCTGTCTCAACCGAGGGAAGACTTTTGTGGTGCTGATTTCGTCGGAAATTGTGGCTGATTCTTCCTGCTTGGATGATTTGTCGAAGGTACGTGTATTGAAATTGTTGCTGATTCTTCCCCACTTTATTTCTTGTCCAATTTGCTTTTCATTCCATAATTTGCCTTTTTTTTTTGTTTTTCTTAAATCACAATAAAGCTTTGTAGGATGTCTTTAAAAAAAATTTTAGAATTTAGGAAAAATTACTAAAACTCCTCGACATATACCCTAACTTATACTTGTGTCCCCTAATCAGATGCGTACACCTACTCCTCCGAAAATTTAACTCCTTTAATCACCATTATGACAAAAAAGAGAAAATTTTTATTTTTGACCTCCTATATTTTTTCGTTAAAAAGTTTGCCCTGCTAACTTCCAAATCTAACAAGATAGGTCCGGTCTCCCTCCATCCCTGGCCCTGCCACGCTCTTCCTCCTCCACCTCTAGCGTCAATCTCGTTGCCAATCTCACAATTTCACAATCAAAACCAGAGTTTTTTCATGAATCAAAACAATCAGATGATTTGGTCGGAGGCGTTTTATGACCGAGCCGAAAACCCAGAAACATTGCCGCCGCCGTATCCAGATGCGTTTTATGACCGGAGCATCTCCGATTCCGTTGCCGGAGACGTGGTTTCCATTGACGGTTTCGTTCGTCTGTAGACTATTTGGTTGGTCGCCCTTACGGTTGATGCTTTCTGTCTTGCCATCCAAATCCAAAATCGTATTCCAGTTTCCAACTCCCGGCATTGTCGTTCTCGAAAAGTTAGAAAATTTTTTGGTTTTGCTGAATCTTTCCAGCCAGTTGCTTGCGACAGGAACCTGAAATTCGAAATAAGAGAGAAAAAAATCAGGAAAAACTATGAACTACCCATTCAATTTTTCTTATGAATTTCGCAATCATCGTGCCCAAATCAGTAGCTCTTTTGAATGAATCTGCTATGCACTTGAATTCCCAATTCCAATCGGAAACCACATGACTATGGGTGCAGCTAAAGATTCCTCCCCGAACGGCGGCAGAGATTCGACGAGAGTGGCAAAAGATACGACCGTGGCTGATTCACGAAATCGTGCCCCAATCCCTCGCAATCGCTCGCTCCGACGACGACGACGAATCGCTCGCTACTCTTCCTCTTCCTTCGACGACGAATCGCCCACTCCTCCTTGTCCCTAGCAATCCCTAGCATCGAGCCGATTGGCGACGACACAGCAGTGGAATCGGAGACACCGTCACAGCGGCAAAATCGGAGACGCCATGATTCCCAGTCGCCGTCTGATGCACTCGCAATCGGGCTTCCCAAGCGCTGGCGAGACGAGGGAGAAGCGGGTTAGGAGAACATTGAACACTGCCATCTTCCTCGGCAACGTGGGTCAACGTTGGACACGGCCGTCTTCCTCTGCAGCCTCCAGAGAAACGAGGGTTGGGCGGAATATGGCATGGTGTTGAGGGAGGCATTGAGACCGAGGATAGCCTGAGGAAAGAACAGAAATGGACAAACCATGGCATTGAGTAGTTGAGAACATAAAATTGCAAAGTTTAGGACAAAGTTTTTAATGAAAAAGGCTAGGATGGCAAATTTGGGCATTTTCTCTTTTTTCTTTTAACGGTCATTAACATAGTTATCTTTGGAGGGGGTCATTGTAAGTATTTGAAATAGGAGTGACATAAGTGTAAGTTAGGGTATACCACATGAAAGTCTAGGTAATTTTACTTAGAATGTATTATGTAAAAAAAGTTTATAAATTGTAGAGGTAAAATTTCAGTTTTTTTAATAAATAAGCTCTTAATGGAAAATTTGCTTCGGTTCCTAAATGCAGGAAAAATTTCCATTTGAACGGCCAATCTCATTACACAGCACCTAATTAAGGCTACTGAGGGAAATAAAATAGGACATTGATAGCAAGGTTATTGAGATTGAGATCCAACCAAAGATCATTTTTCATCATATAAGATCGGGATCATAAAATTGGATTATAGATCATATTATCATATTAAAGATCAAAATTCATTATAATAAATAATAAAATTTATATAGAGGACCACTTATATAAAACACTTAATAAAGTTCATGTTTCATAACAATAATACAATACAATTAGTGTTATAGTACAAATAAAGCTCGCACCTAGTAGAGCATACATCAGTATAATTAATGCAATAATCAATACAAGTATAAAAGAAATTTATAAACAAACATAATTAACACAATAACGGTAAATTTATGGAAGTGCTTTCAAAGTTTCATGTTTTGTCTTCCCAATGAGAGAGAGGTGAGTTTTTTTTTTTTCCTTTTTGAGTTTACTTCATAATTCAAGTTATATAACCACTAGTTTTGATAGCCCAACTTGAGCAATAAAGGCCTAATCACTTAAACTTTCTAATTTGTGTTAAAATATAAGTATAACCAACAAAAATTAATACCGAATAAGATTGATAGGATTGAAAAATCCTACTGATCGTAAGATCTTAATCAAGATCCTAGCCAATCATATCATATCACTAATCTTATTACTTTTCAACAAGGTTTTATGATGTAGGATCGTAGGACCGCAAAATCTTAAGTTCTGGATTGAGATCTTAATAACCTTGATTGATACTTTACATGTTTGTCACCGCAGTGGAAGTGTAGACCACTGAATAGTGTGGGATCCTAAGAAACTCATTCACTCAACCTCTTCAGACGTCCGTCATTATATTACAAATGGTAAAATATATTTGTTGTCTCTAATCTTTTTGTATTATCCTAAATAGATTTTTAATATTTATTTTGTTCTCTTAAAGTCCATAACGTTTTAGATCATGTCACAATTGTTGTCCTTCCATCAATTTTATAGTTAAATTTGACAGAATCTTAGGAAAAATGCCAACTCTATTCAAAGCAATCTCAAGCATATAATTTTTTTTTTCTCTCTCTCAAAGGGAAGAGCAGTGCACATTGCAACTACTGATCAACAAGTTTCTAGGATTTATTTACCTAAACCAATCTTAGCTAACATAAGAATCCACAAAGTAATATGTTTGGAGAAGGTACAACATAACTCCCAAACTTTTAAATAGAAAGATCGGTCTCTAATTTTTAAAAATTTACAAAATAGTCCTTACACTTTATTTCCTAAACTATTGAAAAATTTATAAAATGGTCCCCTTAGATTACACATTTAGTCCCTGGTCTTTTACAAATTTTACATACATGCAACTAAAGTTAAAAAGTTACATTCCATTCACTGTGCTCAAACCTTAAAGAAAAATGCAAAAATATCTCAACCAAATATGGAAAAGTTAAAATTTTCATTCTTTTCAAGGTACGAACCATATAGGAAAACTTACAATACATTGTTATGGATTCTTACTTTATATGAATGCTGTTTTTCTATGATTTTACTCCTCGAGAGTTTTGAGAATACTTCAACCCAGGGGCGGACCTATTAAGGGCAGCACCCCCCCAAAATTTTGAAAAATTTTAAATATAGGTACTTAATTGGTTAATTCAAGAGAAATTAGGGACTTGAAATGCATTTTTGCCCCCAGAAATAATGGAAGAATATGAAGATGGGGAGCAGGGAGGTAGGTACTAAAGAAAACAGGGACCAAATGAGTAATTATTTCCTCTAGCTTTAAACAGATATTCTAACATGGCCTAAATGCACCATTAGTCCTCCAAATTTTTCACCTTGTCGAGTTGCACCCTAATATTTGAAATAATACGAATTAGTCCCAATCTCCAGCTTTGCCCCGCCTTGATGCCGTCCCTCTCCTCCGGGTTTGGTCGACTCTCCTTTGGGCTCGCCCCCGAACCAAAAATTCTGGTTCCGCCACTGCTTCAACCAAACCTTCTCTTAAGCCAACAAGAAATTAACATAATGGGTCAGATGGGGACCCAACATTTTTAAAAGCATGGCCAAAAAAGAATTTAAATCTTAGTCTTTATAAGAAAATTAATTAATTTTAAGAAAGAATCAAATTAAGATTGTTTATCATTAAAATTTAAAGACTATAACTGAGTTTCTCCGATTTTAAAGCTGCTACATGATTTAATAATTCTAACAAAAATATATCACGAGTGAAATTACTAGCAAGAAGACATTCGCTAAAGTCTGCTGGGAAGACTCTGACCCTTCACAATCCTGTTGGAATAATGTGTTGGGCTCGAATTTTTTAAAAACTGTTTTTAGTATTTAACTTATACATATGATTATTTATTTAAATTATACATCAGTTAAAATTCTATACCTTATAAAGTATTTTATATCATCTTTTTTATAAAGATTCATTTTTTACTATCGTTTTTAAGCTAGATAATGAAAACAATTAATAAGAATTTAGTTATTTTCTAAAATATTATTTAAGTGATTATTAGGTAGATAGTTTTAATGTTCAAATAATATTAATTCTAAAAAAATAAAAAATTAAAATTAAAAAGGGAAATTGTAAATAAATATTCAAATTAAAATGGTAAGTATGTATTTACAATGTAAAATTAATAGTGCTTGATTTCTCACAAAAAATTCAAGCTGGGCTCTATAGACATGAAGCCGGCTCAAAATATTGGAAAATTTCAAAGACCCTATTTATATTTATCCTAACCTGCGACAGCTTTCTTAGCAGGGGCGGACCTACGTAGGGGCGGCCCCCCCGAAAATTTTGAAAAAATTTAAATATAGGTACTTAATTGGTTAATTTAAGAGAAATTATGGACTGGAAATGCATTTTTGCCCCTCTGGAAATATTGAAAGAATATGAAGATGGGGGGCAGTAAGGTAGGCGCTAAAGAAAACAATTACCAAATGAGTAATTATTCCCTCTAGTCTTAAACATATATTCTAACATGGAAAAAATGCACTGTTAGTCCTCCAAAATTTTCAACTTATACGAGTTACATCCTAATCTTTTAATTAGTACGAATTACTCCTAGTCTCCAGCCTTACCTCGCCGCGATACCATCCCTCTCCTCCGGGTTTAGTCGACTCTCCTCCGGGCCCGCCCCCCCCGAACCGAAAATCCTAGTTCCGCCACTGTTTTTTAGTGAGCTTGTTAATATATATGGTGAGCCTTAATACTCCAACTGATCTCTACATTTTTAAAACTACGTAAATCAAACTCCAAACGTTAGACAACACTTGCTTAGAAAAACATAGTTTTAGACAACACTCCAAACTATATAGTGTTTTAGACAGCATAGTTTTTTTCAGTGTTTGATAATAATTTTTTAAATTCTAATTTAAACTATATAGTAATTATCTCTTAGTAGATTCAATTTATCTTTTTATAAGAAGTGCCCTTAATCAATCGTTAAAAATCAACCCAATCCCCAATCAAGTGCTAACCTTCCCACGTATTCGAGCATCCAATTTCTGTTACAAAATAAAGTCTCTGAGCTTCCCAAAGTGGCTTAACAGCTTGACAGTCCTTCATGATATGTAGTCTCGTCTCTTCAAGATCCTAACAAAGCGAGCAGCCAGCACTCTCCTTTACATGTCTTAGGTGGAGTTTTACCTTAGTGGTTAAGCGACCTTTGCAAAGTCGCCACATAGAAATCTTTGTCTTACCAAAGACTCGTGACCTCCAAACCATTGATCACATTACTTTGTTCAACGGGTTAACTTTGTTAGCTCCATAATTATAAAGCAAATGGTTCCCACTCTTCACCATATACTGGTTATGAGAATCATAATGCAAAATTAGCTCATCTTGCCCTACTAGTTTAGTAGTAAAAGTGACCAAATTTTGTGGAATATCCCCTGCATTGAAAAGTTGACTTAATAGAGGTATATTCCAATCACTAGCATAACCCAGGAGGAAAGTCAAAACGATTCCTATAAATTTGGCAACTTTTCTATTTTAGTTTTACAACTACATGAGTTTCTATTTGAGTCCTATATGTTCGAAAATGTTAACAATATTAGTCCTATGTTGGACAGAGCTGGTGGAAAATCCTATATGACACTTGACATTGTTAATTCTTGCTTAGTTGGTGTGGCAGAACAGGGCCTTAATGCCTGATTTGCTAACAATGGTAGGTTCATTAGGAACTATGATCCCTCTTAGGTTACAATTGACTAGTTATTACTTGTGCAGTATCTTAAATGATTATGTGCACTTAGTTACTTGGTTACTTAGCCTACCTTACATAAAAAATATGCATGCATCGTCTTGGCTATGCAATAATAATTAAATAAAAACAACATTGAAAATAGTACCATCAATTGACGAAAACACAATTCAAAACGAGCCAAAACGTAAAAATTTAGTTACTTTAACTTTAATTAACGACTATGTTCATATATCTCAAACTTATATGCACCTAATTGTAACCCTAGTGTTATACACACTAATGGATACTAGTAGATGCAACACTTAGTATGAAAAATGTCATATTTACAATAATGGTGACAATATCTACTAAGATCTACTCTTAGCTTTCCACCCAAGCAATCATTAACCAAAAGATTCATACTTAGATAGTACTTTCAGACAAATAAAATTTAACACTAACAATTGCCCCTCACCAATTGTTAGGCCTGATTAGCCTTCTAAATACTTGCACAACACTTAAGAGGTAAGTACTCAAAAGTACTCAATAAGGGACTTGGCACCTGCAAGGAAAATATATGCAAGCATGCAAATCAATATATATAAACAAACAAACCAAGCAATCAAGCAACACAACAAACAATAAGCACAAACAATTAATAAATAGCAATAATAATGCAATGTAATGCATGGGTGGATGGATGAGTGAATGCACAGGTTTATGCACTTAAGACTTCCCTACACTCGAAGGTGTTCTTAATTGCTGTGAACTCATACTACTAGGATACTTAGATACTGACCCCGTATCCTATCTAGTACTTGATTAAACCCCATGAAATCCTCTTTACTGGCGCCTTAAGTAAGCCATTGCTTACCGAAATGTGCCTACCTTTTATGGGCTACTTAGAGTAAATCATCCTTTACTCACCTCTTCCCGTAGCATCCCCCTACTTGTTGTGCTGGGTAATTGAATTTAGTGGCTAAACTTCGCCAAGTTCCCTTAAACTCGACTTGGGTAACTTAGTGGATTTGTTTACTGAGCCCGTCGACACAGTTGGGACCTCATGGGCACCGTTTGATGCCCAGAGGTACTTGGCCTCTACCCTTAGGTCATCAAGGGCCCCGAACCATTCTTGGGTCCCTTTCCAATATCGGAAGTTCATGACCTCACTTTTTCTCCATTGGAGGACTCATACAATACTAGGTTCATCCTTAGTACCCTACTTGTGACTTAAAGTACCTTACTTATTCACTTTTCCTTAGCCCTCTTAACCACCCACTTATTACCCATTTATTGATGCATACTTAAATCTTAGGAGTACTTTTGAGCCATGTTGCCCATTCTACCCTTTAGGTACCAATTATATTTTGGAACTCAACTTAACTTTACTTAGCTTGCTCTTCTTGCTTAATAAAACTTATTTGAGGGAAAATAACTTGAGATTTACTTACCTCAGGTCCAAACTATTGGAGGTACTTAGAGAGCCTTTACATTCTTCCCACCTTAAGAAATTTGGTCCTTCAAATTTTGATTCTTAACCGAGCAGCACACTTGGATAATAATCCTTTTACATCCTGTTCAGTTTTCTTACTTATGGTCTTGGTTTTTTCCTTACTATGGTTGCCCATAGCTCCTTAACCACGAGCTTATTTTATGTTCTTAGCTTCTTGACTTGCCGGTCAAAAAACTTTTTAAGGTACTCTTTAGGAGACCTCTCTATGAAGGCATTACTTATGGGGTGGACACATTGCCTTGGTTAACATGGCACATCCCAATACCTCCAATTTTCACTTTAGCCTTTGTAACTTGGAGTTAACTTGCTTCCTTTAGTCCATTCTCCCCAACCTTTGGGAATGCTTAGTCTCCTACTTTGACTCTTTACCGTTGGTGGGACTTGTCACAATCTTACATCTCACATAGGCTTTCAAGCCTTACTTAGGTGTTTCTTAGTTACCACCACCTTAGCACTCTTGGCAGAATTCAACTTGGCAACACTTACACTTGTCCTAGGTATTTAAGCCACCTTGGGTACATCAACCTTTTAGCACCTTAAGTATAGTACCATTTTTGTGGTGACTTACCTTAGGCTTTCTTATGTATCTATTCACATACACTACCTTAAGGTTTTTTAGCTACTTTAGGTATTCACAAGCTTGACACCCTTGAGCATGATATTAGGGCCTTAATTCACATAGACTTCTCATAATTTGGGTGTCCTTGGGTGTACCACAGGCTACCTAATTCTTCTACATTTGACTCTTCTAGGTAACCACTTAAGATGCTCAAATTCTTTACTACTTTTAGGCACTTAGCCATTTGTTGGCCCTTAATTCTTAAGACATTCTTAGCATGCACCTTCACTCTTTATTACCTAAAAGTCATTCCTTAATTAGTTTGGCTTTTTCTAGCGGCGGGGTATTCTAGACAATTACAGCCTTTTCGTAGGTCTCTTTAATTACTTAAGACCAATTCTTAGCCCATTAATTGACTTATTTAGGTGCTTTAAATACCGCACACTGCCCAACATGTCACTACTGTAACTCTTAGGCCTTAGCTTGATTACTTGGCTACCTTGGATGTATACTTGGCATTGAGTTTTCTTAGGATCCATGACCCTTCTTAACTTTTGTTAGGAAGTCCTTAGGACTCTTAGCATTCAGCCTTTCACGGCCTTCCTTTAGTTCATACACTTGGGTACACTTTGTGTCCCACACCACACACTTGGCCTTCTCAGGAATTTTGATTCACATTATTTTAACTTAGCACTCAACATTTGGGGCCTTCATACTTATCTTGGTTTCTCATGGAATCCATAGAGTCTTTCTTAACACCCTAAACCCATCATATTAACACAATCCGAATGTCACCCATAAGTTTTGTGAACATGCTCTTATACTTGAGTGAGACTTACTGACCTTATACTTTCTTTGGGACCACTTTGGTAACTACATTTTACCTTCTGACACTTGGGCATATCCTTAGGTCTTTGTCTTAACAACCCTTTCTTATGCGCTAACCACCGTGATTACTTAGTGTAATTTACATACTCATAGCGCATAGTGTGTGCACCCTTCAGTAATTTACACACTCATAGTGCACAGTGAGTACACCTTTAGGCTTAACTGAGATAGACAATCTCTTTATACTCGATGAAGTCATAATTAGCACGTCTTTAGCCCATATTTCACTTAGGCACTTAAAGTTTCTTCGAATACTAAGATATCGTAAAGCATTCACTATGACTCATGTTCATGGGCTTTTAGTAATTCAAAGCCATCATTTAGCAACTTAACTTCAGGGACTCACTAGGTAGTTCTAATTACTTTAGCTTGAAAAAACTTACCTCAAGATTTTAGTTCTTTTCTTGGCCACCTACTTGTTCAAGAGTCTTTCTTAGTCATCAGTTAGGCACATTTAGACTCTTTAATTACTTAGGTAACTTCTTACCCCTTAGGAAAATAATGAATCCCATAAACTTTTTAGGCTTCTCAAGCTCAAATAATTTTTTTTAGTGAACCTCAGCTTTCAGTTGCCTTGAACATACTAGTGAGGATATTATCTTTACTCAGATTTAGCTTTATCTTAAGTTTTTCTATATTTAATACCTTAACTTGGCATATACATTCATCTATACCTTTGTCATTTCTCTCTGATTTATTCAGGATCCTTCGATAGTGATGTACACTTTGGACCTTAGAGTCTTATTTCTTATGAACCTTTAGGTTAACTTAGGTTCGCGCTCTTAGCCTTTCAGTTTAAAGCTTTCATAGCTCATTCAAACCGATAATGAGCCCCACTATCTAGATTGATTGAACTCTCAAACATTCGAGAACACTGCTTAATTCACTTTCACTTTTCATAAGTAGCCTTAGGTCAATACAGACCATAACAAAAATACTATGCATAAGTCTACTACTTGGAGTTCATCCTGTTTCCATGGGTGTTCTCATTAGTTATTAGGTCCCAGTTTTTTATACTGTTTAGGATGACTCATTTTTAACTTACCTGGGTTCTCCTTAAAGCCACCTGGTTAATGGTGCTTTCATGGTCCCCCTTTACACTCCCATTTTGAGTTATAATTTCCTAGGGATCCGGATGTTACTCTTTTGGTCTTTAGGGCTCAGGTTAATTCTTGAACCTTGACCAACTTACCCAAATTAATGGACTTCCCTAATTAAGGAGCCGTACCTTTAAAGATAACTTCATAGTTTTAAGACTTGTGGGTTATGGTCTTCAACCTTCACTTGATCAACTTCTCGCAATTACTGCAAGTAATTAGGGTACCACTTGCTTTTTCTTCATTTGTAACTTCAGGTTCGTAAAGTTAACTCTTGGCTTTATAAGTCCTCTTACCTTAGCTACGGGTGTTTGGGAAATTCAATTTAGCCTTTCTTGGTAACCCTTAGTAACTTGTGTGCAACACATTTCAGAATTGAACTAGTCATAATTGTCTTAGAGTTGTCCTTCCTTAAACTGTCCCTATAGTGCATAAAGTATTTCTTACACCATAGGTATAAGTTTGATCAACTTAAGGCTCAACTTATGGCATGACTTACCAACCCTTCCGTGTAAGTCACCTTTACCCTCAGAATACTTCCAAGGGTCACTTATGATCGACATGGTTAAGTTAGCTATTATGCCCCCTAACCAATCCTTTCCCTAAACATTTCCATATCATTTAATAAACCACAACCACAAATCACTACATACTTGCTACCCTAAAGCTTACCATAACCACAACCACTCTAAAGCTCTAATTGAAGCTTACCATTTTTGGGCTTTTATGGTTTCACATACCCACACTTCTTTGCAATCCTAGTTTTCTATGCATGCTAGTCACAACCAAAGATGTAACAGTTTAAACAAGAAAACTACTTACTACTATGCTGTAAACTTAAAGGTACATTTTTTCTTTTGTCGGCTCCTTGACCAATCAATTAGTCCAAGTAAGTCTTCTTGGTTGCTTTTAAGTACTAGTGGCGTTATCCTAGTGATTGAGGCGTTCTTGACCTTAACATTGTTCAGGCTTTAACCTCGAGCATATTCATGCTTTTAGTCTTTTACCTTCTTAGTTTCTAAGCACCTGGCACATAGCCCATTTTTTTGGTTTGTGTTGCTCTTCCTTAGTTCTCTTTTTGGTTCCATGGACTTTAGATTAAATGGTCCTTATCAAGCTTTTTCTTTGGGCCTCAAATTACCTTGGGGTGGAGATGTTATTCTTTTTGCCTAGGTGCACATATGGTCCTAGTGCACCTTAGCCTTTACCTCATGGCCTAACGCTCTCTTGGTGTCTATGTTGCCCTTGCCCTTGGGTAATAAAGGTTCACTTGGCCTCAATGTACCTTTTTGTAACTTACTGCCCTTTGGCCCTTACCTTTGGGCTCTTTGACTACATGTCGAATTCCATTCTTATCCACATAACTATAGACATTTCCTTGACCTTGGTCTTGCCCATAGGGTGCGATTCCTCCTCTGGTCTCAATGCACTAGTAAGCCTTAGCACACTTCAACCCTTACCTGTTAGGCATCAACTATGACCTCCCATTCTTCAAAGGTTGGATATACTCCTTGGGCTACTCATATCATAGCCCTATTAGGAATGTACAATAAAGCCACCATCTTCTTTATGGCTAACACCATAAGGTCACTTAGGTCTTTTCTTGGTCCCTTGCCTCAATACAAGCGCTTTACCAAATTCCCACTGATATACCTACAACCAAAGCCAGACGATAACTCTAGGAATACTTATAAGTAATACTAACCATACTTGGCACAAGGACACATTTGGACCTTAGTCACTTATTGCCTCCACTAGGACCATTGACTTGCTCTGATACTAACTATGGCAGAATAGGGCCTTAGTGCCCTGATTTGTTAACACTGGTAGGCTTCTTAGGAACTATAACCCACTTAGGTTACAATTGGCTAGTTATTACTTACAAAGTATCTTAAATCGTTATATACAATTAGTTACTTAGCCTACCCTGGATAGAAAATATGCATGCATCATCCTGGCTATATAATAATAATTAAATAAAAATAACATTGAAAATAGTGGTGCGGCAATTAACAAAAACACAATTTAAAATGAGCCAAGACTTAAAATTTTAGTTTTTTTTACTTCAAGTAACAACTATGTGCGTACATCTCAAACTTATATGCACCGAAATGTAACTCAAGTGTTATACACACCAATAGATACTAGTAAAGGCAACACTTAGTATGAAAAATTTCATACTTATAATAGTGACAACAATATCTATTAAGATCCACCCTTAGCTTTTCACGTAAGTAACCTAGCTTCAAGTGGCAAGCCTCATTTTCCTTGTGGATACTTAGCTTTGAAAACTGAAAGGACAACTCTTTAGTCATTACTAACTTATATTATAAGTAATCATTAACCAAAAGATTCATACTTAGACAGTACCTTCAGACAAATAAAACTTAGCACTAATAGTCGTCCCTTATCAACTGTTAGGCCCGATTAGACTTCTAAATACCTGCACAACACTTAAAGAGTGAGTACTCGAAAGTACTTAGTAAGGGATTTGGCACTTGCAAGGAAAATATATGCAACCATGCAAAATAATATATATAAATAAACAATTCAAGCAATCAAGCAACACAACAAACAATAAGCATAAGAAATTAATAAGCAACAATACTAATGCAATGTAATGCATGGGTGGATAGATGAGTGAATGCGCATGTTTATACTTTTAGGATTTCTTTACACGTGAAGGTGTTTTTAACTGTTGTGAGCTCATATGATTGGAGTACTTAGATACTGGTCCTCGTATCCTATGCTAGCACTTGATTAAATCTCATGAAGTCCACTTTATAAGTGCTTTAAGTAAGCTATCGCTTACCTGACCTTGCCTGCGTTTTACGGGCTACTTAGAGTAAATCATCACTTACTAATCTCTTAATTGCAACTTCCCTTTACTTATACCGGGTTATTGAATTTAGTGGCCACACTTTGCCAAGTTCTCCTAAACTTAACTCGAGCAACTTAATGGATTTGCTTTACCGAGCCCGTTGACTCGATTGGGCTATCTTAGGTACTGTTTGATGCTCAGAGGTACTTGGCCTCTACCCTTGGGTCATCAAGGGTCCCCGACCGTTCTCAAGTTCCTTTCCAATGCCAGAGGTTCATAACCTTACCCCTTGGTCATTGGATGACTCATACAATATTAGATCTCTTCGTAGGTCCCTATTTATGACTTAACGTACTTTACTTATCGACTTTTCCTTAGCTTTCTTAACCACCCATTTATTGATACACACATAAATCTTATGAGCACTTTTGAGCCATATTAGGATGCTACCTAATCCTTAGGAATTAATTTGGGATACTTAGAAACAAGATTGACATAATTCAGGCACAATGTTGTAGCATTGCATATTGTGGTGTGACAGTAATTTGATTTTATGGAAGTTGTTGGAAATGATGCGATAACACCAGAATAGTTGGCGCGACAACATCATGATTTTATAGAAGTTGCTGGAAATGACACGATAGCACCAGAATAGTTGGTGCGACTGAATTGCACATTTCAAACAGCCTGATGTTCCTCCTAAGCTCGATGTGATTGCATCAAATATCAGTGCGACCGCATTGACTTTTGGAACTGCAATTCTTCGCCCATTTTTTGGCCAATCTCATTCCAAAACTTACCCAAACAAATTTCAATCAATTTTAGCTAATTTCAACTTACTCTTAAGTGTTTTAACACTACTGATGAACTATTTAATCATGTCATAACATAAATCGCTTACCTTAAATCATCCACAAAGAAAGAAGCAAACAACAAACACCCATGAGCTCAATGGAGTTCTTTTGAGTTCTAAGCTTGAATTCAACCAAATTGGACACCAAAGGCATGAAATCAAGACAATTTCTAACCATATAACAAGCTTAGAACTAACCCACAAGGATCAAAGATGCTTACCTTAGGGTTTATATCCAAAACTTGCAAAACCAAGCTCAAATGCACTAAATACACAAAAAATAAGCTAATGACTTATTGGGATGGCTTTGGGACCTTCAATTTTCATGAAATTGTGGGTGATTTATAAGGTTTGAAGATGGAGAGCTATAGAAGAGAGGCAACCATGAATTTTCCAAATGAAGGAGATGATGAATAATGTCATCTTCCTTCCTAAAACTACATCAACTACTCCACTTAGCCCATTTATCCTCTACTTGATGCTTTGGCCCTCAAACTTAGTTTTGATTCACTTAGACCACTTAAAATTTTCCTACATTATCACTTATTGGTTCCATGGAAAAGTTTTTCTTTCTCACATACTTTGCCCTTAAGCCATTTAAGCCATTATAAGGCATAATAGCTTAATTTCTCACTTAGTGCATTTTTCACCATTAACTTTCATTTTTGGTTCAAATGGTTAGAAACTCTTATGGTCTTAACTTATTTATCTAAAAACACTTGTGTGAACCTAATTTCACTAAAATTATGATCATGTCATCAACTTGGGTTAAAATTACCATTTTGCCTTTCCTGCCCTTTAGGTGCCAATTATACTGTGAAACTCAACTTAACCTTACTTAGTTTGTTACTCTTGCTTAATAAAACTTATTTAAGGAAAAATAAGTTGGGATTTACTTACCTTACGTTTGAACTATGGGAGGTACTTGGGGAGCATTTTCACTTGGCACATATGGGTGGACTTATTTGCAAAAGAAAAAAAGTTTCATGGAAAGGTTTCACAAACATAAAATCATTAGTACTTGAGGCATAGTTAGCAAAAAAATAACTATTTTCTCTTCATATTCCTCCTTTAGCATGAAAATCAAGGGTTCACCTGAATTCGTCTTGATTCATGGCATTTTCGATTTTTTCTTGAATTCGTCATTTCTGTTCCATTTTTTCACCCAAATTAATTGTTTGTGTCGAGACTTTAAGACAAAACAATCAAGTTTCCAAAATCTTCAAGAACATTTCCAGATCTCCTTGGTGACGGAAAATGCCAATTGTCTCATCCACTCTCTCAGCTAGTGCAGGTAAGACTGTAAGAATCCGTGAATAACTTTTCTCTTTCCCAGTTTTTCAACCAATCCAGCATCAATGGCATCAGTTAGATGCAAGTACACATCACTGATTTCCTAGATCCAATAAAAGCCTAAAAATTTCTACGAGCGCATTCCTTTTACATTCATTCCTGCTCTTGATCAAATCTACTAGAGTTAGAATTGTCATCGAATTCTGGGCAATTCTTCAAAAATCCCGGTAAAGGGTCTGGCTGCTAACAATGCCATGTATCAGGATTTAAACCTTGTTTTATTGAATATTTTATTATTAGGCAACCTCGGAACTCATTTGGTATCAGAGCCATGGATTTTATCTTTTTCTCATATGAAGTTGAGTGATTAAGAATATCTTGTTGATCTTTGTACCCAGATTTATACAAATATGTCTGGAACTTTTACCCCTGCACTTACACCTATTGCCTCTTTTAGCTCAACTTTCTTTTCTGACCTAGATTGTCTATGTGAATTCAAATACCTTTCTGATGATGAGAAGATCCTTCTTACAGATTTTCCCTTCATCAATTTGTACAAAGCATTTACTAAGCCGTCTTATTCTTTTACAAAAACAGTAAAAAGTATAGTCTCTACTTCACGGAAGCATGTTAAAGAGTATGTTCAGGCCACCAAGTTTGATTAACATGCTCTCCCAGCCACATCCAAAGAATAGTATGTTACACTGGAGATCCTTTCTCACTTTTCTTGACAATGGATAACAGAAGGATACACTCATCTCTACTTTGGAATTATGCGTTTGGCTCTCACTTATCATGGAAGAAAAGGGTAACCAGTTACCACTCGACTAGCTCTTCTTGATTCTCGGTACAAGAAGTATAAACATGCCTGCATTGGCATTGTTGAGACTACACTAAATGTTGGTACCATCTTTATTACATTCTTCCCCAATATCTATATGGCTCTTCAAGATCCACATCTCCTATCAGCCTTGAAAATCCAGCCATAGATCACTGGAGCAAAATAAATCTCCTTCACCTTGGCATCCATACTTCATTATCAGATGGCATATAGAGTCCAAAATCATGCTCTTGATTTCTCTATGCCCAGCATGAATAATGATGCCCTGTATCTCTCTGTAGATACAACACATCGTCCAAATAAGACCTATGTTCCACAACAGATCCCTCGTGAGGAACTTCAATGGCTCATCCTTCCCTCATGGATAACTGCATTCTCTCCATCAGCAGACAGAACCAATCCAGTCAAAGAAGCCTTTATTCCTTGATAGAGGAGAAGGCAAAACAGAAATCTTGTTCTAGAAAGAAGAACCATTCGCCAAAGAAGATGTTTTATCTACACCAGCAGTTCTGTCTATGATTAGAGAAACTCATGAACATCTACAGGTTCCCATTGAGTCTTTTGACTCCATAGACAATCCTATTTACTCATTCTAAGATGGAAAAGGTCACAAATACTTTAATATTTGTGATTGTCCAGATTGCTACCAATCCCCATATGATGATGAAGAAACTACCAAGAAGATGAAGAAGAAATCAAAGAAAAAATCTTCACAACAACTTCATCGTCAGTGATATGAAGATGGTGATCCCAAAGTCAGATTACTTAGTGAACCCTCTGGCAAGTATGACATTATGTCCTCTATTCCCAGAAGAATAAGTCATCCACCCTCTTCATAACTCCTGCTGAACCATTTGAGCTTTTTCTTCCTTCTTCGGAAGTTAAGATGACATCTCATCCATACTACAAGCAGGTTGTTAAACAACTCAGGAAGGAACAACCTCCTATCATTACTCCTAAGGTCAACATGTTTGAGCTAAAAATAGAGGAATTCTTTTCTCTTAAGTTTGAAGATTTTTCTACATCAACAAAGCACATCTGGAAGGTCCCCTAACCTACATTGGTTGATTCAGAAGAAAAAAGAAAAGAAACTTCTACAGCAAAACAAGTTCTCAACTGGCAATCTGAGCATATGATGACTCAGAACAAAGTTCTCAGTAGAATTGAGCATAATCAAGTTAGACTAGAGTAGAAAATAGATTAAATGATAATTGATCCCCTGGCTCAATGCCATCAATAGATTAATTATCTTCACCATGAGATACTTGGGATGATTACTAGACAAGAAAACTTCTTGGCCCAAGAACAAGAAATCCATCACCGGAAGGAATAAATAAAGTATATTCAGGACCAACAAAGGCCTAGATATTCGGAATCATTTTCCTCTATGTTTAAGATAGCTGATCCATTCAGCCCAACTCCAGGCCCAGTCTACCATCCTTTAACTGTAAGCAATCCATTCTTCAAGTCATTGCCACAGATACCACCAAAGTCAGTATATCCAGCACCAATTCCTACTATTGCCTATACTAGGCCCATGAGGCCCAGTCAGCCAATCAAGCCCAGTCTTTCCCAGGACCAAAAGATGAAAGGCCCAATGCATCCAAAAGGCTAGCTAATCCCCCTGTACAGACCCAGGAGCCCTTTCATAAAGCTTGGATAATCCAGACTAATCCAATCACAGATTTCATTGATCAACAGCTTTAACAAGGCTCAGATGCTATTGCTGTTTTAGCAACAGTCTAGGATTTGAGTTCCACTTCATCCAGTGACACAGAAGATGTTGACAATGATACTTTGTCAACCTCCTCCTTATCAAAACTCCAAGACTATATGGCTTAAGAATCCACCAGTCATGCTTATCCAGCTAAATCTTTTATTATAGATGCAGAGTCACATCAAGCTCCTCTAAAAGCACAGCAGCAACCTCTTCCAGCTACACCACTGCCATTAGAGCCTTAAACTTATGTAGCGATGGAAGAAGAGGTTTTTTTCCTAAACATTAACTCAACATGGTATCCTCCTTCCTTTTCGGCTACTTTATTTTTGGATGGTTTGCACCAGCAAAATGGCATGAATGTTTTTTTGAATTTCATGCTTGGTGCCTTACACAAATGCAAAGACTGAACGACATAAGGTTATTGCAGCCTTTATTGCCAACATGATAGGTATTTTCAAGCGCTGGTATATGAGCATTGCAGAATATAGACAAACTCAATTGCTCAAACTCGGCACAACCAATGAATTAATTATCAGGCTTTACCAAGAGTTCATCGGTGATCCTTCAACCTTACTAGATGTCGCTCGAGAATAATTCTTCAAGATGAAGTGTTGTTCTTACAATAGAAAAGAACTTGAGAAGCATTATGAGAATATGCTCAAGTGCTTCTACCTCATCTATACTGGCTATGAAAGCGACAACAACTTGAAGCAGGCCTATTTAAACTCAGTCCCTGAGACTATTGGTCAAGAAGCCCTCTGAATTATCCAGTAGAGTGGATAACCTCTCAATAATCATCCATTCGGAAGACTTCACCAGACTCTCATGATGGCCCTGCGAAAGTTGTGTAATACACATTCTTTCTTCAAGCAATTCAATCAGACACAATGTCTGTTTGACAAAGCTTACTAGCAACCAGAATTCTCTATCAAGTGCAAGGATAAAGGCATTTGTCACTGTGCTCCTAGAAAAAAGCATCATCGAAGAAAAATCCACTTTTTAGACAAACCACGAAGGTTTTGGGAAAAAAAAAAGAAAAGATTCTTTCACTATAAAAAGAACAATGGAAAGTTCAAGAGGTGTTTCATCTACGAACAACATGGACATTTTGCCAAAGATTGTCCAAAGAAAAACACCCAGTCTAAGAAGAAGATGGCTCACATCATCTCCCAAGTTACTGGAGCAAATCTTTCCAATGATGATATGGAATCCTTTTTTCTCTGAAACAGAAGATGAAGCATCTGCTTTATTTGCTAGAAAAGCTTACACTTGAAAATCTGATGATGATGATCCAAAACAAGCTTCTGTTTACATTAAACAGATGGCTCCCATGCAGTTATCTCTATTTGCTGCTTAAATTATCCTGCAAGCCAAGATCAACATTATTCTGGATAACTATGGAAGATCAGTTCCAGTTATTGCTCTATTTGATACTGGTGCCATAAACACTATTATCAATCCATCACTACTCCCAGAAAAGAATGTGGTGACCCTGCAATAAAAGGTTCAAAGCAGCAATGGTGTCTTCTATGTCACTTAGACAAGTAAGCCCATCAGATTCAGTTTTTTTCCAGCAAAGTACGTAATTACTACTGTTTATGGTTATAACCATGGTAGGGACATGATTCTTGGGTTTGATATCATCAAGAAGCTATCAGTTCAAAGATGGACTAATAATGGTATACAAAAGCACAAGTTTTTCCTTCCTTGGACAACCACTCCACAATTATACTCTACTGAAGAAAAAACTCTTTCTGTAAGCCAAATGCAATCTGAAAGTGACCCTGTATATGGCTCAATTTCACAAATGCTTATCCAGCAATCCTGTGCTGAGTCCTATGCTGAGTTTGAAAAGAAGCATTTTTTTCTTTTATGGAAAAATACGAAGTTCTTTATTGAAATTTCATTCAAGAAAATTGAGGATGTCAATCATACCAAAGCCACCCATTCAGGTATTAGCCTAGAGGAAAAAAAGATGGCAATCCAAGAACTCCAAGAGTTAAAGGCCCAAGGCCTTATTGAGCCCACAACTTCATCATGGGCTTGCTAGGCCTTTTATGTGAGTAAACACTTAGAGCAAAAAAGGAAGAAGCCTAGACTTGTTATTGACTACAAGCCCTTGAATGAGTTTCTTGCTGCCGTCAAATTCTTATTGCCACGTAAGAATACTCTATTCCCTAATATGACAAATACTAAGATATTTCCAAGTTTGATCTCAAATCAGAATTCTGGCAATTGTCAATCAATCCCCCAGATAGATAGAAAACAGCCTTCTGCATTATATACCTCCATTATCAATGAACAGTGCTACTTTTCGGTCTCAAGATGGCATCCTCACTTTTCCAGAAGGCGATAATCCAAATCTTTGAGCCAATCCTTCCATTTGCTCTGATTTATGTTGATGATATTTTATTATTTTATCTTTGTATAGGATATGACATAAAGCTTCTAAATCAGTTTGCTCAGATCATTAAGGACAATGGTGTCATGCTTTCACAGAGTAAGATGGTCATTGGACAGACATCTATTAAGTTCTTTGTTGTTCAGATCAAAGACAGCAAGTGTCATCCTCAGCCACACATTGCTTTAGAAATTATTGATTTTCCGGATGATAATCTTTCAAAGAAACAAGTTTAGAGAATTCTTGGACTTGTTAATTACATTCGAGAATTCATCTCGAAGCTATCCACTATCCTACATCCTTTATACGTGTACCTCCGCAAGTACTCACCGCCCTGGTCCTCCCAGCATCAACAAGCTATCCTCAAGCTAAAAGAAGTGGTTCAGAATTTGCCACCTCTTAAGATTCTCGACAAAGAGAAAAAGATACTTTAAACTAATGAATTAAATGAATACTGGGGAGCGGTTCTCCTTGAAGAAATCAATGGCGTCCGACACATATGCTGCTACAACAGTGGAGAATTCAAAGAGTCAGAGAAGCACCATCACTCCACCTACAAAGAAATCCTAACCATTAAACGTGGAATCGAGAAGTTTCAGTTCCATCTCATTAGTCATCATTTCCTGTAGAGATGGACATGTTAACATTCCCACGAATGCTCAACTACAAGCAGAAACAACTTCCAAATACTTTACTGCTTCGATGGCAATAGTGGTTCATTCGCTTCAGCTTTAAAGTCAAGCATATAAAGGGCGCCTCGAACACACTTGCTGATTTCCTGACCAGACCATCCAAGTCTTTCCTTAAACCTCCAAAACCACCAAAACCAAAACACTAATGGCCTCTTTTTCTTCTCTTTATCCCCCAGTTTTTGATAAGGAAAAGAATCTCCTGGTTTATGTTGAGTGATAAGAACATCAATTGTTCACCTTTATCTAGAGACACAGAATCTTTCATTACCATATTTCTTTCATTGAGAAGTATGGTTTTGACGATTGCCCTGTCAAACATATTGGGATATATCCCCAGTTCTCTTTTGTTCACCTCTTCTCCATCCTTGATGTTTTTGACTTCCCACTAGTTGCTTTTTGTTTCTTCTGGTACCTATGTTCAGTTCACACTATAGGTATCATCTTCAATATCTTCTAACTACACCAACTCCTCACCTTCTCCTAGAATTTTCATTCTAACTTCTCCTCTAACCTCCCTATTTTCCTTTTCTGGTTTGATCCCCTCCATAAATGGATTGATAACCTCCATTAGTCCTATAAAGCTCTAAACCCGACCATCCTTGAAAGTTGCATAAGTTACCAGTTAAATAACATCTCTCAATTAAACTCTTCCAAGTTTTATGGTGTAGCCCATGTTATATATTTCTTGCATAGACCTATTACTTTCTCCAAAACCTCTAATGGTCTGCATTTTTTTCCTTCCTCTGTCTACCACCACTATAAAAACTTAGATTTTAACGCAGCTAAAATGCCATGGCAGTTCCCAGCAGACTTTTGTGCATTCCTTCAAGAGGCTTATCAATACAACCAATATTTGTTCACTATGGAGGTATGACCCCATGACATTCCTGAGTGGCCATCTTACTTAATGGACTACCAAGAAATGATCCATAAAGCCCTTCAGCATTTTAATGATCTCCAAAGTCTTCGTCACGTTAAGGAAAAGTGTGAAAAGGAAAAAGAAGCTAAAAAAACTCTTAACCTTATTGCCTGTCCTACACCGGCTCCCACTTCCCCAGTTAAAATTGAAGAAGATGAAGATCTACCACTGACCCAGTAATGTGAACACTACATTAACCCAAATTGCGGCTGTGGTTTTATTTGTATTTATTAGAAGAAGCTAAATGGTCTAGATCCGACTGGTGAACCAGAAGACCTGTTGAACGACCCACATATCGATGACCTATATTTTTTGCGGGAAAGACAAGATGACGAATTAGGTTCAAGTTATAATTCGGACGAATTTCATCCTAATCACCCGGATTATGACGCCCCGTGACGTCCTTGTCCTTATCCTCAGCAAAGGCTGGTGTGCTACAGTATGTCCATAAAATTATTGTATAAAAGTATATTCCCGGATAGTGGCCTGTTACTTCCGGTCTAGAATTATTTTCTTTGATATGAGGCCTTACATCACCTTATTTGTTTGATTCCTCGACCTCTGCCTATATAAGGAGGTCTAATATCAGTTTGTAGCTAGAACCGGAGGAAATACAGAACTCCTTTCTTATATCTTCCTCCTAATGTCTCATTTCTCTCTCTAAATTTCTTATAACTTCTCTTGATAATCTGAATTGCTACTCTGTGAATCATCTCAGTTTAAGATCATCTTCAAGTTTATGATTATTAAGCCTGAAGGCAAATGATGACTTCAAAGTTGTAACTCTGTGGATCTTCTCTTTAAGTCATCGTCTGTCTTCAATCCTAATTCTTATAAACTATCAGCTTCGATCCCCGATGATACGTCCAGTAATGGTTTTTCAAAAAAGTTTTTAAATCATTTTTTGAAAATTTTTAATTAGTGTGGTTATGTCCTGGATAATACCTTTGTAAACTCTGATGCTTGGGGCCTCAATTGAGATTTGAAAGAAGGCTAGAGCTTATGAGTTTTTATGTGTTTTCAGACTATATCACTATTCAAGCATTCTTGTTGATTTCTAGAACTCGTTTTTATGGTTCTACTTATTCTTGGTATATTGGACTGGAAACTACCTTGTGCCACAGTTAGATGTACTATCGGCAATTCTTCAGAAATCCCGGTAAAGGGTCTGGCTGATAACAAATCCATGTACCAGGATTTAAACCTTGTTTTATATTAAAGATTTTATTACTGGGCTACCTCGGAACCTATTATTTTATTACTAGGCTACCACGAAACCCATTTGGTATAGCAAATGGGTTATGGTTATGAGGTATCCTGGTAATAAAATCTTTAATAAAACAAGGTTTAAATTCTAGTACGTGGCATTGTTATCAGCCAGACCCTCTACTGGAATTTCTAAAGAATTGCCCGATAATATGACTAACCGTGGTATGAAGCAGTTTCCAGTCCAATATAGCAAGAATAAGTAGAATTGCAAAACCGAGTTTTGGAAATCAACAGGAAATCTTGAATAGTGATACAGTCTGAAAACACACAAAAACTCCTAAGTTCTAGCCTTCTTTCAAATCTCAATTGAGGCCCCAAGCATCAGAGTTTACAAAAGCATTCTTCAGGACATAACCACACTAATTAAAATTTTTTTGAAGATATTTTAAAAACCTTTTTGAAAAACCATTGCTGAAGTATTCGGACGTTTCATCGGAGATCAAAGCTGATAGTTTACAACAATTAGGATTAAAGACAGAGGACGACTTAAAGAGAGGATCCACAGAGTGGCAACTTCGAAGTCATCATTTACCTTCAAGCTTAATAATCATATAAACTTGAAGATAATCTTAATCTGAGAGGATCCACAGAGTGGCAACTCAGATTATCAAGAGATTATGACGAAGATATAAGAAAGGAGTTCTATATTTCTTCTAGGTCTAGTTACAAATTAAGATTATACCTTCTTACATAGGCGGAGGTCGAGGAATCAAACAAATAAGGTGACGTAAGGCCTTGCGTTAAAGAAAATAATTCTAGATCGGAAGTGACAGGCCACTATTCAGAATCTACTTTTACACAATAATTTTATGGACACTGTAGCATATTAGCCTTTGTCAAGGATAAGGACAAGAACGTCACGGGGCGTTATAATCCAGGTGATTAGGATGAAATTCGTTTGAATTATAACTTGAACCAAATTTGTCATCTTGTCTTTCCCACAAAAAACATGGGCCATTGATATGTGGGTTGTTCAATGGGTTTTCTGGTTCACCAGCTGGATCTGGACCATTTAGCCGTTTATAATGAATGCAGATAAAACCACAACCATAGTCTGGGTTAATGTAGTCTTTGCATGGATCATCTCTTGGTAGTCCATTGGGTATGATGGTCATTCAAGAGTGTCATGGGGCCATATTTTATGGTGAACAAAGAATAGTTGTACCGATAAGCTTCACAAAGGAATGCACGAAAATCTGTTGGGCGTTGCCATGGAACATTAGCGAGGTTGAAGTCCAGGTTTTTATAGTGGTGGTAGACAGGGGAAGGAATGAAATGCAAATCATTAGTAGTCCTGGAAAAGGTAATGGGTTTATAGAAGAAATATATAACATGGGCTATTCCATAAAACATAGAAGAGTTTAATGGAGAGATTATTTAGGTGGTAGCTTATACGTCTTTTAGGGATGGCAGGGTTTAGAGCTTTATAAGACTGATAGAGGTTATCAATCCTTTTATAGATGGGATGAAACCAAAAAAGGAGAACAGGAAGGTCAGAGGAGAAGTCAGAATGGAAATTTTGGGAGAAGGTAAGAAGTTGGTGTAGTTGGGAAATATTAAAAATGATACCTATGGTGTGAACAGAAAAAAGGTACCAAAAGAAACAAAGAGTAGCCGGTGGGAAGTCGAAGACATCAAGAATAGAAAAAAGGTGTGCAAAAGAGAATTGGGGATGAATCCTAACAGGTTTGACAAGGCAATAATCAAAACCATATTTCTCAATGAGAGAAACATGGTAGTGGAAGATTCTGTGTCTTTGGGTAAAAGTGAACGATTGATGTTCATATCGCTTAACATCAACCAGGAGATTCTTTTCCATGTCAAAAACTAGGGGATATAAAGAAAAAGATAAGGCCATTTAGTGTTTGGGTTTGTGAAGTTTTGGTGGCTTGAGGAAGGACTGGGATGGTCTGCTTAGGATATCAGTAAGTATGTTTGAGGTGCCCTTTATATGCTTGACATCGAAGTTGAAGCGGATAAACCACTGTTGCCATCGAAGCAGTAAGGCATTAGGGAGTTGTTTACGCCTGTAGTTAAGTATTCGTGGGAATGCTGACATGTCCATCTCTACTAGGAAATGATGACCAATAAGGTGGAATTGAAACTTCTCAATTCCACATTTAATGGCTAAGATTTCTTTGTAAGTGGAGTGGTAGTGCTTTTCTGACTCTTTGCATTCTCCACTGCTGTAGCAGCACACGTGTTAAACGTGACACCATTAATTTCTTCAAGGAAAACCGTTCCCCAGTATTCATTTGATGCATTAGTCTGAAGTATCCGTTTTCCTTTGTCGAGAATCTTAAGAGGTGGCAAATTCTGAACCACTTCTTTTAGCTTGAGGATAACTTGTTGATGTTGGGAGAACCAGGGCGGTGAGTCCTTGCAGAGGTATACGTGTAAATGATGCAAGATAGTGGGCAATTTCAGGATGAATTCTCGAATGTAATTAACAAGCTCGAGAATTCTCTGAACTTGTTTCTTTGAAAGATTATCATCCGGGAAATTCATAATTTTTAAGGCAATGTGTGGCTGAGGATGATACTTGCTGTCTTTGATCTGAATACCAATGAACTCAAATAGATGTCTGTCAAATGACCATGTGAAAGCATGACACCATTGTTCTTAATGATTTAAGCAAACTGATTTAGGAGCTTTAAGTGAGATCCCGTATAAAGAGAAAATAATAAAATATCCTCAATATAATTAAGAGCCTATGGAAAGATTAGATCGAAGATTTAAATCATTGCCTTCTGGAACAGTGAAGGTGCCGTCTTGAGACCGAAAGGTAACACTGTTTATTGATAATGGTGGTTTGAAACGTAGAAGGCTATTTTGTATCTGTCTGGGGGATTGATTGATAACTGCCAGTATCTTGATTTGATATCAAACTTGGAAAATATCTTGGGCCAAAATGCACCTTTAGTCCCTTAACTTTGCTCACTCAAGTGAGTTAATCCTTTAACATTGACTCAGGATAACTTAGTCCCTCAACTTGGAAAAATTGAGCAAGTTAGTCCCTTATTATACGGAATAACAAACGGCGTTAGTCTCTCCTCCCCTTGCCACCACCTGGGGCCATCTCCGTCGAATTCGGCCCCGCCTTCTCACCGTCGGCCTCACCCCTCTCCATCATCTCTCTCTTCGTCGAGTCCGACGTCAAATTTTCCTTTTCTCCTCTCTTCGTCAAATCCGACATCGCTTTTTCCCCTCACCCTCACAGTCAAATCCGGCCTCGCCGTCGGCGTCTCTTCGTCGAATTCGCCGTCAGCCTCTTCTACTCCCTCTCCCCGACATCGTTCCCCTTTTATCTTCCCTTCCCTCACTCCTAGCCACCACATCTTCTTCATCAAATCCGTCGCCCATCGCCCATCATCCGTTGCCTGTCACCAGCCATCACGAGATCAAATTGCACTAGCCAGTCATCGCTAGATCCGATTGTGCTCGGCAGTCGTGGCCAAATCCTTCATCTACTTGCTTTTCTCTTACGCTAGCCCAATATGCTCTCCCCGATTGAACGACAAGCAGCCTACCAACATCGTTTAGGTCACGTGACTCCTCGTGCGCTATTTCTATCAACCAAGGGACCAAGTCACGTAGTTTCTCAAAGTTTGAGGACAAAGTCGCATGGTTTATTAAAGTTTGAGGACTAAGCCATACTGAGTCAAAGTTGAGGGACCAACTCGTGCGAGTTGACAAAGTTGGAGGATCAATAGTGCATTTAGGCCAATATCTTGGCATTTTTCAGATTGTCGTAGCGAGTATTCTTACATGGCAATGGGAATTTGACGTCAGCAAGAAACTTATTCATGGGCTTGTAGTCAATAACAAGCCTAGGCTTCTTCTTCTCTTGCTTTGAGTGTTTGTTCATATAAAAGGCCTGACAAGCCCATAATGAAGTTGTGGGCTCAATAAGACCTTGGGCCTTTAACTCTATGAGTTTTTGGATTGCCATCTTTTTTTCTTCTGGGCTTATACCCAAATGGGTAGCTTTGGTAAGATTGACATCCTTAGTCTACTTGAATAGAATTTTAACAAAGAATCTCTTGTTGATCCGTTGAGCCAGATTTACACAAATATGTCCAGAACTTCTACCCTTACACTTACACCTACTACTTCTTTCAGATCAACTTCCTCTTCTCACCTAGATTCTCTATATGAATTCAAATACCTCTCTGATGATGAGAAGATCCATTTTACAGATTTCCCCCTCATCAATCCATACAAAGCATTTATTAAGCCATTTTATTCTCTTACAAAGACAGTGAAAAGTATTGTTTCCCCCTCGCGGAAGCATGTCAAAAAGTATGTTCAAGCCACCAAGTTTAATCAACATGCTCTCCCAGCCACATCCAAAGAACAGTATGTTACACTGGAGATCCCTTCTCACTTTCCTTGACAATGGATAGCAGAAGGATACACTTATCTCCACTTTGGAGTTGTGCGTCTGGTTCTCACTTATCATGGAAGAAAAGGGTTACCAGTTACCGCTCGACTCGCTCTTCTTGATTCTCGCTACAAGAATTACAAGCATGCCTGCATTGGCACGGTCAAGACTACACTAATTACTGGTACTATCCTTATTACATTCTTCCCCAATTTCTGTATGGCTCTTCAAGATCCACATCTCCTATTAGCCTTGAAGATCCAGCTACAGATCACTGGAGCAGAACAAATCTCCTCCACCTTGGCATCCATACTTCATTATCAGATGGCATGTAGAGTCCAAAATCACGCTCTTGACTTTTCTATGCCCAGCATGAATTATGATGCCCTGTATCTCTCTGTAAATACTACACATGTTCCAAACGAGACTTATGTTCCATAATAGATTCTTCGTGATGAACTTCAGCGCCTTATTTCGGCCTCATGGATAACTGTATATGAGTCCTTTCATCAGCAGACGGAACTAGTCCAATTAAAGAAACCTTTATTCCTTGATAGAGGAGAAGGCAAGACTGAAATTTTTTTCCAAAAAAGAAGCAACGTCTTTAGAAGATGATGTTTTCTCTACACCAGCAGTCCTATCTATGATCAAAGAACCTCATAAACCTCTATAGGTTCCCATTGAGTCCTTTAACTCCACAGGCAATCCTATCTACTCATTCCAAAATGAAAAATGTCACAAATACTTTGATATTTATGATTGCCTGGATTGCTACCAATCCCCATATGATGATGAAGAAACTACCAAGAAGATGAAGAAGAAATCAAAGGAAAAATCTTCACAACAACTTTTTTATTAGCGATATGAAGATGGTGATCCTGAAGTCAGATTACTTGGTGAACCTTCTGGTAAGTATGATTATTATGTCCTCTACTCCCAGAAAGATGAGTCATCCACCCTCTTCCTAACTCTTGCTGAACCATTTGAGCTTCCTTCTCCTTCTCTGGAAGTTAAAATGACATCTTATCCATACTACAAGCAGGCTGTTAAACAACTCAGGAAGAAACAACCTCCTATCATTACTTCTGAGGTCAACATGTTTAAGCTAAAAATAGAGAAATTCCCTCATCTTAAGTTTAAATATCCTTCTACATCAACAAAGCACAACTGAAAGGTCCCCCAACCTGCATCGGTTGATTCAGAAGGAAAAATAAAAGAAACTTCTATAGCAAAACAAGTTCTCAATTGGTAATCTGAGAATATGATGTCTTAGAACAAAGTTTTCAGCAGAATTGAGCATAATAAAGTCAGACTGAAGCAGAAAATGGATCAAATGATAATTGATCCCTTGGCTCAATGCTAGCAACGAATTAATTATCTTCACCATGAGATTCTTAGGATGATTGATAGATAAGAAACTTCTTGGCCCAAGAACAAGAAATCCATCACCTAAAGGAACAATTAAAGTATCTTCAGGACTAGCAAAGGCCTAGATATCCTGAATCATTATCCTCTATGTTCAGGACAGTTGATCCATTCAGCCCAACTCCAGGCCCAGTCTACCATCCTCTAACTATGACCAATCCATTCTTCAAGTCATTGCCACAGATACCACCAAAGCCGGTATATCCATCACTAGTTCCTATTGTTGCCTATACTAGGCCCATAAGGCGTAGTCAGTAATCAAGCCTAGTACTTCCCAAGATCAAAAGATGAAAGGCCCAATGCATCCACAAAGGCTAGCTAATCCTCCTATACAAACCCAGGAGCTCTTTCATTAAGCTTGGACAATCCAAACTAGTCCAATCATAGATTTCATTGATCAACAACTTCAACAAGGCTCAGATGCAATTGTTGTTCTAGCAGTAGCCTAGGACTTGAGTTCTACCTCATCTAGTGACACAGAAGATGTTGAAAATGGTACTCTGTTAACCTCTTCCTTATCAGAACTACAAGTCTATATGGCTTAAGAATCCACCAGTCAAGCTCGTCTAGCTGAATCTACTACTACAGATGCAGAGTCACATCAAGCTCCTTTAAAAGCACAGCAGCAACCTCCTCCAGCTGCACCACCACCACCAAAGCCTCAACCTCATATAGTGATGGAAGAAGAGGTTCATTTTCTAAACATTAATTCAACATGGAATCCTTTTTCCCTTTCGGTTACTTTATCTCTAAATGGTGTTGCACCAGCAAAATGGCATGAAAAATTTCTTGAATTTCATGATTGGTGCCTTACACAAATGCAAAAAGAATGAGCTGCCCATCAGAAGGTTATTACAGCTTTCATTGCCAGCATGACAGGTATTCTTAAGCACTAGTATATGAGCGTTAGAGAATACAGACAAACTCAATTACTCCAACTCGGTACAACCAATGAACTCATTATCAGGCTTTACCAAGAGTTTATCGATGATCCTTTAGCTTTACTAGATCTCGCTTGAGTAGAATTCTTCAAGATGAAGTATTGTTCTTACAACAAAAAAGATCTTGAGAAGCATTTTGAGAATATGCTCAAGTGTTTCTACCTCATCTGTACTACCTATGAAAGTGACAACAACTTGAAGCAGGCCTATCTAAACTTAGTCCCTGAGGTTATCTGTCAAGAAGCCCTTCAAATTATCCAACAAAACGGACAGCCTTTCAATAATTATTCATTCGGAAGACTTCACTAGACTCTTATGATGGCCCTGCGAAAGCAGTGCAACACACATTCCTTCTTCGAGAAATTCAATCAGATGCAAGGTCTGTTTGGCAAAGCTTACCAGCAACCAGAGCTCACTATCAAGTGCAAGGATACGAAGGCATTTGTCACTGTTCTCCGCAGGAAGAAGCATCATTGAAGGAAAATCTACTCTCTAGACAAACCTCGTAGATTTTTAAAAAAGAAGAAAAGATTCTTTCACTATAGAAAGAACAATGGAAAATTCAAGAGGTGTTTCATCTGGAGACAATGCGGACATTTTGCCAAAGAGTGTCCTAAAAAGAACACCCAGTCAAAGAAGAAGATGGCTCACACCATCTCCCAAGTTACTAGAGCAGATCTTTCCAATGATGATATGGAATCCCTCTTTTTTGAAACAGAAGATGAAAGCATCGGCATTATTTGCTATCGAAGCTTACTCCTTATATTCTAATGATGATTTAGATGAAGCTTCCATGTACACCATACAGATAGCTCCTATGTAGTCCTCATTGTTCACTGCTCAAATCATCCCTCATGCCAAGATCAACATTCTTCTAGATAAATATGCAAAACCTATTTCGGTTATTGCTCAGTTTGATATTGGTGTGACAAACACTATTATCAATCCATCATTACTCCTAGAAAGAATGTGGCGACCCTATAATGAAAAATTCAAAGCAGCCAATGGTGTCTTCTATGTCACCCGGATAAGCAAGCCTATCAAAATCAGTTTCTCTCTGGCAAAGTACATTGTTACAACTATCTATGGTTATAACCATGGCAAAGATACATGATTCTTAGGTTTGATATTATCAAGAAATTATCAGTTCAAAAATGGACTAATAAGAGTTTACAGATGCACAAGTTTTTCCTTTCTTGGACAACTACTGCAAGACTATATTCTATTGAAGGTGAAACTCTCTTTGCAAGTCAGATACAATCTGAAAGTGACCCTATTTATGGCTCAATAATGTAAATGCTCATTCAACAATCTTGTGTTAAGTCCCATTCTGAGTTCGAGAAGAAGCAACCTCTCCCATTGTGGAAAAATCTAAAGTTCTTTATCGAAATTCCATTCAAAAAGAATGAGGATGTTAATCCTACCAAAGCCACCCACTCAGGTATGAGCCCAGAAGAAAAACAGATGGCAATCCAAGAACTCCAAGAGTTAAAGGCCCAAGGTCTTATTGAGCCCACAACTTCATCATGGGCTTGTTAGGCCTTCTATGTGAACAAACACTTATAGCAAAAAATTAAAAAGCCCAGGCTTGTTATTGACTACAAGCCCCTGAATGAATTTTTTGCTGATGTCAAATTCCCATTGCCATGCAAGAATACTCTTTTCGCCAATCTAACAAATGCCAAGATATTTTCCAAGTTTTATCTCAAATCAGGATTTTGGTAGTTGTCAATCAATCCCCTAGATAGATACAAAATATCCTTCTGCATTCCAGGCCACCATTATCAATGGACGGTGCTACCTTTCGATCTCAAGATGGCACCCTTACTTTTCTAGAAGGCAATGATCTTGAGAAGCATTTTGAGAATATGCTCAAGTGTTTCTACCTCATCTGTACTATCTATGAAAGTGAAAACAACTTGAAGCAGGCCTATCTAAACTTAGTCCCTGAGTTTATCTGTCAAGAAGCCCTTCAAATTATCCAACAAAACGGACAACCTTTCAATAATTATTCATTCGGAAGGCTTCACTAGACTCTTATGATGGCCCTGCGAAAGCAGTGCAACACACATTCCTTCTTCGAGAAATTCAATCAGATGCAAGGTCTGTTTGGCAAAGCTTACCAGCAACCAGAACTCACTATCAAGTGCAAAGACGAAGGCACTTGTCACTGTTCTCCCAGGAAGAATCATCATTGAAGGAAAATCTACTCTCTAGACAAACCTCGTAGATTTTGAAAAAAGAAGAAAAGATTCTTTCACTATAAAAAGAACAATGGAAAGTTCAAGAGGTATTTCATTTGTAGACAATGCGGATATTTTTCCAAAGACTGTTAGAAGAAAAACACCCAATTTAAGAAGAAGATGGCTCACACTATCTCCCAAGTTACTAGAGCAGATCTTTCCAATGATGATATGGAATCCCTTTTCTCTAAAACAGAAGATGAAGCATCTACTTTATTCACCATAGAAGCTTACACTTCAGGATTTAATGATGATGATCCAGAACAAGCTTATCTCTACACCATGCAATCCTTCCATCGGTTTTTATTTATATTGATGATATTTTATTATTTTATTCTTGTACAGGATTTCACTTAAAGCTCATAAATCAGTTTGCTCAGATTATTAAGGACAATGGTGTCATGCTTTCACAAAGCAAGATTGTCATTAGACAGACATCTATTGAGTTCCTTGGTGTTCAGATCAAAGATAGCAAGTATCATCTTTAGTCACACATTGCCTCAAAAATTATGGATTTTCCGGATGATAATCTTTCAAAGAAACAAGTTTAGAGAATTCTTGGATTTTTTAATTACATTTGAGAATTCATCCCGAAGCTATCCACTATCCTGCATCCTTTACACGTGTACCTCCATAAATACTCATTGCCCTGGTCCTCCCAGCATCAACAAACTATTCTCAAGCGAAAAGAAATGGTTCAGAATTTGCCACCTCTCAAGATTCCTGACAAAAGGAAAAAGATACTCTAGACTAATGCATTGGATGAATGCTGGGGAGTAGTCCTCCTTGAAGAAATCAATGGCATCTGACACATGTGCTGCTACAATAGTGGAGAATTCAAAGAGTCAAAGAAGCACCACCACTCCACCTACAAAGAAATCCTGGCCATTAAATGTGGAATCAAGAAGTTTTAGTTCCACTTCATTGGTCATCATTTCCTAGTAGAGATGAACATGTCAGCGTTCCCACGAATGCTCAACTATAGGTAGAAACAACTCCATAATCCCTTACTGCTTCAATGGCAACAGTGGTTCATCCGCTTCAACTTTGATGTCAAGTCTATAAAGGGCACCTTAAACACACTTGTTGATATCCTGAGCAGACCATCCAAGTCCTTCCTTAAGCCACCAAAACCTCCCAAACCCAAACACTAAATGGCCTCCTCTTTCTCTTCCTATCCTTCAGTTTTTGACAAGGAAAAGAATCCCTTGGTTGATGTTGAGCAATATGAACATCAATCGTTCACCTTTACCCAAAGACACAGAATCTTCGACTACCATGTTTTTCTCATTGAGAAGTATGGTTTTGATGATTGTTCTGTCAAACCTGTTGGGATTCATCCTCAATTCCCTTTTGCTCACATCTTCTCCATTCCTGATGTCTTCGACTTCCTATCGGTTGCTCTTTGTTTCTTTTGGTACCTTTTTTCTATTCACACCATAGGTATCATATTTAATATTTCCCAACTCCACCAATTTCTTACCTTCTCCCAGAATTTCCATTCTGACTTCTCTTCTGACCTCCCTGTTTTCCTTTCTTGGTTTGATCCCCTCTACAAATGGATTAATAACCTTCATTAGTCCTATAAATCTCTAAACCCTGCCATCCCTAAAAGATGCATAAGCTACCAGCTAAATAATATCTATCTATTAAACTCTTTTATGTTTTATGGAGTAGCCCATGTTATATATTTCTTCCATAAACCTATTACTTTTTCTAAGAATACTAATGGTCTGCATTTCTTTCCTTCTTTTGTTTACCACCACTATAAACACCTGGGCTTCAAACTCGCTAAGGTTCCATGGCAGCGCCTAGCAGATTTTTGTGCATTCCTTCGTGAAGCTTATCGATATAACCATTCTTTGTTCACCATAGAAGTATGGCCCATGACACTCCTGAATGGCCATCCAACCCAATGGACTACCAAGAAATGATCCATAAAGCCCTTCAGCATTTTAATGATCTCCAAAGTCTTCGTCACGTTAAGGAAAAGTGTGAAAAGGAAAAAGAAGCTAAAAAAACTCTTAACCTTATTGCCTGTCCTACACCGGCTCCCACTTCCCCAGTTAAAATTGAAGAAGATGAAGATCTACCACTAACCCAGTAATGTGAACACTACATTAACCCAAATTGCGGCTGTGGTTTTATCTGCATTCATTAGAAACGGCTAAATGGTCCAGATCCAGCTGGTGAACCAGAAGACCCATTGAACGACCCACATATCGATGACCTATATTTTTTGTGGGAAAGACAAGATGACGAATTTGGTTCAAGTTATAATTCGGACGAATTTCATCCTAATCACCCGGATTATGACGCCCCGTGACGTCCTTGTCCTTATCCTCAGCAAAGGCTGGTATGCTACAGTATGTCCATAAAATTATTGTGTAAAAGTAGATTCTGGATAGTGGCCTGTCACTTCCGGTCTAGAATTATTTTCTTTAACGCAAGGCCTTACGTCACCTTATTTGTTTGATTCCTCCTCGACCTCCGCCTATATAAGGAGGTCTAATCTTCAGTTTGTAACTAGAACCGGAGGAAATACAGAACTCCTTTCTTATATCTTCCTCCTAATGTCTCATTTCTCTCTCTAAATTTCTTAGTTTCTTAACTTCTCTTGATAATCTGAGTTGCCACTCTGTGGATCCTCTCAGATTAAGATCATTTTCAAGTTTATGATTATTAAGCTTGAAGGCAAATGATGACTTCAGAGTTACCACTTTGTGGATCTTTTCTTTCGATCATCATCTGTCTTCAATCCTAATTGTTGTAAACTATCGGCTTCGATCCTCGATGATAATTCTGGATAGTCCAATAATGGTTTTTCAAAAAGGTTTTTAAAGCATCTTTAGAAAAGTTTTAATTAGTGTGGTTTATGACCTGGAGAATGCTTTTGTAAACTTTAGTGCTCATGGCCTTAATTGAGATTTGAAAGAAGGCTAGAGCTTATGAGTTTTTGTTTATTTTTGGATTGTATCACTATTCAAGAATTCCTGTTGATTTCTAGAACTCGTTTTTACAGTTCTTTTTATTCTTGGTATATTGGGCTGAAAATTGCCTCGTGCCATGGTTAGTCGTACTATCGGACAATTCTTCAAAAATTCCAGTAGAGGGTCTGGCTAATAACAATATCACGTACCAGGACTTAAACCTTGTTTTATTAAAGATTTTATTACTGGGCTACCTCAGAACCCATTTGGTATCAGAGCCAGGTTTTTATCTTTTCCTCATATGAAGTTAAGTGGTTAAGAATCTCTTACTGATCCTTTAAGTAAGCCATATCTTACCTGACCTTGCCTGCATTTTACGGACTACTTAGAATAAATCATCATTTACTAACCTTTTACCTGTAACTTCCCCTTACTTGTTGTGCTGGGTAATTGAATTTAGTAGCCACACTCTGCCAAGTTCTTCTAAACTCGACTTGGGATTTACTTACTGAGCCCATTGACTCGGTCGGGACCTCTTGGGTACTGCTTGATGGCTGAAGGTACTTGGCCTCTACCCTTAGGTCATCAAGGGTCCTGGACACTTCTCGGGTCCCTTTCCAATGCCGGAGGTTCATAACCTCACCCCTTGGCCATTAAAGGACTTATATAATACTAGGTCCCTCCTTAGTACCCTATTTATGACTTAACGTACCTCACTTATCAACTTTTTCTAAGCCCTCTTAACCACCCACTTATTGATGCATACTTAAATCTTAAGAGCATTTATGAGCCATATTAGGATGTCACCTAAGCCTTGGGAATTGATTTGAGACACTTAGAAACAAGATTGACATAATTCAGGCATAATGCTATAGTACTGCATATTGTGGTGTGACAGCAATATGATTTTATAGAAGTTGCTAGAAATGATGCGATAACACTAGAATGGTTGGTGTGACAACATCATAATTTTATAAAAGTTGCTGGAAATGATACAATAGCACCAGAATAGTTGGTGTGACTTCATTGCACATTTCAAACAGCCTGATGTTCCTCTTAAGCTCGATGCGATTGCATCAAATATCAGTGCGACCGCATTGACTTCTGGAACTGCAATTCTTTGCCCCTTTCTTGGCCAATCTCATTCCAAACCTTACCCAAATAAATTTCAATCATTTTTGGCTAATTTCAATTCACTCCCAAGTGTTGTAACACTATTGATGCTTTATTTAATCATGTCATAACATAAATCCCTTACCTCAAATCATCCACAAAGCAAGAAGGAAGCAACAAGCACCCATGAGCTCAATGGAGTGTCTTTGAGTTCCAAGCTTGAATTCAACCAAATTGGACACTAGGGGCATAAAATTAATACTATTTCTAACCATATAACAAGCTTAGAACTAACCCATAATGATCAAAGGCACTTACCTTATGGTTTATATCCAAAACTTGCAAAACCAAGCTCAAATGCACCAAATACACAAAAAAAAAAAAAAATGAGCTAATGGCTTGTTGGGATGGCTTTGGGATCTTTAATTTTCATGAAATTTTAGGTGATTTAGGAGGTTTGAAGATGGAGAGCTATGTAGGAGAGGCAACCATGAATTTTCCAAATGAAAGAGATGATGAATAGTGTCACTTCCCTCTTAAAACTATCTCAACTACTCCACTTAGCCCATTTCTCCTCTACTTGACACTTTGGCCCTCAAACTTAGTTTTGATTCACTTAGACCACTTAAACTCTTCCTACACCATCACTCATTGGTTCTATAGAAAGGTTTTTCTTACTCACACACTTTGCCCTTAAGCGATTTAAGCCATTATAAGGCATAATAGTTCAATTTCTCACTTAGTGCATTTTTCATCATTAACTTTCACTTTTGGTTCAAATGACTAGAAACTCTTATGGTCTTAACTTATTTATTTGAAAACACTTGTGTGAACCTAATTTCACTAAAATTATGGTCATGCCACCAACTTGGGGCAAAATTACCATTTTGCCCTTTAGGTGCCAATTACACTGTGGAACTTAACTTAACTTTACTTAGTTTGCTATTTTTGCTTAATAAAACTTATTTAAGGAAAAATAACTTGGGATTTGCTTACCTTGCATCTGAACTATGGGAGGTACTTGGGGAGCCTTTACAGTTGGCATATATAGGTGGACTTATTTGCAAAAAATAAAAGTTTCATGGAAAGGTTTCATAAACACAAAATCATTGGTACTTGAGGCATAGTTAGCAAAAAAATCACATTTTTCTCTTCATATTCCTCCCTCAGCATGAAAAACAAGGGTTCACCTGAATTTGTCTCGATTTATGGCACTTTTAATTTTTTCTTAAATTCCTCATTTTTGTTCCATTTTTCACCCAAATCAATCGTTTGTGTCGAGACTTTAAGACAAAACAATTAAGTTTCCAAAATCTTCAAAAATACTTCTAGATTTCCGCGGTGGTGAAAAATGCCAACTATTTCGTCCACTATCTCAGCTAGTGCAGCTAAAATTGCAAGAATCCATGAATAACTCTTCTCTTTCCCAGTCTTTCAACCAATCCAGCATCAATGGCACCACCTAGATGCAAGTACACGACACTGATCTCCTGGATCCAACAAAAGCCTAAAAATTTCTATGAGCGCATTCCTTGTACATTCATTCCTGCTCTTGATCAAATCTGCTAGAGCTGGAATTGTCACTGGATTCTAGCCTATCTTTACTTTGTACTCTTCGACAGAAGCAAGGTAAAATATGGCTTTAGCTACATGCTATTTTTCCTCAACTTTGAGCTTGTTTTTTAGAACATTTAGGATCAATTCCAAGCCTTCATTTTCCACCATCATGGCTTTGTTCTTCGGGTATTTTAATAGATTCAAAAGACCAGTGCTAGCCCTTTATTAGGTGGACAGGTCCTCCTATAACAACAGAGTCAGCAAATGAGGGATTGCTCTTGCTTCCACTCCTTGCCTCAAGCATCCGAGAAGCATCCCGATTCTTGTAGCCAGATTAAATCACAATCATATTGTTTTTTGGGGAAGTAGTGATTAATTATTCCCTTGATCTCGAAAGTGAGTAAGTCATGCTTAAAAGCATCAAAAATGAAGGAGCAACAGTCAACATTGGCAAAATTGGAAGGGAAAAGACTAAAATTGGTGTTAAAAGTGAAAATGAGATTTTTTATGAACTCGTGGGACTTAATTAGATTAAGTTACAAAAGTTAAATGACTGATTTTGATCTTTTCTATTATTTTTAACATTTCTTACTTGCCATGTAAGATTTCCGTTAAGGCCATTAACGATAGGACTAACATTGCTAACTTTTTTTTAACATATAGGACTTGAATAGAAACTCGTGTAGTTATAAGACTAAAATAGAAAAGTTGCAAAAGGTATAAGACTCATTTTAACCTTCCCCCCATAACCCAACATGAAATTGCCAAGCATCAAATTAGCCTTCCCAGCAATTTGTTGAGTTAAAGGTTTTAAAGAGTGATGACCTAGTAACAAAGAATCTCTCCATACATCAAGTAATTGACAGTCACCAATTTTCCTTCAAACCATTTTTTTTAAGAACCTTGCAGCCTTCAAGAATACTCTGCCAACTAGATGAGGTATTAGAGCCTTTACTAGTTTCAAATAAGGAAGTATAACGGAAACATTAGTGCTTTAAGACTTGTGCACATAAAGAATGAACATTTGTGACTAGCATGGCTAAGTTGAAATCAATTGTTTTTTTAAAACCCACACCTTTGCTTTTTGTTGGCTTACATAACTTACCCTATACATGCCAATACATAGAGTTTTGCCTATGATGACTTTACCAATGGTGATTCATTTTCTTTTCTATGACAACACATAAGAAGCAATAAATAGAGAACGTTCAACACGTAGGTTAGGAGGGCCTGCGCAACTACTTTGACTAGAATTCTTTTCTTTCCTTTTGAGAGATATTTTCACTTTCAACCTGCTTGTCACCTTATCCAGTATTTCTAGAATATAATTAAATTGTACACCTTTTATTTCACCCTAACATTGCTAGTAAGCCTAAGTACCTCTCATCATTGGTTGAATCCAAAGCCCCAAATTTCTGCATGAACTTTTATTGCGGCCTTCACCAAGGCAGAGTTAACATTCTGACCTAAAGCATTTCATATGTGTGCAAGATATCAATTATCTTTTCTACCTTTTCTGGCTTGGCCTTGAAAAAAAAAATGGATCATCTGCAAAGAGTAGCTAAGATACTTTAGGTCATCTTTTATTGGCCAAATTATGTATAACTTTTCTTTCCCTGTCAACCTTCTTCAAAAGACAAGTAAGCTCTTCAGCATATAGAATAAAAAGATACAAAGAAAGCGGGTTCCTTAGTAGAAATACGATTGAAGAATGATTACTCATAAGAAGCTTTACTTATCAAAATTGGATCATAAACTTCTGTAATGCAACATGTAGTAAGTGGGACAAAAGTCGCACCGAACCTTAGCCTCCCCATCATCTTTTCCACAAAGTACCACTCCATTTAATCATATGCTTTAGGCATATCAAGCTTGATTACATAAAATTTACCGTTACTTGACTACGTACTTTTAATACAATGAAGCATCTTATAAGCCAGAAAGATGTTATCAGAGATGTGTCTCCCTTTAATAAATACATTATGCTCCTCTAATATAATAAGTAGGAGAACTATCTGCTCACGATTAGCCAAATCCTTTAAAAGAAAAACTACTTTTAGTCCTAAATCTTTTATAACTTTTTTATTTAAATCCTAAAACTTTACAAATTTCTATTTACGTCCTAAAATTTCATGAATTTTTTATTTGAGTTCTAAAACTTATAAAATGTGTAAACTATTAATCCTAAAGTTAACTCTAGAATAAGTGGCTAACGATTTAGAACTAACTATTTATATGTTTTGAAATTTTTATAACTCAAATAAAAATTATAAAATTTTAGAACTTAATTAAAAAAATGATCAAAATTTTAGAACTAAGTGTGCGCTTTTCCCCGAATACAAGTTTAGTTCAATCCAGTTTCAAAGCCATGGGAGTCGGATTGGCTTTCAAAGTATGAAACCTATGGTTAATGCCGGTAGAGTTAGGGTCGGGTTTTGATTGAATGCGGTGAAACCGTTACCGCGAACACCCGGTTTAGTTAAGAAGCTTGGCGGCTTCTTTGGTGGACAAGGACAAGCGTCCAACGCGCCGCCGCCAAATTTCTGGGGAATCAAAGAAGAGAAAGTAACCAGAAATCAAAAGAAGGCTTTGAATTCAATTACGAAGCTGCATTTGTAATTAGCTTAACCATTCACTACTCGTACTTCTCTATTGCTGAAGAAGCTTTAAAGAAGCAGCCACTCCACTCTCCCATTCCCATGGCAGCTTCTTGCTCGAACCTTCACATTCCTCTCCAGACCCACCGGAGAACTTTTTCCGGTACCAGAAAGAACCCCTTTTTCTCTTTTTCCCGATTTGGTTCAATGAAACCCACAAATCCCCTTGTCAAGAGCAGCGATGCGGTCCGGCAAAATGTGGTTACCGAAGCGGACGGGGTTGAGGAGGTTTACAAAGCCGTCGACGACAAGCAGTTCGTGCTGTGGTTCCGTGAGGCGTGGCCTTATCTCTGGGCTCATAGGGGCGCTACTTTCGTGGTTATAATTTCTGGGGAGATTGTGGCTAGCCCCTTTTTGGACCCCATTTTGAAGGCACATGATTATCTCTTGTTTGATTGGGTTATATTCTGTTGTTTGATTGGGTTTTTGGTTTGGTAGAGGGTTCAATTTTGTTGGGTTTTTTGTTGCAGGATATTGCGTTTTTGCACCACCTGGGTGCTCGGTTCGTTCTTGTTCCGGGAACTCATGTGCAAATCGATAAGCTTTTAGCCGAGAGAGGTGAGTTTGAAGAAGAAAGGTCCAGTTTATATTGGTTTGCTTATTTTGTTCCCTATATAGTTTCTTAGTTTTCAGGCCAAACATGTTGATATCAACGGTGATCGATTGTTTTGGATCATGAATCTTTTATGGATTTATTTGGATTTGTAAGTGTCATCTATTTCAATTGTTTGTGTGATATGTGACTATTTTGGTTGCACTTGCAATGCAGGCCATGAGCCAAGATATGAAGGCAGATACAGAATAACAGATTCTGAATCTCTAGATGCAGCAAGGGATGCTGCTGGTGGTATCCGTCTGATGATAGAGGCCAAACTTTCTCCCGGACCCTCTATATGCAACATCCGTAGGCATGGCGATAGTAGCCGTTGGCATGAAGTTGGTGTTAGTGTTGCTAGTGGTAATTTCTTGGCTGCTAAGGTGAGAATATGGCTCCTTGGATAATATAATTCATGTTCGTATACTTATAAGGCCTGCTTAGTTTACAAGAATGTCAGTTTCAACTGTGCCTATATTTATGTCCAGAAAATAAATGTGGGCATGTGAATGCTCATACAATGCATAAAGGGATTGTTGGTCTGTGACATTGTGCATTTGGTGTATGTGCTTTTCTAGTATGTTCATGTCATTGCCTCTAAAATGTCACCAATTTCTTTGCAGAGAAGGGGGGTTGTTGAAGGTGTTGATTATGGAGCAACAGGTGAAGTAAAGAAAGTTGATGTTGTTCGCATGCGTGAAAGGCTTGATGCTGGTTGCATAGTCATATTAAGCAATCTGGGTTATTCCAGCTCAGGAGAAGTTTTAAATTGCAAGTACGTCATGGAGGTTTATATAGATTATCTTCAATTGAAAGTGTCATGCTTACCCTCCCACCCACCCAGCCCCATTCCAGAATAGTCCTCCATTGCTCTGAAATGAGGTTTTATTGACTACTTTTCTCAGGAATCTCATCTAGTGAACTTCTAGTTGTATCCGGAAAGCATTCTCCATTTCTAAAAGTATCTAATGCATTCATCTATTAACTGTTTCTGATTTCGTGACCTAATGCTGGTGGACCTAAGTGCATTATTTCTTGAATCTATTGGCTATGTGGTCTGGATCATTTTACTGTTTAGGCTAGACAATGGTAACAAATGCTAATTTGTGTTCTGTTTCTCCCGTAATCGTGTCATTTTTTTGGTGGAGACAAGTAAAAAATTGTCACTACTATTTTCCGCAAAATTAGGTCTATTGGTGTCCTCTATCCTGATTTACAATGTTATATTCATGCTCAAAATTACAGCACCTATGAAGTTGCGACTGCTTGTGCATTGGCTATCGGAGCAGACAAGCTTATTTGCATAATTGATGGCCCTATTTTGGATGAGAGTGGACGGCTTATTCGCTTCTTGCCTCTTGAGGAAGCTGATATGTTAATACGTAAACGGGCAAAGCAAAGTGAAATTGCTGCAAACTATGTCAAAGCTGTTGACAAAGAAGATCTTACTGACTATGGGCATGATTCGGTTGCTGCTATACCTTCTCAACAGAATGGAGCGTTTCATAAAGGGCATAATGCAACCTTTCAAAATGGAATTGGTTTTGATAATGGTAATTGGCTGTGGTCTGGTGAACAAGGTTTTGCTATTGGAGGTCAGGAGCGAAAGAGTCGAGAAAATGGCTATCTTTCGGAGCTGGCTGCAGCAGCTTTTGTTTGTAGAGTAAGTTCATATCTCTATACACCCACTTATTCAGTCTTCATATTTTACTGGAAACAATTTTGCCTCAATCATTGTCATGTGTTTCAACATTCTCTTTCTATCTATTTTATTTTAACTGCACTTACAATGCTCTGATAATCTTCATAGTTTGCTCTGAAGGTTGTCAGATCCAATCTTCAAGTAAGATAGGTTTCTTAATGATATCAATATTTCTTGATTCATAGTTTGAGATCATTTACAAGGCTCTGTGGTTCAATTGTTTATCTTTTGGCGTGCATTTTTTCAATTAAATGTTTGGATTTGGAATAAGGCTTAGTATAGGAGTGAATTTAAACTCTGCAGTCAGGTGTGTTTAAATGCAATTTAGCATGAGTGGTTCTCCTTTATGTTATCTATATATTTATCGCAAAATGCTGAATGGAGAAGTTGTGAGTTGCTTCTTCCCTCTTCAATTTGGGTGCAATGCTGCTGTCCACAATGTTTAGTTTTTAGGCTGTTGATTCTCGTGTACATCAAGAGTCAGAGTTATTAAGAGCAACTATTTAAACAGCTGTTGTATTGACTAATATATTATTGCCGTTGTTGCATGTCCTTTAATCGAACAACACAGCAAGGACAAGTGATTTTTCAAACGCACATTGTCAATCAGGCCATCATGGTAGACAAAGTCAGAACTTAAGGGTAACATGATGCATCTGTTTTTTTACAAGAACATAAAGCATCTTATAAGCAAGCTAGAAGGTTTTGGTCCTACCAATTTCTATTTCGATACTGCATAATAGCAGAAATGTAGGGGAATGAATTGAGTGCCTAAACCATAGAGCTCTTCTATGCTTATAATATTGACAGGAATATAAATGCAATGTCATGTAGACATGGTAGAAAATGCATCTAGATTTTTAAACTCGATTTTCACTTCTTGACAGTTTCCAATAGTTAGCAAGTTGATTTTACGTCTAGCAAGTTGATTTTACGTCTATTCTTTTGTCAGGGTGGTGTCCAACGAGTCCATTTGTTGGATGGCACCATAGGTGGAGTTTTGTTGCTAGAACTGTTCAAGAGAGATGGAATGGGCACAATGGTGGCCAGGTATCAAATTTTTCTGGAAGCTTTGATGCTGTCTTCAATATCCTTGTTTTACTCATCAGTTCCTTTTATTCCGGCTTGATTTAGCAGCCTTGCTGGAAGAATTTTAAAGCCTGCTTAGTTGTCCATTTACGTAAATTACATAAGGCTTGCAAATGAACCCATGTTTCTGAAATGGATGCCTAATCTTATTCAAAACCAATCACTGAAAGCTACTCTTCATCTATGTGTGAGCATGCATGTGAACATGGAAATCTTCTCTTACCGACAACACATATTTTTGTTTATATATATATATATATATATTTTCTGTCCACCCTTTCAGGTTGATGGAATTATTTGCTGCTAATGTTCATGTGTTCTTTTAAAGCTCTGCTTAAATTCTTTACTGTGTCATATATTTTATACAGTGATCCGTATGAAGGGACTCGTATGGCAAAGGTCTCTGATCTCTCTGGAATTAAGCAAATAATCCACCCGTTAGAAGAATCTGGTACATTAGTAAAACGGACTGATGAAGAGGTTTGTTTTTCCTTTATTTGAAGAATTTGCTAATCAATCCAATTGCATAACTCACTGAAGCTTCATGTCCTTGTCATAACAATTCTGAAGGTTAATTCTGCTGTTTATCTAATGAAGTGGCCTTCAGTGCTTTTGTTATGAAGAGATATAGGTTTGTCTTTAAACCTAGAATTTCATGAATTTGATGAGCTGCTTATTCCTTTATGCACAGCTACTTAAAGTGATTGATTCTTTTGTCGTGGTTGAAAGAGAGGGTCAAATAATTGCTTGTGCTGCTCTTTTTCCTTTCTTCAAGGAAAAGTGTGCAGAGGTTGCTGCTATTGCAGTTTCTCCTGAATGCCGTGGTCAAGGGCAGGGAGACAAATTGCTTGGTAAAGTTATAAAGCCTTTGCACGTTTTGCATTGAGATTTAGATGCTCGCACATTGTTCTGTACGGTAGTGGGGTTGAGCCTAGAGGTGGCATTCTGCTGCTTTGGCGTGCAAGGGGTTTGACCCAAGCTGGGCTGCATTGATCTGGCCCAGTGCCCACGTCTAGTTGGACATGTTCATGCTTTCCAGATTGTTGTATTTTAGCTAGTTATTTAATTTAAATAATATTGCTAATGCTCGGAGAGCAATACATGCTTGCACTTAAGGGAACCATATCCAATAAGTTATGTATCTTGTGCAAACTTTTAGAAGTTTGAACACATCTTATGATTTTACTTTATCAAGCTTTTTCTAAACATTAATAGTCTAGTTTTCTGTCACAAGAAAATATATAAAGCACATAAAGCTTGATATAAATGAGACTTATTTTACATTTCATTCTTCTGAAATTGGCAAATCATTTTGTTGCTGTTAGAAAGGCATATCTTTATGGTTTTCTACCTGACAAAGTTGCTTCTCGCTACGAATCTATGGTTATAGATTTCCCTATGATGAGAGTTCAGGATGTTGTCTGTAGAAAGTTTATAAAATGGATCATGACCTAATCCAAAACCACTGCATATAATACTTTGTGATCTCTAGGAAGCATTGACATTAGGGGTTATTGTATGGTTGGTTCAGTCCTTGATAACTCTCTGATTCTTACCAAATATTTGCAGACTTTGTTGAGGGGAAGGCATCCTCACTTGGATTGGACATGCTATTCCTTTTGACAACTCGTACAGCAGATTGGTTCGTTTCTTACCTTAAACTGCTCACATAATTTTACAGTTTCTGTTAGACCGAAAATGACATGATTAATAGGATTAAATATCGGGCAAGATTACACGAATCAGAAGGATGCCCTTTGGGCTAGCATCAAAATGATCCTGTTATATGGGGCATTTCGCTGGAAACATTACTTTGTCCTATAATGGACAAACAGCTTCCTGCTATAAAGACTATAAACTGATTATCCACTCATCTATTTTGCAGGTTCATTCGGCGCGGCTTTAGGGAATGCTCCATTAACATGATACCAGAAGCCAGGAGGGAAAAGATCAATTTGTCTCGTAAGTCCAAGTATTATATGAAGAAGCTGATACCTGATACGAGTGGAATCACTTTCGGCAGAGCCTTCAAATGAGGTCTCACCTCTCCAGTCCTTCAGATGATCTACTGTGCTGGTTGGTTTTCTCCATCTTTTGCCTACTCAGCTCCATGACCAATTTTACAGTGTTACGAATCTTGACCTCTAGAAGTTGGATCTTGGTTAGTGGTTAAGCTCAGGAATTGTTATCTGAGGTCCAAGATTCAAAGTTCTTATCTCATTCAGCCCCTCAAAGATACCAAAAAAGATATTTATACAAAGCTTGGATCTTTGATAACTCTTAGTTTAGAGTGGCTATTGCAAGAGGATGTGGGAAGAAGCAATATAATTACTGTCATGTCCTTGGCACTTGGAAATATGTATATGGTAATCCATACACTTTAACTGAGTAATAATATCCATGCTTGAAACTCAAGACCACCTGAGCTTTTAGAATAATTTTTTCATACATTTTGATCTGCACCAGTTCATTGCCTTATTTGGAAAGATAAGAACCACTCTTTATTGGGGTCATATGATAAGATGGGCCAATGCCCAGAACCGTGTATCTTATGTGCTGGAAGTGAGAACTGTTAGTATTTTGTGGCTACTACTTATTGGAATTGTCTCATAATATGCTGATACTTGCTTCGAACTTCTCTTTGCTATGATTCTTTCTTTTAGGACAGTTTTTTTAAAAGTACCCTTGCTCTGTGCACTGAGGTCTTCTCGACTTCAACCTTAACAGTGTGTTGGCATGGGTCATCCCATCTCTTTCCTTAGTCCTCCCTCTACTAGAAAATAGACCCAGAATCTAGTTTCTCTTCATATGATTAAGACACTTCCTTTTTCAGCTCCTTAAATAGCAAAAAATTTAACGCAGTTGTCCTGTTGAATCAAAGCTTCATGTGACCTTGACAGACGTGCAAAAGACCAAGATAGAAGCAAAGTACAATGCAGTCCAATTGCATTTGGCAGATGAGAATACAAGAGAAGTCATTGCCGAGACTACAAGAGTCAGGCTATAAAAGGAGCTTGGATGACAAATACATGAAGAAATGCTTCACCAAGCTTGTTTTAGAAACATCTTTATGCCTTGAAGATGGATGAAGGTACACGAATAAATCAACCTGTAGATGAGCTTAATAAAATTATACTCGATTTACTAGGAATTGAGGTGAAGCTTAATGAAGAAGATAAGGCTCTTTATTCTCTTATGTTTTTTACCGCCTTCATAGGAAAACTTGTCAATGGCATGCTTTATGGTAGAGACCACCATTTCCCCAAGAGATTGATTTTTTTTTTTCTCACTATCATTCTTTTCCAAAAAGCCCCATTTCCTTTTTTGAACCTCCACTATAATTTCCACAAAAGAGATTGATTTTTATTCACTAGACTACCCACATTCAACCCACCAATTCCTTTTGTGAGACCACCTTACTCCAAGATGCCCAACTAATTTTTCTACCTCCCCATCCCCACCCCAAAAAAAAAAAGGAATTTCTGAGTCTCTCCAGTGTTTTTAGCACAATCCTGGGAGCTCGGTACATAGAAAAATAAAACAGAGGCAAACTTGACAGAGCTGATTTCACAAGAATCAATTTTCCACCTAAAGATAGAAGGTGTTCCTTCCAGCCAGCAAGCTTCATTTTACACTTTTCAATTACAGGACTCCAAGATGCAAATTTCGCCATTTTTTTCCCCTACAAAAAGACCCAGGAAAATGAATGGCAGGCTACCTGCTCGGCAGTTGAGAAGTTTTGCTTGCTCAATTACTTCTGATTCGTGAACTACGATGGCGGTGTGTCCACTACAGTTTTCCCTTTCCTACAGTAACCCTTGAACAATCCTTTTTCACGATCCTCCAACATCATAACATTTAAGGCTTTAGCGACTAACAGGAATAGGAAAGGTGACAATATTAACAATGTGCTTACAAGCAGATTTCAACTTTTTAAGCACCACCTAGGAAAGTGAATTAGTATTTAGCTTTTTGTCAAGATGTGATTGATATTAAGTTGAACGTAATCACATATTGGCTTTTTTTGGGAACAATATTAGTGTTAGTGCCAGGGTTGGAAAAACTATCAAACGATAACTTTTAGTGTCAAAACTTCGGAGAAAGTATTTTTAAACAAAACTAAGTTGGATGTTTCAGTCAACCTCTCAGTTACATAGAGTCTTAATACATTAGTTCTGTGAGATGTATAATAGGAGGAAGAGACCAGATCATCTCAAAACCCATAAAATAACATGTTAATTAAGGATGATTTTAAATTGTGAACGAAACCATTTTGTTATGTTGCCGAAAAGGCTGAGCCTTATATTGATATGTGCAATGGAAACAATACCTACTGATCAACTAGGATCTCAGTAAGAGATGTATATAAATATATATATGATTTCATGTCTTCCTGTTCTTCTCGATTCCCACTATAAGCTGCCAAAATTTGGACACTTGGTAAATTTTATCAAAAGATTAACAGTGCAACATCGAGTCTAATTTTGGGACTCCCTGGGCAGTTTTTTCCGCTAATCTATATAATTGTGTTAGTGGTGTATGATTCGAAAATAAATTTCTTGGAATGCAATCTAATGATAATTCACTATTTTGGGCACCATTAACTTGGAATACAGAGCGGAGCCACCCCCATCAAACTTCAATTCCTGAAACAATAAACTAGATTGTGACACTCAGTTCGTTGCATGATAAAAGAAACAATTTTTTATACTGATTATAGTTATAAAGGAAAATATTAAAAAAGTTATGAGTTATTCCATCCATCCCAAAATTAATTCAACATTCCCATATTCGGTAAATTATTTTACCATATTACCTTAAAATTATTGTTTCAATATTCACCTCTTCCAACTCTCTTGAGTTATGTGAAAAAAAGTGAAAAAGAAAAAAAAATGAAAACAACAGACAAGCTTTTTCACTTTCTTGATCTCTATGTTAAACGGCCCAGACCAAATAGTCCAATAAATATGAGATTGAGAGAATAAGAACTTAAGTTAAGATGAATCCAAAAGAGATAACAAAAGTTAATAAATAATTGAAAGGTGTTAGTAAAAAATTTGGTAAATAAAAAACACATAGAATAAGACCAATTTAGTTAATCTAGGATTCCAAGAGAAGTCGAGGCCTTAAGTGTCACCCATAAAAGTTGGGGGCCTAAAACACAGAAAAAAAAAGTGTAGGACAAAGTGGTAAAAATGGGTACTTTCAAAATTTAAGGACTAGGAAATACACCACACAGACAAAATTCACGTCAAAAGATAGAACAAACACGGGGAAAAAATTACTGTAGCATAGGCGCATTGTTTATAAAAGCAGTGGCACCCCTTACGTAATTAGTATACATAATAGGATCAAATAATTTTTTTATTTAAATCCAGTTATGTATAAATGTATTTATTTATGTGTGTATGTATCGTGTTTTGTCATGAGGAAGGTGTGATCAAAGCTCATGCACTTGTACATGAAATGTTTAAAAGTGAGTGGATAAATTCATGAGTTGATGAGTAAGGATTCTTGAAAAAGGAAAGAAATCGTTAAATAAAAAGAAAAAAATAGTAAAGAAAGCATCTGCAAGGAAAGGAAGAATTAAGTCAAAAGAAAAAAAAAAAAGGAAAGGGAAGTAGGTGCAGACTGTAGCTTACGCGGTAGTGGTGCTCGAGAGAAGCTAAGAAGAAACAACTTATTTCCACTCCTCATTGAGATAGATTCCAAAGTTGCCACATAAATTATGAATTCATCTCATAGTATTTCTGTTGAACTAATGTCATTAAATCTTAAATGCAGGCGGCTGGTGGAGACAGGGCAGATAACTGAAATTAGACACACATTTAGGCAAGGAAACTCTGCAGCAGACTTTTTTAGCCAAACACGGGTCCTCTCTCAATGAACAAGGCACCCTAATCGAATGGATGTGCCCCCCCTTTGTATCAAACAATGTTCTTGCAGACCGTATGAGTATAAAACACCAAAGATCTGTTAATGTTTGTAACTCTTCTGTTCCTAAGCACTTTGTGTATCGCCCACCCTAGTTGGGCTCCTTGTACTGGACTTTTTCCTTTCTTTATCCATGCCTTATTCACCAAAAAAAAAAAAAAAACGAAGAAGCTAAGAAGAAACAAGAGAGAAGGAATTGGTTTTCGTCCTCTTGTGCAGTTGTGCCGCAGAACTTAACATATGTATCTTATGAAAAATGAAAAGTCCAAAAATAAATCATCATAGAAAATTTTCTATGCGTGTTATTTTTAATCCTTTAGCTTCAAAATGAATGATAAAGTCCCTCCCCACTCCATCATCATATTGAAAAAAGTTTTAATATGACAATATTGGCCAAACAATCTAACGGTCAGGTAAACGGTTCAGTTTTAAAAACCATGATAAATCTAATATTAGCTTTGGTCATTGGTCTGAGGACCCAATGTCTAGGCTCTTAGCTCCAACGAACCCATTAGAACAAATTTTGGGCGTAGTATATCTGCTAAACGTTGAAGTTTTGCCTAAATTTTCCGAAATGGATTTCCTTTGCAAAAAGTCCAATTGGTTGAAGATTTACAAGCACTATTTTAAATTCCAATTTAGCCAGTCAACATTTTACTTCTAAACGGTTGATGATAAAATACAAGCCTAAGATTCAAGATTATACAATAGAACATTGCTTAAAATAAATTAATCAGTCCAAGTAGCTGCAAAGACTCCACTGAACAACTTATGATCCGGAATAACAAGACCTGTTCTCAAACAATGCAAAATTTAACATGGCAGATCAACCAATAAACTTATTCCACTATATCTTAATCTCACCCATTTGGATCCTTAAACTATTATTACAGATCTCCAGCCCTTTGATTTAGTGGCTAACGTCAGAGGAATATGGGGGAGTTTAGGGATTTAAACCCCGTTTTCATTATTCCCTTATGTAATATCCTAATGCTGCTATGGGTGCCTTACAGGTTTTGAAAAAAGTAGACATCGCCTCATATAAGTAGTTAAGTACCTCATAACCATTAGTCTCTCTATTTTACAACAATTGATCGTTTTATTTTTTTTTGACTAAAATTTGACTTAAATATATTAATATTAATTTATATTGTAAATTTTTTTTAAAAAAATATATTTATAAATTAGAGTCTTTAAGATACTATTTTCATATAAACATTTATATTTGTATAAGAAATTTTGAAAAAAAGAAAATTATGAGTTAGTTACTGTGACTAGTATAATTTGTATAGATAATTCTGATTATAAAAAAAAAAACTATTATTATAGATAATAAAAGAGAAGGAAGAGTACAACTATTATTTGTAGTAAATCTGAGGCATATTCGAATTGGCATCCCACACGCCTGCCTCTTTCAAATACTGCAAGTACCTAGCCATCTCCGGCGTTGCACAAGCTTTCTTACGGCGCCGGGCATCGACTATGGCAAGAAGAGGGTGCACCCTGGCCACTCCTTCGCTAGATTTGCTGGCCACCATACGCGGGGCTATCTCCGCCGGCGAAGATGCTGCCCTTCTCAGCTGGGGCTCCTTCCCCGCGGCCGCTTCATCAACAAGCTTCTTGTAGCCGGCTTGCCTCCCCTTGCTACTAAAAACTCCCAGCATGACTCAAACGAAGCTAACTGCTTCCTGGTCTTCAAATCGTTTGCAGGATTTGGTTCTTCCTTGGCCGTTTTGTCTATATTCTAGCTTAGTAATACTATATACAGATTAACTAATTCAAGGGAAAGAGCAATCTTGGGTTGTTTTTTTTTTTTTTAATTGTTTGATAGGGTCTTTGTTTGGTTTCTTTTGTCTGCGAAGCCATCATTTATCGTAAAGGTGAGTTGAACAAGTATAAAACGTAATTTAAGTCGGCATTGAACGAGTATAAGTTGTCTGACTCTACGTAATGCATATGTAGAACCATTTTACAAATATTACTTGTTTTTGAGCGTTAACGTCAATTACATAGTTTGTTGTTGTATTTGCCAACCTTGTTAGAGGTTGTTCCATCATCAATGTCACAAATTAAGGATGGTGACCACTCTAAGTTCAGCTCAGCTGGTTAAGGTGTGTACCTCTTAACACCAAATTAAGAGTTTAAATTTAAAAAATTACAATGAATGCAATTTTTTTGGTGGATGTAGCAGGCAATTAATTTTTTTTTATTGGTACACAAAATCAGCAGTACATGTAGGTATGTATATGATATAACGAGTTATAATTATAATATAAGAGTAGGAGAATGTCACCTTTTTCAGCATTGAGAGACAGCTCAATATTATAAGTATTGTGGCATTATAGGAATATTAGGGAGAAAGGAGGGAAGAGGATTTGAACTCAGGATCTCATATTTCTTTGCCACCTCAACTCAAGTGACGGAACATGTAACAGATAACTTAATTGGGCTATGTCCACATTACTACCTGATCGAAAACCCAATATCTTCTTTCTATTCAACCCTTATACTTGAATGTTTCATGCGTATAAAAAAAATACTATAATTAAGTCTAATGTCATAGGATCTAACTTGTTTAGAAACAAATATTTCTATGGAATTAAAAAGTTGGGAATAAGAAAAAAATATAATGGGTAGTTTAAAAAAATAGTTGATAAGAATGTCTATTACTCCTTTGCAAGTAAAGGAAACTCATAGACTAATTAGTGCATCTTGAGATTATAAGAAACAGTTTAAATAAAACTAAATGTTTGTGGGAAGGATGCAATTTGAGTAGGGATGTCAATAGACATCGGACTTGATGGGTTGTTTTTTTTTTTTTTGACTAAATGGATTTAAGTTGAATGTGGGTTTTATTTTCTTATTAACTGCTAGGTTTAGGTAGGATGCATTTTATGTTTTACCTGCCTTATATCAGACATGTATATATGTCTTGTTACATATATCTGTAGAAAAGTTCTAAGGCATTGGAGAGGATGAAGACACTTATATTTGTTGAAATTGATGAAGATACTTGGATTTGTTGAAATTGATGCTTTTTTTTTGTTTAGATGGTTGTTTTTGTGCTATGTTCAAAACATGATGATTAATTCTTAAAGGCCAAAGAACACTAGAAGCCCCTGAACTTGTCCAACTCGTATGAGTTGGTCCTTGAACTTTAATTTGTTCTAAAGAAGCCCTTCAACTTTGCAACTCAGTACATTTTAGTCCAACTCATTGATTTTTCTTTTTCTTAATAGCTTAAATACATCAAGAGTCATCAAACTTTGGCAACTCATTTAAGTTAGTCACCAAACTAGAACTTGGGTTGCACTAGGCCCCAAATTTTACAATAAATAATAAGCATCATTAAAATTAATGAAAATTAATTAAAATTCATTATAAATTAAACTAAAATTGATTTTTTAGGTTGAGTAAAGCAAATTTACTAAAATTAATTAATCGATAAAAAATATTTTTCAAGTGCTTATAAGGTAAATATAGAATTAGCTATAAAATGATATTGGTCCTAGATGAAAAAAATAAAAATAAAAATAGTGTATTATCTATAATAAGAAACGACTAACATAATATAGAAAAATATGTTTGATAAAAAATATAGAACAAAAAATTTGCAACAAAGCTTTACCAATAGCCACATTTTATTCCATCTACCATAATGGTGTGCTTAGAAAAATGCAAATGACCACCCATAGAATAAAATGTATTCTTTTATTTGTACTTCTATTTAATTTTACTTTACTTTTATTTTATAGCTCTCTTTCCGGTGCTTAGTATAAAATATAATTTTACTTTACACCCCATGGATAAATATAGAATAAAATAGCCCATGAACAAGTTTATTAATAACTGCTGTCTTTGTCCCAAAACTTTTACTCCATTTATTTTTTGCAATTAATCTAGGATTTTTTTATTTTTAACATTTTAATATATAAATGAAAAATCTTTATATGTGAATGATGAATCAAGACATTTAGTTTCTAAATATATATATTTTTAAATTTTTTGCAAGTATTCTTTTTTTTTTTTCTTTGTTGCTCTGATATTAGGTCAGTTCATCCACAAACTTAATTTGCAATACGAACTAAACCAAAGAGACCTTAATTAATTTTTATGAACTAACTAATTTCATAATTTTTTTCTTTACTAAACCTAAAAAAATCAATTTTAATTAATTTATAATTAATTTTGATTAATTTTTATAATACTCATAGTTTATTGTAAAGTAGTCCTAGTGTAGTCAAGGTTCTAGTTTAATGGCCAACTTAAATGAGTTGTCAAATTTGAGGGCTTTTTATATATTTAAGCCATTAAAAAAATGAGTCAAGTGAACAATTTGGAATAACATGGACCAAATTGCAAAGTTGGAGGGATTCTGCTAACTGAGTTAAAGTTTGAGAACCAACTCATGTGAGTTGGGAAAGTTTAGGAGCCTCTAGTGCACTTTGGCCATTCTTAAAAGATGAGTTTATAGTTACATGAATTCCATATTTGCTAGGGATAACATAAAAGCGCATTTGTTAAAACTTATGAATTTATTATGAGTTCATAATAGTACGGCACTTAACAACAAGCATGATTTTTGGTATGCGTTAGAATTACTGACCTACTGACGACTAATTTATTGATTAATTTTTTACATTTCACTTGTAGCGGATCTCTCATATTGTATATAATGAAAATTGGTATATCTTACATCCATACCAATACCACAAACTAGGGGTGTTCGCGGGGCGGGTAGGACCGGGTTCGTGCTCAACCCAACCCTACCCGCATCATTGATCGGATTTTACATTTTACTACCCGACCCTACCCGTATACTTCAAAATTATATAAAAAACCGACCCTCATGAAAACCGGGTAGGGTCGGTTCGGTATGAACGGTTTTTTACATTCACTCTAAAATCATTCAAAAGACTGAAAACTAATCATGCATATGCAAAAATTAGGCTTGACGAATAAATAATATACTTGGACAAAGACTGAGCTAAAGCAAGCAAGGAACCAGCCACTCCGCCAGGAGCATGTACAGAAGTTTTAAGTCTTTCAAAAAGGCCACGCATCTTCACAGCAGATGCTCGCAATGCATTATATTCAGCTGCTCTCCTATCAACAGCACAACGATGACTTTGGGCTTCCTCTCTCGCCTCATGCAAACAATTCTCTAAATGAGCATAGTTCATCTGTTGCCTAGAGTTTAGGAAAATAACTATCAGAAACAGAGGCTACTGCAGATAAGCCAATTAACACAGCCACAAAAAAATAGGAGAGCACAAAAATCAACTTTTACATAGATTGAAAGCAAGCCTTCCTACATGATTCTTGATCAAATTTCCAATTCACAACACCACCAGAACCATCCCCACTAATTTGTTTCTTGAAAGATAGAGATTGTTGCTTTTTATCATCTGTTGAATCAAACCAATTTTTGTAACACCTATCAACATGATTTCTTAACGATGTTGTGCCATTCCTAGGAGGACATTTCAACTCATCACCACACTTGAGGCACCTAGCAACTTGATCATCTTTTTTCTCACAAGGCAATTTTTCAAAGTATTCCCAAACTATTGATGGATTTCTACTGCCTTTCCTCTTACCAGTAATATTGGATGCTTGAGTTGAACTTGAAATGTTAGCTGCAACATTTGCCTCTTGTTCCAGTGATGGACTTTCATGATCTCCGTTTGAATCCTTTTGAGTGGAATTGTTTTGTGCTCCTCTTGAATCAGCCATCTGCAAAGGGAAAAATTTTGCAATACCTATGAGATAACTGCACCCTACACATCATCAGAAGACTTATTTTTTCACTGTTGCGTGCATGTCACTGGAAAATAAAAACAATCTAAATAATAATGTCCGAATTCTTGAACTCAAATGTCTATTTTCTGAAAATAAAATAGAAAAATACTAATGCACAAATAAGCTAACACGGCAGTGCTGAAAACTCTTTTGTGAATTTTCGTTGTGTTAATATATTCCTTTGTCTTGCTGTTAAAAAAAAAAAGCTGTTGATGGAAAGAGGAAATGGAAGACAAACAGGAACATTGTCTCAGAAAGAAATGGAAGATAAACAGGAAACTGACATCAAATTGCAAACTGAAACATAGAAGCATTGACACAGAAAAGTATTGAAGGAGATTAAGAAAAAAGGATCAGAACAATAGCATCCGTAATTGCCAAAACTGATCCAATAAACGCGAGAAAACAAGGAAAAGGGGATTTACTTCAGCAGCAGAGCGAGGTAGCAGTCGGGATTCACGGCAGCAGACGATTCACGGCAGCAGACAGCAGCAGAGCAGCCGGACGAGTAGCAGAGCGAGGTAGCAGTCGCTGAGAGTCTAGGATAGTTGATACAGGGACGACGCCGCCGCGCTGGGATTCACGTCAAATTGCTGGTCCTCGTCGCCGGGATTCACGGCAGCAGACGATTCACGGCAGCAAACAGCAGCAGAGCAGCCGGACGAGCAGGAGCAGCAGATGCCGAGAATAGCACAAGGTCGTCGGACTCAGACGATGAGGACTAGTCGACTAGAGCACTGGAGTCTTGAGCAGCAAAGGCGGAGACGAGAGAGCAGGTAGGGATTTGCAATTTGGTCCCAATTTGGATTTGGGTGGCTGCTGGGTAAGACACCGTCACGCAGGTGAGTAAAATAAAGTAATGTCATTTGTCAATAGTGCGGGTCGGGGCGGGTTTTGCGGGTTTCAATTGTAAAACCCGACCCGCACCGCATAACCTATCGGGTTTATGTTCTTACTAACCAATCCGACCCTAACCCTCATATAACCCGCATTCCTTGCGGTTAGGTTCGGTTCGGATTAGCCGGATTTGCGGGTTATGCGGGTTGGATGAACACCCCTACCACAAACTCTACCGCATCCTATATGAGGTAACTTTGTCCATAATAACACAAACCTTTAAAGTGACATAAAACAACACTTGAAAGTTTAACCACTTCAAAGTGAATTAGAGTTACCCCTTATTAAGCTGTTTCTCATTTCCTTCTCTAAAAAATTGTAATATCTTGTATTGTATTCTAAATACTAAGAAAAAAAAAAGTGACACGAAAGAGAAACAGATCGTGCAACATTAATTAGTTCGTTCATTTGATCCTTTCCGAAATTGCAATATTTTGCTCCAATTGCTGTGATGACCTAGAATGAAGCTTACTCAAAATCGTAATAATTGAATTTCCCATTGCATTTACCCATAAGTCAGTAGCGTCGCGTCAACCTTTTGCAGAATATGCTAGCACTTTGACAAGATTTGGAGGATCAGCCAATCTTCGTGTTTGTGTACCTTCCTTAACAAGAATTTTGGTCATCAAGTCACTTGATCCCAGCCACAAGCCTTCATTTTTTGTGTAGAATGGAAACAAAAGATTAACAAGAATTAAGGTTCAATTCCTAACCTATTTTGTTCCCTTCAAGCAGCCCTTGTAGATGACATCCTTTGCCTATAAAACATCGAGTGCCTGAAATTGCGACTCGCAGCTGTTTGTTCACTTAATATAAATGCTTGTCCTTTTTTTTTTTTTTTAATTCTTAGAATCATTATAAGTACAGAGAAGGTAATATAGGAAAGTTAAGGGGATGAAATGTCTGAATCTCTGATATATTTTTAATATGGCGCTACTTAAATTCTAATCTTTTACCTGAGTGTCTGTATACAATTGTCATTTGAGCAAACTGGTAAAGACAGAAATACATGTGTCAAAATAAGCTTAGTCTGATACTTGTCAAAAGATTAATATACTTGCATAAGAATGAAAAGAGATTTTTACACCTTCATTAGAGCATCTCCAACAGCTTCCCCATTTTGTAGTTTTTCTCCATTTTAGGGAATATGAAGCCATTTTTCACTCCAATAGTTTCCCCATCCTATTCTCTAAAATGGGGAATGGGATGAAAGAGAAGATCTCATTCCCTATTTCTGCAGAAACTCCAAAAATTTTTGGGGAATGAAAAATAACATTATCTCTTTCTCGTAAATGTTGTCTCATTTATTATTCACAACAATTAATTCATAATTTTATTTTCCTCCAAATTTCTTATAGAAATATAAACTTTTTATATGAAAATGGTATCTTAAAGACTCTATTTTATAAATTTATTTTTTTAAAAAAAATTATAGTACAAATTAATATGAATATTTTTAAGTCAGACTTTAGTTAAAAAAGTTAAAATAGTCATTTTTTGTGAAACAAAGGTAGTAAATTTTTATATTTTGCACAATATTTAATTATCAACAATTATTTCATTTTTTTTCAAAATTTCTTATAGAATTATATATTTTTTTTTGTGAAAATTGAACCTAAAGACTCTATTTTATAAACATAATTTTTAGAATTTTTTTATAATATAAATTAATATAAATATATTTAAGTCAAATTTTAGTAAAAATGATAAAAGAGTCATTTTTTGTAAAACGGAAGACGTAATTTTTAAAATTTTTTAATAATATTTAATTATACAATAATTAATCTAGTCATTAATTTGAATTTGCTTTAAATCCATAATATTTAATTGCTATATAATAAATACAAAATTCTACAAAATAGATAAGCTGTTGGAGTTGGAGCAAAAAAATTATAGAGATTTTACTTTTTGCTTCCCCATCTTATAGAAATTTTGGGGAAGCTGTTGGAGATGCCCTTACAACATTTTACCAGTTCTGAATCCACTAAATGGTAAAACTGGAACTTGAAGTAGTTGTCAGTATTTGTTTTCTAGGAACCTTTACCGGTGTCCCTGCACACTGTCTATCTCGAATCATTTTTTGTCAGGGTTAATTAGAGTTTGTCATTAAGATTTATGTGAAATTATATTTTGTCTCTTTCTGTTTTAGAAATATACACTTTACCCTTATTTTTTTAGTATAGCCTTACATCAACTTTTAAAATCTTAATTTAAATATTCCAATAGTCATTTTCTGATAATTTCAATTTGTATGGTTTTTTTTTTTACAGTTGATGGATACCTTAAATTATCAGTTTTTTCTTTCTGCAAATGAAAAATAGTATTTTTCTAATAAAAAAAGTACCAAATAGATATAAATTAATTGAAGATAAGTACCATATAATCTAAATTAAGATTTTAGAAATTACTGCTAGACTATATTTAAAAGACCAGGGCAAAATATATATTTCTTAAACAAGAAGAGGCAAAGTATAGTTTTAGGATGGACAAATTATATTTATCCCCCCCTTCTGGGTGGAAGCCAGTTTTTATCCATCATCTTTTCTATTGTTTGCAAATGAATCCCTCATTTTATTTGAAAACAGACAAACACATAATATGTATACGAAATAATAAACGAAAATATTTGAATGTAGTTAATAAATGATATAAAAAATCTACATACTTGAAATTTATGACATTTCATATTTAGCCGAAAGTTGAATACAAACTCTAAAAATAGTACTTGATTTAAAAATGTATATGCAAATGACTGTATAGTAGGTGTTTTTACATACGTGTAATCGTAGACATACGTATCAATACATGTGTATGAATTCAATTCATGTTTACTTTTGTATACATGATTTTATATATAATTGAATATATCTGATTTCTATAGATTGTTTTATAAATTCATTAAGTCATATCTACGTCTCCACACACACACACTTGGCAATTCGAGACACAACTCTCCTTCACCTTGCTCATAATTTTTGAGCTCTTAGTTAGACAATTCTGAGTATAGAAACTCATAGGAAAAATTACCAAAATTTCCCCTAAGGTTTAGCTGTACCTACATTTTTATTCCCATTATTTGGAATACTTACACATATCCCCTAACTTCTACATGTAACGAGCTATCCCTGTCTAAGGTTTTATTGGATTTCCAAACCCAGATCTTCTTTCTTCCCAAACAAAATCTGCCGCGCCTTTCTCTTCCCAACCCAAATCCTCCGTCGATTTGTCCTCCTCATTCGACCATTTTTCTTCCTCATTCATCGAATCTCTCTTCTCTCTCCTATCCACTCAGCACACTATCGATGAAATCATCTTCAAGTATTTCGGTTAGATGTAGAGGTGGGGAGGTCATCATCAACGTAGATGAGCGACACATATTGGAGCCTTTTTCAATCGATTTCAAATTCATCACAGTGCCCAGCCGTAGCCTCTGGCCCTCGTTGTTATCGCCGCCACTGTTGGTGTTATTAACCAAATACACCTTGTTGCTATTCTCAGAGGAATAGAAATCCCTACATTCGATTTATCGGAGTGAAAAACCTAGATGATGACGGTGCTCCGACCGCTTTATAGGTGCCTAGGTTAGCTCGACGATGGAGACAAGCTACTTTGGCACATTAATTTGAAGCCATATGCTTCAGGTGACTTCTCGATCATGGTGGTTCAGTCCAATGCTAGATTGGAGGATCAGAGCTAGGTGTTTCCTTCTCCTTTTGTCACCTACGTTGGAGTCTACAATGGCCATGGTGCTCTAAAGGCATCCAGATTCACAATGGAGCATCTTGTAACTTTTCACCGCAGTAATTTCTTGCAGTTCTAGGTAGAATTCTTTCTCATCATCTCTTTTTGTTGTTTTTTGGATAAATTTTGTGTTCCTTGAATTGGTCAACTAGGCACACCAAATACATGTTCATGCACGTTACTTTTGGGATCATAGTGTTTTCGTGACAATGGATGTTGGTACCTTGTTGCTATTCTCGGAGGGCAATGTCCTGATTCTTTGATTTTAGGAAGCATATAAGGGGGCAGAAATTGGGTTCGATTCTAATCCTGCATGTTCAATTGTCAAACTCTAGCCATATATTGTTGGAACATTTCCAAAGGGACGCCTTAGTCCTTGACCTGATTGGCGCTCGATTTCCATCGATCAACAGTTCCTTTTTCTTGGAATCTTTTACTGCTATCCACACCATATTATTTATCTTTCGATCTCTGCTTAATTAATCAAACACATTAAGTTTAAGATGCCAATTTAACAAATAAAAATAAATAGATATATTTCTATTTTTATTTTCCTAGTATACAGATTAAATTTCACCTTTCGGTATCTCATTTAAATCCCTAAGATAAATTATCTATAGTGATAAAAAATAAACAATACTCATTATTGTAAAAGAAATAAATTGAAACACAACTCAAATAAAATAATTAAAATAATTCAACTATACTACATCTCTAACCTTAGCATAAAAATTTAGCCTCTTATACCAGATTTAAAAATCATTAATAATCCCAAGAAATAACAACAAACTATGACCAAACATTATCCAAGTTCAATTCAAAAATAAAGAATAGGGGAAAAAGAAACAAAAGCACCAAGTCTTCTCTCTCTTTTCTCTCTTTTACTTCCCTGGCGCAACTTTCATTTTTGTCTGTTGTGCCTCCAATTTGCAAATTTGTCCTATGCCTTCAATTTTCAATCGCAACCTTCTGTTCCAATTCATTTCATCCTCTCTTCGCAATTTTCTTTTTCAATTCGTCTATACTCCTCTATTTTCTCTCTTTTACTTCCTTAGCGCAACTTTCATTTTTGTCTAGTGTGCCTCCAATTTGCAAATTTGTCCTATGCCTTCAATTTTCAATCGCAACCTTCTGTTCCAATTCATCCTTCATCCTCTCTTCGCAATTTTCTTTTTTGATTCATCTGTACTCCTCTTGCGCGGCTGCCCTATTTTCTTTTTGTATGTGTAGGGTTCTAATCTATAGCCCTTAAGATTCCAAAGAACTAAAACACCATTGACTTAAAAGTGCATCATAAAATTATGAAAAAATATAAATTTTAGTCAATTCTGAGAGAGTTTTCTCCAATTCCATGTGCACCTCTTGCTTTATAATTTCTTGCAATTCAGTCATTGTACTTCATAAAAATTGGATCAACGCCTTTGGCAAGCTCCCTAACCTAAATAAAATAAAAACTAACAAGTAAGAGTAATAAATCACTTAATTATAATAAAATTAACTTAAAATAGGTATAAAAATTAACATACAAATTAAGTTAATCACATTTGTTCCCCTTGTGCATTTGTTATCATAAAGGATGAGACAGAGAATGAAAGGAGTGGGGAGGGATGGAGAGAAACAGGGTAGCTCGTTAGATGCAGGAGTTGGGGCAAAGTTTTTATGGAAGAAGGTTAGTAGGGTAAAATAAGCATTTGCTCTTTTTTGTCGTAATGTTGAATGACGGATTTAACTTTTGAGGGGATGAGTGTAGATATTTCAAACAGTGAGGACAAAAATGTATATTTGACTAAAGCTTATAGTGTTTTGATAATTTTCCCAAACTCATATTTATTAAATCTTTCATATGAGTTGGGGACCATGCATATATGTATATATTTTTTCCTTCCTAGTTGGAAGTGTTTTATATGCTCTTTACCTTGTCATACTTCTATAATTACTATTCTACCCTCTTGAAAAATTAAGAATTCCAACCACATCCTATTCTCTTATTTGACAACGGTAGCGACACGGTAGCAACTATTCGACGATGCAGTGACAGATGAAGCCAAATGGGAGAGGTGACAGACAGTAGAGGTGGCGGAGGGGAGAGGTGACAAAAGAGAGAGCTGGCAGATGGGAGGTTGAAGCCGAATGGGAGATGTGATAGAGAAGAGAGGTGGCGAAGGGGAGGTTGAAGTAGATGGGGAGAAGTAGCCGAGGGGAGGTCAACAATGTCTGGACAACGAAGTACAACGACAATGGCATCTAAAGATTTTGTTTTATTGAGTTTGTAGTGTTGGAGGAAGAATTGAAGTAGTGGCGACTGACAAACATAGCAAGCGGCTTCTTTTTGCCCCATGTTGCCCCCTCACCCTTTTTTTTGGCCAAAATATGTAAATCACTTCATTTTTATCTAAAATTTGCAATATTGCCCTAGGATGCAAAAAGTTACTTTTTTCTCCTTTGCATTAGTTATTCAAATTGTATTTATGTATAACTTCTTATATTTTTACTAACATATTATTAAATATATTGATGACTTATCTGTGATCTCTTTTGTATATATGTCATATATTATTTGTACATATCGTTATCTTAGAAATTGCTTCTAACTATAAAACAAAAAGTTTATATTTTTTTTGTATTTTATACAGTGTTGCATAAACTTGAATACACTAATGTATATATACGTGCGAGTCGAGGAGTACTTGTATAACATGTGGAGAATTTTGAGGCGACATAAATTCAAATTCTAGATTAGTTTAATTGCTAGGAAAACGAAAGTATTAAGAGAGATCAAGAATTCTCGAATAGCCATTGTAAAATCGCTTCTCTGTAGCTCCTACTCATCCTGATCCACTTACGTTGACTTGTTGTTATGGGTTGGTTTGTGCCTGGGAGTTGCCACCCGTGACCTTAAAGATAAAATTGCCCTAAAGTCCATAAATTATGTATAATATTATATGTAGTGACAAAATCAGAATTTTTGGCTTGGGTGTAAATGCGAGCGGTATGAAGAGAGTGTACTAAAATAATGGCGAGGCCGAGTGGAAATGACAAATCCAAAATATTATAAAGTTGAAGTCCATATATAAGTTTAAATTACAAACAGTACTAAAATTTAAATTGATTAAAAATAAAATTTCAAGCTATAATAGAACCATTTAAAGAGATTATCTCTCTTTTAACCATTCTCTTGTAAATTTCTGATTATTAATAAAAAACAAACAAACAAACAAACAAACACAACCAATCTAAAGAAAAAATATTTGAGTTAATTAATAGTATACATACAAATAAATATTACTTTGAGTAACCTTTAGTTTTAATTTAAAAATAAGTTATCAAACTTTATTGATTTTCAAAATAAAGTAGAAATATTTCTGTAGTCACTAAATATATGTGCTTTGTATTTAACTTTAGATTGAATAAGATTTTAAAATTATTTAGAAATTTGAAAAATAAATTTTGAAAGAGGAATACTACTATTACCTTTTCAGGCAAAACATAAAGATATTTAGTTAATTTTTCAAGAAATTTAAAGGTTGTCTCCCACTTTTTAAGATGGATTGCCAAGAATTATACCAATTCTAGTTTTTTAGAATAAAATAATCAAAAGATATAAAATTTTATAATTTCACACTAAAAACAAGTAAAAAAAACATGTTTTTTTTACAACATTGATATTTCTATTAGGGATTAATATGATTTATTTGAAACTTTTGAATCTAACTTGGTTTGTGAAGTTTAAAGGCTAAAATAGGCTAACTTGTAATTTGTGGGCTGATTATGCCAATTAAGTGAAGTCAAAGAATTATTGTTGCATTTAATTCTTGATTTTGAGATAAGAAAAAAAATAACAAAAAATAGTTTATGATGAATGACTCAAATTTTTGTTTCAATAATTTCATTTTTGTGAAGTTGTTATTGTATTTGTTTTTGCTAGACTTTTAATTCGATTAGTTGTGTTCACTTTAATAACTTAGAGAAGAATTATGCACGCAGTCCCTATACCTTTGAATGCGTGTCTTACTACCCCCATCTTTATAGTCTCCCATCATATCCCTTGGGGCGAGGGGGGAGAGGAGCGAGAGGATTTCACAACTGGTCCTTGACTTTTGATAATTGACTAAATTAGTACCTAATTCCTATGCTTTTTCAAAATTTTTGGGGGGCAACATCACTCCCACCCTAACATAATTCAGCTATTGCTTATAGGCAATATCATCTTCTTTAAAATTAGGTCTCACATTCTACAATACTCAGTAAAGTAGTGTGATGGGACACCTACCCTACCACAACTAGGGTTTAAATCCCCTCCCTTTGCCCCAACTTTACAAAACATCATTTATTTTGGTTTGATTATATTTCAGGTTCCGAACAAAATGACATTTTCCTTGTCAAATGCTATAAACTACCTATCTCAAACATTAGTTGCGTGCAACCAGATCTAGGCACGCTAATGAGCCTGGTTTTACTTGAAATGAACTGGCCCTTGAGACTAGAATTTATTCCAATGCAATAACAAAGAAGTTTTGAAGGCCATTTTGCCTTTTGAGCATAGCAAATGGTACTCTTTACCGCATTAACTTAGCAAAATGATACATTTTGTTGCACTGATTCAGTAAATCTGATAAATAATGCCATTTATAGAACCGTTCTTTATTTCCAAATAATAATTCTAATAATTGAATTGTATTTCGACTTGTCACTAACTGCTGGAATTTTTCTCGACAATAAATAAATGGCCAAAACTCTCACTATTTGTGACTCGTGCCTAGGGGTGAAAAGAGGCCGGGCCTTTTTCGGGTAGCTCGAGTTCGAGCTCGAATTGAGGCTTTTCGAGCCGAGTTTTTTCAAGCTCGGGCTCGAGCTCGAGCCAAAAAATAGGCTTGAGCCACATTTCGAGCCGAGCTCGAGCCTTAAGGTATCCGGCCCTATGGGCTCGCGGGCCTATTGGGCTCGAGTTCTTTAAGTCCAAAGTCTCCTACTCCTAAGTCCTAACCCTTACAGCCAGTCGTTGCCTTTCTCTTCTCCTAGCCAAGGACGTGCGCGTGCCTCCAAGGACATGCCAGCCTGACCATCGACTAACTCTAACCCACCCACCCCACCGTCCAACCCAATCGGCGCCACCACCAGGATCAACGCTGACAAGCGACAGCACAGCAACAACAGCCCAATATCGGCGACGATCTCCGGCATCGTCGCGAAGTTGAGCTCCAACAATTTGAGCCCGCGACAATAGCTTACCCCACTTGAGTCCGTGATTAAAATGACGAAGAGAGCCTCACACCAGCGGCAGAAAACAGGTCGGCCTTGCTCATCTTTCATCTGTTATTAGTAATTGCTTGTTGTTGCTTCATTTGATTTGTGAATTTCATCTTCGAATGATGATGATGATTCAAACGATGACGTCAATTTGAACGAATTTGATGAAGATGAGCACGAGATTGGGTGATGGTGAACTGGCCTAGATGAGATGTTGGGGTTTGATAGCAGATTTGGCTGCACAACTAACGCATCGATGAAGAAGATGGCTCATTTATGGTATTTACAAACATGGGGTAAATTTGAAAAGGATTAAAAAGTTTGGGATTGATTCTATCATTTTTTATTCTCTTGTTATCTAAGTAAAAAATTACACATTTAGTCCCCATATTTCATCTAAATTATAGTTATGGTACTAAGGAATTATATATGTTATTCGAGCCAAACGAGCTTTTGGGCCGAGCTCGAGTCCGTCTCGAGCCTAAAAATTTGGGCTCAAGCAATTCGAGCTCGAGCTCAGGTAGTGCCGAACAGTACAGGGGCCGAGCTTGAGCCCAATGGGCTCGGGCTTGGCTCGGCCCATTTTCACCCCTACCCGTGCCATTTCCTTAAGTTGGAGGGTAAAGTGTTCTACTTTTTAGTTCAGAAGGCAAAGTGCCCAGTGTGACTCAGTATAGGGGTCAAATTGTCAAAGTTGTCTGGACTTGGAGTCCTAAGTTTAATTATGGTTAAACATTTATAGCTCCGCCCTTTCACTTTCTAAAATGTTATAAATCAGGCCCTACATTTGCCATTCCCTTTTCATCACCGCCCGTCGTTTTATTCGTGTGGCCCCCGTCAAGTCGTGTCACAGTTTCATAAATAAAATAGAGATAAATTACAATTTGCCCCTTAATATTTAGGTAAAATTACACTTTATCCCTCCTATTTCATAAATATACACTTTGCCCATTCTTTTTTAATACAGTTTGACAATAACTTCTAAAATCTTAATTTATACATTACAGTAGCCATAATTTAGTAATTTCAAATCTGTACGGTATTTTTTTTACAATTAATAGAAAATTTAAATTATCAGTTTTTTTACGATTTTAAAACATTATTTTTAAATGTCAATTAATTATAAAAAAATACTATACTGATTGAAATTGCTTGAATATGACAACTGTATAGTTTAAATTAAAATTTCAGAAGTTGCTGTTAAACCGTATTAAAAAGATAGAGCATAAAGTGTATATTTTTGAAATAGAAGGAGCAAAGTGTAATTTTCGCTAAACCTTAGAGGGAAAATTGTATTTTACCCAATAAAATATATATTTTTTTCCGATTAACTCTATTTTCGATTTTTACTTTTTAGTCTGTCTCTCTGTCTCTCTGTCTCTCTCTCCGGTGCCAATTTCCAAATCGTCGTTTCTACGATGGATCACTTCTGACGAACAAATGATTTCCCGGCGGAGTTTTTCACTCTCTCAGTGATTTTCTCTGATCAGGTAACTTCGACTTCGCATTTGTTCTATTCTGATTTTGTACTAGCGCGTTTAATTTTACACAAATTCTTGAAGTGCTGCGAGGTTCCGGTTTAATATACAATTTGATGCTCTCTCTCCGATCATCGCTTGAATTTGGTTGGCCTCCAAGGTGAAATGCGTGAAATTTCACTTTCTTCTGGTCCATTTTCGGTTTATTGGCAAACAGATTCAAATACAAGCATGGATTCCACTGGTTGGTCCCCGATTTTTAGATGGAACTTGGAATGGGCGATGATTGGCTAGATAATTGAAGATTAAGGTTCTCTAGCATTTCTAGAAGTTTCCGTAGTAATGGGTGTCTGAAGCCAACTTCTGTCATATTTTTAAGTATAGTTGGCGAGGATTTGGATATTTGAAATCGTATATCTCCTGCCTGCTTCTAGCATTTTGGTTATCAGTTTCAATCGATTAATTTTGCTTTCATCTGATAATCTAGTGTTGGATATGTGTAGTGTAGTTTTTCATTTATTGATGGGTGCCCCTAAGCAAAAGTGGACAGAGCAGGAAGAAGCAGCCCTCAGAGCTGGAATACGCAAGCATGGAACTGGGAAATGGCGGACCATACTGTCGGATCCTGAGTTTAGTGCCACATTACATTCGCGATCAAATGTGGATCTGAAAGTATGAAAACCTAACCTTTAGCAGGATTAGGCAGTCTATTGAATTGAGGTTCTCAATAATGATATTAGGTCACAAAAAATCTAGGTTTAGATGCATCATCTATGCGTTTTCTGTGAATGTAGAGATTGTCTTCCCTAATAGAGTGTACTGTGATATTGAAGAGCTTTTCTTATTGAAACTTGAACAGGACAAATGGAGAAATATAAATGCAAGTGCCTTATGGGGATCAAGGCAGAGAGGCAAGGTTGCTATCAAATGGAGTCAACCGACCCAAAAACGTGAAGTTCCCGCTGCTCCCCCAAAACATGATGAAAATGCTATGGCTTTAATCCCTGCCCCAGATTGTGATGAAGAAGTTGTTGAGGTTAAGCCTATTGCAATTTCCGGTCGAAGTAGTGGTTCCAAAAGGCCAATTCCAAGGTTGCCTCCCAATTCTGTCATGTTAAATATGTGTTTACTAGATTTAGAAATATCTCTGGACATATATCACATCTTCACCAGTATGTGACATGTCTAGCTGACTGCATGTCAGAAAATGAAAAACTGAAGAAGGAAATAGAATTCCCTTGAAAAAACATAATATCCTTTTGGATAGTCATAGAATTCCCTTGAAAAAAATTAATATCCTTTTGGATGGTCATTGACTAGTTAAGGAAGAATGATGATGCATGTATAAGTCTCTTCATCTAAAACATGCTATGAGTTGTGATAGTAGTATGAAATAGATAGCAAGCGGAAGCATTTTGAATGGATTTCTTAGTCCGCTCCAGTATGTAGGTCGGAAGCAATGACTAGGATGATATAGTGTACGCAGAATGAAAGTAATGATACTACAGCTGCCACTTAGATTTGCTTGCTCAGAATTGTTGTAATTTGATTTACGATTTTCCATGAACATTTTAATGTAGTTATTGAAAAACTGTATCTTGTTCCTTGTAGACGAAAATTAAATCTTCAACATTCTGGTGCTGGAACTAGCTAATATGAACTGTTGCCACTTTCAGCTTTTCTATTGACCACTTTTATGGCGGCAATGCTTGTAGGTGGGACAATCTTATACTGGAAGCTATCAGCACCTTGAAAGAGCCAGGTGGTTCTGACAGAGCTTCTATCGCTTCTTATATAGAGGTACTTCCTTTTGCATGTTAACTGTAAAATCTAAATGTCTGCAAAAGTTGGCCACAGGTGAGACCCTGGAGAGATCTTAGCTTTGTAATGATTTTAGTTTTTTTGTATCAGTTGCCATTTTTCCTTCACTAGACTCCTTTTACAATGCTTGTTTATCTAGTAAAGAAAAATGGTTAAAGTTGGTGGGCCAACCTGTATTGGTTATTGCTGCTTAAAATGGTTCGCTGCTCTCCACCTTAGCTTTCTTTAGTACATTTCATTTGATTAAGAAAATGTTCATTGATGGCATTAAGATGCTAAAAGACTAATTAGAGGCTAAATAATTCAAAGTCTCCTAGAAATCTTGAAAAGGAAAATATGATGCCGTTTATCCTTCACCCCACCAACAGAACATTCAATGCCTTGAGTAGGCCTTCTATATCTTCCTAACCTAACTATAAACAAAAAAATAAAAAAGTAAAAGTTCGACAAAGGCATGAAAGAAAAAATTTCCTCTTATCTGCACAGAAATTTGATCAAAGCCCATTCTTCATCTTCAACACTTCCAGCAACAATCCAGTTGATAGGAAAAATGAGAAAATGGTTCCCATAAAACTCTTGTCCAAGGTTAGTGTAAGAGAAGATGACAAACAAACTAGGCCTCCCCTTCACAAAGAAAACATCTAATTACCAAGACTTCGCCTCTTTTTTGAAGGTTCTCAATGGTCAAAATCTGTCCCCAAACTGCCTTCCATGCAAAACAACCTACTTTTGGAGGAGCAAGAGTCTTCCAAATTGCGTTTAAAAGAAAGTCAAACTTTCCCTATGAAACATGAGAACATGAGAACATGAGAGCGACTGGCAGTCAGATTTAACAGAGAACCCCAATTTTTTGGCCATGTTAAGAATCGAAAAAATCTTCCATCAAAGGCAGCTTCCAATCATATACACAGTATCTTCTGTAGTTCATTTCAAGCAGTAAGCCCCCAATCAGGACTTGTCATCATGATTTAAATAGTTAATTGCATGGTCTGTCATGTCTGAATTGTTCTTCAGCTGCACACTCTTCATTTTGCAGGAAAGTTTAGATTGGACTCCAGCCAGTCTGAAGAAGCTTCTAGCATCAGAATTAAAGCTTTTAATCACAAATGGGACTTTAGTTAAGGTGATTATTGTTCCAACCATTGTTAAGATGGTGTTATAGTTTTAGCATTAGGATGCCCAGTAAAAGGCTGGGTCTAGCGTGCTAAATAAATGAAAGGTAAGACTTAGACATGTTCTTTTCTTGAAGTTCTAACATTGTGAAGCTGCAACTTGTATCATCACTAGTTAAACATTACAAATCAAGTAGGATATTAGGAGCAGCATCCATGTATTGACCTTAAATAGGACTATGTAATCTCTTGAAGGTGGAACACTGAACTGCTTTTTATGATTATGGCTCAGAAATGCTAAGGCAATCATTCATGCCAAAAATTTTGACTGTTTGGTAATATGGTGTGGCTTTGGGGAGTGATTGAAATGCTGATTGGAAGTTATTCTCGATGCATTTTCAAGTTGACTATCATAAAGACACTAGTTTCATATTATGTTCGAACTCTATTGTGGATCAGATGGAATCTTTAAGTTTCCTATGGCTTACATGCCTATTCGCATTGTGATGATGGGAAGTGAACACTACAGGCATGGTAATAACAATATATGGCAGCAAGAGAATGTTACAGTTATAATTATAAGTAGATTTGTAATACAAAATCAAAGACTTAGTCTGATCTATTAATTCTTTTCTTTTGGGAGAGTTGTGAGTTTTGTAATCTTAATTGGTTGTTACCTTTTTACTTAGATCAATATGATGTTTATGTTGATAGGTAAAGCACAAGTACAGGATTGCAGCTAGTCCAAGAGTTTCTGAAGTAAAAAAATCTCCCATCCTAGTTTTGGATGGGAGACGGAAGGATTCTTCCAACTCAGAGAAGAAGAAAATCAAAATTCTTACAAAAGATGAGGTTGATGAGGAATTATCAAAGATGAGAAACATGACTGCAGAAGAGGCTGCTGCAGCTGCGGCACGAGCAGTTGCTGAAGCAGAATTTGCCATAGCAGAGGCTGAAGAGGCTGCAAGGGAGGCTGAAGCAGCAGAAGCTGAAGCTGAAGCTGCTCGAATTTTTGCCAAAGCTGCGGAGAAGGCAATGAGATCTAGAATGATTATGACCTGGTAAATCCCCTTTTAACACTTGTTCTAATTTGAATATTTTTTTCATGTCCACGTGTACAAATCTTTTCTTTGATGATATTGGTTTTCATAGGTGATTTAATAGGCTTGAGGATCGAGTGAAGCACTGGCTCTTGATTATCTTACTTCTGCAACTCTGTTGATCACCTAGCTCATATTTTACTTTTGCAACTCTGTTCATCGACATAGCTCTACTAAAGTCGTGTTGGCTAAATTTCACTTTGTTTATACCTAGGAGCAGTTTAGGGGAAACTTTTTTCTCGAGTGTAAGAAAGAGCTCCTATTCTCGTTTTTCTTTTTTTTTTTTTTCATTTTGGTGCAAGAACTCGTCTTCTTTTCTTTCTAGCTGTTAAGCAATATTATTTCAAGTCATGGGTTTGTTAGTGCTTTATATTCAGATGTGGTCTCTCCACCTGTTGCCAAATTGGTTTTGGGTTTGGTAATGCCAATATGGTATCAAAGTCCAAGTTTGTCACTGCCCCGACCAGCAGTTCAAAAGCCCATTGTTTCTAGGTATTTGAATTAGGAAGAGGTTATCTAGTTATACATGCTATCCCGACAGTAACTATTTGTTGGATTTTCTCGATCAAAATTATTTTCATCACCTGTCTCTGTACTATTTGTTAGTTTCCTAAGCAATCATGTATGAGGTGAACATTTTCAGCCATCTTTGCATCATCTTTGGGAAAAGATTGACATCATACCTCGTAGTATCCTCATCCGACTGACACCCTGATTTTCTCCTTTTCTTCATTGCTCCCTTTTGCGCTTGCATTTACATATGGGCCAAGACATGAAGCGTAGATTCATTGGTTTGTTTTTCTTGTTCTGACCACCATTGGTTGCAGATTCTTGCAGTAACAAGCGGCCGTGAGCCTTTCGTTCGAGGACGTCCCAGAAACACAGCACGGAGACTGGAATTACACTGCCATAGTATATTTGCCTTATTTAAAAACTGTAAATATACCTAAAGTTTTGTATAGCAAGGATATAAGGCGAGTCTGTGCGACTGCCTTCATTTTGTGGGTGACCATTCGGGTAGGAGCTAATAGGATTTTGTGGTACAAAGGATACGAGGGTAAAGTCAGAGATACCCAGAAGAGACATATGGGAGGTTTTAACTTTTAAAAGATGCAAAATTAATATGTAACATATACGTCTATTTTTACAGCGAAGGATTTTGAAGGCCGAGTGTGAAGCTGATTGGTATCTACCCTCACCTTCCGTGTCAGTACGGATTGTTTCTGCAACATTAGATTGATGAATATATCAGTCTATGCATCAAATTTGTTTGCAGTTGTTTCTTCTTCCTTCCATTCCTGATTCTATTTCCTACTAATAATTGGTTTGTCAAATGAGGTTCAGAATAATCTGGATAATCTGATGTCCTCAACGATTGGGTATGCGTCGAACGTTCTTAAGTATCTGATTTTATGGTGTTCCACATTTAACGAATAAAAAATGTGGTTTCTTATATATCTAGTTACTTTTTTAACAACTGTATGATTGAGAGACCTGGGAAAGTTTATAATATGACATCAACTAAGTGAACCCGGCGAGCAAGAATGAAGTCCAGCCCCTCACTTCTGACCTAGCTTAGAGGGAAGCAAGATTCCATCTTTTATTCTGCTCTGCTTCCAAGCTTCCAGTATCTCATTTGCAGAGGGCAACCCAGAGGTTGATGAACCGGTCACATTATCTAATGGCATGTCCAATTCTGTATCACAATCGACATGCTCAAGTCCGCTAGAAAGCTCTCCATCTATTTGCCTAAAATTTTCACCGAACGCTGCAACATCATCAGAACTTTCATGATTAGTTTTCACTTCAGATTCGTAGGCTTCATCTATATGATGAGTTGACGACTCGGAGATGAACCCTTTATCTGCTTCATCGTCAACTGAAACAAATTGTCTAGCATCCATAAATTTTGCAGCTCCCTCAAAATTTTCATCTAGCGTAACCAGTGGAAATCCAGCTGTATTTACCTTCCAGTTAGCATTTCTCTCGCTGCTGTGCTCCTGTGATTCACTGGGGTTTACTCTGAGAGTTGTGATAATTGAAGTGTTCTTCGAAGTGGCAGATCTACAAACAGATTGCAATGCTCTTAAAAAGTTCGCAGCTGTGACCTCTGATGACAATTGACAGTTTAAGAGAACTCCCACCAGTTTCTCTAAGTTATCTCGACTAACCCTGTCTGTGTTTTTCTCAAAGATGTCAGTCCACTGTTCTTCACTTACTTGAAATGGGCCATGAACCATTGCGTTTATAAGTGTGACGACTCTCTCATAGTTACTTCGAGCAGCAGCTTCAATTAATAGCTCGGTAAAGAATGACAAATGGGGAATTTCTCCAGCCTCCAAGAGGGCATCAAAAGCATGCTCTAGGATAAAACACTGCAAAGAGCAAAAGGAAAGAGCACCATTAATTCTTCATCTCTCGGTTGCATTAGTAACTAAAACATGAGGATCACAGAACTGGTATAAAAAACACACAACAGAACTCAAAACTGATAGAAAGAACCAGCCTAAACCTATATTGATATAACTGACCTTTCCTGCTCTGCATGCTTTCAAAAGCAGCAACCCATGTCTCTCCTGATCCAGCTTAAAACCAGAAAGAACCATCTCCCTGTACAAATACTCGAAATACTCCCATTGGTGAGCACTAGCAGATGCCTCAAGCATCATACTATATGTGTAACCATCTGGGACAAGACTGGAATCAGAATCGGATTTCCTTATTTCTTCAAACAGTTCTTTAGCTTTAAAGAACATATCATTCCGGCCATAAACTTTGAGCATAGCATTTATGGCTCCTATATTGGGTGAGCAACTCATTTTCATATATTCAAAGGTGGATATGCAGTCATGCACATGCCCACCATCCATAGATGCCAATATAAGGCCAGTGAAGGTAACCTCCATAGGCTTTTTATAAGAAAGAGTTCTCATCGTATCCACCTACATAAGAATGACGTACCACATGAGTAACAAGCTGGACATATAGCTAGCAGAAGAATGATGGGATCAGTGACAGATCCAGAAATTTTACAAAAGGGGTCCGTAAACATATACAAATATCAAACTCAAGATTAAGTAATAAAACTTATAGATTTGCATATGTAATATAAAATTTAAACTCATATACAAAATAGATTTTTTTTGAATAAAATCCAAAAAATGCTTGAATTTAACATTTATTTTTTCTGTTATTGTCGAGCAACTATAACAGCAATTATAAAATAATATATGAATTATAGAGAAGATAAGCGAGATGTACATGTTTTATAGAATGTAAAAAAAAATGTCCTTTTTAGTCCTTAGTTTTATTCTGTGTCCAACTATCTACTTAATTTTTGCATATGTTTAAACATAAAAGAGAGTAAAAAAAAAAAAATCTTTAAAGTCTGGTTGGGAAAATTTATGAAATTTTAAGGTCTAGTATAGACTTTTTCCATTAGAAAATTGTTAATACATGAAAAAGGCTGACCCATTTTTTGTCTTTCTTAAAGCAATAGATGCTTATTATTTAATTCTAATAAATGTTATAAAAATTATGGGGGTCCATTAAAAATTTTAAGGGGTTCAATTATTAAATTATGTATGTCTTATTGACACTTTGTTTAAAAAAAGGGGGGTCCATATTTAAAACATAGATTCGCCCTTGGATGGGATAAAGGAGATGCTCGGATTAAAAGTGAATGGTTAAACTTTAGCAGTGATCAAATAGGGATTGGCTTAAATATACATACTAAAAATTTAGAATACTAGAGACAACTAAGCCCACCTCTGCTATAGCTTCTTGCCATTTCCCATTCTTGCAAAGGCAACAGGCCAACTCATAATATACACAGCCAGTCCCAACTATTCCCCTCTCCTCCATATCACGAACTGCTTGCACAGCTTCATTAATTTTACCTTCTTCTGAAAAAGCTTTGACAAGAACTGTGAAGTTCATATGTTCAAAAAGCATCAGCATGGAAACAGCAAGCCATTATGGATGCAAATACAGAACATCAAAAGACAGTTCATTCTAAATGCAAATTCACAAGCACCTCGGTATGTGAGTGGCTTCACAGCTTCTCCACTTTTTTTCAATTTTCTGAACAGTTCATGCACAGCATCATACTTTCCAGATTGCAGCATCACCTTCAAACAAGCATCTCCACTAAGGCTTGAATACAAGCATAACTTGAATACAATCATAACTTGAATAAAATTACCTAAATGTCTCTGAAAGTAAGTGGTGCATATGACTTGAACTCTTATTCTCAACATATTACTAAGAGATTTTTTATTTTCATCACCTAATAGTGTTGATACATGCATCAAACCAATGTCATTCCAATTCTTCTAATGGTTCAGCCACACCTATGTTGATTTGTTATGAAATTAAGGAGGGCAATCTTATCAGATAGAACATTTTAGCACCAGACACTTTTAGCTAGGGGTTAATTAAATTTATAGTGCCAGGCTAGAACTCAGCCATTCATGATTCATGAATCTTGAGTTACCTCCATTGCCAGTCCATAAGTTGCTCCATTTGGTTTCAAGCCACTTTTTCTCAACTGTTCAAAGACCCAAGAGACACCTTTCCACTCATGCAGAGGAACACAAGCATTCAGGACCTGCCAAGAAAATTGCGAGAAATTAAATTTACAGTAACCAAGTAGCAGACAGTCAAGAATGGGAAGTGCAGAATGCGTAGTATAGCACTCACAGCATTGTAGACAACAATATCAGGCTCAAGAGCAGGATCCCAATTCTTGCGCTGCTTTTTAAGCTTTTTAGGCTTCTCTCTCATCTTCTCCATCACCTTCAACAAGTCTTTCAAAAGACCAGCTTGACCAAGCGTTACAGCAATGCAGTGATATGTTGCAATATCCGGATATATGTGGAAATCTCCCTGAATGACTTAAGAATAGGAGTCAGTTGGAAATACTGCTTATGTACTCGCAAAGATAGACATGGTATAAGCTAAAAAACGGTTGATCATTACAAGCATCTGATTGAAAATGTGCTGGGCTTCTTGGTACTTTCTTGCTTTCCCTAGAACTGACAATAGTTTCGTATAAACAAACCTGCAAAATGAAAATTTTCAGTTTTCTTAAATACCCAGAACATACATGAGAACATGAAAACCTCCACTTCCTTAATTGTATTAAGTGAACACTTCCTACACAACACAGCTTGGATGAGAACTTCTGACATATAATCCAGTAAAGAAAAATTGGCATCTTCACAATTAACAAGTTCTCATACTAACAGGAATACCGATATAAAAAGAAGGGCCATGATTATGTCACAGACAACAGACATCAATGACGGACAGACAGTCCAGATCGGTCCGTGATGTCTGTTTTCTGTGACACACGGATTTTCCTAAAAAGAATATAATACCTATGTATTCCAACTCATGGAGACTTGTAGTCGATCATGTGAGCATACTCCAGAACACAACTTTTCTTAAAAGTCTCATTCAGTGCTAATTTCTGTTATTTTAGATTGCTGACCATTGATCATTAGATCCACTTGAAACAACATCAGCTTTCCCTCAAAGAACAAGAAACTAGTTTTTTTTTTTATTTTATTTTTTAAATCTCACAAAACAAATACTACTTCCGTCTCATATCTATTGAACCATTTGATTTGTTACAGAGATTAAAAAGGTGAAAAAAGTTTATATATTATTTCCATTTTTGCCCATTGAAAAAGCAGAAAAAAGTGGATATTAAAATGATAGTTTCAAGAATGGTATGATAAAGTAATTCATTAAATATGAAAATATTGTAAAGATTTGAGACCATCCAAAATACAATATATTGCAATAATTTTGGTCAAAGAGGGCAACTTATTAATGATTGGCATTGATTTTTAAAAATGAGATATTAGTAATTATTTTGTATACAGTGATTATTTGTTCAAATTGCATAATAATAGAAATTTTATACTTAAAAAGTCCATAAAATATTTTTATTTTTTATTTTTTGAAAAACTTAAGTGTTTTTCATTGATTTTTCTTTTCTTTTGTTGGATAATAAAAAAAATTCATAAAAAATTAAATAGTTTCTGAAAAAAAATTTATTCAAGTAATTATTAACTATGTAGAATATTACCTTTTAAATGAAATTATTTTCAGAAAAAAATTAAAAAGAAAAAGATTATTTTTACTGGAAAAGTACAGAGTAGCCGCACCTGCTCTTAAACTTCCCCAGCTCCTTACATTTGTAAACCCACTCAACGACATCTATACCTTGCCTGCAGCTTCCTCGCTGTCCAAGTCCCTCCACAATCCTAAGCAGTTGCCACTCCGTAAACTGCAAGCCCGACTGCTTCAGTATCCTCACAAACTTCCAGTGTCCTGCAGTAATCTCTCTGTCACTTAACCTGAAGGCCGAGAACAAGGAACGAAATCTAAGAACTAATACTATAAGAATCCTAAGAATGAAACTAAAAAACCAGATAGCAAAATCACTGCTCAAACCTTTTTACAAGGACCTGAATCGCCTCTTTTTCGTTCCGCCACCGTTTAACAGAACTCCCATCATCGCTTCCGACACAGCCGTCATCCTCAATCTCGACATCGTCTTCCAGAACCCAAGAAAGATCCTCCTGGAACATCTGTCTCAGCTCCTCGAGACTCTCTCTCTTCAGCCCATCTACATGGAACTCCTTATTTCCACTGGCCAGCTCCCTCACCTGAACTCTTTCTATTCTCTCCCATGGCTTCCCAACCATAGAAGACGACGAAGTCGACTCTTGGGTCTTGCCCTGGTCGATGGCTCTGGAGAAGCGTCGGTACTCATGCTTTAGGGTTCTGAAGTGGGATTCGTCGGCGAGGGTCTGGAGTTTAGAGGGACTGAGAGGAGGGTGTAGGTTTTCGGATTGTTTGGTTTTGCGATTGTGTTTCTGAATTTCTCTCTTCCGGAGTGTTCGGATTATTTTCGGCGTCGGGTAGACACCTTGACGGAGGAGCTTCCGTTTGATTTTCTCGACGTCCGGTTCGAATTTCGCCGGCGGCGGCGACTGAATCGGGACCATTGAAGCTTCCATCTTGAAATGCACTGGAGCTGATAATCCTACTGCCATCTATTACCCGCCGATGTTTAATTAAAGGTAGGGGTGTAATTTTCGGGTTAGGGTCGGGTCCCGAAAAAATCAACTAAGATGGACATCCGATATTTATGACCCGAACCGACCCGATTTGGATCCCCAACCCGAACCGACCCTAACCCGAAAAAAACGGATCGGATCGGGTTAGGTCAGGTCTGAAACTTTGAAAAATGCAAAACAAAAAATGTATAAAAAAAAAATGCACATTTTACACCTAAATGCAACTTCATAACATATAATAGTCAACAATCCAACACATACACAGATACACTTACATTTGCCAAGTGCCAACATTGTCATTAGCTAATTCTAAGTCAATTAGCTTACTACAAACATATGAGGCGTCAAGTGCCAAGTATGGCATCCAAAATAGTTCATCAGTCAACCACAACTACAAGTCCTGAAGTCCATAAGCAACAAACCACAGCAACAAGTCCATAAGTAACAAACCACAAATACAAAGCGGCTCAAACTAAACAGCACCAAGCACAAAAGGATAACCACCGCCACCGGTCCACAAAGCAAGCACCAAGAAAAAACCAATAGCAACAGCCAATATCCAGCAATCCTCCACAATCCACTGAAACAACCACCACCAGTAGCAAGCTAGTAAAATAAGTAGAAGATTATACTTTTGTAATTAGAATAATTGACAAATGACAAGTATGAAATCAATTTACATTTAAACTTACGAATTTAAGGTAATTACCATAAACATAAACTAACCATCAAGCAATGAACAATAGGTGGTGCGGATATGGACTCCAATTCTTGGAAAAAAGAAAAAATGAAATAAAGAAATTAGGCACTTAATAAATCTAAATGTTACATATTAATATCATAAAAAATAAAATAAAGTTTACCTTGATCGAGCTTTTCAATGTCAACCAATTGTTCTTCAATATTAATAGGTTCTTTCCTCAGCTCTCATCCAGTCCTGTGTACAAATAAGCGCCTCTACTATTTTTGGAGACAATGAACTCCTAAAAGGATCAAGCACTCGACCTCCAGTACTAAAAGCTGATTCAGATGCAACAGTAGATACGGGAATAGCCAAAATATCACGGGCAATCAATGAAAGTATGGGAAACCTAGGGCTATTGACCTTCCACCAAGTAAGAACACTGAAGCCCTCATTTCCATCTTCGCAGTTCTCATCCAGATATTTATCTAACTCACTTTAGCCTCAATACCACTAATGGCTTTCATTTTCTTCCACTGATGAACTAGGGCTGCACTTGATGAATTTATTGGATGGTCATCCAAATCTATAACACTGGCACTTGGCATCTGAACTCCCAATTTGTTCCTTTCTACTTGAATGGCCACTCTGAGTTGAGTACATTGACTTGTACTCAGTAAACAATTGTTTTAGCCCACTTTCACCTTTGCAATGAGCTTATCTGCCACAGGCTTGGGATACATCTTTCCCACCACAAAATCAAGTACTCCATTTTATATTGTAGGTCAAGCACAACAGCAAAAAAGATCATCATATTAATTTTTTCAGGATTACCCCAATATTTATCACATTTCTCCTTCATTTTCAAAGCCATATCAGAAAAACTCTTATCATTATGTGAAGTCCCAGCCCAGTCACGTAACAAGATATCAACAGAAGAAATCTCATGGAAGTAAGTATTTGCAGTGACATAAAGAGAACCAGAGACACGTAAAGTAAGATCATAAAAGGCTTTAAGCAACTGAGTAACATGTTTTACTTTGTCCCAATCCTCTTTCTCAGGTTTCCCTAAACCTTCACCGTCTAAAAGTTCACGAACATAAAAAGGATCGTGATCCTCATATGCAACAAATGCCCTTTCCAAGTGTTTCAAGCATCAAATATGTTGAATTCCATCTAGTATCAAGACAAAGTGAATTCTTCGACTGAATTTTCTCATCCTCAATACAAATCTTGAACTTCAACAACCGTGCTGGAGATTGCCTAACATATCTCACAGCATTGCACACGAATAATAGCAGAAGCTAGCTTAAGTCCATCATTCACAACCAAGTTTATTATATGAGCCACACACCTCATATGAAGATAGTTCCCATTTTGAATACTTCTCAACCTAGGACTGTTCATCATTTTCCTCTTCAAATAGACAACAGCTGTATCATTGGAACTTGCATTATCTACGGTGATAGTCATCAAATTCTCAATGCCCCAACTACCTAAGGCTTTTTCAATTGCCTTCCCAATTGTTTCACCCTTATGTCCAGAAATTGGGCAGAAGTTCAAGATTCTTTTTTGCAATGTCCATTCATTATCGATGAAATGAGCAGTTACACACATGTAGTTAATTCTTTGAATTGAAGTCCATGTGTCAATAGTTATGGACACCCATTTAGAATTGGACACTAAAAACTTCTTCAGTTTCTCTCTTTCATTAACAAAGACTTGATAACAATCTTTTGCAACAGTTATCCTAGATGGTATTTGAAGCTTAGGTTGAATAACATTGCAAAACCTTCTAAAACCCTCTCCCTCAACAAATCGGAAAGGAAGTTCATCCATTATAACCATATAAGCTAAGGCTTTCCTACAAGCATCCAAATCAAATCTCCAATTACTCAAGACAGCATCCCCACCAATTCCTTTTGACAAATTAATAGTTGCTTGATTTTTCCTTTCAATTCCCTTGCACTTAAACTCAATGTGATTTTTCAAATTAGTGGTGCCATGCTTTTTACCATCACAACTATAAACAAAACCACAATGGATGCACTCACATTTCTTTTGGTTGCTGCCTTCAAAAACTTGAAGTGAGCCCAATAATCAGCTCTCTTACCGCCCCCACTCCCACTCGACTTCATCTTCTTTTTGCTTGGCTCACTAACATCATCTTTGCCAACAGTTTCAGCAGTAGTAGAAGTTCGCGTTTGGGCCATGTCCATGCTTGTTCCGTCACCAACATCAACATCAACATCTTCCCCACTATCATTACTTGCCATCTGTAAATAAAAGGGACATGTTATTGTAATACAGCAATGCAAAACAAGTCTTTCCAGCAATGCAGCAAACATACTGACAGCAAACATATTTTCTTTCCACCACCACCTCTGTAAACATACAGCAATGCAAAACAAGTCTATCGTTTCAACAGCTCAAAAAAAAGAAAATAACTGACAGCAGCCCTACTGCCAAGAAATATCAGCCCCTTGTAGAAAATTCCTGCGCTGCTGCCCATCCTATCTTAGTACATAGAAAGGATAAGAGTAGTTCAGAATTTAACCCTTCGGAGTTCTGAGGCATTACCTTAGTCAAAAACTCTGGAGTGTAAATTCTGCCTCAAGGGCCTTTTGGTGGATTTTCAGGTGTATATTTTCCTGTAAGAGCACCTGCAAAAACAAAAGGATCACCCACAGCATTAAAGTCAGTCTCCACCACTGATTTTAAGCATTCAACCAGCACAAACACCTTTAAGTTAGTTAAAACATCTTACAAGTGGGTCCAGAAGATTCTTCTGGTTATAATCAGAAGTCTCTTCACGAAAGCTCTTCGCGGACTGGCTGATGAAGCTATAACAGATTAAGTGGCCAAGTATAAGGATAAGGGAAGTCCACTGATTTATAAATCACAGGTGCTTATTTGCAGCGGATAAGTCTAGAGCCAATAAGATGTACATATATATATATATATATTATATATATATATATATATATATATATATATGCGCATGACATTGGTCATGATGCACTGCAGCTAGGAAACAAGCACAAAGCACACAATCATGATTAAGGCCCTGGCCTACCATACAATGTGTATTGAAAAACACTCATTAAAACGTACAACGTCTAGGATCAAAGTCGGTCAAGTTCAGTGGTGTACACTTACAAATATATGTCCTTAATAAAGATATTATTTCAAAAGATTCATAATATCTGGTCAGCAAAAGAGCAACTTGGCCTATTTGATGGCATTTGAGGGTTGAAATGGATGCACGGATAACAACCTACTAATTAGAAACTTGAGGTGGTTTTAAAATATGTAAAGAGATTCTAGAGGCAGTCCCTACTACATGCACTGGAGGATCTAGCTAGCAGTGGCATAATTGCACGCCAATGTTGTTTTTTCACAAGTTTCTTTTTACTTCAATACTTAGTTAACATGGAAATTATACCATTGAAAACCTCTAGGCTCTAGTGGACTGGAGACAATCCGGACTCTGAAAATGTGGGCAAGTACCCGTATGCCATATCACAACGCCCTGTTCAACAGCATCTCCAAGACCATCAATATAGCCTGTAAAAGTGATTGCTCCCATGATTTTAGGTTTTAAATAAATCCAATCCTTCAGTAAAGCTCACAGGGGACGGGTCCGAAGGGAGGGACAGGAGAGAATCGAGAGAGTACCGTTAATGGTGGGCAAGCTGAAGATGAAGAGCAGCGTGCTATAGGCGGCTGATCCAATCGCGCCGTCGCGATTTCATGCTGCTGAAGCCTGAATCGCAAATCGCGATTTCGTTTGGGTTGCTGCCGCTGTGCGCCTGTGCGAGCGCTATGAGCCTGCAAAACGTAACTAATTAGGGATTGCCGGATTGGATGGGCTCACTTTGGGCTTAGGGGTAGGACTTTGGGCTTAAGGGGCTGGGCTTTTTCGGGTTGAATCGGGCGGTTTCGGGTTATAACCGAACCAACCCGATTTTAAATCTGGCAACACAGTTCGGGTCGGGTTGACCCGAATCCACTTAATTCATATCTTCAACCCGACCCTAACCCGTAAAATAGGGTCGGGTTTCGGGTCGGGTTTCGGGTTAGGGCCAACTTCTTTCACCCCTAATTAAAGGGCAAGGACAAAAGAAGGGAAGAAAAAGCACTTTAATCCCTCATCTTTTCATGTCTAACCAATTAAGCCCTTGAACTTAAAATTGGATTCATCATCTCCTCCCCAAACCCCCTTTCCGAATTTTGGACCAATCTATCATGACTCATGAGATTGGATATGGTACACGTGTGTCTAATTTGCAAATGCCCTCTAAGGCACATGAGACTCCTTGCCTCTGTCTGGAAACATCAGTCACCAGCATTAGAGTAGTAAAAAAAATGGTCAAAATAGCATTAAAGATTAGTGTCAGATGTTAGTTTTAACAGTTAGCTCTTAACATTAGAATTAGCAATTAATGTTTGAAGTGCTCAAAGCAGCAATCCAAATGTTACAGCGCCTAGCTTTCTAATGCTCCAGTTAGACAATTTGAGTAGTTTAAAACTTAAAACATGCTTCTTCTTCAGGCCACCGTCTTACCTTCTACCGGCACCGACTTCCCTCTGGTAGGCACGGTAGCATCCATTTAACTTTTGTCAAAAGAGATGAGGGACAATTTCTAAAAATTGGTGCATCTGGCAATTTGTTTGAGAGATTTATATAGGAAGAGGGTGAGGATGGTGGTGAAAGAAGAAGAACGTGGATTCAGAGGGCGGACGTGCTTTAGCCTTCTGATCAGGGGCTTGATCAATGGATGATGGATTGGCTCGGGTGGTAGCAATTCATGTGATTTGAAGTTGAACAATGGGGAAAATTTTTTGCCAGTAGTGACTGGCAAGCGACTGGCCCTGTGGCGACTAAGAGGCAATTAATTTTAATTTATGTTAATTTAATTTAAAATAATTTATTTTTATTTTTACATTTTTTTTACCTTGAATTGATTTTATTAGAAAGTTAATATTAGTTAGATAAAATAATAAATTTAAAAGTACATTTTCATGATTTTATTAAGTTTGTATGAATTTTTATTTTTTAATGCCTAAAACTAGAAAAATTCATAAAAAATTAGTAAGATTATGAAAATTATATTTTTAATAGATTATTACACCTCTATAATATTAGTTTTTAAATAAAATTAATTTTAGATTAAAAAGATGTAAAAATAAAAATAAGTCATTTTAGATTAAGTTGAAACGAATTGAAACTATGACTGTTATCTTTTAGTCGCTCATAAGGAGATCCCCAATGGTGCCCATCGGCATCTTCACTGTATGACATAGTGAGATTGGAAGGGACTTCCGGGGAGAGATTGCCTGAAACACACAAAAAATAAAGGTTAGGAGGTCTCCAAAGTATTTTTCTAGGGAAGAGCCTTCGATACCCAAGTCAGCACTTTGAGAGACTGGAAGTAGTAAGAATATGAAGAATGTATCCTTTTTCCTGAGAGCCCCTTACTGAGGCCATTTCCCATATATATATAGGAGGATGTGAATGGATAAATCTGCTTGACGTAACCCGCTCAGATTATGACACGTGTTCGGTTGGATGCAATCCGTACCTTCGGGCGTGGGGGCCTCTAGCCAGTTACAGGCCGTTCTGGCCAAAGGACAAGGCCAGGGTAGGTCTGCGTGACCGAACGTGTGCGGCGGCGGCGTGTCAGAGCGGTATGAGGGCGGCGTGTTGTGTACGAGGGCAGCATGTCAGAGGCTCCTTAATTGTTTCTGTTGTACTTTTGAGATCCTTTCGGTAGAAGAGAGCTTTTAGGAATAGGAGGGCGTTTTTCCGAGATCGTTTCAGTAATCCGGGAGTCCCTTCATCACGGATGTTCCCCTTCGGGGGTTTTCTCCTACCGAAGGTGGTGAGTCTTTCTCTTCCGAAGCCGGTTCGGTAACCTTACGAAGGATGGCGATACACCGTATTCCCGAGGTCGGTATTGTCATTCTCAGTGGCGATGGTGGATCACCGAGGTCGGATGTTCAAAGTGTCAGACCCCATTTTTCCAAGGTTGGTGCTCGCATTCCTTCTAGGTGACACTCGACTTTCCGATGGTGGTGCTTTGCCCGAGCTTATGGGTTTAAAAGGCGATAGCATTTCGGCTATCACATGCCCCCCTTCGGAAAGTTGAAGTGGAGACTTCGGCTGTAAAATCTCTAGGGGCACTTTACAGGACTCAGAGTGGGACATCGTATAAGGGAACACTTCGCCACCTGAAGGCGTGCCTCCCTAGCCAAGGTGTCATTACCTGCCCTTTGGTCAGTCCCTTGGTGTTCTCGAGGTGCGCGCTCTCTTTATTTTTACTTTTTCTATTGCAGGTCAATGGACCGTCACGTCTCGTAACCAAGAGTGTCAGTTTGGATAGGCGTGCCTGGGTTTTCGTGGTGTCAGAAAGCGTGTCCTCGTTCCACGCGTTGGATGACACGTGGCACACGATGATTGGGGGCAGTCGCATCGGTTACATCAGCCGCGTCTTTTCGCCTTCGAGGGATAATCATGGCGACTATTCGCCTTCGCAGGGTAGTTATGACGACGATTCGGTTACCCTTCTTCGATCTATATAAACCTTCATTTCCCTCATGGCCCTCATTAGCTTTCCTTTGCCTCTGTCTTGTTCTCATCTGTCTTCGAGCTCTTCCTTCTTTTTTTGCGGCGGTGCGATTTCGGCAACCATTTACGACCGCGTCTTCTAATCCCGACTCCGGCAAACGTTTTGGTGGGTTTCCCTTCTAGAGGTCCTTCGGTCGTTTCGGTTTCTATTTTTTCTAGTCCCCAAAGCTTTTTTCTTTTTTCCCGAAGTCCTCTGACTCTCTTTTCTGAAGTCGTTTTCTTTTGCCGAACATGTCTTCCCCTATTCCCCTTATGTCCGTCCAACCCATTCCCGAGAGCTGGCAGCCTCTCATGTCTTACCCCTGTTGTTCCACTTCGGAAAAATTAGCGAAGTGGACAACTAAATTCTTTCTTCCCTCCTATGCCACTACCAGGCTACCCCATCCCGGCCATTTAAGCTTCATGAATAACGGTGGCGAGGTTACCGTTTTCCAAACCCAGTTGAAGGCCGGACTTCAGTTTCCTCCACCGAAGACGATTTGCAACTTTTGCCAATTTTATGGCATAGCCGTGAATCAGCTTCCTCCAAACTCTTACTGTTATTTCAACACTTTTCTCTGCATGTGTGGGGTTTTCAAAATAGAACCCCACTTCATCATTTTCATGCAGTATTACAAGTTCTATCCGGTCCCGAAGGGTGGCTTCTATTTCATGCTGCCTCAGGGATCTGGGAGCAAAAAATACATGTTCACCTTCGATACTAAAGATAGTTGGTGAGGGTGGCAAAGGAAGTTCTTCTTCCTAAAGGTGGCGGAGGCAAGGTTAGACATGCCGACTAGGTGGGCCCGGGGGAAGCTGGAGACGGATGTCGTTGAACCCAAGAAGTTGCTAACTCCTGAGTTAGCAGCGAGGTTTGAGGATTTCGACAGCCGTATCCAAGCTGTCGCCGACTGGGACTCCGAGGTCCCACCGCGCTCCTTGTATCCCTTCCCCATCAAGTGGAACCTTATGACCGATGAGGTTCTTCGGGAGCTGGGGGTGTTCAAGAAGCAGAAGACCGACATCGGCATGCCAGCTCCTGCCATCGACAGGAAAAAGTCCTGGCTGGTGATGCTCCTTCGGGGGGGAGCTCACTTATGAAGCCCTTTTTTAGAGTAAGTTATTTTCCAAATTTTTGGTATAAGTATCCCTTTGGACTTACACTGATATTTTCTTCCTTTTTCAGAGATGGGCGACCAGTCAGCCACTTTCTACAAATCCCTCTTCCTCGGTTAAGTCAATAAGGGGGAACAGACGAATAAGGGGCCTCGAAGAGGCGAAAGACGGGCCGTCTTTGGCTAAGAAGGTGAAGAAGGACCTCCTTCCCCCACCTCCAGAGGATGTCATGGAGGTCGGAGACCAGCCCGAGGTCTAGGCCGTCTTGCCACCGGAGCTTGCCGTTAGCTCCACTCCACGGAGTCCTACTACTTTGGTGGACCTTTTGGGTTCTTTAGCAGGAGGCCTTTCTGCTGAAGAACTCGAGGAGCGCAGAAGAGGCAAAGGCAAACACATCCCTGCTGATGTGGAGGAGGTTCAGGACTCCGATGATGACGTCGCCGAGGTGCCGCCAGGTTTGTCCCTTAGACATTTTTAGCACTCTCAATCTCATTGATATATGGCTAAAGAACAATGTCCTAATGGAACTGTGGCTTGACTTTGCAGAGGAATTGGCGCCCTCAGCATGGATGGTGGAGTATGCCCGGAAGCGGGCCCTTCAGGATTCTCATATCGTGAAGGATAAGGTCCTGAGGGAGCTTTTCTGGTCTTTCATGGAGGGCATGAATTTGTTCTCCGAAGACGGCCAACAAATGGCTCCCCAAATGGCGAAGGGCGTGCTCACCCAGGCTACCTTCAAATCTGTGGCCGAAGAGTGCGCGAACGAGGAGATCCTTGCCGCGAGGATGTTCGAGCATGCTGCCCAGGTACTCTTTAGACCCTTTATTTTTTCTTCCAATTTTTCTAAGTGTTTGGATTTCCTTGTGCAATTTTACCAAATGCCCTCCTCCCTTTTTTTTGCAGCTCTTGGCATATAGCGGATACTTTAGAGCTTGGGCAGCAAAACAGTCTTCGGTTCGAACTTGGACCGAAGAGCGTCTGGAGAAGGCAAAAGTATTCTGTGCTAACTCGGTCATCAAGAATGTCGAGCTGAGCAGAATAGCCAAGGAGGAGGTTGCCAAACTTCGGGAGGAACTTTTGAAGGGCCAGGAGGAGCTCTTGAAGGATTTTTCCCAGAAAATGTCTGACCTCAGTGCGAAGGTCATCGAGCTCACTTCTGCCAACGAGGCTTATCGAAAGGAGAATGAAGAAGATTCTGCTATCCTGACGAAGGCCCTCGATGACAATGCCGACCTTTAAGCCAAGGTTGAGGCCCTGAAGAAGAAGACAAAGAAGAAGAAGACAAAGAAGAAGAAGCTAGAGAATGAGGTCGCCGATTTGCAGAATGAGATGGAGGACTTGTCTGTTAAGAAAGACAAGGCTAATCAAGCGACCAAGGTAGCCTTTCAAGATGGCTTCTGTCTGGCTCGACACCAAGTTTTGGAGAAATATCCAGACCTCGACCTCTCCTTCTTGGCTGCCTTGAACATCCCCGAGTGGCCTCGCTGGACTTGGTCAAAGATTGAGCTCCTCAACTTACCATTGGCCCTTCCTCCGGCGCCGAAGGTCGCGGGAAAAGATGTTGGGGATGGAGCATCTCATGATGCTAGGGTCCCTTAGGTGTCTAAGGCTTTACTTTGTTTTCTTCTTTTTCTTTGTAATCTTCTTCCTGTAATCTCCTCCATGTAATAAGGCCTTCTCAATGACATTTTTCCTTCTTTTAAAGTTTGGCTAAGTCCCCAAGCAATAATTTTCGTTTCCAAGGGTTGTCTTTACCACTTTCGGTCTAGGACCCTTGGGAAGATACTTTTTCGCTCTTTTTATTGACCGTCTTTGGGAAAATGCTAGGTTTGGCGAATACCTTTTGGCAACGTTTGACCTATTTTCATCAGCCATGTTCGGTCAATGCACTTTTTGGGGAAAATGATCCAACAATCTTTGGAGGAAATGTGTGGTTTTCGCAAGTACTTACTTGTACCTTGTTCGGCAAGATTTCTTAGGTAGAGTTATTTTTCCAAAAAATTTTCTATACTTAGAAAAATTTCTAGCTGTACAATTTCCTGACAAGATTCTAAGTGTAGAATTTCTTCAAGGCATCTGAATGCCATGTATTTTTCAGTTCCCCACCTTCGGTATCGCCAAGCTTATAGACTCCTTTCCAAACCTCGTCAAGGACCAAATAAGGCCCTTCCCAGTTTGCCCGAAGTACCCCGTGAGACGGTTTTCGGGATTTAAACTCAGCCTTTCGGAGAACGAAGTCTCCCTTTTTGATTCCTTTTTGCCTAACGCGCAAGTTCGCAGCCATAGCCACTCTTTGCTGGAAGACTTTTCTTCTAAGTTCGCCACTTCTCTGTGTTCGTCAACTAGGTTGAGCTTAGTTCTTAATCCGAGGTCATTCCCTTCCTCGTCGAACACTTGTATCCTGACCGATGGCTGGACTACTTCAATAGGGATAATGGCCTCTGTGCTGAAAACGAGCGAGCAAGGCGTCTCACCCGTGGCCCTTCGGGGTGTTGTCCGATAGCTCCATAGCACATTAGGAAGTTCCCCTGGCCATTTTCCCTTTGTTTCCCTCAATCTCTTTTTCAGACCATCTTTTATGGTTCTGTTAGATACCTCTACCTGTCCGTTGCTCTGAGGATGAGCTACCGGGGCGGAGTGCATTTTTATCCCGAGGTCGGTGATGAATTCTTGAAATCCCTTGTCAATAAATTATGAACCATTGTCGCCCACTATCACCCTCGGTATGCGGAATCTGCACACAATGTTCTTCCAAACGAATTTTTGTATGTCCTTTGCCGAAATGGTTGCTAGGGGCTCTGCCTCGACCCATTTAGTGAAGTAATCCACTGCGATCACGCAGAACTTCACTCCTCCCGGTGCAGTCAAGAGTGGCCCGATGAGGTCAATGCCCTATACTGCAAAGGGACAGGGATAGTTAGCCGAGGTTATCAACTCCGAGGGTAACCTCTGGACGTTGGCGTCTCTTTGGCAATTATCACATTTCTGGACAAACTGCCTCGCGTCCTTTCTTAGAGTGGGCCATAAGTACCCCTAGCGGAGTATTACTCCTGCCAAGGCGTTAGTTCTAATGTGGGAACCACAAGCCCCCTCGTGGACTTCTTCGAAGATTGTCTTAGTGTCTTCTTCGCTGACACACCTTTGTAACGGACTTGCATACCCCTATCGGTACAATTCTTCCCCTATTAGGAAATATCGTTTTAAGCGTCTTCGTACTTTTACTGCTTCGCAAGGATTATCGGGAAGCTCCGAGGTTGTAAGATACCTCTTTATAGGATTTTTCCATCCTTTTTCTGAGGTTGCTATGCTCGGGCGGCTCAATACTTCAGTGGACTTTCTTGATTTGGCCAGATTATCCGTTTTAGCATTGTCTTGGCGAGGCACGTTCTCAATGTGCACTGTGTCGAACTCCTGAATGAGCTTTGATACGAGCTTGTGATATTTTGCCAACGTTGGGTCCTTCGTGGTATAGTCCCCTACCATCTGTCGGACCACTAGCTGAGAATCGCTGTGGGCCTTCAGGTTTCTCACGCTTATTTTTTTAGCAAGGCGTAACCCTACTATGAGAGCTTCATATTCTGCCATATTGTTAGTGACGTTAAATCTGAATTTGATGGCTTTCATGACCTCCATACCCTCGTGACAGCGAATGATTACTCCAGCTCCCTGGTGCTTGGAGCCGGAGGCCCCATCTACAAACAAGGTCCACTCCGGTTCATTTTTCCCAAGGTCTAGTTGACTCTCTTCGGCCATGGGTACTTCAACAATGAAATCCGCCAAGTCTTGAACTTTTATTGCCTTCCTCGGCCCATAGGTGATATCGTACTCGCCGAGCTCTATGCACCACTTGGAACGCCTTCCCGAGTGGTCTACCCTTTTCATGATATCTCAAAGAGGAAGGTTACTTCGGACAATAATGGGGTGGCCTTGGAAATATGGACGTAGCCTTCTGCTTGCCAGTATCAGGGCATAAATAGCCTTTTGCAGTAAGGGGTACCTGATTTCGGCACCATGCAGAAACTTGCTCACATAATATACTGGCCATTGCTTCACCCCCTCTTCCTTCACAAGGACCGAACTTAGCGCCTTTTCGGTGACGGCGAAGTATAGTATGAAGGGTTCCCCTTTCCGTGGCTGCCGGAGTGACGGCAGGCGAGTCAGGTAGACCTTAAGCTCTTCCCAAGCCTTTTGGCAGTCTTCGTTCCAAGGATGTACCTCGCTCCCGAGGTCACCGCCGTTTTTCGCCTCTTTAGTAAGGACCTTGAAGAATGGTCGGCAGCGATCCCCATATCTGGAGATGAATCTGCTGAAGGACGTGATTCTCCTTGTGAGTCTTTGCACGTCCTTTATCGTCGTAGGAGTTTGGAATCTAAGTAGGGCATTGACCTTTTCTAGATTGGCATCGATACCTCTTTCCGACACCATAAATCCAAGGAACTTATCCGCATTCACCCCGAACACGCATTTTTCGGGGTTGAGATGGATTCCGAAGATCCTCAGCTGACGGAATGTTTCCTCCGAGTCTGTGATATGACTACTAGGCAGTTTGCTCTTAACTATCATATCATCGACATAGACTTCCATATTTCTCCCTATTTGGGAGTTGAAGACCCTGTTCATTAACCTCTGGTAAGTGGCTCCTGCATTTTTCAGCCCGAAGGGCATTCTGATGCAGTAGTATGTACCAACTTCGGTGATGAAGGTGGTTTTTTCCTCGTCTTCGGGGTCCATCCTGATTTGGTGATACCCACTGAAGGCGTCGAGGAAACTTAAGAGGCCATACTCGGCGGTTGAGTCCACCAACTGGTCTATCGGCGGTAATGGATATGAATCTTTAGGGCAAGTATCGTTCACGTTTCGGAAGTCGATGCACATTCGGAGTTTGTCACTCCCTTCCTTTGTAGCAATTACCACGTTACTAAGCCATTCGGGGTATTTGACTTCCTTTATTACGCCGGCCTCCATTAACCGTTGGACTTCAGATTTTACAAAGCTGTTCTTATGTGCCAAAAAGTTTCTTTTCTTTTGCCGCACGAGCTTCCCGTCAGGGTGTACCTTAAGATTATGCTGAATTATGCAAGGGTCCACCCCAGGCATGTCCTTCGGCAAGTAGGCAAACAGATCTTTGTTCATTAACAGAAAAGATACAAGTTTTTCCTTATCACCTTTGGCAACTTTTTTCCCTATTTGGGTATTTCGGCCTGGGACAAGTTCTATATCTTCTATTTCTATTATCTTGGGGTCTTCTGTTTCTTCCTTCTTTTCCTCTCCTGTGAGTGCGGACTTTGCTCCCGTAATCCGTGCGCAGCGCTTTGCTGGGGCCTTTCTTGCTTTGACAAACACCTTTCTCACTTTCCCTTGGTCGATGAAGATTTCAGCATCTCCATCCTTTGTGGCGAAGATAGCCGTGAGGTATTTCACATCTGGTCGGATGTGAAGGTTTCCTTGCGTCTGTCTTCCAAGGATGGCATTATACAACGAAGGGACATTTATGACGATGAACCTTGTCATTGTGGAGGCGAATAGCTCATCTTTGTTCTGTAGTGAAGTTCCTCTTAACATCAGGGGAAGGTTAATCCATCCGAGGACCGGGAGTTCGGACGGACTTACTCCGAAAGTAGGAGAAGTGACGGGCCTGAGATCGCCCCTTGGGACACCCAAACTCGACAGTAGATGGGAGAACAAGACGTCAGCATTAGAACCATTGTCAAGGAGTACTCTCTTGACGTCCCAACTGCCTATCCTTGCTATGACCAGAAAGGGGTCGTCATGAGGGAATATTATGGTAGATCCATCTTTCCGAATAAGCTTTTTTGATGGGTTACTGTGTTCCATCATCGAGATCTCCCTGGTTTCTTTTTTCCTTTCTGCCAAGGGTAGTCCTGTGGTGATTGTCCGTATTATTCCTGCTGGAGGTGGTGGATGTCTTCTGGGACTTCGGTTCCAGTGTCTGTCGGAGTCATATTCCTCGTCATCTCATTTCCTCTATTCTTCCCTCCTCCTCTTTGGGGAGGGCATCCACAGGTAACGTCGAAGTTGGCCCTACTTTACCAGGGACTCTATGTACTTCCTCAGCTGGAAGCAATCCTCGGTATCATGCCCATGATCCCGATGGAACAGGCAAAATTTTTTCATGTTCTTTTTGTTGTTCGAGGTCATGGGCTTCGGTCGTTAAATCTGTGTTCCCTACCTTTCTATGGCCATGAGAATGTTCGTCCTTATGGTGTTTAAGGGAGTAAAAGTCAACGGCTTCTTCCCTCTCAGCTTCCGAGGTCGACCCCCTGATTCGGTTGGGTAGCGAGTTTGTTGACTTGACCCCTCAGTACGGACGTGGTCGAGCTTTGGGCCTCCCATCCTCAGTTCTTCAGCAGTCATATGCTGCTCCGCCCTTTAGTAAAATTCACCGAGGGTGTCCGGGGGGTCCTTTGAGAATTCGTAAAATAACTGTGAGTCTCTCCGAAGTCCTCGTATCATAGCGAGGATACGTACCTCCGGCTTGAAGTCTAGCACGCTTAGGGATTCTCGATTGAACCTTTCGACATAGTTACAAATAGTTTCTCCATTCTTCTGCGCTATGTCGAACATTTGAACTGGCATCTTCGCTGTTGGTCTGCTTCCGATGAATTGCTGCATGAAAGTGGTAGACAACTCTTGGAATCCCACGATGGTTTCGGGGGCTAACGAGTTGTACCATGCCATTGCCGGTCCAGAGAGGGTGGCCTCGAAGCATTTGCACAAAGTGGCGTCATCGGCACCGTGCAACACCATGCTACGCCTGTATTTGGTTAGGTGAGCCTGGGGGTCACTTCGGCCATCATAGGTTTCCAAACGAGGTACCCGAAAGTCACTCGACATAGGTGCTTCGACTACTGTTCGGGTAAACGGCGATTCGTCTCCGTTGAAGGTTTCTGACAACCTAGACTAGACGGGTTTCCGAGCTACCTGTCTTTCCACCCTCTCTAACCTCTTTAGGATTTTTTCCATGAGGAGGGTGGCGCTAGGCTCTTCTTCTTAGTGCCTGGCGGCCTCCAGTAGTGGAGAGCGACGCCTCCTTTTTGGAGAGAATCTTCGGCGCCGAGGGGATTACGATTTCTCTTCTGGTGAAGAACTTCTTCGGCGAGGAGTCCTGGGCCGCTTGGACCCCGTTTCCCCCATAGGTCGAACCCTGAGGGGTATGTTTTCCGTCGAGGACTCATCACGTTGGTCCCCGGTTCCCGAACTCCGGTGAGTTGACTTAGAGCTTCTCTCCCGCTGAGGTGCTGGTGAAGGGGGCCTTCGGTCCAGAGGTGGCTGTGGCCACCTTCGGTCCAGTTGCTATGTCATTTCAGTCACGATGGAATGCTGAAAATCACGCAAGAAGCTCATGGTAACGGTTAGAGGATGCTCGTCCTCCGGCAATGAAGTACCTGTGGCAAGTTGCTTGGTTGCCGGTTGAACCTCTGGCGCGGAAGGGGACTTCTGAAGTCCCTTGTCCTTAGAACGCCGAGTCTCAACGAGGGCCACCTGGGAGTGGTTTCCCACAATCGGCGCCCGATGATACCCATCGGCATCTCACTGTATGACATAGTAAGACTGGGAGGGACTTCCGGGGAGAGATTGCCTGAAACACACAAAGAATAAAGGTTAGGAGGTCCCCGGAGTATTTTTCCGGTGAGGAGCCTCCGATGCCCAAGTCAGTACTTTGAGAGATTGGAAGTAGCAAGAATATGAAGAATGTATCCTTTTTCCCGAGAGCCCCTTACTGAGGCCGTTTCCCATATATATATAGGAGGATGTGAATGGATAAATCTGCCTAACGTAACCCACTCAGATTATGACACGTGTTCTGTCGGATGCAATCCGTACCTTTGGGCTTGGGGGCCTCTAGCTGGTTACAGGCCGTTTTGGCCAAAGGTCAAGGCCAGGGTAGGTCTGCGTGACAGGACGTGTGCAGCGGCGGCGTGTCAGAGCGTGTATGAGGGCGGCGTGTTGTGTACGAGGGCGAATTGTTTCTACCGTACTTTTGAGATCCCTTCGGTAGAAGAAAGCTCTTCGGAATAGGAGGGCGTTTGTCCGAGATCGTTTAAGTAATTCGGGAATTCCTTCGTCACGGATGTTCCCCTTCAAGGGGGGGTTCTCTTATACCGAAGGTGGTGAGTCTTTCTCTTCTAAAGCCGGTTCGGTAACCTTACCGAGGATAGCGATGCACCGTATTCCCGAGGTCGGTACTGTTGTTCCCAGTGGCGATGATGGATCACCGAGGTCGGATGTTCAAGGTGTCATACCCCTTTTTTCTGAGGTTGGTGCTCGCATTCCTTCTGGGTGACACTCGACTTTCCGAGGATGGTGTTTTGCCCGAGCTTATGGGTTTAAAGGGCAATAGCACTTCGGCTATCACCCACAATTGAGCAATTGTGAGGTGACTAACTCATCATAGCAATTGAAAGTTAATCATCCTAGTCAGTTACTTTTTAAAATTTCTCATACAGTGAATTCTTTACTTCTAGGAAGCTACAGGAACAGGTAAATGCTACTATAATTTATTTGATCCTCAAATCCAAGAATGCTCCGGTGATAAAGGAGTATTGCCCTATTGCGTGTTTTAATGTTCTGTATAAAATTATTGCAAATGTGTTTGTAGCAAGAATCCAAAGTCCTCAGCTTTATAGTTAGTACGAATCAACCTGCGTTTTGTCAAAGGGCATTGTATTAAATATAACATCCAAACATCCAATGGTAGGTGAGCTTCTGAAGCATTATGAAAGCAAGCACGTGTCACCTCATTGCATGATGTAGGTGGATATTATGAAGGCATATGATTAAGTGGCCTGGCTGTTTCTGAAGGACCTCCTCTGGCACTTAGAATTCCTTGACCTTTTTATGGATTGATAACACCTTGGTATCAGGTACCACCTAAAATGCAGTAAACACAAGATTTTGAGGGAAAGTTACAAAAACCCCCCTGTGGTTTGGTCAAACCTACAGTTTGCCCCTTCTATTTTGAAAAACCTACACTTTACCCCTATATTTTTTATGCTGCCCGATAACAACTTCTGACACTGTATTTAAACTGTATGGTAATAATGCTCTAGTAATTTGAAGATTTTTTATATTTTTTTCACAGCAAACCGACCTTTAAAAAATACTGATATATAATTATAGGTGGAAAAGTACATTTACAGAAAGGAAAAACTGATAGTTTAGAATATCTATTAGCTATAAAAAAAAATACTGGACATATTGAAATTACTGGAAGATGATTATCGTAGAGTTTAAATACAGTTTCAGAAGTTGTTATCAGGCAGTATAAAAAACATGGGGGGCAAAGTGTATGTTTCTCAAAATAGAGGGGGCAAATTGTAGGTTTGATCAAACCACAGGGGGGTTTTTGTAACTTTCCCAGATTTTGAGCCTATGCTTTCTTGATGATTTGATTTTCATGTGCAGAGCGGATGCTTTGTCTAATCAGAACATAAGGCTAAAGTTGACAGATTTTAGTAGGATGCCCAGCCGATCCCCGAGTGATGAAAAATTGGAGATCTTTGTCAGCATCTGAATGAGGAATTTACACGGATTTTGGGATTTCAAGCAGGACAACTTCTGATGAAGTACTCAGGCATTCCTCTCTCCTCTAAGATCCTCGTAGCCAAGTATTTTGTCCCATTGGTGACAAAGGTGAAAAGGAAAGTGAAGTCGTGGGGTAAGTAGTTCTTGCCTAATGCTAGGAAGTTGCAACGGATTAGATGTGTTCTTTTATCCATTCCAAGTGTATTGGATTCCAGTGTTTGTAATTCCTAAGAAAATCCGCAAGAAAATTAATTTCATTTACTGGAACTTCTTCTAGTCTAGGAAGGTGAATAGGTGACAGAAAGCCTTACTGGCTTGGGAAAAAGTTTGCAGATCGAAATCTAAAGGAGGCTTGAACCTATGTTATACAGTTTCATGGAACTATTCCATTATTCTCCTTTGGGATATCCATGCTAGGGAGGGTCGCTTATGGATACTTTGGATTTATGCCTACTATGTGAAAGGTCGTGACTTGTAGTCCCTTGAGGAGGGGATTGTAGCGTCCTGTGTGTGGAATAGTGTGATTAAGTGTCACACCACAAAACACACCCATAAATTTTGGGATAATAATATGTTGCACACTCAAAGAAATAAAAATCCATCAAATATAAAAGGCTACAAAATATTTTGAATAAATCCAAATAATCATATTTTATAATTCATACTTATTACTTGTCATTTAACATTGAATGATAGAGCAATTACAACTTAAAATCCTATATAAAATATCTCTAAGTTTATGGCACATATCAATTCTCATTTTAATGTTATCTCAAATCTCGAGATTTCGTAGTCACTCTATAACTAACTAACTTTATGTTTTTTGTTATCTATGTGAGTGAGAAAAAATATATATAGTAAGCATGAAAACCTAATAAGCAGTGGGTTATCCACCAGTCCATAAAATATAAAAACAGTTCATAAAATATACTCCTTCTGTCCCAAAATATTTACTCCATTTGACGTTTTATTGCATTTTGACTTGATTTTTTTTTCATATTATTGTTTGTTAGAAAAAAAATTAAAAAATATATATTTAGAAACTACATGCCTTGATTTATTATTTGTATGCAAAGATTTTTCATTTATATATTAAAATGTTGAAAATAAAAAATCCTAGATTAATTGCTGAAAACAAATTGAGCAAAGATTTCGGGACAGGGGGAGTATAATATAGGGATCAAGTAGAAAACAATCTTATTTGAAATATCATAAATTCAAAAGTCCCAAACAGAAAAATTATTTAAAGTATTGTAAAATGAATATTAATAAAAAAATATAATAAGCATATAAATAAGTCAGAATATTCATTTTATAGAAAAGGTATACTTATACAAATTAAAAAGTTATTCAAATGTAAAAAACAAATACAATTAAATTTATCATAGAACATTTCAAAATAAAGGTGAAATTCATACATGAAATCATTAATCGAAATAGAGCACTTTAGAACAAATAACAAAACATGATATTTCTTAACGTAGTGAACAAGGCAATTAATTTGACTACACTTTAACCATTATAATATGTCATGTTGTGGTAACTACATTTTAATCATTGCAATATATCTTGTTTCATAATTATACTTTAATCACTGTAGTACATCATAGACCAATTAAGAATTGTCATTAGTAATGTACCTAAAAAAACTAGTCTTGAACTGTGAATTGCGAATCATACAATGCTCAGAATAACTAGTCCTGAATAACCCTAAATAGTGCACTGTGGATCATACATACATAATACCGTGTAAGAATGACCATAAACTACACTTTTCCAGTAGTTAGATAGAGAACCAACAGCTACTAAAACAGAGTGAAAATATAAATATTCATATTCATGAATTTTTCATAATCTAAACATCCATAAAAATAAAAAATAAATTATATTACCATAATAACATAAGTAAACATGCTTGATCCAATAATTGTTAAAGTATTAACTTACATGCCTAATTATATTCAAACATAACGCACATACTTATTGAAACAAATTAAATAGGAGTAAAGCTTTACAGAATAATGATAACAGTAAAATCAAAATTATATGTTAAAAAGAAGTTCAAAAGTTGAGTTAATCATAATTTAAAACTAAAGATTTAAAGAAGCAAAGTTCAATACAATTCATTACTTTAGAAACATTAAAGTAGATAGCAAGATAATTTAATTTGTAGAATGTTGATAGCCACTTACCTCGTAATGGCAAATTTCCAAGTCCTAAATCAAATGCTAATCACCTATAATAATTATGGGAAAACGTCTACCAAAATACAATTTAAACTTAAACTAATAAACCTTAGACTGGCTACTGCTAATGGCCTATTCGTCACTGTCATGAATCATGGACCACTCTGAACTCGCCCCAGGACTTAAGGGGGCCCCAAACGCCAACCCCGAACTATCCAAGCATTTTTAATTTGTATATTAAACTACTTCATTAAAATCCATCTTTCACCCGTCAAACAATCTTAAACCTTTATACAATGCAATAATCTCTCCATAAAAATATTTAAAATAACTCAAAATTACTATCCACAGAAGTGATTCACTTGAAAGGATAATTTATCAAAGGGTAAAGTACTAAATAAGTGACTGCATTTTTTGTCATGGATATATTTGGTCACTATTCTTTTAAGTGGTGCCAAATGCATCACTTAAGACAATATTTGGTGCCAAATCAAGTATCAATGTTTTGAAATTGGGCAAAATTGGTTTTTGATGTAATTGACAATGGAAAGATTCTATTAAATATTAGAATTTTCTGCTAGGAGAAGATTATGTGGCAATTAAAGGACGATTGTATGGCAATCAATGATGAAATGGTATGAGGGGAAAGGACATTTTTGGTCCTATAATTTTATTAAATTTTCCACTTCAGTCCAACTTTCAGTCGCCATTGCTAACTTAGAGTAATTGACGAGTTGAGTCTCATTTTAAGGCGAGAATTTTTTAGTTCCCTTGTCTGATTGATGCGTTTTCTCGACTCTAGGTCTAGGATATATTCAATTCGAGATTGTGCATGAACAATTCGAGGCAGTTAAGGTGCGGTTCGATTAAGGGTCTGGGTTCGATTAAAGGTGGTAGCAGTGGCGGGGTTAGGTGATTGAGGGTAACGACGACGTCGGGCTGGGTGATTAAGGGTGGCGACGGATTTAAGGTAACCATTTTAAGAGGGTTATGTACCTCAATAAAACAAATGAAAGGTTGGAGGTCAATATGAAGCATTTAGGCCAAATTGGGGACCAATTGAGCAGTTTAAACACCTCAGTTAACACCTCATCAGTAGCAAACTCACCCCTCCACTAACACGTTATCAAAACTAACGGCCTAATCATGAAGTTAGACCCAACTTTGAACTTCGATAATGCATTTGACACAATTTAAAAGAATGGTAGTCAAATGTGTTCATGACCAAAAGTATAGTCACTTTTTTTGTTCTTTTCCCTTTACCAAATGCTTGCCCTTGATCTCCAATTGATCAAGAGCCCTTCTTGTCATCCAAGCTTCGACTCGGTGGCATGAGCAAAATAGCATCCAAAAGGCCTAGTTTCTTTTTCCTTTATTCTCTATCTATACACACACAACCTAACCTCACCCTTAACATCAATCGAATTCAGGATTTTTTCTTATGATTCTTCCTTTTTTTTTGTTCTCCTGCTAAGTAAATGGCACCAACCAATACTAGGCTTCAAAATCTGCCCAATTTTTAAATGCTCCTAGTGCATGTACTCGTTATCCATAATTATGTTGGCTGTTTTGTTTTGTTTTCTTATAACTAATGTCAACGTAACAGATTTTAAGATTTGGTGGCTGATTTTTTTTTCTCCAACATCCTTTCTAAAAATTTTTAGTTATAGCAATTATTACAAATCATCTTTTCCTTCCTTATCTTTCTAGGTATCAATATCTTCTCATTAAGCATTTGGTGTGGAGATGGACTACCCTGAGGTTTTTTCTTTTTCAATACCAAGAAATCTTTTAGTGAATTTGTTGAAACCATGATTTTAGATTTGAACGAAACTCCCCTAGTTGTTGATATGGTGGATGACACTTGTTTGAGTCAAGATGGAAGTGATGATGCTGGTGATGAGAGGCGAGCATAGTTCAGATTAATTCAATTTTATGATGGAACTGAACCAAATCAAAATAGCCTATATTCCAGAATTTTTTTACCCAACCCCAAGAATCGAACAAAACCAAAACCATGATTCTGGGTTTTTTTTTATTTTGGTCCTCAAGTTTTTCAATTTGTATCATATACCTATAATAACACTAAAATTCAATAAAATTGCAACCATAACCAGTTTATGAAATATTCAACATAATATATAATTAAATTAGCATTTAAATACATGTACTTAGACACATTCAAAAGAGTTTAATATGTTGTTGCCAAAATAGTTTAAAAGAGTTAATTATGAAATATCTTTCATCTCAACCAATTTACTTCCCTCCAATAATTCTAACATTGACACGACATTCAACATGGAAACTAAGCCTTCAAAACTATATTCTTCAGTATCAAAACCTGAAATATGTTAATTTTATGAATTTTCAGTTTCACATGGCTCATAAATGAAAAAACATGATGAATGTGTTGTAAAGAGTAATCTGGAGTAAAAAGATCGAAAGCAAAATGACCCCAATAATAGTCAGTCTAGGAAACGAAGTGATTCAAATAAATATAAAAAAAATTTTGTGAATGATCCCACAAATTCTATATTATTTTAATTTACGACATCAATTTAAGGATTTAATATAAAAATACAAGATGATCATCATAATTCTTCAAAAAGATACATATATATATAGATATATTAGTAATACTATAATTTTTCTTATATATATGTGTGTGTGTGTGTGTGTGTGTACCTACCTACCTCGGGTTCGGTTCCATCCTGGATTGGTGCCATATGGAACTAGAACTACCCAAAAAAACTATTGGCTTTCTTATATATAAAATCAACTCATGAACTATGGTTTATTTTTACCCAACTCAACCCAACCCAATGAGAGTAGTTTGGATTGGGTTTCAGGTTTACTTAACACATGCTCACCTCTATCGATGATATTTTGTTATTTGGGGAAGACAGTATGTCGGATGATGTGCATTCATGTAGTGGCAACCAATGCAAAGGTGGTTTTTCTGTGTTCACATAGTTTTTCTTATCAGGTAAAATCTACCAAGGGTCATCTAACTTATTTTTTTTGTCCTAAACGAGTACCTAAACTTGATATCGTCCTAATGAGGTACCTTTCCTCCTGTTGTGCGTTCTTTTCAACTACTTTCCATCAAATTGACTGTTAAAATGGATGGGGAATGCTGATGTGGCATTTAATATCACTAAGATAAATTTAAAAATATCAACTTTAGTCCTTCAACTTCTTCAATCACTAACTCTAGTTCCCTAAATATTTTTAATGGCAGATTTGAAAGAAAAAGAGAGAGAAAGGGAGAGAGAGAAAGATGTCCGATATTCACTATCACCCATAGCTCTAAAATCACGTCCTAATTCCAGTCTTTGGTCCTCCCCGCCACCATTCTCACTCCCCTCCCCACCCCTGGCTAAAAAGTGTTAGTGTTGTGTGTAAAACCTAATTATAAGATTATTGTATTTTTGCACATTGAGTCATGATATTTTATTAAGGCATTAATCCAATAATTATGTTTGTTGTTTTGTTTCTACATAATGTAATAAATATAATTATAACCCTAAAATAATGATATTCTTAAATGTCCCTAGTCTAGTATTATCATGGAGTGGGTTACAATAATACATAATGACTAACATATGTTAAAACTAATATGAGATATGTAGTCTATATATGGGTATAAGTTAGAGAACTTGTGTACTGAACCAACCTACCATGAGAATGCTACATGGATCGTTATATGAGTGTCATAAGTGATTCTCACAGTGATCATGGTATGTATAGTCTTTTGACCTAAAGTCATTAAGGTTCCCTACATGTGAGTCTCATACTTTGATACTTCACTTTGTTACTCGTGACTGAGTAAACTTGAAGGAGGTCATTGGGTATGTCATATATCATGCGGAGGGTTTTATATGATCAAGATGAAATTTTTCCTTCCTATGTAACGAGAAATATATCTTTGGGCCCCTTGATAAAGTGAGACTAAGAAAATGCATGGCCATGCTCAGATAAGTTGATATACAATATCAACATCATCCATTTAAGTTAGTCTACTCGGTAACCCAGAAACCAAATATTGGGTTATACGAGAGTGACACATTTCATGTCTCGTGCTTAGTCTTAATATCTTGGACAAAAGGACAATGACATATACGGATAATGATCATAAATGTTTAATTGAATCACCGACAATCTTGTTTCTTGGTTAGCAATGATGTGTTGCGAGACACCACTTATTGCTTATGATTATAAATGTGATTTATGATTATTGCCAATGTAGTAAAAACCTATTGGATCGCACACATAAAGTCTATTTGGATTATTTGAGTGTATGGGTTAATTTATTTGGGTTATGGTTTCATGATAATTTCGTATTAATAATTGACCCAAAAGTTGAGCCATTATTAAGCATAATATTAAACCTAATTGGATTAGGGCTGTGAAACCCATTACGCTTGAAAGTTGAGTCTTACTATAAATACATCTTATAGTGAGAAATTCGTAGCTCTTGCCTTAGCCTCCCAAAAAGGACAAAATCAGAAGAGTTCTGAAAGTTCTAGCTGCACTATTCTTTTGCCATTCCTTGAAGGATGCAAGTTAGCACTGTGGGTGCAAGAGAAACACATCTGCTAGGACGTGGTGGAGACATGGTGATCCCGAGAGGCTCATGTGGATACCGTAGAGAGCTTGAACATATCAACTATTTAGGTTTTGTGATTCGACTTAACAATTGGGTGAAAGATCTTAACCAAATTAGGTATGAAAATTTCAAACATCCAGTTTATTCCATTTCACTTGGATCCTGGAGGGTTTTGGTTATATTCCACTGCGCTTACTTGGCTCTCGAAACCCTATAAAAAGGCCACCATTAAGAATCAGTAGGCGGAGTGGAGCAGGCGAACCCGGGGCAATCTAGGCCTAGATTCTTTATCATCGCCCAAGTACCCACGGTTGCTCAAATTAGCTGTTGCTGACTTTCTTGTTGTTGTCGCCTAGATTCAACACTATTCCTCGGGTTCAATTCGACGTTTCATTTTTTGAGTTTGAAATCATGGGATTGATTTGACACTTGATTTCCTGGGTTTGAAATTGGAGCTTTGGTTGTGGCTCAGGTTCTATGTTGAATATCTTGTCTTGAGGATTTCTGAGTTTATTTAGTTAATTGATGTGATTTTGGAAGGGCGTGGAAGGTGGCAATGAATGGGATAAGGGGGCGATTGGGTGGGCTAAATTGAGGTGTTAGACGAATGGAGAGACGGCTTTGACGGCAACACAATTTTGACGCTTAAACCAATGTGAAATAAGAAAAAATTGGTGGTAGGGTGGCCGGTTTCGGGATTGGTGACTGGAACAGCTAGGCTGGTGCCTAGAGAGTGGTCAGCAGTGGCGATTGGGTGGACAACTTTTGAGGTGGCTGTAATAGAGATGGAAAATTAAGGTTAAGGGGTATAATTGACTTGAGTGAAAATTTAAGGGTTAGAATTAAAGGTGGCAAATTTTGACCCGACTTGAAAACCTGAACCGATCCATTTGAACCCAAACCCGACTTGACCCAATTTGACCAAAAAGTCAATGACCCAAACTCGGTTGTATCCAACCTAACCTGAACCTAAACCCGATTAAGGTGAAACCCGAAAAAGCCCAAAACCCGAATGATCGAAACCCAAAATACCTAAAACCAAATTAGACTGAACTCGAATTGGCCTGAACTCAAACCCGAACTCAAACCTGAAATAACCCAAACCCAAGACTAACATGACCTAAACCTGAAAAGACCCAAGTCTAAACCCGACAAGAACTGATGTTTAGGATTTGTTGAATTAGCCCATGACTTTATGAGATTATCAGATTTTGCCTTAAAAATTACCATATTTACCTCAAACTGTCTAGAGTTGACAAATTTGCCCCAAAATTTTTAATTTTAGCTAGAACTTTATAAAAATTTTCAATTCACACCTAAACTCTTCCATTTCGCCTACACTGACCTCAAACGACCTCTAGGACTCCAAATTAGTACCTAAATTAAATTAATTCATATTTTTACCCTAAATAATGATTCTAAATTCCTAAAAAATTATAACTTGAAGTGATAACATAATTTCTTAAGTTCTAAAATTACCAAGTTTATAGTTTCATGAATAGAATTTGCAAAGTTTTTGAATTAGATATTTTTATTGAAATAATTTTATATTAATATATTTATATCTAGTTAAATTAAATTTGTTAGATTATTTTTTATGCCTAGTAATTTTTTAGTTATAAGGAACCTAAATTTTAAATTTTTCATTTTAGTCACTTATAAAAATTGCAACATGGGTCTCTAAACTTTTCAAATATTTGCATCAAAAATAAAATTCTTTAATTTAAATTTTAGCAAAACCTAAATAAAAAATTGAATTAATACAGTTATTCTAGCTTATGCACCAATAACTCAATTAGACCCGAATATCAACCCGAATCTATCCCAAAACCCAAATAACCCAACCTGAAGTTACTTGAGACTGAATTTGGCCTGACCTGAATTGAACCTGAACCCGAAATTTACTTAACCCAAAATCAACATGAACCCAAATAATTCGACGTGAACCCAAACTGATGCTAACCCAACTAAACCCGAACCTGAATGACTTGACTCAAACCTAACCCAACCCACCCAATTGCCATCCCTAGTTAGAATTAGTAGTTCAAACAGTTTGAGGACAAAATTTGTCATTTTAAGTTTAGTTTAGTACTGTTTAATGCCACATAATCATTTTTCATCTAATTTAATAGTCAATTTGACGGAAAGTAGTAAAACAGGATGCATAATAGAAGAAAAGGTATATCACTAGGACAACATAAAGTTTAGGTACCCATTTAGGGAAAAAAAATGAGTTAGGTGACCCCTGATGGATTTTAGCCCTTTTCTTATCATTGTATGAATTTTAAATATCATTGTTCATTTTTTTTGTTTTCTTAATTTTATTGGGGTGTCACATGAAATGGGCCACGAACTTGAAGGAGATGACAGTGGAGGGGCGAGTAAAAATTGTCACACCCCACACAAGCCCCCGTCTGTGCACTCTCAGTGCCACTCACCTTGCTACCCAAAAAGTTATTAAACACTTATGCTTTCTAAGTGTTATTAGACACATTTAGTTTTGGCCAACTTTCTTTTAGGTAGCTTAAGTCTTATTTTCTTAAGCTTAAAGCCTGGGAGGTGCCGTAGAAGGCCTATGAGATGTCCTGTATAATTACTTGCAGCTTAAGGCAAGACCCATAACACTAACTTGCATCATAAGGCAAGCCAATATACAGTAACTTGCAACACAAGGTAAGGCATACACTTATACTTTAAGTGTCTAGAATGTGTGCTCATCAAGTGTGCTACTCCAATGCACGATAACCAAGAACCCCAACTCATCAAGCTTTGGAAAACAAAATTTACATGTCCATGAGCATTCGGCCAAGTAAAGAACACAAGAGGTTCATCACATAAAGACATATCCATAGGTACATAAACATGGCATAACTTGGCATTCAAGCATCCAACATATGTACAACAAAAACAAAGTCATCGGAGGCTACATATACATAAAAATAGCCTAAGTACAAGCACTACCTACTTGGCAACATACCAAGAATGCTAAATGTCCAAAACTAGCCAAGATTATGCATTACAAGCCATACTACTTATGTTACCTGAAAAGCACCTTAAGTGTGCAATACAAGAGCACACACTAGAGTACAAGACCAATGATCATGTTCATGGTCATGAAAGTGAATACCAACACCAAAGCCAAAATCCACACATCCATCCTTCACCTAGACAAGTCCCACAATCTACTCAAGCCTGCAAAACTTAATACATAAGTTTCAGGCACATAACATGACATAAGACTTGCACAAGTACTATAACAAGCCAAGTTTCGGTTTGGCACATACCTTGAGCAATAATGTACTAACTTAGTACACAAGTAAGCAAGCACAATCACACTCACTCAAGCTCAATTCCTTTTCCTGAAATACAAACAATATGGGCATGAGTTTTGCAACTCAATAAGGTTCATTACAACTCATAAATGAGTTTATTTAGTTAAGCCAAAGCTTAACCTCCATAAGCATAACCTAATCTACAAGAAAGACATGAAAACAAGGAAACACAATAGCATAATACATGTACACATAAACTACCTGAGACATATAAGTATAATAATACTAGTTACAAAGGTTAGTAAACACAAACAATCAATCAAGCACACAACTCACACACACACCACATTGCCATTCTCGGCCGAAACTACTAGCAAGTATATATGTGCAAATTGTGCACTCCAAGCTTCACCATTGAAATCTCTAAACCACTAGAGCTCCAAGTTCATGATAAGTTGACTTCCTTACCAAGAACTCTAATACTTGCCATTAATTGGACTAGCTAGGCAAACCATATAAACCCGAAAGTTTAACCTTATGCCCATCTAGCAAACTAAGATCACATAGCATGATTAACTATCACTTAGCCGCCATTAACTACTTGAACATGGAATTTTACCAAGAAATCAAGTAGAATCATGAACCTTACCCACAAACACAAGCTTGAGCTCTTGGTCGACTCTTGATACTCTAAATCCAAGCTTGTAACTTGAAGCTCAAGGTCACCTAGTGCTGAGACTAACAAATCAAAGCTTGATTTCCACTTTAAGCTCCAACTCCACTCCAATTTAGCAAGGATTCGACACCAAACTCGCCAAGAATGCCAAGAACTTTACCTTGACTTTTGAAATGGAGCTTTGACCGGAATTGATCATTCTCGGCTTAAGTGGTAACATGCATAGCCGGCGTGTGCCACATGTTCACAAAAATGGGCTTAATGCCCTTATTATCTTCAACTAACTTGCATGGCTTAATGAAGCCTTCCACTAGTATTAGTGCCACAATTAACACCCGAAAGATCTTTCAAAATGGCCCTTCATCTTTGTTTTCCATCATAAGCCACATAGCCATTTTTCATGTGCACTTTAAACCCGAATGTTCTCGGTTTTGCACATACATCGCTATTCTCATTTTCAATTAAGTCCCTCCTGTTTTATTTTGCATTTCCTTTGCATTCTTAGCCTGGGCCAAGCACTAAGGGATGGTCCTGACAAAAATGGTGCAAGTATTGTAAGTCACAACATATCAAATGTGGCATAATGGGTTTGTTTGTGCATGGACATTAATATGTAACTAGGTAGGGAGAACATTAATTATTCAGAGAAAACCGAGAAAATTGAAAAGACTAGTTATATTCGAATAAAATCATTTGGTTTCTTTTTTAGTTTGGTCGGTTTAGATCAAAATTGAATTTTGTATTTGATTATCGGATTGATTATTGGATCATACACTTAAAACCGAATACACCGGATAGATGAAATAATAATAAATTTTTTACTTTTATCCATAATGACTCTACATATATGAAGTTATTTTCTACTAATTTTTACCATTATTTATATTGACCCTACATATATAAAATTATTTTCTACTAGTTTTGGACAATATGTTGTTTATCTTTCTTTAATTTTGGGTGTAAGAGGTAAAAATTTTAATATTTATCTTATTTTTTTTCATTTACTATGTCTAAGTTTTAGAAAGATAATTGAATAAACCAAAATATAATTCGAACAGTTGGGATCAATTATGATATGTAATTCAAAAAATTCGAATACACTTTGTAAAAATAAAAAATCAACCAGATCATAATGTTCAGATCGGTTCCAAATCGAGCGAACCGAATGCTCACCCCTTTATGAATGTATGAGCTTGGATTTTTCATTTGCAAGTGTGTTTGATAAAATCAAGTATCAATTTTGTACGTTAGTACATTTATTTTTGTTCAATCATTTTGTAATAGTGAATTTATTTTATACAATAATTAGCTATTTTCATACAATTGTTGTCCAGATTCATACATGTATATATTAGTTGTTTTTGTAAGAAACTGCTTCTATTTTGTATGATTATAATGACTCATTGCATATGATTAATATTTCTTACATTTTACATGTGTAGATTCAAGGATTAAATATGGTATATCGAAAGGGACCTAACGGTGTTAAGGGGCAATCCTTAAAAGGTGTATGCGTTGAAGGTTTGGAAGCAAATTTTTCCTTGTTTGGTAGGTATGCTATCAATAATGGTTTGAAGACTCATCATAATGGGTGTTGATGGAAGTGCAATATTGTATCACATGCAGAGTTTTGTTGTCACCGGCAAGTGGTCAAGCATTCAAGAAAAGATAATGAGAAGGAAGTTGCATTCCTGAAATCAAAGCTTGAGATATGGATGTAGCGTTACAATATCTTTTAAGTGTATAGATGATGGGAAATGGGTGTGTGACCATCATGTTAAACAACATAATTATCCATTTGTTCTAACCCTGATGTAGCATTTGTTAGACACTGCTAAAGATGTGTCGGGGTAAGCAATTTAAGACTGTTATGTCTTTGGATAATAGCATGCAAGATTTATAATCTAGATACATTGGTGTTGTTTAGCAATGAAGCAGGTGGGCCAGAGTCTTTGTCGATCTCATGAAAATCTCTACAAAACCAAATAGCAGTAGCCTTCCAGCTTCTTTCTCTCTCTTTTTTCCTCGGCCGGAACGCTGGTATTCGCTCTTGTTTTTTGTGAAATTACTAATCTCTCTCTATTTTCCTCACTTTTTAATTAATAGCAAAATAGTAAATAGGGGAAAATATGAGTGTAGAACCTATTCTAAATGTATTATATCCTCAGCCATTAGAAAATAATGATTTTCTAGCAGTGAGTTTTCATGCATTCTGATTTCGTGTCTAGGAGTATAAACTTAAGAGTCAATTTTTATGGCTTAATCATGTTCAAGTAATGACCTCAATTGCACATAAATTGGTATCAGACATGAAAAAACCATAATTATCAAGCAAAACTTTGAGCTGAAAGCGCCATTGAGTCACTGTTGTTAAACATAATTTTGAAAGTTAATCGGTGGTGTAGGGATTGACTTTAGTTCAGGAGTGAAAAGGACAGACTTGGAAAGTGGCTTTAGTTTTGGGTCCAAAAGGTTAATATGACCCAAAAGGTTAATATTATGATTAGCTCAAGGCTAATCTGGCTTATCGATAAGAAAGATTTCCGCTGCCGGGATTTGAACCCGGATTCTTTAGGTTATCAGAATTGCCAATTGCTACAGCGGATTTGGTTGCCATGGAGTTATATATTTACTTATATAACGAGAGCCTGAAACTTAAAAAGATTTTTTCCCTTGCGACGCAGCTTCCTCATTCTGCAATATGTCACTTTTTGATTGTATTAAAAGAACATCTCATCTTGCATTTTTATAGATTTTCTTTCGTGCATTTAGTATTCAAGATATTTTGTATTTATACTACATATTACATGCATTTAGATTATATAAATGCATAAACAAACATGTTCAACTTTTAAGAATTTTACAAGTTTTACAAATTTGTATGGTGTCAGACATGAATCCATCATTCATGTTTTTTTTGTCTATTAAACTACTTTACTTCATTAAAATCCATCATTCATCCAGTCAAACAAACTTAAATCCTTTGTGATATCACTGATCTCTCTCTATTTTCCTCTCGCTTTTTAATTAATAGAAAAATAGTAAATAAGAGATAATATGAGTATTCTAAATGTATTATATCCTCAGCCATTAGAAAATAATGACTTTCCAGTAGTGAGCGTTAATGCATTTCGATTTCGGGTCTAGGAGTATAAACTTATCAGTCAATTTTTATGGCACAATCATGTTCAAGTACTGACCTCAATTGCACATAAATTGGTGTCAGACATGAAAAAACCATAATTATCAAGCAAAACTTTGTGCTGAAAGCGCCCTTGAGTCACTGCTGTTAAACATAATTTTGAAAGGTAATCGGTGGTTTAGGAATTGACTTTAGTTCGGGAGTGAAAAGGACAGATTTGGAAAGTGACTTTAGTTTTGGATCCAAAAGGTTAAATTACGATAGCTCAAGGGCTAACCTGGCTCATCGGTAAAAAGGGTTTCCGCTGCCGGGATTTGAACCCGGATTCAATGAGTCATCAGAATTGCCAATTGCTACAGCGGATTTGTTTGTCGTGGGGCTATATATTTATTTATATAATAAGAGCCTGAGTTATAATTTTTCCACTCATGACACCGTTTGCCCCGCTTCCTCAACCTGCGTTATGTCACGTTTTCGTTGTATTAAAAGAATATCTCACCTTAAATATTTATAGATTTTCTTTCGCACATTTAGTATTCAAGATACTTTGTATTTATACTACATATTACACGCATTTAGATTATATAAATGCATAAACAAACATGTTCAATTTTTAAGAATTTTACAATTTTTACAAATTTATATATTAAACTATCCAAGTGATGCCCCGTTGGCATTCTTGTTATATGACATGTTGGTCTGAAGGAGAGACTTCTATTGTGAAGGTATCTGTAAGACTTTGAAGAACAAGAGTTAGAGACTCCCCAGAATGTGTTTCCGGGAGATGAGCCTTTGACGCCTAAGTCAATATTTGTGTGAGTAGTGATAAAGAACAGAGAACAGTGAATAATGAAAAGTCTCTTTCTCTTACCAAGGTCCCTCCCAGGTATTTATAGGAGGATGGAGGGAGGAGTTCGTTTGACACAACTCGTTCAGATCATGACACATGTTCGGTTAGATCTGATTCATACCTTCGGTGATAGGCACCTCCAGCTGGCCATAGGCCGTTCTGGCCAAAGGGCAGGGGTGCGTGCGAGGTCTCTTTGTCAGATGTTTTTTAACCGTTTTTGTCGTGTCTCCGTAAGACCCCTTCGGGTGGAAATTTTCCCTAAGGGCTATTGAGGAAGGCCCTTTGGTAGAGTGGGTCACCTTCAGGACACATTTTCCTCTGTCGAGGATGGTGGATCTACTTTTCCGAGGTCGGTAGGTTCGTAAATCCAAGGGTGGTTAAAGACACCTTTTCCCGAAGTTGGTCATGTTACCTTTCCGAGAATAGTGTTGAGGGTGCCCCGAGGTCGAGGCTAAACTAACGCCGAAGATGGTTTTCAGATAGCTGATTAGGAGATCTTGAGGGCCATAGCCCTTCGCCTATCACATGCCCCCATGGGGAAGTTGAGGTTGTATCTTCGGCGTTAAGCCTTTTGAGGGCGCAGCTTGGATATCCTTTCTGGAGGTGACAGTCATCCCTGTTAGCATAGCTAACTTCTAACTGAGGTCACCTTCTTCGAAGTGGGCACCTCTTTGGTTCAATATGCCTCTTTTAGCCGAGGCAGGGTCTTCGGCATTAAGTGGGACTCCTCACTTTTTGGCCAAGCTTTTGATGTTCTTAAAGTTGTATCTTCGGCTAAGGAAAATATCCCCCCTCTGAGTTTTTTATCTTCTGTTGTCTGCTAATGAATCGTCACATCTTCTGACCAGGTAGTCGCGTCACTTCAGGCTAGGCTAACATAGGTCTGCTAATGTTAGAAAGCGTGCCCTTGTTTCTCGCCTTGGGTGACAAATGTCACCAGGTGACTGGCAAACGGTCGCTTCCGTTAAATTGGTTACGTCCTTTTGTGTGTGAAAGGTCATTATGGCGATGCTTCGCCTGCCTCTTTCAGTCTATATAAACCCTTCCTTCTTCAGAGTTTTCCACACTTTTCAATTTCCATTCCTTTTTCTCTCTGATTTCCTATCGTCTTTCATCTTTCTTTGGTGGTGGTGCTAGCAGCGGAGCGATTTCCAGTGAGTTGTGGTGATTTCCGAAGTCCTTGTCTTCGTCCTAAACTAAGTGGGTTACCTTCCGAAGTGCTTTTTTTGTTTTAATTCTTTTCCCTTCGATTTTCCGAGGTCAGATTCCTCTGTTCCTGAACATGGTTTTTACCAGATAAAAGCTCATCCCGTTCCTGAGAGTTGGCTCCCACTTAACTCTCATCCGAGTTGTGCCACTTCAGAGAAAGTGAAGAAGTGGTCGGCTAAATTTTTTCTCCTTTCCTATGTCATCACTAGGCTACCTAGTCCTAGTATGCCTAGCTATGCTCCTCATTCAGACAAGGCTACTGTATTCAGGGCTTAGTTAAAGGTAGGACTTCGGCATCCCCCTTCGAAGATGGTTTGCGACTTTTGCCAATTTCATGGCATAGCTGTCAACCAACTTCCCCCGAACTCTTACTCCTACTTTAACGCTTTTCTTTGTATGTGTGGGGTCTTCAACATAAAGGCCCACTTTATCTTTTTCATGCAATACTACAAACTCCACCCCGTTCCAAAGGGTGGGTTCTACGTCTTGCTCCCTCAAAGATCTGGGAGCAAGAAATATATGTTCACCTTCAAAACAAATGACAGTTGGCAAGGGTGGCAGAAGAAGTTCTTTTTTCTGAAGGTGGATGAGCAGTGGAAGGACATGTCGACCAAATGGGCTTTGGGGACTTTTGATGTCGATATAGTAGACCAAAGGAAGCTCTTAACCTTAGAGCTAGAGTCCCTATTTGAAGAGTTTGACAGCTGTATTCGGTCTGTCGCGGATTGGGATCCCAAGTTCCCTCCGCGTTCTCTATACCCCTTCCTTATCAGATGGAGTTTCATGATAGAAGAGGTCCTTCGGGAGCTTGGGGTGGTTAAGGACACGTTACCGATGAAGGTATGTTGAAACCCTTGGTCTATGGGAAGAATGCATGGTTGGTGAAGCTCCTTCGGGGAAAACTTACGTATTCGGCACTGAAAGAGAGTAAGCTCATTTGCAATTTTGTTACTTATGCTTTTCCGTACTTATACTGACGTTCTTTTTTTTTTTTACAGAGATGGATGACAAATCTGCCGCTTTCTACAAGAGTCTCTTCCTCGGCCAAGCCGAGAAGGGGGAGCAACAAAAGAAGAAGGCGTTGAAGAGGGAGAAGGTGCTGGCTGGACCATCTTCGACTTCGAAGTCGAATAAGGCCAACGAGGACTCCCTTCCACCTCTGCCCGAAAGAGAAGTGGAGGTGCTTGGCCAAACTCCTGTTCATGCTAACCCATCTTTGGAACCGACCATCTATTCAACCCCTCTTAGTCCCAATGCAGTTGTCGAGACGTTGGGGACTTCGGTCGAAAAGCTTTCGGTCAAAGAACTGGAAGCACATCAGAAGAAAAGGGGTAAAGATGTTCCCCCCGAGGTCTTGGATTTTATTGACTTCGAAGGAGATGAAGCATAACTCCCCCCAGGTTTGTCCCTTAGCCATTCATCTATAAGTTTGGGAATTTTTGATATTTTAGACCTTATAGACGAATGGCTAAAGGATAATGTTTTTATGGAACTTCGGTGTAACTTTGCAGGCGAAGGAGCGTAGGTTCCGTGGGTGAAGGACCATGCTCGAAAAAGGACCATTCGGGACTCAAAAATCCCGAGGGACAAAGTTCCGAATGAGCCATTCTGGAATTTTACGGAGGACATGGACTTGTTCTCTGAGTATAGCGAGAAGATGGCCCCTCAGATGGCGAGGGGCATTATGACTAATGCCACTTTCCAGTCCCTGACGGAAAAGTGTCCTAACGAGGAAGTCCTCGCTGCGAGGATGAGTGAACACACAGCCCAGGTAAACCTTAACCCTTAAGGACTTAGAAAAATTCTGAGCTTTTGTTGCTTTTTAACCCTGATTCGGAATCCTCCTCTTTTGTAGCTATTGGCATATAGTGGATATCTTCGGGCTTGGGCAGTTGAGCAATCTTCGGTCCGAAGATGGTCGGAGGAAAGCTTAGCCAAAGCTAAGGAACTTTTTGCTAGCTCAGTCATCAAGTACGGCGAGCTTAATAAAATTGTGAAGGAGGACCTGGCCAGCCTTCGGCAAGAGGTGCTGAGAAGCCAAAATGAGCTGTTGGAAGACTTTTTTTCTAAGGTGACGGACCTTGGCTTGAGGGTAGTGGCCTTTACTTCATCAAACGAAGCCTTCCAAAAGAAGAAAAAGGAATCCATTGCCGACCTTACGAAGACGCTGGGGCTTAATGCCGAATTCTTAGCCGAGATCGATCGGCTGAAGAAGGAGAAGAAAAATAAGCTTGAGAAGGAGGTCGAGGTGTTGAAGAAGAAGCTGGAGGACCTCAAAGCAGAGAAGGCGAAGTCAGATGAGGCAACTAAGTCCTCATACCAAGATGGGTTATGCCTTGCCCGTCACCAGGTCCTTTCCAAGCATCCTGACTTGGAACTCTCCTTTCTTCGGGCGCTCAACATTCCCAAAGGACCAACTTCGGAATAGTCGAAAGTAGAATATCTCAATCTTTCCATTCTTCCTTCTTCAGCTATTGAAGCTGGCGCCAACGAAGATGATCCCGAAGGTGACTCCGCCAAAGATGCTGAAGGGGCCGAAGATGGTCAAGATGACCAATATATTTTTTTTTGTGTACTTTGAACTTTGTACTTTTTCAATGAAATGAAATTCTATCTTTCTTTGAAATTTTGGCTAAGTCCCTGACTGGTATGACTTCGGGCATTATCTTTGTCCTTCAGCATTTAACCATCTTCGGCAGTGAGTTGTGCCATCCTTTAAGGGTTTACAACCTGAGTGTTTTTAAAGGTTTCACAACCATTTTTGGTTATACCTCTCTGGAAGACTTGTCCTTAAAAAATAGTTAAGTACTTTTGGGATCAACCATGTTCAGTCGACCACCTTCGGTGAAACTTCAATTTTGTGAAAAATAGTTAAGTACCTTTGGGACGAACCATGTTCAATCGATCACCTTCGGCAAAAATTGTACAATTTCACTCATGCACTTTCAGAAATAACCATATTCAGTTTGCTTCCCTCGGTACCAACCATATTCGGTTGATAGCCTTTGGTAAAATACTACTTATTCACCTTCAGAAACAACCACATTTGGTTTGCCTCCCTCGGCATAAACCATGTTCGGTCGATAACCTTCGATCAAATATTGTACAATATTACTTATGCACCTTCGGAAACAACCACATTCGGTTTGCCACCTTTGGCATCTTTCGCACAATTTTTCTCTTGGAAATTTTCCTAAGTGTAGAATTTTTTCAAAGAGTCTGAATGCCATGTATTTTTCAATTCTCTACCTTCGATATCACCGAGCTTGTAGACTCCTAGCCGAATTTCCTTGATTACCAAGTAAGGTCCATCCTAATTTGCCCAAAGTACTCCATGAAATAGTCTTCGGGCTTCAAATTCAGCCTTTCGGAGAACTAAGTCCCCTTTCTTGATTCCTTCACGCTTGACATGCAAGTTTGAAGCAATGGCTACTCTCTACTGAAAAGCTTTCCTTCTAAGCTCGGCCATCTCTCTATGCTCGTCAATCAGGTCCAACCTGGTTTCTAAACCGAGGTTGCTCCCTTCTTCGTCGAACACCTATATCCTCTTCGATGGCTGTACGACCTTGATAGGGATAATGGCCTCCGTGCCAAAGACGAGTGAGAAGGGTGTCTTACCCATAGCCCTTCTAGGAGTTGTTCGATAGCTGCACAGCACACTCGGGAGTTCTCCTAGCCATTTTCCCTTTGTTTCCTTCAACCTTTTTTTAAGACCATCTTTTATCATTCTGTTGGACACTTCCATTTGTCCTTTGCTCTGAGGATGAGCAACTGGGGTGAAGTGCACTTTTATCCCGAGGTCGGCTACGAATTCCTAGAAACTTTTATTAGTGAACTAGGAACCATTATTAGCTGCTATCACCCTTAGTACACCGAATCTGCATATGATGCTCTTCCAGGCAAATCTTTGTATGTCCTTCACCGATATTACTGCTAAAGGCTCTGCCTCGATCCATTTGGTAAAATAGTTTACTGCAACTACGTAGAACTTCACTCATCCTGGAGCTGTTGGGAGAGGCCCAACCGCGAAGGGGCAAGGATAGTTTTCCGAAGTTATCACTTCTAAGGATAGTCTCTGGATGAAAGCGTATCTCTGGCATATGTCGCATTTCTGGACAAATTGCCTCGTATCCTTCCTCAAGCTAGGCCAGAAATATCCTTGGCGGAGTAGTACCCCGGCAAGGGCATCAGTTCCTATATGAGAACCACAGGCCCCCTCATGGACTTCTTTCAGGACGTCTCCACGTCCTCTTTGCTGACACACCCTCCGTAACGAACTTCCGTACCCTTGTCCGTACAATTCTTCTCCAATCAGGAAGTATCTTCTTGAGCGCTTTCGCACTTTTGCAACTTCAAGAGGATCTTTAGGAAGTTTCAAAGTTGTGAGGTATTTCTTGATAGGATCTTTCCACCCTATACCCGAGGTTGCTATGTACATTACCGCTATGTTTGGCTGATACAGTACTTCGGTGGACTTCTTTGATTTGGACAAAGTATCTACTTCCATATTATCTCATTGCGGTACATTTTCTATATGTACCGTGTCGAACTCCTGGATGAGCTTCTTCACAAGATCATGGTACTTTGCCTAGTTTGGGTCATTTGCCCTACAGTCCCTCGCTATCTGTCGGATCACTAGTTGAGATTCGCTGTGGGCCTTCAGATTCCTTACACCTACTCTTTTTGCCAGCCGCAAGCTTGCTATAAGGGCTTCATATTCAGCAACATTATTGGTGATATTGAATCCGAATTTGATGGCCTTCATAGCTTCTATACCTTCGGGTCCGCAGAGGATTACTCCGGCTCCCTGGTGTTCAGATCCTGAGGCACCATCAACGAATAATGTCCATTCAGGCCCGTCATTTCTGAAGTCTTCTGGACTACCTTCGGTTTTAGGTACCTCGATGATAAAGTTTGCCAGTGCTTGGGCTTTTTATTGCCTTTCTTGGCTCATAAGTGATGTCGTATTCACCGAGTTCGATGCCCTACTTTGATAATCTTCCCAAATGGTCTACCTTCTTCATAACATCTCGAAGAGGTAGGTTACTTCACACAATGATAGGGTGCCCTTGGAAGTAAGGCTGCAGCCTTCTACTTGCCAATACTAAGGCATAGATGGCCTTTTGTAGAATAGGGTACCTAACTTCGACACCATGCAGGGACTTACTCACATTGTATATTAGCCATTGCTTTCCTCCCTCTTCCTTTACAAGCATCGAACTTTTTTCCTTTTTGGTGACGGTGAGGTAGAGGATAAGGGGTTTTCCTTCCTACAGCCGCCGGAGTGTTGGCAAACGGGTTAAGTAGCTTTTGAGCTCTTCCCAAGCCTTCCGGCAATCTTCGTTCTAAAAGTGTTCATCGGGACCAAAGTTACCTTCATTTTTTGCTGCTTTGGTAAGCACTTTAAAGAATAGTCGGTATCGGTCCCCGTATCTGGAGATGAATTTGCTAAGGGCCGTGATTCTCCCAGTAAGCCTTTGTACATCCTTGGACACTGTGGGAGTTTGAAATCTTAGCAAGGCCTTGACCTTTTCTAGATTGGCATTGATACCTCTTTCAGATACCATAAACCCAATGAATTTGCCAGCCGTTACCCCGAATACACATTTCTCGGGGTTAAGACGGATCCCAAATTTTTGAAGTTGGCGGAATGTTTCTTCCAAGTCTATGATATGACTGCCAGGTTATTTGCTCTTGAGTGTCATATCGTCGACATATACTTCCATATTTATCCCAATTTGGGAGCTGAATACCTTATTCATCAGCCTTTGGTACGTGGCTCTCACGTTTTTAGGGCCGAAGAACATTCCCACGTAGCAGTAGGTACCGACTTCGATCATGAAGGTGATTTTTTCGTCATTTTCGGGATTTATCCGAATTTGGTGATATCCACTAAAGGTGTCGACGAAGCTAAGCAGACCGTACTCGGCAGTGGAGTCTACCAATTGGTCTATTGGTGGCAGAGGGTAGGAGTCTTTCGGGTAGGCGTCGTTTATGTTTTGGAAGTTGATACCAGTTCGGAGTTTATCGCTCCCCTCCTTTGTCACAACAACTACGTTGCTAAGCCATTCGGGGTACTTGACCTCTCTTATTATTCCCGCCTTTATTAGTCGTTGGACTTCGATTTTAATGAAGTTGTTCTTATGCTCTGAGAGGCTACGTTTTTTCTGCCGAATAGGCTTTACCTCCGGACATGCTTTAAGACAATGTTGGATTGTACCCGGGTCCACCCCAGTCATATCAGTTGGAGAGTAATCAAATAGATCTTTGTTCATTAATAGAAGGGATACAAGCTTTTCCTTGTCACTTTCGGCCAGTTTTTTTCCCATTCGGTTACTTCGGCTCGGGACAAGCTCTACATCCTCTGTTTCTATTTTCTCTGAGTCGCTTTCTCCTCCTATTACCTGTGCACTGACCATGCTCTTTTCTCTCGAAATCTATGTGTGAACTTTCATTGGGCTTTGTCTTGCCTTTATGAAGACTTTCCTTACTTCAGCCTAATTGATGAATATTCTCCGCGTCCCCTTCCTTTGTGCTTAACATGACCATTAGGTACTTCACATGACCATTAGGTACTTCACATATGGGCGAATGTGGAGATTTTCTTGTGTTTGCCTTCCAAGGATAACGTTATATGAAGAAGGGACATCTATGACGATGAAACTCGCCATTGTGGAACCAAATAGCTCTTTCTTGTTCTGAACCGAAGTTCCCCTTACCATTAAAGGTAGATCGATCCACACGAGTACAGGGAGTTCGAAGGGACCTACCCCGAAGGTAGGGGAGGTAATGAGTTTAAGATCAATCTTGGAGATGCCCAAGTTTGGCAACAAGTGGGAAAACAGAACGTCAGCATTGGAGCTATCATCAATGAGCACTCTTTTAACGTCCCAATTCCCTACCCTCGCCATGATTAGGAGGGGGTCGTTGTGGGGGAATTTCACGGTAGGCCCATCTCTCCGAACAAGCTTGTTCGATGGGTTTCCAAACTTCATCATCGAGATTTCCCGGACTTTCCTTTTCCTTTCGGCCCAGGGTATCCCAGTGGTGATTGTTTGGATCACTCCCGCCGGAGGTGGTGGATGCTTTCTGGGAATTCAGTTCCAATGTCAGTCGGAGTCATAGTCCTTATCTTCTCCTTTCCTTTCTTATTCCCTTCTTCCTTTGGGGGATGACATCCGCAGATAGCGACGAAGTTGCCCCTACTTGATTAAAGATTCAATGTACTTTCTCAGCTAGAAGCAGTCCTCGGTGTCATGCCTGTGGTCTCGGTGGAACTGGCATAACTTTTTCATGTTCTTTTTGTTGTCTGAGGTCATGGCCTTCGGTCTCTGAATTGAAGTTCCTTGTCTCTCTAAGGCCATCAATATGTTCGTCCTTGTGGTGTTCAAGGGAGTGAACGAAATAGGTTTCTTCCCCCTTTGTTTCCGAGGTTTGCCCCCGCCCTCGATTGGGTACCAAGGTTGGTGACTCTGACCCTCGGAGTGATTATGATCAGATTTCGGCCCTCTCATCCTAAGCTCTTCGATCATCATGTATTGTTCTACCCTTCAGTAAAATTCTCTAAGGGTGTTAGGGGGATCCTTGGAGAACTCATAAAAGAGTTGTGAATCTCTCCAGAGTCCTTTGACCATGGTGAGGATGCGGATTTCGGGGTGGAAGTTGGGCACACTCAGGGTTTCTCGGTTGAACCTCTCGACATAATCCCGAATGGTCTCCCCATTCTTTTGGGCTATGTCAAATATTTGGACAGACATTTTCACTGTCGGTCTACTTTCGATGAATTTCTGGGTGAATGCGGCGGATAACTCCTAGAAGCCCATTATGGTTCCGGGAGCTAGGGAGTTATACCACGCAGTTGCCGGCCCTGAAAGGGTGACTTCGAAGCACTTGCAGAGAATGGCATCATTAGCGCCGTGCAACACCATGTTGCGCCTATATTTCGTCAGATGAGCTTAGGGGTCGATGCGCCAATCATACATTTCTAGGCGCGGCAGTCAGAAGTCACTTGGCATAGGTGCTTCTACTATTGCACGGATAAAGGGCGACTCTTCTCCGGTGAAGGTCTCCGACAACCTTTTCCAGACAGGTTTTTGAGAAATCTATTTTTACACATTCTCCAACCTCTCTAGGATCTTCTCCATGAAAGTGCCAGTACTGTTTTCTCTCCATTGCCTAGTAGTCATCAGCAATGGATAACAACGTCTTCTTTTCGGAGAGTAACTTCATCGGCAAGGAGATTGAGACTTCTCGTTTGGTGATGGACTTCGCCGGTGGGAAGTTCTGAGTTCCTTTGACACCGTTTCTCCAGCATGATGTCCTTTGGAGCATACATTCTCTATTGAATACTCATCATGAGAACCCCTACTTCCGGAGCTCCGGCAAGGTAACCTTGGGCTTTTCCCTTACCAGGTGCTAGGAGAAAGTGCTTTTCCCCCAATAGGTGGCTGTGACCACCTTTGGTTAAGCTGTTAAGTCATTTCAACCACAACGGAGTGTTGAAAATCTTGAAAAAAGCTCATCATGACCGTCAGAGGACGTTCATCCTCAGGCAATGAAGTCTCTACTGTAGGTTGTTCAGTCGCTGTGTGAGTTTCCGGTGCGGACGGGGACTTCGGGAGTCCCTTGTCCTTAAAACGTCATGTCTCAACAACGGCGACTTGAGAGTGAGTTCCCACAAACGGCACCAAATGATGCTCGTCAGCATCCTCGTTGTATGACATGTTGGCCTGAATGAGAGACTTCCGGTGTGAAGGTTGATCGGTCGCTGTGTGAGTTTCTGGCGCGGACTGAGACTTTGGGAGTCTTTTTTCCTTAGAACGTCAGGTCTCAACAACGGCGACTTGAGAATGAGTTCCCACGGACGGCGCCAAATGATGCCCGTCGGCATCCTCGTTGTATGACTTCCAGTGTGTAGGTTGTTCAGTCACTGTGTGAGTTTCCGGCACGGACTGGGACTTCGGGAGTCCTTTGTCCTTAGAATGTCAGGTCTTAACAATGGCGACTTGAGCATGAGTTCCCACAGACGGCGCCAAATGATGCCCGTCGGCATCCTCGTTGTATGACATGTTGGCCTGAATGAGCGACTTCCGGTGTGAAGGTTGTTCAGTTGCTGTGTGAGTTTCCGGCGCGGACTGGGACTTCGAGAGTCCTTTGTCCTTAGTGTTGGGTTTCGGGAGCCAAACAGCGCAGCGGAATTTAACCAAAACCCTCCAGGATCCAAGTGAAACTGGGTAAACCGGGTGTTCGAAAATTTTCATACCTAATTTTCGGTTGAGATCTCTCACTCAACTGTAGAGTCGAATCACAAAACCTGAACAGTTGACGTGTTCAAGCTCTCTATGGTATCCACACGAGCCTCTCGGGATCACCACGCTTCCACCACGTCCCGGCAGATGCGTTTCTCTTGCGCTCGCAGTGCTAGCTTGCGTCCTCCAAGGAATTGCAAGAGAAGAGTGGGCGACTTGAATTTCTAACTGATTTATAGTTCCCTACAAAGCCCTAATCCAATTAGGATTTAATTTCGAGCTTAATAATGCTCAACTTTTGGGCCAATTATTAATACCCAAAACCCAAATTAATTAGATGCACTCTAATGTTCCAAATAGGCTCTTGTGCGACCCAATAGGCATGTTACCACGTTGAATGATCATAAATCACATTTATGATCCATAAGCAATGAGCGGTGTCTAGCAACACATCATTGCTTCAAGATTGTCGATGATGACTAAACCTTTATGATCATTACCGATATATGCCATTGTCCCTTTGTCCAAGATATCAAGACTGCACGAGACATGGAATGGTCACTCTCGTATAGCCCAATCTTTGGTTTCTTGATTACCGACTAACTTAAACTAATGACATTGATATCGTATATCAACTCATCCGAGCATGGCCATGCATTTTCTAAGTCTCACTCTATCAAGGGGCCAAAGATATCGTCCCGTTACATAGGAGGGACAAATCCCATCTTGATCATACAAATCCCTCCGCATGATATGTGACATACCCAATGACCTCCTTCAAGTTCACTCAGTTACGAGCAACAAAGGAAAGTATCAAAGTATGCTCACAATTAGGTCGAAGGACTACATATACCCTGATCACTATGGGAATCACTTATGACACTCATATAACGATCCATGTAGTGTTCTCATGGTGGGTCGGTCTAGTACACAAGTTCTCCAACTTGTACCCATATGTAAACTACATATCTCATATTAGTCTCCACATATGCTAGTCGTTATGTATTATTGCAACCCGCTCCACAATAATACTAGACCAGGGACTTTTAAGAATATCATTATTCTAGGGTTACAATTATGTTTGTTAAGTTACGCAGGAACAAAACAACAAACATAATTGCTGGATTAATGCCTTAATAAAATATCATGACTCAATGTGCAAAAATACAATCATCTCGTGATTGGCTTTTGGGCACAACACTAACACTTAGAACGTCAGGTCTCAACAATGGCGACTTGAGAATGAGTTCCCACAGACGGCACCAAATAATGCCCATCGGCATCCTCGTTGTATGACATGTTGGCCTGAAGGAGAGACTTCCGGTGTGAAGGTATCTGCAAGACTTTGAAGGGCAAGGGTTAGAGACTCCCTGGAATGTGTTTCCGGATGAGGAGTCTCTGACGCCCAAGTCAGTATTTGTGTAAGTAATGGTAAAGAATAGAGAACAGTGAATAATGAAAAGTCTCTCTCTCTTACCAAGGTCCCTCCCAGGTATTTATAAGAGAGTGGAGGGAGGAGGCTGTTTGACACAGCTCGTTCAGATCATGTCATGTATTCGGTTAGATCTGATCCGTACCTTCGGAGATAGGCACCTCTAGCTGGCCGTAGGCCGTTTTGGCCAGAGGGTAGGGGTGTGTGCGAGGTCTCTTTGTCAGAGGCTACTTAACCATTTTTGTTGTGTCTTCGTGAGACCCCTTCGGGTGGAGATTTTCCCCGGGGACTATTGGGGAAGGCCCTTCCACAGAGTGGGTCACCTTCGGGACACATTTTCCTCTGTCGAGGATGGTGGATCTACTTTTTTGAGGTCGGTAGGTTCATAAATCCAAGGGTGGTCAAAGACACCTTTTTCCTGAAGTTGGTCATGTTACCTTTCCGAGGGTGGTGTTGAGGGTGCCCCAAGGTCGGGGCTAAACTAACACCAAAAGTGGTTTCCAAATAGATCTTGAGGGCCATAGCCCTTCTGCTATCAGCACTTTTAATTTGTATATTAAACTACTTTACTTCATTAAAATCCATCATTCACCCAGTCAAACAAACTTAAATCCTTTATACAATGCAATAATCTCTCCATATAAATATTTAAAATAACTCAAAATTACTACCCACTGAAGTGATTCTCTTGAAAGGATAATTTATCAAATGCTTGCCCTTCATCTCCAATTGTCCAAGCTTCGACCGGTGGCATGAGCAAAATAGCATCCAAAAGGCCTAGTTCCTTTTTCCTTTATTCTCTATCTGCACACACACACACACAATTAACCTCACTTTTAATATCAATCAAATTCAGGATTTTTTCTTACGATTCTTCTTTTTATTTTCTTCTTCTAAGTAACTGGCACCAATCTATACTAGGCTTCAAAATCTGCCCAATTTTAATATGCTCCTGGTGCATCTACTTGTTATCCATAAGTATGTTGGCCGTTTTGTTTTGCTTTTTATAACTAATGTCAACGTAATAGATTTTAATATTTGGTGGCTGATTTTGTTTTTTTTCCAACATCCTTTCTGATAATTTTTAGTTATAGTAATTATCACAAATTATCTTTTCCTTCCTTATATTTCTGCGTATCAATATCTTCTCATCAAGCATTTGGTGTAGGGATGGACTACCCTGAAGGTGTTTTTTTTTTTTTCAATACCAAGAAATCTTTTAGTGAATTTGTTGAAACCGTGGTTTTAGATTTGAACGAAACTCCCCTAGTCGATGATATGGTGGATGATGCTTATTTTGAGTCAAGATGGAAATGATGATGTTGGTGATTAGGGGTGAGCTTGGTTCGGATTTATGGAGGAACCGAACTAACCTAAAAATAGCTTTTGTTTCAAAATTCTTTTACCCAATCTGAGAACCGAGAACTGAACAAAACCAAAACGATGGTTTTGGGTTTTTCGGTTTATACTATATACCTATAACAATATAAAAATTCAATAAAATTACATCAATAATCAGTTTATGATATATTCACATAATATAAAATTAAATCAGCATTTAAATAAATGTACTCAAACACATTTAAAAGAATTTAATATACTGTTACTAAAATGATTCAAAAGAGTTGCTTCTAGAGTATCTTCCATTTTAACCATTTTACTTCACTCCAGTAATTTCAACATTGGCACCACATTCAACATGCACTACTAAAAAAACAGGTTTTTCCAACGGCTATTACCAACGTGCAGGTGTTCATAAATTCAAATTTACCAACGTATAGCTGTTGGAAAACGGCCTTTTGTAAATTGAGTGTTGGAAACAAGTTTACCAATAGCCTAGGCTTGTGCCATTGGTAATTTTCTATGGTTGGACATTGGTAGTTTAGATGTTGGTAAATTTCCCAACGGTCAAAAAGCATACTAGATTTCCAACGGCCTAAAAAGTTACCAACGTGTGAATGTAAACGTTGGTAATTCCTAACGGTCTAGGTGTTGGTAATTACCAACTACCAACAGGTTAAGCAGTTGGTAAATTACCAACTGATTGAGCTGTTGGTAAATTTACCAATGGTCAAAGAGAATATTGGATTTCCAACGGCCTAAAAAGTTACCAACGTGTAAATGTAACGTTGGTAATTACCAACGGTCTAGGCATTGGTAAGTTACCAACGGGTTAAGCCGTTGGTAAATTACCAACGGGTTGGGCAGTTGGAAACAATTTTTAAAAAAATTAAAAAAAATAAATATAACTTGATATATATACATATATTATATATTACTAAATTATATTTTATATTTATATAAAATGCATTTTATATTAACAAATATTATATTTTATATTTACTATTTCAAAAATAATATTTACTAAAATTATAATTAATATTTACAAACTAACAACTAAAAATTACAAATTTACAAAATCACAAAAATAAAAAAATCACTTAAATTAAAAAAATAACAAAAAAAAAGAGAAAAACCAACAAAATTATGACAATTAAAAACATATGCAAAAAAAATCACAGAAAATAGAAACAATACAACAAAACCACAATTTAATACCAGATTTGCAAAAATAAAAAACACAAATTACAAAATTTCAAAAAATAGATCTGTGATTCCGATGGAGAAATAGTGTGACGAGGCAAGGGAGAGCAGATCTGTGGCAAGGTGAGAGGACGACATGACGGTAACGGAAAGATGAACAAGGGCGGACGATGGAAGCGATGAAGCGAGGCAATGCAATGGGGAGGTGACGGAGCGAGGCGACTAGATGGAGAGGACAAAGAGCAAGGCAACGCAATGAAGAGGATGAGGAACAAGGTGGCATAATGGAAATGATGAGGAGTGAGGTGACACAATGGAAAGTATGAGGAGTGCGGTGATGTGATGGCGAGGACGATAAGTAAGGTGACGTGAAGGAGAGATGAGGAATGAGGTGACGCGATGGAGAGGATGAGGAGTGAGGTGACGCGACGAAGAGAGGACCAGGGACGGCAGAGAGATGGTTAGGCGAGGCGAGGGAGAATAGAGGAAAATGTGAGGGTGGGGCAGGGGAGAGTAAAGAAGAGGGCAAGGGTGAGGCGAGGGAGAGCAAAGGAGAAGGCAAGGGAGACGGTGAAAGGGAGACAAAAGAAAGGGTGCTAAATAGGAGAGGGTTAGGCATAGGTATTTATAGTTAGGGTTAGGTTGGGCTTGGTTTTGGCCCAATAAATAAAAATATATATGAACTGGGTTTTGACCTAATAAATAAATAAATCTTTACTTTCTAAAATACATAATTTTATATATGATTATTATTATACATGATAATATATATGATATATTTTAAATATATATTATTATATTTTTAATAATAATTATAATAAGTACTCCCTCTGTCCCAATTTACTTGAAACATTTCTATGGGCACTGAAATTAAGGTATATGTAATTTGTGTTATTTTTTTATGTAGTGAAAGTTTAAATAATGATTAAAAAAAGAAAAAGATTCATTTTTGGGTTTTGTGCAGTGTGAGATTGAGTGAAGATTAAAAAAAAAGTTTTTATTGGGTTTTGTGTAAAAGGATAATTTAATTGTTTAAACTTTTCCAAAAGAGGAAACGTTTCAACATTTTGAAACATCCTAAAAAAAATACATTTCAAGTAAATTGAGACGGAGGGAGTATTATATTTTAATTATAATAATAATATATTAGGGAGATTTAATGTTACTATATACATTAAAACCATAATTTTTAAATTTTAGTATATAAATATGTTCATATTATATGTTCATACACATTATAAATAATATAATATGATACTAGTAATTCGAGAAGAAACATAGACATATGATACATTATGCTACATATTATGATACATTATGATGGAGTACATATTATGGTAAAATATATAGATATGTATATAGTACATACTATACTTGATATGATATCAAATACGATGTAGATGTATTATGTATATCTCGTACTCTTCTAGTCTTTGTTAATACATCCCTTGCTTTCTACCGATTGCTTTAATTATTCCATTTCGAATAGAATTTAATCCAAGTTATCTACATGATTAATTAGGCTGCTTAAGACATAAGAAGATTAGCTAATCCTGTTACATGCAAGGTTAGGCTGCCTATATATCCCTGGCCCCAAAAGAACAAATCTGTTGTCTTGAAATAAATGACATTGTAACATATAATTTATGGTACATTATATTACATTATATACATTATATAATAATAATAATAATAATAATAATAATAATAATAATAATAATAATAATAATAATAGTATTTACCAACGCGTTAGACCGTTGGTAAAAAAAATACAAAATTTACTAATGGCCAAACGCTTTACTAACGGTTTAACGCGTTGGTAATTTACTAATGGTTTGGGCGTTGATAATTTGCACGTTGGAAAATACGTAAATTACCAATGCGTTAGATTGTTGATAATTTAGATGTTGGAAAAACAAGTTTTTTTAGTAATGATAGAAAGCTAAGTCTTCAAAATCATATTATTCAATATCAAAACCTGAAATATGTTGATGTCAAGAATTTTTAGTTTTACATGACTTATAAATGAAAAAAAATATGATGAATGTGTCATAGAAAATAGTTTGGAGTAAAGTTATTGAAAACAAAATAATCCTAGGAAGCGAAGTGATTTAAGTGAATACGGAGAAATTTCTTAAATGATCCTACAACTTCAATGTTATTTCAATCTGGGACATCAGTTTAAGGTTTTAATATAAAAAGATAAAATAATCATCATAATTCTTTAAAGAAATACATATATACATGGATATATTAGTAATACTATAATTTTTATTATATAATTATATTTGTGTGTGTGTGTATGTGTGTGCCTTGGTTTGGTTCCATATGAAATCAGAAGCAACCTAAAAACCGTCGGTTCTCCTATATGTGAAACCAATCTGCGAGAAATTGTCCATTTTAATCCAACCTAACCTAACACAATGGAGGTAGTTCATGTTGGGTTTCTGATTTTACCCAACCCATATTTACCCGTATTGGTGATATTTTGTTGTTTGGAGAAGATAGGACATCGGATAGTGTGCATTCATGTAGCAACAATCAATGCAAAGGTGGTTTTTATGTGTTCATGTAGTTTTTCTTATCATTGTATGAATTTTAAATATTGTTGTTCATATATTTTTTTTGTTTTCTTAATTTTGTTGGAGTGTCGCATGAAAGATGCCATGAACTTAAGGGAGATGATAGTAGGGAGGAAAGGAAAAATGGTGCAGGTACCGTAAGTCACTACATATCAAATATGGCATACTGGGCTTATTAGTGCATGGACATTAGTATGTAACTGGGTATTGAATGTATGAGCTTGGATTTTTCATTTACAAGTGTGTTTGATAAAATCAAGTATCAATTTTGTATGTTAGTACATTTATGTTTGTTCAAGATTTTTGTAATAATGAATTTATTTTGTATAATAATTAGCTATTTTCATACTGTTGTTCTCTGGATTCATACATGTATATATTAGTTGTTTTTGTAAGAACTGCTTTTATTATGTATGATTATAATGACTCATTACATATTATTAATATTTTTTACATTTTACATGTGTAGATTCAAGGATTCAATATGGCATATCGAAAGGGACCTAACAGTGTTAAGGGGTAATGCGGCGGAACAAAGCCCTAATGCCTTGATTTGCTAACATTGGTAGGTTTTTTTGGAACTATGATCCCACTTAGGTTACAATTGGCTAATTATTACTCGTGATGTATCTTAAATCATTACATTTAACTAGTTAATTAGCCTACCCTCCATAGAAAACATACATACGTTGGCCTGGCTATACAATAACAATAAATTAAAACAACATTAAAAATAATGTCGCGACAGTTAACAAAAACACAATTCAAAACAAGCCAAGACATAAAAACTTTAGTTGCTTTAACTTCAAGTAACAACTATGTGCATACATCTCAAACTTATATGCACCCAAATGTAACCCTAGTGTTATACACACTAATGGACACTAGTAGAGGCAATCTCTTTGTATGAAAATACCATACATATAGAAGAAGCAACATACATCTACTAAGATCCATCCTTAGCTCTTCACCCAAGTGAGCTAGGTTCAAGTGATAAGCCACACTTTCCATGTACTCACTTAGCCTTAAACGGAAAGGCAAACACTTTGGTCAGCACTAACTTATGCTATAAGTAACTTAGAAACACAAGGTTTCCTACTTAAGGAGTACCTTTGAACTAATAAAATTTAGCCTTAACAGTTGCCTCTTACCAACTGTTAGGCCTGACTAGCCCGCTTAAAACTTGCACAACACTTAAGGGGTGAGTTCTCAAAAGTACTCAGTAAGGGATTCAGTACCTGCAGGGGGAAAACAATGCAAGGATGCCTATTACAACAAGCATACAAATATATATATATATATATATATATAATAGCAAATATAAGCAACCAACAACATAACCAAAAACAAGAATAAGAACAACAAATAATGCAAATAATGGATGGATGGATGGAATGAATGAATGAAATATGCACATGCAAATGCACTTAGGACTTCCTTACACCCAAAGGTGCTAGACTTGTCCGTGAGCTCTTACGGCTGGGGTACTTGGATACTGGCCTTCGTATCCTATGCTAGCACTTAACTAACCCCATGAAGTCCTCTTACGGGCACCTTAGAGTAAGTCATCACTTACTCAACCCTTGCCCGCCTTGACGAGCTACTTAGAGTAAGTCACCACTTACTCCCTCCTTACCCGTCTCTTCCCTTAACTTATTGTGCAGGGTAGCTACCTTATGTGGTTCAACTTACCAAGCTCTTAAAGCTTAGCTTAGGGCTTCTTAGTGGCTTACTTACCAAACCACAAGGTTTGGTTGGGATCCTCTTAGGTTTCCTTTTCATTGCCCAAAGGTCTAAGACCTCCCACTTGGGCCAACAAAGAATCTGAAACCCACCTTAATCCCCTTAGTGCTCCCTTAACAACTTAAGCACTTTAACCCCCTTAGCCACCATTACTTACCCTACCTTAACCACACCACTTAGCTACCACCTAAATAATGCATAATTCCCAACTTAGGAATGAGTTCTAGACCCAACCGAGGCTATGGAACATCTTAAATTGGCCTAGGGATGATAACCGAGAGATTGAGACATTCTTAGGATGCCCCAAGCTTGAGGGACTTATGCCTTGGCGATGCCATCGGCAACGCGTCACCAAAGGCATCAATGCTCAGGTTTCCTGGAAGATCACCGGTGATGCGTCACCAACTCATGTCACCAAATGGCGTGGTGAATGATGACACGTCGCCAATGCTCTTCAGCATTGTGTGACAGCGTGCGAACTTGCACCAAACTTGCTCAAACTCTCAATCCCCATGGCCAATTCACATGGGTCTTGTTTCTACTTCATTCCCATATGTAATAATACATTTCTATGTATTATTTGAGCTGAATTAACTTAAATCCCTTATCTCAAATCCTTCACAAAGTAAGAAGCAAGCAACAAGCACACTTGAGTTCTATGGAGTTTATTTGGGCTCCAAGCTTGAATTCAACCAAATTAGACACTAAGGGCATAAATTACGACAATTTCTAACCATTTAACAAGCTTAGAACTAACCCACAAGGATTAGAGATGTTTACCTTAGGGTTTGAACCAAAAACTTGCAAGAACAACTCTAAATGCACCAAATACACAAAAAATGAGCTAAGGGCTTGTTGGGATGGCTTTAGGGCCTTCAATTTTCATGGAATTTTGGCTAGAATAGGGAGCTTTGAAGGTGGAGAGTTATGGAGGAGAGAGATCCACGAAAATGGAAAATGGGGGAAATGATGAATAGTGTCATCTCTTCCATTTATATAGTCAACCTATCTAACTTAACCCAACTTTCTTCCACTTGACACTTTGGTCATCAAACATAACTTTGAATCACTTAGGCCACCAAAACTCTTCCTACACCAACACTCCTTGGTCCCATTGAAAGGTTTTTCTTACCCAAACACTTTGCCCTTTAAGTCACTTAAGCCATTATAAGACATAATAGCGTAAATTCTCACTTAGTGCATTTTTCACCATTAACTTCCACTTTTGGTTCAAATGGCTATAAATACTTATGGTCTTAACTTAATTAACTCAAAACACTTGTATGAACCTAATTTCACTAAAATTATGGTCATGCCACTAACTTGGAATAAAATTACCATTTTACCCTTTTTGCCCTTTAGGTGCTAATTACACTTTGGAACTCAACTTAACTTTACTTAGCTTGCTTTCCTTGCTTAAAAAAGCTTATTTGAGGAAAATAACTTGGGATTTACTTACCTCAACATTCAAAGTAGAGGAACACACTAGGAGAGCCTTTACATTCTCCTCACATTAAGAAATTTGGTCCTCCAAATTTTGATTCTTAACCCAGCAGAACATTTAGATAATAATCTTCTTACATCTTGCTCAATTTTCTTACTCATGTTCTTTTGCTTACTTTGGTTGCCCATAGCCCTTAACCACAAGCTCATTCATGTTCTTAGCTTCTTGACTTGTCGGTCAAGAAACTTCTTAAAGTACTTTTTATGAGATCTTTCATTGGAGACATTACTTATGGGGTGGACACCTTACCTTGATTCACAAGGCACATCCCCATACTCCCAATTTTCACTTAAGCCTATGTAACTTGGAGCTAACTTGCTCCCTTTTGGCCATTCTCCCCATTGGGGTACCTTTGGGAGTACTTAGTCTTCTACTTTGAGTCTTTACCCTTGGTGGGACTTATCACAATCTTACACCTCACTTAGGCTTTCAAGCCCTACTTAGGTGTTTCTTAGTTACCACCACTTAGCGCTCTTGGCACAATTCAACTTGGCAACACTTGCACCCATCTTAAGCATTCAAGCTACCTTGGGTACATCACCCTTTTATTGCCACTTAGTGCCCTTTAGTACTCAGGACACATTTTTTGACTTAGCAACTCTTACACCTAACTTAGGCACTCAAGCCAATTCTTAGGTGCATCTTTAATCTTGTTGCACCTTAATGTCATAGGCACATACTTCTCATGATAACTTATCCTTGGCATCATTGCCTTTTAGCACCTTAAGTATGGTACCCTTTTGTGGTGACTTACCCTTAGCTTTCTTAGGTAGCTATTCACACTTACTACCTTAGGGTTCCTTAGCCACTTTAGGCACTCATAAGCATGACACCCTTGCTATGGTATAGGCACTTTAGTTCACATAAACCTTACATTCTTTCAAGTGTCCTTGGGTGTACCATAGACTACCCAATTCTTCTACACTTGACTCCTTTAGGTAATCACTTAACATGCTCGGGTCCTTGACTACTCTTAGTCACTTAGCCATTTCTTGGCCCTTAATTCTTAAGACACCCTTAGCATGCTCCTTCACTCTTTATTACCTAGGAGTCATTCCTTAATTAGCTTGGCCTTCTTTGGCGGTAGGGTATTCTAGGCCATTATAGCCTTTTCTTAGGTCTCTTCAAATTACTTAAGACCAATCCTTAGCACCATTGATCAACTTGCTTAGGTGCTTTAAATACCCCACACTACCCAACATGTCACTACCGTGACCTTTAGGCCTTAGCTTGATTACTTGGCCACCTTGGGTGTATACTTGGCATTGAGTTCTCTTAGGCTCCATGGCCCTTCTTAACTTTTCTTAGGAAGCCCTTAGGACTCTTGGCGTTCAACCTTTCATGGTCCTCCTTTAGCTCCTACACTTGGGTACACTTTGTGTCCCACAACTCATGCCACACCCTTGGCCTTCTCAGGAATCTCAGTTTGCTTGATTCCAACTTAGCATTTGGCATTTGCCCTCATGCTTATCTTGGTTTCTCATGGAATCCATAGGGGTCTTTCTTAACACCCTAAACCCATTAGGTTAACACAACCCAACTACTGCCCATGAGTGCTCCCAACACACAATTGTGTTTGAATGAGACTTACAAATCTTATGCCTTACTTGAGGCCACTTTGGTACCTATACCTTGCTTCCCTATACTTAGGCACATTCTTAGGTCATCGCCTCATTAGCCCATCCTTATGCACTAACCACCATGACTACTTAGTGTGATTTACACACCCATAGCCCATAGTGTGTGCACCCTTAGGCTTAACTGAGACCTACAACCTCCTTATGCCTAATGAAGTCTTACTTGGCACCTCTTTGGCCCATATTTCACTTAGGCACTTGAAGTCTCTTCAAACACTAAGATTTACTAGAGCCTTTAGTATGACTCATTCTCATGGGCTCTTAGTGATTCAAGGCCATCATTTAGCAGCTCAACTTTAGGGACTCATTAGGTAGTTCCAACTACCTTAGCTTCAACAATCTTACCTCGGGGTTTTGGTTCTTTTCTTGGCTACCTACTTGTTCAAGAGTCTTTCTTAGTCATCAACTGACCACACTTAGGCTTTTATACTACTTAGGTAACCTCTTACCCCCAGGACAATAAATAATCCTATAAAGTTCTCAGGCTTAGCAAGCTCACTAAATTTTCCAACAAACCTCAACTTTTGGTTGCCTTGAATCCCACTAGTGAGGACATTACCTCCACTCACTTAGCTCCATCTTGAGCTTCTTTATATTTAAGACATTAACTTGGCATTTACACCCATCTATACCAACTGATTCTTCTTGATTTATCCGAGACCCTTCGATAGTTGAGTACGCTTTGGACCTTAGGGTCATTTTTCTTATGAACCTTTTTTAGTTAAATTAGGTCTACACTCCTAACCCTTTGGCTTAAAGCTTCCTCATCTCCTTCAAACTCAAAATGAGCCCCCACTATCTAAAATGAATGAACTCCCACACACTTGAGAACACTGCTCCATTCACCTTTACTCTTCATGAGCAGCCTTAGGTCAACACAGACCATAACAAAAATCGTTACGCATAAGTCTACTACTTGGAGTTCATTCTGTCTCCATGGGTGTTCTTATCAGCTATAGGTCCTGGTTTTAAAACCATTTAGGACAACTCCTTTTTAACTTACTTATGTTATCCTTAAAGCCACTTGGCTAATGGTGCTTTCATGGTTCCTCTCTTACACTCCCATTCTGGGTTGTAATTTCTTAGGGATCTGAATGTTACCCTTTTGGTCTTTAAGGCTCAGGTTAACTCTTGAACCTTGACCAACTTACCAAAAATCAATGGACTCCCCTCCTTAAGGAACCGCACCCTTTTCAGACAACTTCACAGTTTTGAGACCTGTGGGTTATGGTTCTCAACCTTCACTTAACCAACTCCTCACAATTACTGCGAGTCCTTAGGGTACCACTTACTTTTCTTCACTCACAACTTCAGGTTCCTAAAGTTAACTCTTGGCTTTATAAGCCCTCTTACCTTAGTTGCGGGTGCTTGGAGAATTCAATCTCACTTTACTTGGTAACCCTTAGTAACTTGTGTGCAATACTTCTTAGAATTGGACCAGTCATAACTGTCTTAGAGTTGTCCTTCCTTAAACTGTCCCTATAGTGCATAAAGTACTCCTTACACCATAGGTACAAGTTCAATCAACTTAAGGCTCAACTCATGGCATGACTTACCGACTCTTCCGTACAAGTCACCCTTACCCTTGGAATACTTCCAAGGGTCACTTATCTGGCACAATTAAGTCAGCCCTTATGCCCTTTAACTGATCCTCTTCCTAAGCATTGTTGCACCAACCAAACCACAATCATAGATTACCACATACTTGCTACCCCTAACCTTCTAGGCAAAACCTTGACCACTCTAAGGGTCTACTCAAAACTTGCCCTTCTCGGGCTCTTATGGGTTCACATACCTATACTTCCTTCACAATCTTAGCTCTCTAGGCATGTTAGTCACAACCACAAACATAATACCAAGACATTTAAAGCTTAAAATCCTTATGGCACCTTTGGGGGTTACTATGGGTCAGCCCCCCGAAAACCATCTAGTTAAGAAGTTTCAGATGTTTTACTTGTACATACTAGAAAAGGTGATTGTAATGGATATAAATGTTCTGCAAAAGTTAACTACTTGCCGCCCTTACCATCTGGGTTATCTGTCTCCCAACCATCATCTCCTTTAACTGAGGCTAGCCATTTATTTTGGACAATGAGAACTTCTTTTGTTAGCTTCTTAACAAGGTTGCATTCAACATATATGTATCAAAATTTCTTAGCCTTTGGCAAGCAAGAAAAGTTGTCAACAATTGATCTATATCACTTCAGTAACATAAACCTGATCAATGTCTCTTTAAAGATTTTCTTACATCTTCTACACAAGACATGGCTAGGTCATATATAGAGTGCTTCCTTTTTTTTGTGCTACTTAAGACCTTGAATAGAAAGGTCATCCATAGCATTTGGGGAAAAATGAACGCTTTAGAGATTTCAACCATCTCTTGGTTTGCCACTACTGGTAAGTCATCAAGCTCGAACAGAGGTTCTTGTTTTTGCCACCGTGCAACTGATAATAGGACCTCTACAAAGAGATCCAATTGACAAACACATGAATTGGGTAGATGACCTACTAAAATGCTAACATTCGAATTATGAAGATTTGTATCCTTAATTTATAATTTTGTTGGGTGGATGTCATTATACACTAGCGTAATAAGATGGCCATCTGATTCTAGAACCCACAGTGTTGAAAGATCCTATTGTTCAATCATGTCAAATAAGGTTTATGAAGATTCTAGAGTTAGAATAGTTTTAGGAGCATCCTATTGTGCCATGGAAGAGTGTAGTTGCTCTAGAATTAGCTCTTGAGCTTGAATATCTAAGAAAAGGCAATGAGTGCGGGAATGACCTATTTAACCGAAGTGTTTACATAATTTAGACACCTTCTCATACTTCAAATGTATAAAAAAAGTAATTTCTTGCTGGATTTCAAAGTAAGAACCTAATAAGTAAAGATTTTGATATTTTAATCTCCACTTTCATATGTAGATATCTTTACATATGAGAATTGGTAGGGTCAAGCTCAATTGCTTGTAGAAAGCCTAGTGTTTTGCCAATAAGTTTATCAATGGACTATGTCATATAAAGAGTAGGGGGATTATGAAGTTGGACCCAAAGCAATTCTTTTCCAAAAACATACTTGCCATACTGAATCTATGGGTGGAACCTCTGAATTGAAACAAGTGCACCATCAAAGTTCCATGGGGCTTGTGCTTGCCCCTTCTATATAACATGATCAAAAGAGAATTTGACAAGAAATTTATTCAAGCCAAGCACTCCAAGAACCATTCCTTGACCATTGACAAATTTTAGCTAATCAATGTGTCTTAGAATTAATGTAGATGTAAATGTTTTTTTATCGTGAATTTTTATAATTAAAGAATTAGACAATATACTCCTATTTTCCTCAGAAAACTCTGTAGCAAGTAAACGAAAAAACCTTTTCTATAGCAATAACGAAAAAAACCCTTTCTATAGCAATAAATTCAAGGATATAGTATGCATGACTCACCAACCACTAAATGCCAACAAGTTTGAATCACTTGGAACTATAGACATTAGACTCTTAAATTGTCCAAACCACAACGAGAATAAAGCTCTTATATGAAGCAATAAGAGCCCAGTGAAAAATAACCTGTCCTCCATTATACTCATCAAACAAATATAAAGCCAAAATAATAATATAATGATAAATTTGGCAAAAGTAAAACAAGAATAAGCAAAATCCAAACAATGAAAAGGCATAAGCTTGCACACTCAAAAGCTATACCCAAATGCACAGGATAAACGAACCAAAAGCAAACAAAACCATAGGCGAATAGATCACAAAATCAAATTAAATTCACATTTAACCTTGCCTCATTGACACAGAACATAGTAAATGGGACAAAGCACAAGCCCCTGAGGGAGCTTCCAAGTAATTGTGGATGGAGGGCAGGATGATGGCTCGATGAAACAAAGAAGCATCCTCTTTCAAGAATTCCTTGTTAGACCATCAAAGGCATCTGTCTGCAATTCTCTTGGTGAGTGATTGCTTCCAATTTAAGCATAGGCAAAGTTACAATTTATAAGACAAATTGGGGATAACCAAGAAGACAAAATTAAAGGAGAAGATATGATTAGGAAAAAGCTAAATAGATTAAAGCTAACAAGGATTGAAAAGACAAGTAGCATTAAGGAAAGATTTTTTGGGAAGGAGAAGCACTTCGACTGGAGATAAGAGCATGCAATCGCAAGAGTAAGAAACTTCATTTTAATGTCAATATGAGTAATATGTTCATCATTTTAAAAAATTCATAAAAACTTAAAAAATTTACAAAAATAAAATTTAATGACACTTTAGAAAAATAAAAATTTCTCATTTTATAGGCAATAAAAATTTAATAACTTTACAAGTTTTAGTTTCAATATATTATTACACCTATACAATATTAGCTTTTAAATTAGATTGGTTACAAGTAAAAAAGATTTAAGAACAAAAGCAAGTTATTTTTTTATTAAATTAACTTGAGTTAAAATGAATTTAGTGGTACTAATAATTACAAAGTATTTAATATGGCTAAAATCATGGGAAAATCATAGGAAATGGCCTTTGACAATTTTGTAATGCCTGTGGACCCCAACATATTGTATGGTTTTGAGATGCAAAGTGTACAAGCGCTTCAACCTATTCGTTACTAGAAGATACCGTAACAATTTCTTGGGAATCAACTTCCTTCTTTTGAAGGTTATTCTTTCTTTATGTTTATAACTCCCACATTCATGACAATATGTTAATTTTTATCTTCATAATAAAATAGTATATAGTTATTCTCACAAACATGAATTTTTATATATGGCAACCCATGTCCTTTTGTTAGTTGTTTCACGCCATATAGAGTCTCTGGGAGTCTAATAATGTCAAGCAACATTTGTTTCCTAGTTCCAACACTTGATCGAAATAACGATCCATCAGATTAAATTCACTTTTGCAACTTAACAATTGGGTCATTGCAGATAATTATATAAGTTTCGTGCACTCATCTCACAAATGGTGCATTTGCAGTAATTAGGTAGCTCCTATCCTATTTCAGACATATTGAACACGTTATTATTATTACTAGTGCTATCAAATTCTTAGATGTCAACATCGGCATTGTGTTCATCCACCAACATTTTTTCATTATTTTTGAATCCTACGTTCAATGTTAATGGAGTCATTGATCCACATACCTTCTACTCATATGCATTTACATTACGTGATTCCCCATTTATTGCTCCATATGAGGATGATGCAAAATAACTATAAGCCATACTTGAATTGTGCGAATTTCTAATATGTTGTTCATTGTGACAGTCTCATATATAATAGTTCAGCATAAATCCACATCGATATAAATGCTCTATCACTTTTGCTTTTATTTTATAAAATCTGTTACTCTTTCAGTCTTAAATTTTTTGCGTCATTCACTTTTCAGCAAATATTCTATGATTTTTTATGTTCATCATTTTAGCATAAATGAAAAACCTTTATCTATGAATGATAAATCAAGACCTATAGTTTCTAAATATATATTTTTTAATTTTTTTCAAATAAACAATAATATAAATAAATTCAAGTCAAACTACCCAAAAAAGTCGAATGGGCAAAGAAAGTATAATGGAGGAAGTATTACATTTCCAGGGCATTTTATCATTTTTGACTTCATCCCACTATACACAAACTGTATAAACTTATTAACACCTGTCATAAATCCAGGATTCATATATCCATCTGTATCTGTCCTTTGGTACATCCATACACATTCACTACAAGCCATTTGGATCCCCTGCAAAATAAATAGTTAAAACCCTAAACATAGTTAACTAAACAATATATATATATATATATATATATATATATATTGGATATAATATAAATATAAAGTTATTGTTAATGAATTGTGTACATATGTCATGCATGCATGTCGACTTTCTGTAACTAAACCACCTCCTTCATCAAGGTAAAGGTCCTACTCCGTCAAAAGTTGCATAAGTAGTAGCACATTTTAACTATCCTGTTTTAGCAACATTTCATGTAAATTTCAGCAACATTTCCCTTTAATTTCTGTTCAAAGCATTTATCAATAATATCAACATATTGAGAAATGCATTATGGGAACAATTTAGGAAATAGTTTATTGAATTCACAAACTACTACTATAAAAGGAATACATTAATTATAATACTGATTGTGCAACTTTTGACTGTCCAACTTGGATAATCCATGATTATATTAATCACAAATATAACTCAATCCAATACATCTTGTTTATCCACAATCTGAATCAGATCAATATTATGTATGTCATTAACACAATCATGGATGGATAATCTAAGGTTTAATGAATAAATACTTATGATACAACTACATGTTGTATTATAACTTTGCTATCTAAACATAAATATATCTCCTAAAAAATAATTAATTATTATCTAAATCACTTACCTCACTTTAAAAATCTTTAACTGCACCTCGGTGAAGTAGAAGCAAAAGTTGAAGCAGGAGTAGAACAAGTCAAAGTAGAGGGAAGAAGAGAGGGGCAAGGGGATTTTTAATAGAAAAATCTATAGCAAAATTGTAAGATTGACATATGAAAATTATAGTTGTAAGACAGTCGTAGCAAAAATTTTGTCACAAAATTGTAGGAAAGTTTAAGTGTAGGAAAATCATTAGACAGGTTTGTCCTATAGTTTTAAGACATCCTACTTTGCTGCATCTTTTTGTGTCAAAGAATCATAGCAAATAACATGTGCAGGAAAAGCATAGGACAAATATGTTCTACAGTTTTGAGATGCTGAGATCTTTTTTGTCACAAAACCTTAGTGTTGCATGTTTGCAATACGCTTTAAAACCACATTGCACCACAAGTGCACGGGTCGTTTTGTAGCACAGGAGAGTGGGTGTCAATCTCACGAGGATTGCAAAATGGCTTAAGCAAGTGCCACTACTATTCACAATCAACTTTTAGCTAAACCAACAATAATAAACAATTATACTCTAAACAAAACTAATTAGTTTGACCTAATCCTAAAATATCTAAATTAAGAAATCAAGTCTAACACTACTACTACTAAACCAACAATAATCAACAATTATACTTTAAACAAAACTGATTAATTTGACCTAATCCTAAAATATCTAAATTAAAGACTTCAGTATAACACTACAACTACTTCACTAACTCACATTTTTTAAGGGTTTTCTTAACTTAACTAAGTACACTTCCTATGGTTTTCATTACCTGAATTGGTTTAGTGGTGAAACAATCCTAGGTTCTAAATCCCTTTACTTGTTGGTGATGTTTGCTCTTGGTTCCTTGCTTTTCCAAGCTAAAGAACTCTCTCTCTATCCTAAAATAGTAAGGATTCCCATCTCTAGTACTACCATAGTAAGGGGCATTACAAGTTCTATTTGCCAACACTCTAGCAAATGAGACCAGTCTTCCAACTATATCTCTAATCACTACCCTTCTTGCCTAAGTCCAATTCCTCCTTCACTTGTCCAGGCATAAGGTGGAATCTAAGGCATCAATTGATTGTGGCCATCAACAAATTAAGCAACAATTTAGAGCAAGGTAATAAATGAACAAGCATTGAAAAAGGAAACTAAATACCCATTCATGTATTCAACCAACACAACCAATATCAAGCAACTACAACCATTGAAAGTGCAAATGAAACTACTCGATAACTAGGAAAAGATAACCCATCATTCTTGGACTTAACACAATATTCACCAAATCAAAAGGAGAAAAAAGAAAGGAAGAAATCAAGAACCTCTTGTAGAATCACTAGCTTGATCTCCAAGGTATTCCTAGCTCATCCTCCCGAGAAGCAAGAAATCCAAGAATTCCAAGATAATAAATAAAAATCTTAAAAACAATTCTAGTCTCTCCAAAGAAGCTACAAAACAAAAAATATGTAACAATCCTCCCAAACTTGAGCTAAAAATCGTCCAAAACACAAGGCTTGAGCCTTATTCTCTTCCATCTTCCTCTAATTCTCCAATGGCAAAGTTGGTAGGTGAAAGATGCTGGTCCTTAAGTTCCAATAATGCTCATTTGAAAAAGTGGTCCTCTTTTTATCTGGATATGAAGTGCAATCGCACATTTCATACTGCGGTTGCACTTTTTCCATGAAGAGATAAAGTGCGGTTGCATTTTTTAAGTGCGATCACACTTAGCTACCTTGGGTGATTTTGCTCCAAATGAAGTGCGATTGCACTTTTTCTTGTGTGGTCACACTTTTTGCTGCTTCAGCTCCTCCATTTTTACTATTTTGTCCAATTTAGCTCCCAATTTCTGCTCCTCGCTCCTTTAAGCTATCCAGTAATTCAATGCAACCAACAAAACTAAAAATAATACTAAGTACTAACAAAATAAAGCCAAATAATGCACAAAAGTGAGGGAAAATAAATAAAAACTCATTTGACAATCACGTAGGAAACACTTTTCAAAGCAAAATCGTAGGACAACTTTTCCTACGCTTGTCCTACGTGCGTGGTCCCTGCTCAATTCCACCGAATTAAAATCGTCGGATAGTTTCATGCTAGAATTTCACGTCAGGTTATTCTAACGATCATTGTCTTATAGTTTTTCCGTCACATTTACAATTGTAGGAAAGTCGTCGAATTGGAATCACAGTCAACGCTTTCTTGTCCAACGGTTTTCTTAATTTGTTGCTTCCTACAATTTCTACCGTAGGAATTCGGGATAGGAAATAATTCTCCCTTGTAGTGAACTGGAACACATCCGATCTTTAAGTAAATGTTCAGAGCGTCAGCTTTGAGCTTTTTTGTCTGTTCCTTGGGTTCACATACGAGGCACTCTACCAGGAAACACTATTGTAATTCAAGCAGTTCAATTACAGTGAATGAAGCTTTAGCCCACCACGCAAGAGTTTTATTATTATTTTTTCTAAATACTGAATTCCATTATCAGGAATACGATTTTAGCGATCAAAAGTGCATCAAGGGTTAATAATGTTTTAATAAATATTCAAATGGTCACTAATGTTTTATATTATCAATTAAATCAGAATTCTATAATTTTAGAACCAAAATCACTTTACTTTTTTTGTAAAAATGAAAATAAAAATCATATGTAAAAGGATGCTAACATGGAACACCCACTAATATATCCTTGGCCCTTCTACGATCACAACAAGTGCTTCAATTTTTTTTCTCTCTCCTGTCAAACACTATAACAATTAAAAGAACTTTAATTATTATTATTCCTAGGACTTGGATTTAAGTTTTATCTTTTTTTAAAAAAATGAACAAAAGAAACACAAGGCATTTATTGTAAACGGATGATATATCAGATAATTTAGTATTCTGTCAGCACTTTATAATGTCTAGGTAAAGTTTTAAAAGTAAAACTATTGAATTTTAATGTTGCAAACAAAAATAATAATAATAATAATAATGAAACAGTTTGAAACTTATATTAAACTTTAGCGACCGATGACGCACTTATTCCCGAGTTTTAGCCATAGCTTTTGGCGATCCTGAAGCTTTGGCATTCTAGCAAATAATGAGGATAGGGGTTATAAACAGTTCAACATTTAGTGCATCCTTTTACGCCATCAATGTGAATCAAGCCTCGCCGTTGTCAGTGTGAATCGAGGCCGAGAAGGTCTAAGCAACAATCAACTTGCTGCCTCCATTGATTTCATTGTTGAATTAGACTTATCGTAGCATCGACGTCACCACTGCGTATCTTCGATAATGGGTAGTTGCTGGAGAGTCGGCGGTGAGAAAATTAATTACATCTGAAAAGCGACAAAAAAAAAATGCGAAAAACTTTACATAAGGAAACAGTGGAGGCGAAAATCGCGATCAGCTGCTCCAATCTCGATCCAAATGAAATTAAACATAACCAATTGCAATAAGGAAATTCTTTGCAGACTGCTTTCATGAATTTTTCGTAAGGAGAGCAAAAATGCCAAGGTTCAAAAATTTCATTTCCTTAGTGAGGGTATTTTTGAAAAGTGATGAGAGTATGCTTAATTGCACATATGCACACTATAGATTCTATGTCCTACATATAGAATCCACTTGTAGAAAAAACCAAAGGTTCTGAAATATTTCAATATTATTGATAAATTATCTCATAATAACTAAATAAGACTTATTTATAGGCTTACAAAGAAACCTTAAACCAAAATATTAAGGAAACTGAAAGTAACTAGGAAATAAAATTGACAAATTTTGGAAGCCCATATACCCCTTAAAACGATAGATTTTTTACTAGAAAAATGCAGTCATGGAGACAAAAATCCTAAAATGTCTATAGAGCGTGAAATTTCCTTCAAAATGACATATTATAATAGTTATTTTGACAACTGTAACAAAAGTTATGGTCTTTAAAAGTTAGGGTTCGCACGAGATCTATTTTCAGAATTTCTTTTTCAATTTCGTCCGATCAACATACTCTATAAACTCATCCATTAGATGCTTCACATCATATTTGTGTGTGTGCACGTGTATATATATATGTGTGTGTGTGTGTGTACACTAATTTTTGACAAGAGAAAGAAGAATCTTATCAATAAAGCGACCTATATCCAACCATACTTAACATAAACCCATTCTTTAGGTTCAACGAGCAGAAATCTCTTTTACAACTCAGATTTAACTCTAGACGATCACAGAGAATGATGGATACATGTCATGACAATTTGCCTAGTGGATATTATGGATAACATATACATGCACGCAAAGTCAAAGAGATCCCAACTTTCATGATTTCATCGCATCATATCAAGAAAAAACTAAAATTGCCCTTTTTCATCCATCAAGAAATGCACCAAAACCAACGCAATTTGATTTACGTGAAAGGATTTCAGGAACTTTAATTAAGAAATTGCAAGTCTGATCCACAACATAATGTTCAAAAAGGAACTGCTTGAGAGACTTTTCAATTTTAATGTCCAGACAATATCTCAAGCTATTTGACAGAGGTACTGTACGTAGACACGTACACAAGAAAATAAAATACTAACAAATGAACAAAAAAACAAAGAAACAGACAAATGAAATTACGAAAGAAGCCAAGTCTTAAATTAGGGAACCAAAAATTTCGGCCTCCCTATTTTTGTTGCTGATCTAAAACATATAAATTTTTTTTTCTCTTTCTTTCTTTCCTCCCAGACGCAGGGACCCGAAAATTCTCCAAAACCATAGGCCGCAAGCAATTCCTGCCTTAGTGATCAAGTCTAAGCAACGAACTTAATTCTCACTTTTCTCTCTCACTTCCCCCTCCCTTTTCCTCTCTCCCCAAACACCCGTTCCCCTCCGCATTTTGCACCCAAATCACCACAACTTCCACTTAAATGTTGATCCACCGCTAACAATATGAGACCCCCGAAGCGCCGATTCGTTTCTCCGGTCATCCTCCTCTTGCTTTTCTCCCCGCTTTTCTCGTCGTCTTCTGGCGCCGTTGCCGTCCATAAGCGGCCTGATCCTCTCCGCCACTTCACAGATTACACCGGTGGCTATGACGTGCGGAACAAGCATTACTGGGCTGTGAGTTTCATTTCTTCATGAAATATATATGCCTGTTTGTAAACATTTTATATGATTAACTTTAGAATTTCAGATAACTTAAGTGTGAAAGTTTTTCTTTTTTTTTTTTTTTTTGTTTCCAGAATTATTTACAAGTAATATTTGAGAGCTTGTAATGGTTAGGAGGGCATGGCCAATTTCTTAAAACCTAAAGACCGTCGGGTCACTTTTTAACCATCAGAACTTATCATTTCAATGTAAGTGAAGATGAAAGATTTAAACCCTGAACCTGTGATTCGGCGCCGGATTCATGCATGAAAGTTAAAATACTAATGTTCTTGTCGAACGAAGTCAATGACAAGATGACCCTTGATCTCTTTGTTTTAATCATTTGAAGTCCCTAATATTCATTTTGGTTCGTTTGGACGCAACTTGCAATATTTGTTAATTTTGACCATATATTTCAGTCTGCGGCGTTTACAGGAGTTCATGGGTACCTTATGGCGGGTGCGTGGCTGTTATGTGGCCTTTGTTTTGGCTTGTTCTTTGTTTCGAAGTACAATTTCACTTCTAGTGGAAACCCCTTGAATCCTCCTCACTTGGATGGCCACATCCACTACATTTTGTTATTCCTAGCCTGCCTATTCACGCTTCTCATAGCCTTGTAAGTCTCTAACATGTTAAGACTTAATCTCAATAATTTGGTTTCGATTCTAGCTATAAATTTTTACCAGTTAAGTTAGCTAACAACTTCGATGGCATAATATATAACTTTTTCTCGTACATGTTATTATACGCTTCATGGAAAAAGGGTGGGCACGGCCATGGTTGTGGTGGCAAACCGTAACTTTGTGGACAAAACCAAGAGGCTGAAGAACACCATTGAAGAAGCAGGCAACAATGTAGTACGTGTGATTCGGAATTCGATCAACGTGATGACTCGAATCCAGTATCTCTTACTTCCCTACGATCCTCCGACGTCCTGGAAACTGAACATTACCACTCACAAGCTAGGCAAAGAGTCCAGATCAATTCAATACTTCGTCCGGGAGAGTGGTCACGCCATCGATACCTCCCTCCAAGCTGCGTAAGCTCCTGTTTAATTGCCCGACTCATTAAACACTTTTACGACGTCGTTTTATTGTCTCCTACGATTCTTTTCATTTTATACGATGCCGTTTAACGTGTATAATTGGTGGTTTTAATTTTTTATTTGTTTTTTTCGTGTTTTCTTTTTATTTTAGGAGCGTGTCACATGTTGTGGTTGCGACATTAAATTTCATATTCTTGGTGGCTGCACTAGGTGAATTTTCTTAATTTCTTGGATTGCTGATGATTTTCTTTCTCTTCGTTAGTTACCTTCATCATTATTTAGTCTTTTGTTTTTTAAGAAAAAAAAGCCTTACACATCTGTTTATAACTTGAACACAAACCTTTGCTGATGAGATGGTACATAGAAAATATAAAAAAAACACTCCTCTGCCACATTTTAATTTCATTCTGCTAGATAATAATTATTGCTTATTTTTTATACATATAATTAGAGGGAAGTAAGGAAATGTAGATTAAACAAACTAGTTATAAGGGATATGCCCACTTCATATTGTTTTGTGTCTATTATAACGGTTTTATTTGATAATAATACCATTAATGAGAGAGATTAATTTATTGGAGGTGGTACTCAAAGTCACAACCATTGATCTCCTTTTAAACATGTCATTTAATATTAATTTTGTTTTCTTTTTTTTTTTTGTGTTTTTTTGTACTTAATATTAATTTTGTTAGCTGCTCCCGCTCCCTAACAAAATCATTACCAAAGTATCACAACATTTTATAAGAAAATAATATTAACTTTATATAAATATGCAATTAAATTATTTATACAAATTCAAGATTAAAATAATGTTTTCTGATGAAAAAAGCTAGAAACATCTGAAACTACATAGAAAAATAAGTGTATGGGGCAGAGGTTTAAAGGTTTATGCTTATAAAGTAATCAAAATGTCAAATAAAATATGCAAAGAAAATTGAAAAGTCAGATGAATATACCTTATTCCCCCCCCCCCCTTTTCCTTTTTTGGTGTTAACATTTAAATTGCATTTTTAGCTTCATTTAAGAATCTCATTTAAGATCTTAGTGTCAGATGTACAAATAATGTATAAACGGTTGGTATAAATTTTTACAAATATCTAACACTAAAAATTAGTCATTAGATATTTTTGTCAACCTCTAACACTAAATATTAATGTTATTTCTAGCTTAGAACAATTTGATTTAGCACACTAACCATTGTCTTTTTTTTTTTTTTTCATCTGCCTCAGTTTTGATCTTTCTGCATTGGCCCCCCGGTTTCATCGCGTAAGAATCGATGTTGATTTTTCAATTATCAGTTTATAACTAAGACATTTTCTTTTTCTTTCACCATATATATTTTTTCTTTCCTTCATTTTTTCTATTTCGCCTGTTTTCATTTCAGTATAATTGTTTCATGCTGGATCTTGACAGCTTTTTGCTGTGTTTTGACTGGCTTCGATTTCTTCCTTCACACGTAAGTACCGATTCTTAGCCTCTTCTAGCCCAACCATTTCAAAATAATTATACAACACAATTTTGTCTGGTTTTTTTTTCAATAATTATCTTTTAATTTCAGATTTGCTGATGACACATGTTCAGCTCTGGGAGATTATGTGCGAGACCCTTATAACAGTAGCCTGAACTCTATATTACCTTGCATGAATCGCACATCTGCAGACAACGCCTTAAAGGGAGTCTCCTCAATCATCTACAATTTCATTAACCAGGTATATAAAAAACTTAGTTAAATGAACAATCTATTCTCTTTGTTTCTTTTTCTTTTTGAATTAATATGGAAATATATGATTAGGGATGAAAATGAGTTAAGCTTATGCCATGTATCTTTGGGATGAATTCAGCTTTACGCTTACCATGTATAAAGTAAAATTTGGGCTTGATATCTTAACAAGTTGACCTTAAATCTAATGGTACTAGATATGCCTACTTATCCAGCAAAATGAGCTTTTAGTCATCATGAAAAAAGGGTCAATCACACTATTCCTTGTGAAGCTAAGCTTACTAATGGCCCTCTCATGTTTCAAAACTTTCAATTACATCCTTGTTGAAAGATCACCATTATATATGGGAATTAGGGTGAAACTACACTTGATCTCTTACAAAGTTTTAGATTTTACCAAATCAGTCCTAAAGTCCTCAATTTACCCAACAAGTCCTAAAACTTAAAATTGTTAACTCCATTAGTCCTAAAAGATTTATTTTTTGCCATGTTACTCCCGAAACTTATATTTTTGACACAAAATGCTAATGTGACAATTAATACCGTTATCTCTAGGCTAAATTGACACTTTTAAAAATTTAGTAATTAACTTACTTGAAAATTTAATCAAAGTTTATAGGTCATTTTGCAATGTTTTAGAAAAACTGGATAAATTGAATATTTTGGAAAATTATAATAGAAAAATTTAAATTTCTAAAAAATGAGGGGCTCTATTGTTATTTCCCCAAGTTCGGGAATAATGCAAATATAAATTCCAATGTAGTGAGTGGAGAGCTAATCCAGCCATCTCTATTCTATCATTGATGGATAGCAAAATATATCCTCTAAAAAAGTGGGTCAAATTAGAGTTTGTGTAGAGTAAGACAAAATATCCTTCTTAATCCACGGAACTTAAAATTACTTCATTCCAAAATTCATGAAAAATGCCAATAATGTCCCTATTTTTAAATTGTAATATGGCGCCTATATTTCTTGGTAATATTCAATTTAATCTCCAAACTTTTAAGAATAACAAAGTGACCCATAAACTTTGATAATTTTCAAGTAAGTCATTAAAGTTTGAATAGTGCCATTTTAGTCATTCGGCTTTAAAGTACCATGTTCTCATTTTCCTATAAGTTTTAGGATTGACTTGAAAACATGGAACTTTTAGGACTAATAAAGTTAATAATTAATTTTAAGTCTTAAAACTTGGTTGGTAAATTGACGAGCTTGAAGTCACAATTAACCATTACCAAGCTTTCGAGTTGAGCGTAGGTTAGGACTGTTGTACAATTACATTATCAAGCTCAATCTCAAGCTTAGGTAGTATAATTAACCTCAAGTCTTGTGGGCAAGCTTGCCCCTTTTACAACCATAACGATGGGAACATTCGAGTTTCTAACTAGCTAGAACTGCTTATTCGGTTTTTTTAGTTTTAACTGAAATCAAATAATCAAATTTATTCAGTTTTCGATTTTATATATTAATAACTGAATATATCAAATTGAAGGAAAAAACCGAAATAACTGAAAAAAAATTCAATTATTCAGTTTTCATTTAAAATAATCGAATTCTACGCATACACATTCCAAATTTCAAACATCCATCACATATTATAATCTAAACACACATTCTAATTACATAGCAAACATCTATAATTCATTCCAAATCCAAACATTGCATACATACATATAACAAACTTCCATCACACATATAATCATTTCCAAATCTCAAACATAAATACTAGTAAATAAAAAATTCAGTTATTTCGGTTAACCAAATTTTAGTTGAAGTAAACCAAAAACTGAAATTATTTCTAAAATTGATAACCAAAACCGATTTTTTTTTATTTGGTTATTTCAGATATAACTAAAATTTTGCTCACCCCTACATTTGACTGTTGGATTATTACTAGTTATATATCCATATTTGTTTAGTGGTTTATCTCCAGTTTTTAGTCATTTCACATCACAATCAAATTCAAAACTGATGTGGGATTTATTTGGTTCAAATCAAGTCGGGTTCAAACTATTTCACTTTCTTGTACTTGGTGGGTTGGTTTGGGCTAAGATTCAAGCAATCCGGGTTGGGTTTCTCAAGCCAAGTTAGGTTCTCTTAATAATTTGTTAAAATGTAGGCTCTCAAGTTATTGTTTGAATATTATATATATTAAATCAAGATTTTTTTTTGTTTTCCACGAAAATGTCATTTTTTTATTTTCTTTATGGCTAAAAAGGATAAAGTGTTTTTTCTAGCCCTTTAGCCTGGTAGTTAAGAGCTCTGGGAGATATGAGGAAAGTCCAGGATTTGAATTCTGGCCTATATATATTAAATCAAGATTTTTTTTTTTGTTTTCCACGAAAATGTCATTTTTTTATTTTCTTTATGGCTAAAAAGGATAAAGTGTTATTTCTAGCCCTTTAGCCTGGTAGTTAAGAGCTCTGGGAGATATGAGGAAAGTCCAGGATTTGAATTCTGGCCTCTTATTTATTATAACATACCTTATATAAGCTGATTTGGTTGCCTTCTAGTTATGAAAAAGTTGACATACTAAGTTTCCTAATTATTGTAATATTATATATTCCTTATAAACGTGGAAGATGATTCTAAATATAAAACGGTAAAAGTGTTGGATCTTTATTTTTTTGGCTGAAGTTGTTTTCTTTTTCTTTATTGATTTTTTTTGGGCCAAAAAGAGTAAATTACACAATCAGTCATCTCTTTGTCTACGGTGATGTCTGCTAGTCCTCAAATCATTTTTTTTAAATTGATTTATTTTTTCAATTGATGTTTTTCTGTTCCGAAAAGGGTAAATTATACAATTGGTCCCCTTTTTGTCAGCGGTAATGTCTTCTGGTCATAAAATGTTGAAAGTAGGTATTTTTACTATTTTTTCCTAAACTGTTGGTTTTTGTGTTTTAGGCCCCCAACCCTTTCAAAAGTGATACTTAAGACCTCAATTTGTTCTAAAATCCCAAATTCACTACATTAGTCTTATGGCTTATGTTTTCTATTTATCAAATTTGTTTCTAATACCTTTTAGACATTTCAATTTTTTTTTAAGATTTCTCTAATTTGATCATAACTTATTTTAATTCATTTTTTTAGTAATTTTACCTCTATAAATATAATCAGTATGAAAATTTATAGCTTTATTGGTTACACCACAACAAAGTTTAGGTAGCAATCTAGTTCATCACTAGAAGAAGATATCAACTCTTATTATTAGGATCAGGGGTCACATTCACGTATGTTAACAACATAACACTAAACAAGAATGTGTCCAGTCATGTGTTTCCGTCTCAATTCTATTTGATTTGAAATCTAATCGTTTAAATGCTCAAATATATATGTGCGTGTATTCTAAATCCAACAGTAGAACTTATCAGGCGAACTGTTGATCTCGGTCACTAATAAGTTTTCTACCATCTTCTTTTAGCAATTAAGCTTTACAAATTTTGCTTTTCCATGATCTGAAAAGAATTAATTTATGAAAATAAATTTACCCTTTAAAAACAAAATCCTATCTAAGTGTTTCTGGGACAGATATAATATAACATTCCCTTGGCATGTAGGGACAAAAATTTCAAAAATTTCATCCTCTCTTAAAGAGGTGGCACAACTTGATTGGTATTTGGTGATGCAGTTGAACTTGAAGATAACGGAGGTGTATGAAGAACTTGGGCTGGAAGACGAAAACGATGAGTCTCTTGGCTTTGGGAAGATTTGCGATCCATTTTTAGGGCCACCTTCGTATATCTATGCACCAGAAAACTGCCGCAATAATACTCTTCACGTTGGTGACATGCCAAGTGTAAGTTGGTGCTTTTCTTGTATGCCAGGTCATTACATTATATTCACCCTTTAATTTTTTATTTATAAATAATCTAAGTACAATAAAGCAAAGTATTGTACTTAGATTATTTCACTGGATGCAAAATTCCAACTGATGATTCGGTTGCTAATTGCCTGAAACCTAACATGATGTATTTGTATGTAGACGCTTTCAAGGTTCATCTGTTACGAGAACATGTCCCATAAAACATGTGTAAAAGAGGGTAAGTTTCTCCCAGAGAATACCTACATAAGGGCATCGGCTTACAGCAACGCAGTCCAAGAAATGTTGAACATATTCCCCGACCTGCAGAGCTTGACCCAATGTCGGATGGTTAATTCAGCTCTATCGGAGGTTGTTTCCCATCAGTGTAGGCCATTTAGGGTTTCAACCAGGCTTTTATGGGAATCTGTGTTCTCACTTTCGATTTGTATGATGGTTTGTGTTCTAACTTGGGTTTTTAGGGTTTACCAAGAAAAGGGTAGAAGCTTTTCTAGGTTTTCCATTGTTCCCAATAACCAAAGGGAAGGAGATAGTGAAAGAGTAGGAGGTCAACAAGTTGTATAGGACCCTTAGAAGTTATTTTTTATTTAATAGTTTAGGACCCAAGAAATTGATGTGGAAATGAAGTTACTAATTTTTGTTTTCATATAGGTGAAAGGATTGGGACTTCGATTAGGAAATTAGCTTGAATGTTCATAAAAGCAATAACATCTTTAATATCAATTGAACAAATTATAGATTTCAACCATCAACCTGGTTTTCTCTCTCCCTCTAACATCCAAATTTCATTGGAACCTTGCAATTTTTGGCATGTAAATTACTAACTCCTTCCATTGATAGGCCAAATAGCATCACACCAACCATTTTTTGTGATTAATTAGGATTCAAATTCTAACTTATGCAAGAGGTGTTAACTCTTTATAACCAAATGGTGGGCTTATGCATGCTGAAGTAGAATGTAGGGTAGAGTATATATTAGGATTTCACTACTAAACATAGACATTTTTCAATGGTCAAATTTTCAACAGTCAAGTTGTTGGAAATTTCCAACGTAAAAGGCCTTTAGAAAAATGGAGACTCTTTTCCAATGTCCAATTCGTTGGAAATTCAAATTAGCATTATTTCCAAATGGCCTAACTGTTGGAAATTTAAAAATTCTAGTTTCCAATGTGTTAGCCATTGAAAATTTATGACATGAAGCCATTGGAAACAGGGGTGTTAGAAATATATTTTTCATATATTTATAATATATTTTACCTAAAAATACTAAAAAAAATGTACACACACACACATACATATGTGTGTGTGTGTGTGTGTGTGTGTCATAATAATGTATAATAATAATAATAATAATAATAATAATAGTAAAATTAATATATATTTTTATTAGAAATAATAATTATATTTATATTTATATTTATTTATATAATATATTTTTATATACAAACATGATGTATAATATAATCCAACTCAAGTAAATGTACCCATTGAGCCAAGCAAGCCTAAACCTAATCTAACCCTAAATATAAATACTCTCATCAACTTCTCCCTCTCTTCTACTTCTTCTCCTTGCATCTCCCATTCGTTGCCTCTCCCTTTCATCTTTCTCTTCTCTTCTCATCTCTCATCCATTCCTCCACAGTTGCCGCCTTTTCTCCACAGTCTCTCATCCACTCAATAGCCCTCCTGTCTCTTCTTCGTCGCGTCCATAGCCATCTCTTCATCATGTTTTGTCGTCACTCCATGCCTCACCGTCAATTTCTTCTCGCCTCGCTGTTCAGCTCATTCCTCGTCCCGTTGGTTTTTCAAATATAGTATTTTCACTCATTTCTCTGCCTCGTTCCATGCCTTGCCATTGGTTTCCCTTAGCCTTGGCTCGCCGTCGGTTTCTCCTCGCCTCGCTCCTTCCCTTGTTGGCTTTTCAAATCTAATTTATTCACCCCTTGGTCCATGTCACTCCATGCCTAGCCGTCGGTTTCTCCACACCTCACCTCGTTATCGATTTCTCCACGCCTCACCATCAATTTGTCCTTGCCTCACCATCCACCTCGCTCCTCGGCCCTTAGCTTATAGATCTGGCTTCCAGAATTTTTTTGTTAATTTTGGTTAATTTTTTTTAGTGCTAATCTAATTTTTGGAATTCTTTGAATTTTTGTAAGTGTTGAATTATTGAATATTTGTGAAGGAATCTGATTTTGGCTAATTTTTGAATTGTTGTGCAATTTTGGAATTTTGGTTTTTCTAAATTTTTGTTAATTGTTCAATTTTGTGAACTGTTGAATTCTAGTTTTTTTTTAATTTTTGTTAAATTTGTTTTTTTTTATTTTGTTTTTTTTAAAATTTTTTTACTTTTTGTAAATAGAAAATATATTTTAAGTAAATAATTTTTTTAATATATTTGTGATTTTTTTTTGTAGTGTTTGATTAGTATTTAGAAAAATTTAATCAAAATTTCAATATTAATTATTTTAATTTTTTGTATATTTTTTTAAAGATAAATGGCAGTTTCACTACTAAAAACACCTACTTTTCCAACTGCTAATTTACCAACGGCGTACGCGTAGAACCGTTGGTAATTATTTTCCAACGTGCACGCGTTGGTGATGGATTCAAAAAAATTTAACAGTGTTTTTTTTATTTTTCCAACGTGCAAACCGTTGGTAATTACCAACGGTCTAAGCCGTTGGTAAAATTCCAACTTCCCAGCAGTTGGTAAAATTTTTTTTTTTTTTAAAAGGGTGATTTACCAACGGCTAGCCGTTGGTAAATATTTTCCAACGTGCACGCGTTGGTGAGTGCTTAAAAAAAATTTACATTTTTTTTTCCAACGTGCAAACCGTTGGTAATTACCAACAGCCTTAGCCGTTGGTAAAATTCCAACTTCCAGCAGTTGGTGAGGTTTTTTTTTTTTTGATTTTTTTTTTTTTATTTTTTTTTTTACTTTAGTTAAACGGTGCGTTTTGATTAATTTTTTTAAACCCCCCCCCCCCCCCAGCGCGTCGCGAGTCGCGAAAATCTTTCTTTCTTCTTCCTCGCTCTGGTTCGTCTCTCTCTCTCTCTCCTGTATCTCTCTCCTCCGCTTCCTAGCTCACACATCACACACATTCACTTGTTTGCGTCGATTGGGACCGGAAACTTTTTCTTTGAGGTCGGAGATTCGTCAATCTGGTGGCGTTTTTTTAGATCCGAAGGTTAATTATTTTTTTCAGCACTTTTCAAATTTTTTTTTTATTTTTTTCTCCCTATTTGAGCTTCTTGGTTTATAATGGGTTGAAGATGTTGGTTTTTATTGCAGGATTGAAGCGATTTGGAGGTGTTTGAAGGAAGTTAGTATTTTTTTTTTTAGGTAACGCGTTTATTTCGGAATTTTTAATTTTTTTCCTTAATAATTACGTATTTTCGGATTATATTGTGTTAATTTGGTTTGAAA